>JAEIGR010000051.1:0-600000 GCA_018904305.1 Scaptomyza montana | reverse complement strand
CGAAATCTGGTTATTGTAATAATGTAGTGTAGTGTATTCATATATGTTATTTCAAATATATATAAAACGTAACTTGTAACACTTTGTTGCAAGTATAAATTAACCTAAACACGCTCAGCATAAATATATATATGTATGCGCATACCAAAGCACATACATACATATGGTCTGCGCGTGTAAGTAATATGAAGCCTCTTTAGAAGGCCACGCAAGCGTGAGACCGTTGCCCTACGAGAAACGCCGCGCTTGCACTTTAGCCAAACGTATGAGTACAATCGCTCTCCCTCTCTTTGTAGCTGTTAACTGATAACAGCATAAGTTTATAAATGTTAGGCATAAGCCAAGAATATATTTTGATTTCAATAAAGACATTGAATAAGCGAACCTCAAAGTAACAAGATGTTACTTATTACATGGCGACCGTGACATGTGACTTCGAACGGCGAAGTATAAAATAAAAATGTAATTATAAATAATACAGTGCTTGTTATGTACGAAAAATGTAATAATAAATAATACAGTGCTTGTTATGTACGAAAATAAAACGATAACGATGTGAGATCAAAAAGGTCTTGTAAATTAATTAATTAACTTTTACAAACAAACAAACAAAATATAAAACATTTTGGTTAATACATTCATGTGAGATCAAAAAGGTCTAGTAAATTAAATAATTAACTTTTACAAACAAACAAACAAAATATAAAACATTTTGGTTATACATTCATGTTCATGTTCAACAACTTAAAAGTGCAATACATAATATTATGAACTATAATGGATGAAAGCAAACAAAATTTAACAAATTATTACTCAATAATTAATAATCAAACGAAAATAAAAAAAAAAAAAATATAAAACGAACGAGGAGATGCCTGTGTAGCCAGCACCAGCCACTTAAATTAAACGCGGAGGACAGCGGTCTGCTAGTCCTCTACATCCACGAGGGATAAAAAAAAAAAGTCCACTACAACAACGAGGGACACTAACATCTACAGCCACGAGGGATAAAAGATAAACCTTTGAGCCGACGACAACAGCATCAGCAGCAACAGCAACAATGAACAACGGCAACAGGAACAGCACGTTAGTCACTGCCAATACTAGCAACAGCTTGTGCGAAGACCAGCACCGGCATCGCCCAGCGCATCAAGCTGGGCCACGGACACTGAAAAGGAAAAAACAGAAACATCAATAGCCTGTGCGAGGACCAGCACCGGCGCCCCATCAGATCCTGGCAAGAAGACCCCAACCGGCGAATCAGCAAGCTGACTATAAAAATAATACCTGAAATTCAACTAGATGCACCACAAGTGCTGGTTGTAAAAAAAAAAAATAAATAAAATAAATAAATATAAGTATATATTAATACACACATACGTAAATATAAGAAAATTGTAATACTGAGCGACATCTTAGTTGCCCGGTAGTAGCGTATGGCCCGTAAAGCCATACAACACATAGACAGGCGATCAATATGACATACAATAGGGAAGTAAACATATAATAAACGAGAAAAAAAAAATTTACCAAAAGTAACCATCTTGCGCATTACGCTAGTTACGTGAAATATAAATAAATAAAAAAAAAAAAAAATTTTATTATGAAACAAACACATTTTTATAAATAAGAACAAAGAAAAAACATATAAGTATAAATTCCCTGACCGTTTTCGAATCGAAAAAAAAATGACCACTAAGTGCCGTAAGAAGCGTAAGCGAAGCTTGAGACGTAAGCGCAAAAAGATGCGTGCAAGGGCAAAGTAATCGCATCGCCCTCTGGCCATTCTTGTGAAACATAACTGACGTACAAACATTTGATACTGACTATACCACTTGAAACTTAAAGTAAATTTACATAATAGTTTTTGAAATCCGAAAAGATTATGCGTTAGTTAAAACTGACAATAATTATAAACTCTCACAAACACCTTCCGTGTTTTTATTCACTTTACATAATTAAATTTCTAATTGAAAAATATTTTATAAAATATTTGTTTAAAATAACTCAACATTATTATCCCAAATAAAGCCTTTCCAGGCACATAAAATAGAAAAGACAATTTTAAGGCAGATGCCCGTTCTAGGATAACAATATTCAAATTACAAAAAATAGACTAACGAATAAAGTCCTGAGAGTCACTACCAGGCAATACAGTAGACAAAATTATCCTGCGCAGGAATATAACAAGAATTTTTGCTTAGGCAAAATCTTGAAAAGCTTCTAAGCCCAACGTCATCACAAATGACGGAATAAGAAAAAGTAGTGACCTTGCGTATAACAAAATCCAAATTGTTTATTAAAACAAGGAAATAAAGTTATTGCAAGAATTGAAGTTAGCGATTTGTATACTAATGGAGTTATCGACTTAGGTAAATTTTTCCAAAGGCTCGAAAAGGGGGCCGGTATACTTACAATCAGCAAACTCAAGTGGCACCGAGCAGAAATATCATTGAATCAATTTCAATAGTTAATTTCAAATATATGGGCAATAATGTGTAAAAGAGTAGCTACTCAAGCCGGTGACCCAAATAAATAAAAGTACAAGAAGCAATAATGTCTACAATTAATAAGTAATATTCCAACTTAAGGAATTCTTTATATTCTAGTTTAGTCCAATGAAGACGTTCATCACGGACATAGAAACTGAAAATTCAAATTCTACACTGACTTACTCGTGCAAAGATTGACATTAAAACGTCTTCTACACAACACCACCAGACAGAAAAACAAAAAAAAAAAACATAGGAGAAAGAGATAACATCATAATCTAAAAAAAAAAAAAAAAATATATCATTTAAAAACAAAGAAGCTAATTATAACTCTAAATTTTTACACTTTTATAATTTTATATTATTCAATTTTTATATTTCTAATAATTACAATCATGTATACTATAAATAACTACATATTCATAATACAGTACGACCTCGGTTAACGCAACCTATTAAAATTTGGCCAGTTGCGAAAACTGAGGTGGTTGCGAAAACTGAGGTGAAATTTTCTGGTGGCCAAGAGACCTTTTTTAATAAAATGATGCCTTCGCTTACCTTTAAATTAAAATAAATCGAATAAGACTGTGTTTAAGGCAAGAATTTTATTTTGTTCTATTTATTTTTTGAAAAATTGAGAAATTGGGGTCTGTACTTTTTTACAATTTCTTTAGAATTCGGCAAATAACGCTCTCTTTGTTTTAGAAACCACGCGTACAATGATTTCTCCATATTATCATTTTCGCAAGCATGAAAAAAAAAACAAAAAGAGAACGAAAGAAAAGTGGTAAAAACGCACTTAAACATACGATTTCCTTAGGAAGTTGCGTTAAATGAGGTAATTTTTTTTTTAAAGTTGCGTTAACAGAGTCAACAATTTTAAGAATTCGGGTGTTGCAATAATCGAGGAGTTGCGTGTAACGAGGGTTGCGTTAACCGAGGTCGTACTGTATTACGTTATTTTTTTAAAAAGGGAGGTGTAGTGTATTCATATATGTTATTTCAAATATATATAAATCGTAACTTGTAACACTTTGTTGCAAGTATAAATTAACCTAAACACGCTCAGCATAAATATATATATGTATGCGCATACCAAAGCACATACATACATATGGTCTGCGCGTGTAAGTAATATGAAGCCTCTTTAGAAGGCCACGCAAATTCTTCCGTGACATCATACTTTTTGTCATCTGGGAGAATACCTTTGTCAGTACATTTATGACCTAGAAAGGTCACTTCATGCATGAAAAATGCGCACTTGTCTGGAGGCAGTTTTAGATTGTTTTTCCTGCATAAGTCAAAAACGTTTTTAAGGTTTTTGATCATGTGGTTTTCTGAACAACTGATGACAATGAGGTCATCCATGTAAAGGAATGCCTGGGATGGTTCAAGACCAGAAAATGCAAAAAAAAAAAAAACCATAAGGTAATCACGTGCAGCGATAAGAGCCATTGCTCGTTGAAAAAGACGTTATATTTCTTGAATTTTCTTCAAGTTCTATTTGATGGAATCCTGACATTAAATCTAAACAAGAGAAAAGTTTTGCTCGGCCTAGTTGATCAAGAATATCGTCTATTCTTGGAAGTGGCGGTAATCAATTACTAATCGCCATCTTTTATCATTTGAATCAGGTAATTATTTTTTTGGAGAAGGTTCTACAATATTGTCTTTGATTAACTTTTCGACTTGCTTGGCTATTTCTGTCTGTTGACTTTGAGGAATTCTCTAAGTTTTAATATATGTTGGTTCATCGTCTTTCAATCTTAATTTTTGTTTGTAAAAATTATTCGTGGTTATTGCTTCGGATTCTAGTCCGAATATGTCTGTATACTTGACACAGAGTTCGGTTAATATTTTTTTATATGGTTAATTAACTTAATCTAGGTTAATTATTTTATTTGAATTTGTTGTATTCAGAATTCGGACAAATGTGTTTCTGGAATTGGATATGGAGCTTGATATAAATACTCCATTCTCAATTTCTTGACACGGGATCATAATATGATCATCTTTTGTATCTAGTTTTTTTTGTCGGACAACTTCGGATCGTAAAAGTAAGATTGTGGTATTATTTGAGGTCTTAATATAAACAAGTCTTCGATTGCTATGAAGTCTAACTGAAAATTGAATTTCTTTATGAAATCCATACCGATTATTCCGTCACATGGAATAGGTCAATTTGTGTCTAATTAATGAAAATAATGTAGAATTATATATTTACTTGTTGTTAATTCAACGAAAGTTAGTCCAGTGAAATTGGTTGAACCTTCTCCAATTCCGCTGATAGTTTTGGTTGTATTGTTATCTATTTCTTGGTAAATGTCGGACTGTTCTTTTAAAATTGAGATATCTGCGTATCGATTAGTAACGTCAACATTGTTTTCCTAGACTCATTTTGTAAATTTATAAAAATGTTGAGACTAAGATTGATGACGTTGTGAGGTAGGCTGCCTACAGGCCTCCCCCACATTTGCATTATTATATCATTAATACATTTACATTAGTCGAATAATAATCAATAACAAGTTGTCTTTCGTTGGTGACGGTCGTGTTTTTACGTGCTCCCAAGTATTTATTGTTCTCTTGTTTTTGTGAACGGTGTTTAACTTTGTTTAATCTGGTAAATAAATCTAAATATAATAATATACTACTAACTTTCGTTGGTGACGGTCGTGTTTTTGCGTGCTCCCAGTAAATTATCTGTTTTCTTGTGATTGTGAACGGTGTTTTCATTGGTAACATTTGTAAACATTTAGTAAAGTGATCGCAAGTGTACTTTGTATGTATTTACGTGTATAGCTATAAAATTGCCGGCTTAATATTTGATTTTAATTTGTAGTCGAACAGCCGCTGCATTGCTTAAAATTACAGACAACACACTAACATCCATACATACTTATATTTGCTTTTGTATATTCTGTAATTTCGTCTGCTAACGCCAAGCACTTTGTCTATTTTCTTGCTCTCGCTCTCCAACGTCAGTCCTCCCCGCTCTCGTCCGCTCTTATCAGTCGTTCTTGCAGTTATAACTGCTTACGCGCTCACGCACTCTCGTCTAAGCGCTCTTTTGATCTTTACCGTTTTATCGTGGTCTTTGCATTGATACGTTTTAACTTATACATACCTGCACCCTACCTTTTTTCGTTAAAGCATATTACTTGCATGATGCTTGTCTGTTGCAGTGAAAATAGCAAATTGGTTGGTTCAACCAACCAAGATTTTATTTTGTGTGGTCTATGTGACAACATCATCCACATGAAATGTGTTGGCTTTACAGCCAAAACCAGGGAATGTCTGCTTGCTGACACAGGCCTTAAATGGAATTGTGGGTCTTGCAAAGAGGTAGTGAAAGAGTCTACGCAATTTATGAGGCAGACTCACGAAGGCTTTAAAAGTATGCATGTTGCTTTTAATAACCTGCAAAAGTCTTTCGAGCTGCTTGAGTCCAATTTCAAAAAAGGCAAAGTGATAACTGAATCCCCGAAGCGTAAAAAGATTTCGGGACCTCATCCAATAACTGCCCCACCTGTCCTGCCCACTAAACCGCTTCTGGTGCCTAGCAATAATCCCCCCATGGGTACTATTGCTAGTTCATTAATTTTATTTAACTCCCCGGCAAGGAATCTTAACAATAATCTTGCCACTAACAACATTATTTGTGATCCTATAAGTGAGTCCTCCGGTCCAACAGCTAGTGTGCCTATTGGTTCTACTGGCGTTACAAGCCTCTGGTTGTTGTGCCACTTAATAAATTTGTTTTTGTTTCTAGGCTGGCATCCGATACGTCATCGGATGATGTTGCAGCATATGTAAAGAGTCAAAACGATTCCCCACTTATTGTTGTTGAAAAGTTTAAATTTAAACATGCCAGAAGTATATCTTCTTTCAAGTTGGGTGTACCGCCCGAACTTTTTTCGACAATTTGCTCTGAAAAGTTTTGGCCGCCACAGCTTTTCGTTAAGGAGTATACGAATAGGCGAATTAACAATAATAATGGTATAAGGATCAATAGTACACCGCCTGTTAGCCATCCTGTTGCCTCCACCTCGGCGGCAAAAAACTAACTGAAGTAATTAGCTTGGCCTATCATAATGTAAGAGGCCTTAACACTAAACTGGCTAAATTATATATTAACAGCTTATCTTTTGAATATCAAATAGTTGCACTCACTGAAACCTGGTTAAAACCTGATATTTCTGATTATTCCATTTTTCCTTCTAAATATAACTTGTACAGATGCGATCGCACTTCCCGAAAGGGGGGTGGTGTTCTCATTGCTGTTGACTCCTGTATTTCCTCTGAACAGATTCTTTCTCAGCATCTTCCGGACATAGAGTTTTTATGTGTTAAAATAGTACTAAACGGCCGTTCACTTTATGTTACTTGCTCTTATATTCCTCCTCATTCTGATATTAACATTTACTCATCCCATCTGAGTGCCCTGCAACTTGTTTCGTAATTTTTGACAGATATGGACAATCTGATAGTGGTTGGTGATTTTAATCTGCCACATGTTGTATGGTCTGTGCATGACACATCCTCGGCGGTATTACCAGTCACTTCTGATGATTTTATCGATGGCCTACTGGAGTTAGGCCTATCGCAAGTTAACAGGGTGCATAACTGTAGTGGTAGAATGTTGGACTTGATATTTGTTTCTTACTCAGATTGCAGTAATGCTAATAGAATACCCCCTCTAGTGCTTCCGGAAGATACCTACCATCCAACCTTAGAACTATCCATCGAAATTCTTAACCCTAGTTCAGTATCTAATAATACTTAAAAAACACGTTGCTTTCGTAAAACTAACTTTACTAAATTAAATCATCTTCTTCAGCATACTAATTGGTCTCGGCTTTATTCTTGTAGTGATATAGAAACTGCCATTGCCATATTTTATAGGACCTTGAATTCGCTTTTAGATATTTGTGTTCCCCTCACTTGTTCTTCAAGTGATAATAAACCACCTTGGTTTACGAGGGAACTATCGCAATTGAAAAACGCGAAGACAAGAGCATATAAAAAATTTAAAAAATCGGGAGCTACCTTAGATTTATCTTCGTATTTAGTAGCAAAATCTAGTTTTCTTTCTGTTAACACATCTTGTTATAATAATTATCTTAATCGTTGTAGACTAAACTTTTCACGTGACCCTAAACAGTTTTATAAATTTGTTAACTCTAAACGTAAGTCTTCTTGCTTGCCATCCTCAGTATACCTAGATGATACAAAAGCAAGTTCTGATCAGGCAGTAGCCGATCTATTTGCTGAGTATTTTCAATCAGTATACTCATCGAATATGTATAGTATTAGTAATTCCTATCCTTTTCAAATTCAAACGTTAAATTGCATATATGTCCCAGTAATTACTGAGTCTACGCTCCTGAGTGAATTTAACTCTATTAAACCTGGTTACTTGCCTGGTCCTGATGGAGTGCCAGGTTGTATTCTTAGATACTGCGCGGATTCTCTTTGTGCGCCATTAAATAAATTATTTAACTTGTCTGTTGATTCAACCGTGTTCCCTGATATATGGAAGGAATCCTTTATGATTCCACTCCATAAAAATTCTTCAAAGTCAAACGTTAAAAATTATAGGGGTATATCCAAGTTGTCTGCCATTCCAAAAGTCTTTGAAAAAATTGTATGTTCTCAACTGCAACACGGATGTAGTTCAATTATATCGCCTTATCAACATGGTTTTGTTAGGCGTAGATCTACTACCACTAACCTTCTTGAATTCACTTCGCTTGTTATCAAAGGGTTTCAGGAAAAAATGCAAACTGACGTTGTTTACACCGATTTTAGTAAGGCATTTGATTCTGTAAGTCATTTTCTGTTGCTTCAAAAATTGAATATTATTGGATTTCCATCAAAACTTTTGTTGTGGCTTTCGGAGTAAATCGTCTGTATCTAAACCTATTTCAGTTACCTCTGGTGTTCCCCAGGGTAGTCACCTTGGACCTTTGCTATTTAATTTGTTTATTAACGATCTTCCAGCTGTTATTACTAACTCTTTTGTGTATATGTTTGCTGATGATGTGAAGCTATGCTTCACCTATAATGACGCTTCCCTGTGTAATTTACTACAGTCGGATTTGTGTGCTTTGTCAGACTGGTGCCGTACTAACTTACTAAATTTAAATAGTTCAAAATGTAAAGTCATGTCTTTTTGTAGAAGTACCCCTCATACTGCTCACTACTTGCTTGATGCTTCACCACTTGATCGCGTGTTTGAAATTAAAGATTTAGGCATTATTCTTGATCCTAAGCTAAAGTTTGACGCTCATATTTCGTATATGGTCAATAAGGCCAATAATGTCCTTGGCTTCATCAAGCGGTGGTCGAAAGAGTTTAATGATCCCTACACCACTAAAACGCTTTATACATCCCTAGTACGTCCCATCCTGGAGTATGGATCTTGTGTGTGGTCCCCACAATACTCGATTCACCAGGATAGAATTGAATCTGTGCAGAAGAAATTTCTTCTATTTGCCCTTAGAAGTTTTAACTGGGTTCCTGGAGTTGACTTACCCCCGTATTCAAGTAGACTTCTTTTGATTAATCTTCCCTCCCTGTTAAACCGTAGAACTATGCATGGAGTATTACTTATTACTAACCTACTTAGTGGTGAAATCGGCTCATCAGTTCTTTTAAGTCGAATTAAATTTAATGTCCCAATTAGATCTTCACGTAACTTTTTACCCCTTAGCCTTGATCTTTGCTTCAGCAAATATTTAATTCATGAACCATTTCGTGTTATATGTTCTGACTATAACAAACTTTATTCTCTTGTCTCCTTGGAGGCCTCAACTCCAGTACTAAAAAGATCGATCCTTTTTGCTTTATCTAATCGTAACCACTAATTACTAATCTAACGCTGGTCTGATTGGGTTTTTCTGGGTTTTTCCCAATCCTCGCAACAAATGTTGGACTACTCAATTTTTTATTGAATTTCCCAGAGCTTGAACGTTAACTTTTAATTATATTTTCAGATTTATATATTATTCTATATTTTACTTAATTTAATTATGTTAACTATTTATAATTTAAATAAATTTGATTAATTTTAATGTCAGCTGCTCTTAGCTGACTATAAATAAATAAATAAATAAAAGGGAGTGCAAATATACGTGTATATATTAACGTTTGCAAAAAAGAGTTTTGCCAAATTTTTACACACATTAATTTGCAGTTGAACTGACGCTGCTGTGCCTTACTTAAAGAAAACATACGTGCATACATATATAGACATATATTTGCATTTGCTTATTCTGTGTCTACTAACAACAAACAGCTTGTCAATTTTATTACTCTCGCTTTTCAGCATCAGTCCTCTCCCGCTTTCGTCCACTCTTATCCGACGTTATTGCGGTTCTATGTGCTCACGCTCTCTTGCTCTCTTTATTTTTACCGTTTCAACGTACTCATTGCATTGAAACGTTAATACATACATATATTCTTGCACTCTTCATTGTTTTGTTTTAGCATTTCGATTTGCTAATTTCATTGTTTACATTTTCAATATGTTTACATGCTGCAGCAAGAATTGTAAAACGGTTGGTACAACCAACCAAGACTTTGTTTTATGTAGATTGTGTGACAACGCGATCCACATGAAATGTGCTGGCTTTACTGCCAAAATAAGGGACTGCTTAGTTGCTGACTCTGGCCTAAAATGGTATTGTGAGTCCTGCAATGAGGTTGAGGAAACTGCTCAATTCATAAGGCAGACTCACCTAAGCTTTGTATCTATGAACAAAGCGTTTAATAATCTGCATACGGCTTTTAAAGAGCTTCGAATTTTAAAAACGGCAAGATTATGACTGAATCTCCGAAGCGCAAAAAGACTTCGGGTCCTTTTCCACCTAGTGTCCCACCTGTCTTGCCAGCCAAGCCACTACTGGTGCCAAGCAATAATCCGACAACGGGTCCTATTGCTGGCCCATTAATGGTTTTTAGCTCGCCAGCTAGAAATCCTAGTAATAACTTAACCACAGCTAACAATCTTTTACTAGTGCCCTCCGATTCGACAGCTTGTGTGCCTAGTAATCCTACTGTAGGTACAGCCGGCGCTGCCAAGCCTCTTGTTGTTGTGCCTATCAATAAATTTATCTTCGTGTCTAGGCTAGCATCCGATACTTCATCGGATGATGTTAGTGCCTACATTAAAAGTTATATCGAGTCCCACATATTAGGGTGGAAAAATTGAAATTCAAACACGCCCGAAGCATATCTTCTTTTAAGTTGAGTGTTCCGCCCGAACTTTTCACGACAATTTGTTCTGAAAAATTTTGGCCGCCACAGCTCGTTGTAAAAGAGTATGTGAATAGGCGTAATGATAATTTTAATAATAATGGTATTAGGATTGCTAGTGCACAGCCTGTTAGCCACCCTGTGGCCTCCACGTCGCGACGCGTCGTCGGCAAATAACTAACAAATGTAATTAGCTTGGCATACCAAAATGTTAGAGGCCTTAACACTAAACTTGCCAAATTATGTGTTAACAGCCTATCTTTTGATTCACAAATAGTTGCACTTACAGAAACCTGGTTAAAACCCGATATTTCTGATTATTCCGTTTTTCCTTCTTAATAAATATAACTTGTGGTGTTCTCATTGCTGTTGACTCCTGTATTTCCTCTGAACAGATTCTTTCTCGGGATCTTCCGGACATAGAGTTTTTATGTGTTAAAATATTACTAAACGGCCGTTCACTTTATGTTATTTGTTCTTATATTCCTCCTCATTCTGATTTTAACATTTAACTGATTTTAACATTTTGACAGATATAGATAATTTGATAGTGGTTGGTGATTTTAATCTGCCACATGTTGTATGGTCTGTGAATGACACATCCTCGGCGGTATTACCAGTCACTTCTGATGATTTTATAGATGGCCTACTGGAGTTAGGCCTATCGCAAGTTAACAGGGTGCATAACTGTAGTGGTAGAATGTTGGACTTGATATTTGTTTCTTACTCAGATTGCAGTAATGCTAATAGAATACCCCCTCTAGTGCTTCCGGAAGATACCTACCATCCTACCTTAGAACTATCCATCGAAATTCTTAGCCCTAGTTCAATATCTAATAATACTTTAAAAATCCCTTTATTCCTGTAGTGATATAGAAACTGCCATTGCCATATTTTATAGGACCTTAGTAGTAGGGAACTGTATGTTCCCGACCACTGTGTTGTTGTTGTTGTAATTTCAAGGTCACTGTAGGGGAATGTATGCTCCCGACCACTGTATTGTTGTTGTAATTGTTGTTGTTGTTGTTATTTCAAGGTCACTGTAGGGGAATGTATGTTGTTATTTTTTGTTGTTGTGTTTTTTGTTGTTGTATGTACTGATCCATTTCAAGGTCACTGTTGTTTATGTATTGGTTCATTTCAAGGGCACTGATTTGTTGTTGTATGTACTGATCCACTTCAAGATCGCGTGAAGTTGTTGTTGCTGTTGCTATGTGTATGTTCTTGCTGTTGCTGTGCGTATGTTCTTGCTGTTGCTTATACCACTGATAAGTGTTAATGGTGTGTGTGTGTGTCTGTCTGTGTGTGTGTGTGTGTGTGTGTGTGTGTGTGTGTGTGATGTGTATGTACATGCGTTATAGTCGCGACGGCCATTAGTGGCGCGTGCACTTGCTTTATCAGACTCTTGAGAATAAACAAAATAAACAATAGCTAATAAAGCAAAAGTGTTGGTTTGTTTATATTGCGGGGAGCGCATGTGCTTGCTTAAGAGCTGATGAAGTATTGAGAATAAAAAATTAGTTGTCAGCGAGATCTTTTTTAACATATTTACTTTGCAAGCATTCTTAATTCAAGTAATATGTATTTGAGCATAATGTCATGAGTTATCTGTATTTTATTTAGTGTAAAGAAACATGCGCATGTGTTGGGGCTCCACGCAATATCTTTGCAGATGCATTCGCAGTAACTCAAATGTCTTTCATTTTGCCAACTCATAATTTCGTTGAATTTACGCTGTACAAAATAATGTTGGGCTGCGATTAGGGCAGCACCATCCGCAGGGGAAACAATATCTTCAAATCCTTCCAAAAAGTCGTCGATTTGTTTGATGACATTAGCAATCATTTTTTTATTTTTTGTGATGTTCCGATGGAGCGAACTGCTGCCTGCTAGAAGTTGTATGAATATGCTGAAACTGAATTTGCTACTCAGAAATAACTTTTTTGTTTTTTTGGTTTTTATCATTATTTATTTTTAATCAATTTAAAAAATTATTCTTAAACATTTTTTTACACGCCTCAGCTATTATCATAGCACATAAAAATCCTGGCTGTGAATGCGCTCCACAGCTTTCTCCTTCACTGATGGCGGTTTCAAGCTCAACTTCAAAATCCGTGAGATGGGGTTCTTTAATTTTTAGGAAGTCACAAAAATCATGAACTTCACGTCCAATTTTATGCGTCCTTAGGAATCGCATAGAAGACTCCCCGCGCGTTAGAACAATACACCCCTCAAATTTTTCCACTAGCCATTGTTTTGTGGATAGGAAACCATCGAAGCCATAGTCCCTATCCAGCGATAAATTTATTAAGGGCTGCACCCTCCGAATCTGCCCCTCATTAAGCAAGTGCTTGGAGTAAGGTGGCTTAATATTGAATACAAATGGTCCTCCAGAGAGCCAATCAGAGAACGTTATACCAATTTCTTTTACAATGTATTCATTATTTTTCCCCAAATGCCCAAAAGTTTGGATAAAGACCAGCTCAGTACTTTTATGGTCCATTTTTTTGAGGTTTTTATTGTTTTATTTGTATATTACTGCACACGCACAACTGAAGAGTTTCGAGGATTGTACTCAACTAACCGATCGTGTATTAAAAGGCAATAGGCTTCAGTGTAAGCTACCGCTGCTGTCGATAAATCTATGCAAATGTGCACGTCTATGGGACCATTTTTGACGCTCTCTTGCTACTGCGATAAGTCTATTACGATAATGGGCGCCTTTTCCTTGTATTCTTTGGGAGTTAGATGCGGTTGAGACTCTCTCATGTAGTAGCTCTCTTGAAATTTTGCGTGCATCTCATACAGCACAGCGAAGCGAGCACGCTCAAAATTAAGGTTTAGATCATCATATGGATAAGACTCAGAGTTTAAATGGACTTTTAAATTTGTCAGATTGTTTGTTTCTAGTTTAACACCTGAAATAAAGGCGATTAATGCAAAGCGTGGTCGCTCCCTATTGGCTGCCAGCTTCACATTCCATGTATGTTGTGCTCCAGTAATGAGCGATGGATTCATGTAGCAGTCCCAGCTACGAAATGCAATTGGTAGTGAGACACCACTCTTAATAATGTTAAATGTTTTAAGCTTCGCTTGATCACATAATTTTATATGCGGAATTTCCCACATTATCTTGAAAACATTAATTTTAAACTCAACGTTTCCGACCTTATGCTCAAAAACTCCAGCTCTATTTTTAGCCATAAGGAGAATTAACTCATGTTTACAATTAAGTTTGATTTTATTTAAGTCTTCAGCAAAGCCCAATAGCAATTTAAGTTGTATGGCGAAATTAAAAAACCCCTTATCACTGAGATTTGATACTTGATAATTATTCTCTCCAAACCATCCGGCATTTTTAAGCATATTACTCTCATTCTTATTTAAGGAGACATAGTTTTTTAATGTTGAAGACACCCCCACGAAACGTGTGCGGTCAATCTCAATTCCATTGAGCTCATATCGTATTTCATCAAATAGATATGCCATACAGTTATTTTTCAGTACACCCGCGGCTGACACCGTATTATCGGACAGACTGATTGAGCCTTCAATATTAAGGAAGCTATCATGTGGCAATACATATAGGTCTTGGTTTTGTATGGTTATTCGAACTTCATCGTTTAAATTAAAGGAGCTATGATAAGGTGCATAAGTATGATATTGTTTGTTAATAATGCTATCATCGGTGTGAGGTCTCTCACGAACATTTAAGATATTGCTTTCCATAGTCACTTCAGAAGTCTAAGTCCTAAAGATTTTAAGAACACTTTATTCGCAGATGTAAGTACTCTCCTAGCTGAGGATAAAAATAAATAAGGTTATGTGGTATTTCATCCATTTTATAACCAGGTGGAACGTTAAGTGCAAACTCATGAAGTGTATGCGAAGTTCTACTGTTTACATATGACCCAGTAATAATATTGCACTCCAAACGAATGGCATTTACCTTTAAAATGTTAATTGGCAGAATAGAGGTGTGGTAAATGCCTGGCAATAGAACTTGCGTACTACTGTACCCGAGCATTTGACCAATCGAGCGCTCTTTATGAAAGTATATTGTTAGATCGCTACTGAAAATCTCTACTCGTTATTGTTATTGCTGTTAATGCGTAGTTGTGAGTTGTCACGCAAAATATTTTTCTCAAGAAGTTTATTTAATATATAATCATATATATCGCTGAGTTCATATGATCCCACAGGTATTTCAATCGTATGCTTATCAATATGAAATAAATTATTTTTTTCATCAACGTTTGCTATCGAGTTATACATATGAAAATCAACTAAGGAACACTCATATTCACCATCTACTTCTATAGGAGGAAAAAAATCAGCCGTTAAGACTGAAGATTGTCCAGTTAAAGTTATTGTTGTAGACATTTCGAGAGTCTATTGAATAGTAAAGAAAGCATTTACTAAAGGTATTTATTTTATACTTTATTTGTTAAATAACAATAAATGTATTGAAGCTTAGCCTATATCGTCCATTGTCTAGATCATCATCCTTGCTTATGGTGAGAAAGCCGTATTTATTCTTCCAACACATTCGACATATTTTCATAAAAGTATCAAAATCCATATCAACACCCACATGATCCCGATAAATATGTTTCATATTTAATTCATCTTGTTTAAACACTATTATTAGATTTGCATTGTCACGTACAAGATGTTTGGGGATGCGGGTATAGGTTTGACACAAGTAAAATGAATCAATGTTATTTATTTATTTATTTGTTTATTGTCAACTATAATCAGCTGATGTTATTGTGTCGACCCATACAAAAGTACGCTCGCATATTATTCTGTTTTTCACAGGCAACATCATCGAATATCATTATGGAGTCATCTTTCGCTTGATTGGGTGGGATAACGGTCTCATTTTCTGAAAACGTGAAATACCCCATACCCTTTATTGGAGCAATCAGGCTTTTTAAATATTCATATTTCGGTTGGTATAACGATTTTGAATATAGATAAATATTCTTAAATTTTAATCCATTGGGACTTTCAATCAAACTAAGCATTAAATTCGTTTTACCACAGTTAGACGGCCCAACAATTAGCCCCCTAATTGAGTTAGGAAGCAGTACGCTATGTCTAATAAAACTATCGACATTTGATGACGAATCAATATTTTTAACCTCAATATTGGTTTTTTGTTTCTTAAGTTGCACATTTAATGCGTTCGACAACTCCACTGCCTCCACATTTATCAATGTAAGACCATAGACTGAGTTTCAAATAAAAATGCCTCTACAGTTTTAAAAAAATATCAGTCGTAAACTGAAAGCCTATCATTCTAGAGGTGGTGGTCTAGTGTATGGTCTTATTAATAGTTTACCCATCGAGCTACATTTACCTGGCTATCAATTCTGCGGTCCAGGCACCAAACTAAAGAAGCGCTTAGAACGCGGTGACAAGGGCATAAATCCATTGGATGCTGCTTGCAGAGAGCACGACATCGCTTATTCGCAAAACAAAGAGCTTGATAAGCGTCATATAGCAGACACACAATTATCAGAGAGAGCGTGGGAGCGAGTAACGACTGGAGATAGTAGTGTGGGGGAGAAGGCTGCCGCCTGGTTCGTTACAAACGCAATGAAAGCGAAAAGATCTTTTGGTATGGGGCTCAACACTCACAGTAACAACAACAACAACAGCAACAACAAAGTCAGCAGACAGAAGAAGAGGTGTAAGAGGAAAGCAAATACTTCATCTTGCGCAAAAAGGAGAAATTTCACTCATATTCTGAGAGCAGCTTTCAAGGCATTAAAAGTGAAGAAGCCTGCTGATATTGATAGCGCAATTCAAATAGCGCATAAAGCAATAAACAAGTCAATTGGTGCAAAGGCAAAAAAAAGTACTATAGTAGCTCCTCGAATAATAAGCGTACCCAAGATTGGTGGCTTCTTACCGCTGGTTGGCATTTTATCAGCATTAGGAGCGCTTGGTGGGCTTGCCTCTGGCGGTTCGAGTATTGCAAAAACAATATCAAACGCAAAAAATGCTGTAGAACAACTTGAGGAGAACAAACGACACAATCGAAAGATGGAGGCCATTGCATTAGGAAAGGGACTTTATCCTCGACCATATCGCAAGGGTTGTGGTATTACTACTGCAGCATCACAGACAAAAAACTTTTAAAACAGCTACCCAATAGACCTCTCTCAAATATTGATATTTTGAAATTCGCTCGTAAGCACATACCGAATTTTAGAGGTGTATTTATGAGGGATTCCCTACCTAAGAAAAAATATCAATGGACGAATGAATGTGGAGTTATAAATCTAGATTCATCAGAGGGAGGCGGCACACACTGGGTAGCTTATATTAAAAATTCTGATGAAATAAATTATTTTGATAGTTTTGGGAACTTACAACCACCTATAGAAGTATCATACGTTATCTGGGTAGCAATATAGAATACAATTATCATCGTTGTCAAAAGTTCCAGAGCTATAATTGAGGTCACTTATGTTTAAAGTTTTTAATGCTTCATTGATTTTCAATGAGTTTGTATGTGAGCACACTCTCTCTACATAATAATATAATAACATACGTGTAGTACATTTTCACACACACACACACACACACCTGCACACAACATGTTTTGGGTACAGCGGGTTGGTCCAAACGATAAGTTCTGTACTTGTCATGGTGGTTGGAAGGAGTTTCGATGGATTTAAAACTCTACTTTTCTCTTTAAGACGTGGGGAAGCACAACCATTTTCAGTTCCACTCTCTTTTACATTCGGTCAGTGTCAACATGTTGCATTTTCTGTACATGGAGGGTGTATTACGGTAGTTGCTACAAGCTATGAAAGCGAATCTCGTACCATTGAAGTAAAAAGATACAGAACAGATTGCCCATTTTTTGATGAGTGGGAGTTTGGTGCTGGAGATGTAGAACTGATCCCCAAATTTGTTGGGTACTATCAGTCATTAAATACATATGATGAAGATGTTGGCCCTCTACGAGATTACGTTAACGTCAGAAGACGGGAAGAATCAAATTATCGCATTCTTATGAACTTGAGTGAAGAAAAATAATCTTTATATAAGTTAAATAAAAAAAGTGTTCTGAGTTTTTAAACTACATCGGAGGGAAAACAACAAAATAAAATAAATGTTTTTTTTATATTAAATAATTCCGATAAGCAGGGAACCTAATTTTTAAACTACACCGGATGGAAAAAACTGTAAAATAAATGTTGTTTTTTTTTTAAATAGTTCCGATAAGCAGCATAAAATTGCCCGCATAAATATGTTGGTCATTTTTTTGGATAAAAGGGCGAGCAAAAGCACAAACTAACTCAGTCTACTCAGGCAGCAGCAATAAAATTATACAAAAAGGAAATAAAATGGACCATTTCACTTCATCATCATTGAAGCAGCCACAACGCCGTAAGCAGCGTCAGGAGAGCCAGGAGCAGCATATGACACAAGAGGCTGTTCTGATAGATGAGGCGCAGCAGCAGCCCCAGATCGTTGCTCTGGTAGATGATCTGCTTCAGCAGCAGCAGCTACAATTCCTTAATGAGTTCAATGCTCTCAACTTTAGGACAGTGAAGCCACTGTTAAATATGTCATCTATGCAAACTGATATCCCCATGCGGATTATAAAATCTTGGAGGGCGGAAACTAGGTTTGGTCCTTCACTAGCTTTAGAGCTAGAAAATAATATTTTATATGCGCCTAAGAGATTTTTTGAGTCTCAGCTTGAAATGCTGAACACAAAACAATATAGTGTTACAAAGATAATTCTCCCAAATCAAAACTCGTTTTTAAAAATAACTTTAACACCCAATATTACCCAATAAAAAAATAAAAATAAAAAAAAAAACTTCATATTTCTTATTATTTATATGATAATACATTGCTAAATTTAAGCCAGTAGGCTTTGAAAAATTAACGCTGATATACATATAGAGAACTACTTGTCAGCTCTTTCTTTCTCTGCTCCACACACATAATCAAGATTGTTGTGTTGAATCTCGAAAAAAAAAGCTGATATAAGCATATATAACTCTCTGTTCCACACACACACACGCACACACACACACACACATACATACTAAAAACAGCTATTTAACTGCAATCAAGACTGTTAAACTGGTACGCAGTTGTATTCCAACTGCATGTCTTATCTATTCCACCCACTATAAACAGCTATTTAACAGCTAGCAAAGCTGTTAAACTGGTGAGCGGTTGTGCTTCAAGGAGTTGACATAACAATGGGTAAAAATATATTAGACGATCTGACAAAAACTAGAAAGGTTTTGAAGAGTAAATTTCGGAGTATCAAATTAGGAAAAGCTGAAGCAGATTTACATCTAGAAGAATCATTGAAACCAATAACAACACCATTAGAAAAGCTTGATAGTAAAAATAAAATATTAAATAATCATTTGTTAGAAGTCAAAAAAGAAAAAGATATAAAGTGGCGATCGCCATCAACAACACGTACGCCAAAAGCTGAAATTAAAAATGTATTAAATACCCGACCCTTTAAAGAATCCGTAGTTACTGATAAAAGTGATGCTAGCGTTGCTGGTGGCGATGATGATGATGATGATGATGATGATGAATTCGCTGATGCTACTATGGGTAGATACATGAGCAGCAAATCTCTTGATGACACTTATTCTCAACTGCTGCAGCAAGACAAAAATGATGGTTTAGGAAAAACACTCAATCTAAGTGAGCTAACTCGAAGAAAGATACTTGATAAGATAATAATGATGATGTGCGGCTAGGGAATTCTAAAATCAACATATTAAACGGTGAATTTATCTTGGAGAGTGGTGAAAAGTGGCCGCTAACTTCTGGCTTATATTCTTTAATTTACGAGAAAGATCCACACAATTACAATAAGGAGGAGCTAGCAAATTATAAGAATATTTTAAATATAACAAATGCTCATAGAAAGCAGAATAGGCTTGAAGGACAAATTAAGGGCAATCGCTCCAAAAAATATTAAAATATAATTAAAGCTCTTTTCCCTAGGACATCTTTAACAACTAGAGCTCTATTTCCACAGTCCTCATCTACACCAAACACTTTATCACCATCACAGCCAACTCAAGCACTATTGACGGGGAGTGATCTTATGAAACTTAATACAAATAAATCAAATTATATATATTGGGATGACCCCAATGAAATTGTGGATAGATTAAAACTTCTAATTGCATCGCAAACAGTTGGACATAGCAATCATAACAACGAAATAGTATCAATAATTGAAGAGCTTCGGGAAGCAAAAATTGTATACTACATTAGCATTCATTGTTAAAAGAAAAATGGGTCTCGATAAGTTTGGGCATTACTCTTCGAATTTAAAAAAAGCAAACTCTGATTATAGTGCATTTATCCAAAATGCGATAGCTCAAAGCAAAGAAAACTTAGAACGTATTATAGATGATAAAGTTACTCAAGTACAAAAATATGCTACAGATAGTTTACTTAAAATAACTACTCAGACTAATGCAAATAATAATAAAATAGCTGAACTGCTTGAATATAATAGTCGAAATCGTTCTTTTACTAATGAAGCAAACAACGTTTTGCAATCGCTTATCGAAAAAATAGATGCTGAGTTAAGAGCATATATTCTGAGTGAAAATAAAAAAAGTTTTGATGTATTACAAAACTCTTTGCTCAACTCTATTAATGATGAGAAAATTGAGATGAGGAATTACGTTGATAGATAATTGGCTGAAACCAAACAATTTGTTGAATTCTATTTTGAAAAGCAAAACTGAATAATTATGATGTGCATTTAATATATTTATATAATGTTTATAAATATATAAATATAAATACGTATTTTTCTAATTTCATCATTTTAACCATGTCCGACGATAAGTTTGGACGCTATTTAAATGACATATATAATTCAGATAGTTTTAAAAGAAATTACATATACGGGTGGAGCTGCTTCTTGACTACAGTCAAAATATTGATGTCCAAAACAAACGTCTTAAAAACGTTGCAGAGCCTATTGAAGAAAAAGACGCAGCTAATAATATTTTTTTGCAAAAGCAAATCAACCAAATAACTCAAAATTTATTAACTCATGAAAAAGAAGCAAAACTAGAAGCTGAAAAAAGAATTGCTAAGAGTGAGGCGGATATTAAAGAAAAATTATATTCCTTGGAGCACAAAATAGAAAATCTTGAAGATCATATCTTTAAATATTATACTATACCTAAATCTCAGTTAAAGAAGCAAGTGCTTGAAGTAGAGGGTGATAAAATTCCCATACGATATTAAGAAAGAGTGATAAAATGAGTAAGAGAGCTATTGTTAATGAGCTTCACACCTCCGCAAGAAAAAACTTTAGACGTCGTAGAGTTATTATGAAGCGCATTGATGACCATTGGCAGGCAGATCTAGTTCAAATGGATAATTATACAACATCAAATAAAAATCATCGATTTATTCTGACTGTTATTGATACATTCTCTAAATTTGCGTGGGGTGTAGCACTTAAAACCAAAAATGCTGATGAAGTTGCTAAGGCGATGCGGAACATTTTTAAATTAGGGCGAATCCCTAAGAACCTGCAGACTGATGATGGTAAAAAGTTTTTCAACAGAACATTTAAGCAATTAATGGCTCAATTCAATATTAATCATTATTCAATATATAGCAGCTTAAAAGCGTCAATCGTTGAACGATTCAATATAACGATTAAAGAAATGATGTGGAAAGAGTTTAGTTTTAATGGTACATACCGTTGGATCGATATTTATCAAAATTTAATTGATAAGTACAATAGAAAACCCCATCGAACAATCAAAATGGCTCCAATCGCAGTAAAAAGGAGCTGTTGAACAGCGTTTACAATAATAAAAAAATATTTATGGGCTCACGATTTCATGTAGGTGATTATGTGCGGATAAATAAATATAAACATATATTTGAGAAGGGCTACACACCCAACTGGACAACCGAGATTTTTAAAATAACACATGTTCAAATTACCTATCCCCCGACATACATATTACAAGACTATGAGGGGAAGTCAATTAAAGGAGGCTTCTACGCTGAAGAACTGCAAAAAACTCGATTTCCTCACACATATTTAGTTGAAAAAGTAATACGCAAAAAGGGTGGGAAAGCGTTCGTAAAATGGTTGGGCTTCTCAGACGAACATAACTCGTGGATAGACGTCAAAAATGCGCTGCTATAAACAATCAAATACATACACATACACATATTTTTAAGCAATTATTTGTGAATTTAAGAATAAACAATCTTTATCACTTTTACGACAATACTGTTAGTAGTAGGGAACTGCCGGTTCTACGACACAAAGGATGCCGACAAATTATGACCCCATTAAATTTTATGACCCTTTTATTGCCCCCTTGTTTTTTGACCCTTTTATGACCCTTTTATCGCCCCCTTCAATATGATAATTTATGACCCTTTTTTTCCCATGATCGTGCCCGCTTTAATTAGACTAGGGTGGAGAACAAAGGATTAATATTCCTAGGCCACCACTTTACCAGCAGCATCTGTGAGAAGCAGTGATCAGAGGAACAGATTTGGTTATTTACCTAACTAGTGTTAGAGTCAATTGTGCGCCTCTTTGACGTGCGTGGCATTGTAAACCTGTTTATGGTCATGAGGTGCAGTGTGCACAGGAAGAAAGGATAGATAAGAGAGAGTCGAGAGGGCGCCTGTTTGACGTGCGTTGCATTATAAACCTGTTTATGGTCATGAGTATCAGTGTGCAAAGGTAGAAAGGATAGAGAATAGAGAAAAGCGGACGCTTCTTCGATGTACGTTGCATTGTTATGGTCAACAGCAACAACAACAACAAAAAGATGTGAACAAGGGATGGGAATTTTCCTACGCAGCAGCAGCACCAGCAGCAACAGAAGCAGCAGCGGCAGGATCAATACATTGATCTTTATGGCTGTGAGAATGACAGGATCAGGTTAAACTATTTAACCAATTATTGTTAGAGTCAAGTGTGCTCCTGTTTTAAATACGTTGCTCTGCACACGTGCATTGCTATTGTCAACAACTACAACCTTCGTGGGGGGTTATGTGAACAAGGGATGGGAATTTTCATACGCAGCAGCAGCAGCAAGATCAACACATTGTTTTAAAACAAGAGTATTTATTCTTGTAGATTAAGATTATAAAGAGTTAGCGGGAGAAAGTGATAGAGGGAGAAGGTGTAAGAGGGGGAAAGGATAGAGGGGGAAAGTGTTAGAGGGAGATGGTGTTAGAGGGAGAAAGTGTTAGAGGGGGAAAGTAGTAGAAGACTTAGAGACAAGTTTGTGCATGCTTGAAGTGCGCTAGTCAAAGGTCAAGTACATTACTTGACTAATGTGTTATAGATATCACCGTCCGTGAGGATCAGTGAGCCAAGTACATTGCCTTTGAAACTATTAAGGTTTCTTAGCTACAAGTTAGTAGATAAGAGAGAGAGAGTCAACTGTGCGCAGGTTTCTTAGCTACGAATAAGTAGATAAGAGAGAGTCGAGAGGGCGCCTGTTTGACGTGCGTTGCCTTGCACACCTGCAGGCAAAACATAAACAATGAATTTTTATGGTTGTGAAAACCAGTGATCCAAAGGATAAAAGGGTTGAGACAAGATTGTGCTTGTTTGAAGTACGCTAGTCAAAGGGCAGTACATTCGTAGGCCGCATTCTTATGATCAAAAGCAACAACAACATTCGTGAGGGTTATGTAAGCAAGAGATGGGAATTTTCCTACGCAGCAGCAGCAAGATCAAAAAATTTTTTTTAAACAAGAGTATTGAGACTTGCAGATTTAGATTGGAATGTTATAGGGGGAAGGTGTAAGAGGGGGAAAGTGTTAGAGGGAGAAAGAGAGAGTTAGTGTTAGAGGGAGTAAGTGTTAGAGGGTGAAAGTGCTATATATATTATTATATTAAAACACGCTTCTTTATGCAATTCTATACACGAGCGTCTATGAAATGCAGGTGGTATGTTAATTGATTGTCCCTCTTTCTAACGCACACCCAACTTGTTCGCTACTTACGTTTCTAACCTTTATTTGCATACATCTGTTTTGATTATTGCACTGACTTCTGTTACTTTTATAGAGCTAATTAGTATAACTTTTGAATTTTTTTTACTTTGTTAAAATACTATCAAATTATGTTTTTCATATAGTTTTTCACATATACGTTAAATTTGAGAATTATATTAAGCTTGTTCCGTTGAGGGATTAAGCAACCACAAACACCGAACATTTATATTTCCATAATTTTGTTTCGGCTTGATAAAAAGCTTTTTTAAGTCTATATTATAAGCCTAAGTTCTAGTACGTATCACTATATACATATCTAAGAATGCTTTTATGTATGTCACTATTTTGAAAGCTTAAAGAAGTTCGTGTAGCTGGTATAATAAATCATGTTTTAACAAAATAATTTAGATCTAAATATTTATACTTCATCGTTTATTGAATTTATTATAATTTATTTATTTTTTTTTTTTTTTAATACCCATATATTCGATTCTGTTCTATCTCAGTAATAATTTATTTTGCTTTTACATTCTTTAAATTCTTTAAGGTAATCTTTTAGGCTTAACAAATAATCTTTTCCTTAACTTTCCGTCTGCTCGCTAAAAGATTTTCGTCAAATGACACTTTTCATATTTAAGATATCCGTCAAACTTTTTCTTATACTCGACTAAAACTATTTCATCAAACTCACATATCAAATAAATTTCTAAAATAAAGAAAATGAAAACAGTAAGATGTTCTAAGCAGCTGGATTGTTTTTTTTATACAAACGGTTTTTACTATTCTCTTTCCCAGTATGCTACTTACGATAAAAATGTATAAAGAATGTGTTTTGTACTCATTTACTGACTTCAAAAATTCTTCTATTGATGTTGTCTGATACCCTATCTTAATTTGTGTAATACTTAATCGTTTTCACCAACTTAGTATACTTTTGATTTTTAAGAATTGTATGTTATGTTGTTAGCTATTTTGACTAGACTTTCCGCTTAAAACGAGATAGATTGTATTATTGTCCTTAACACGTTAGCTTAATTTTAACAGGGAAATCGATCGGACATTGATTTTTCACTTTATAATTGATTGCTTTAATATATTTTAACTGTCAACCTATATACCTTTCTACTTTCTTAGTGATTATGTTAGATTTTTATATTTCCAAACTCATTGCTTAAACTAAGAAAATTTCGTTATTAATTTCTTTTAATTGATGGATGGTAATATTTTATTTCATTATTCTCCTCATTTTTATTACATTTAATAAGGAAGTGCATTAAACTAGCTTAATAGTTCGAGATATGAGTCTTACACTGTTTCGAAAAGTATGACTTCGTTAGCTGTTTTAATTTAAGGGTTAAATATCTACTTCTACTGTTCCTTAACTGTGATAGTTGCAGTTTTGTTACATCTCACTTCCATTTTTTTCTTTCATTTATTTTATTTTATTTTTTTTGTAGGTGCTTTATTAATTTTAATAAGAACAAAACCTTTTTGTTCTAGATGCCATGTTATTAGGTTTTATTTTTTCATTTAATTATTATAATTATTTCTTAAAGAGATTCATTTTCTTTAGTGCTCAAAACTTATTGTCGCTAAAGGACTTGTTTTTCATTGATCTGAGATATTTCGTAAATTCATGAAACCATTGTAAGGTGCTCTATTCTTCTTGAACCTTGCATTAATCTTGAATTTGGATTATACATAACGGGCATAAAATAATGTACGTTTACTATCACCGGATTGGTTTATACCCACTAAATATTGGTATTCTCAGTTTTTTTTTTTTTCTTTCTTTGTTTTCATCGCTTTTTACACCCTAGCTCTTGATCTTGTGTTTTGATTTTAGATTAGGGTCTGATTTTATTGTATACTGTTTGTGGAGGAGGCTCCAAAGAATAAGATTTGATTTGGTAATTGTATGGTATGATTTGTTCTTCTTTTTTTTTTTTTTTGTATTGTAGAGCACTTCTTGTGTGTATCAGAGAACTGCAACGAGTATGATTAAGTATGAGCAAACACTCTTGCCAAAAATGCAATCAAATCAAATCAAGTCACTTGACCAAACATGTTCAATCGATTCAACGTGAACCGTCTCGTGTTAGACAATCACGACCGAGTATCGGTATGGGCTGCTTCGGTTACAATCAAACCGTGTCAGATCATTGTTGCGTGACGATTCACTGAAACGAACATAGTGTAAGCTTCGAGTAAAGGCAATTTTACTCGAGTAATGTTCGATTGATTTAAATCATGTGAGGCATACTCGAGTAAAAATGTATGATTTTGGGTATGAATCGTATGTTAGAAGGGTTTGATGTGTACACACAATGTGTTCAAGATAAAAGTGAAAAAATATATTTGAAACACATATTAGAGATAACATAACAAACTTCATTATATTTAATTATTTGAAATAAAAAATTTAAATAAATCAAAAGATACATATTTTCTTATTCAAAAATAATTTCGTATCGAATTTTACTTAACATTATTAATTATTTTAACATTATTAATTAAATTTCTCCATTATTATTTTTATAAATTGAGTTTAGAAAAATTAAGCTGTCAACAGAGCCTGGTGCAAGCCTGTTGCGCTTCTCTGTAATAATATTTCCCGCTAACGAGAATGATCTCTCAGCCACTGCACTACTAGCTGGTATTGAATGTATTTGCATAGCAACTTCATACAAAAATGGAAACTTTGTTTTATTGCTTGTCCACCACTCAAGTAACTTAAAACTAGCAGACATCTCAACTTTTTCTGAAGCATATCTATTGACCTCTTCGCTAGGAGTTTCGATTGTTTTAATAGCCGGCTTGCCCATTAACTGTGAAAAAAAAGGCATCGCCTGAGCTGTTTGAGAGCGGAACTTCTTCAGTTTCTTCAGTTTCGGCAAAGCTATCAGTGAGGCTGTTCGAATCAAACGAAAATATGGAGGTTGATGTTGGAGTTGAGGGCGTTAATGGGACATTTTTATGTGTGTTTGACAAAATTAAGTCAACACAAAATTCTTTTAACCGATTGAGTTCAGTTTCTTGCATGCTTATAGCTGGCGGGTACAAAAAAATGAAACTTTATGCCAAATACTTAAATTAACCATCCATATATTCTCAATATTTTCCAAAATGTTTAATTTTAAGTTTGCTATCGTTGGAATGTCCTCTGGGCTTGGGCATAAATTTTGCTTAATAGTCATTATTGACGGGATAACATAGCACAACGATGGTGCTTTTGTGAACTGCAGTTTTTTAAAAACAATTTCCAGGTGCTCACAAACCTCTACTAATGATTTAACAACGGTTATGTTAACATTGAGTAGTCGTCGACTTTCGTCCTTTTGTGCCAAAATTCTATTAATATCAGCCCAGTTATCATGGATGGACTTAAGCATCCTATATTGGGAGTTCCATCTTGTTGGGCACTGGTTTTTTAGCGACGTCGCTAAAAGGTGTTGCAGATTTGCTTTTTTAAAGTACTTTGTTATTTTTTTGCACGCTTCTGTGGTCTCTGCCAGCTCCGTGCAAACTGAAAATGATTTTTCCAGTACGTTGGACAGCAAGTGGCTACTGCAGTTTATTCTGGTATTGTTTTCCAGAGCCTTAATAATGTTTGATCCCCTATCAGTTACAAATTTAACTGGCTCTATGTTGTCCACGCCAAATTGTTGAAATACGCTTTTCAACTTTTTCATAATGTTTTGACTGGTTGTCCTTTCAAACTCCATTGACTTCATCCCAATCACAAGTCCATTAAATTTATTGTTGTCTACGTAGTGTAACGTGACGCCTAAAAAATTACGTTGCACATAATGGTCTGTCCACATGTCAATTGTGGCTGATGCTCCTCCACTGCGGACAATTTCTGTTATCTCCCCTCGCAGCTCTCTTTTTTTCTCATCTGCTGCCTTTTGCACGTTCCTCGACACTGTTGTCGGATCCGGAATGAGGTCATCCACATCTATACTCTCGCCGTACAAAGACCCGAGCTTTACAAAAAATTTTACCATTTTGATAAAGCCAGCACCTTTTAGTTAATTAATTAATAATTATTTTTAATGTAATTTAATTTAATTCAAAAACAGCACCTTTTACTGCAGAAAACGGTCGGCAATCTTCCGTCACCCAATTAGCGCAAACTTTGGTTGCCTCGATTTTGTCCTCAGCAGACACTTGTGTTAAGACAATTGTCTTATTTGCAGCCTTGCAACACTTATGCCTGTGCAAATTCGAAGTTTGTCCGTTTTTGTATTTTAAAACAGCCGAACAAGTACGACAATAAACAAAACCGGGCACAACTTCATCTATTTCATTTTTTATTTCTGCCAAAATGTTCCATAGAGAACTTCGCCCTTTGCGTTGACCACTTAATGTATATGTACCGCACTGAATTTTGTCGGTGATTGTTTTATTGTTTTGCTCCATATTAACAAGAGATTCTTTAATTTAAATTTAATTATTCTTAATGACACGCCACTTGTCAGCAAAACAATGAAAATGTGAACGGCAATGGTATGAGTAAATCAGTATTCGGGTATGATGTGCAACCCGAACACGAAGTATGATTCATTTTCGGTTATTGCTTGCGACGCGAACGTTCGTTAACAAATCATGTATGAGCTGAACGGTAAGGCAGCGTTTACAATGTCAGCGTGAGATTGGAAAATGTTTTGTTCCTGTCTGACACACATATTTTTCACATAAGTTTGTCTCCCTCATTTGCAATCTGTAACCGGTCTCGCTTGCATCTCAGCTTGGAGTGGAAAAAAGCTATTCAAAAATTGAGTTTTAAAAGCTGTCAATAGGTGTCGCATTTTCGAAATTAGCAACTATTTTACTCAAAATGGCTGTCAATAGGTGTCGCATCTTCGTAAGCTCCAATGTTTTTACCACTATTTTACTCAATACAGAGGTAAATGTTAATATAATTCACTATTTAATATTTATTTAGTACATATTAACGCATATATAACAATAAAATCATTGTTTTGTAAGAAAAGCAAATCGTTTAATTTTCGCGCCATTGCAAATGTGTTAGCTGAGTCGAATCAGCTGATTGCATTGTTCACGCTGACATTGTAAACAACCAGCGTGGATTTCAGATTTTTAAAAGCTTCAACCCAAGCTAAGCTGACATTGTAAACCCTCCTTAATGATTAAAACTTGTTCGTCGACGCTGAGTTGAAGACGAACGGTTCGATACATGTACTTGAATCAAACTGACAGAATCAAGCAAAGTACACGTCAGTACTCGAGTATGAACAAAAATGTTTGACTCGTTGCAGTTCTCTGGTGTGTATGTTAAACTAATAAAAAGAGCGCAATCAAGTCATTTACAATAATTTTCACTAGCTTAGGATTCATGGTCTTAAGACCGTTTAGACTTCATGGTAAATAGTTTTTGCTAGGCTATTTTCTATTATGATTCTTGTGGGCTATAATTCGTACATTAAAAGAACGAGATAAAGTTGTTCTTGTTTAGGTCCACAATCTATTTTCTTGGTCCATTGTCCTTGGCATATAATACAGCAGGGAGTAAGATTTAAAAGTAGTATGTCATTCCATTCTGGTAATATTATTATTTGGTTTTTATTATGTTGTTATTTAATTTTTAATTTTATTCTTTTATGTTATTTGACTTTATATATTGCCTTTAAATTTAAGGGTTTTGCCTCTCAATTTTTGAACCGAGACATAGTATTTTGTTTTCTGTAATGCATAAACGTAAGCATCCTTGATCCCAGATAGTATGTTTATTCTTGATCAATATTTAGATCAGCACCGTAGGCTTCCTAGATCTGTGTGTCTGCATCTATGCAAACTATTTTATCAGCTTTTAGGTATCGAGATTAAATTTTGCTCAGAATCTAATCGCTGCCTTAAACACATGAGTGTTACAACTTTCACACTTGAGGAGCATTAGATCTTTTCGTTTTAAAGAGTTTACTATTTGACGCTTTTAAGAACAATTTGCTTGTCTGAGCTTGGTAGGTTATACAGTTAAAACAATTAGTGGAAAGATGGAACTGTCTTATAGAATTTCTTATACACTATTAGTTGCTTCTTTCCCTATCGCTTATTCTCACGCACTTTGAGATTATAACATTACTTAATGGAATGTGCTGTATGTTCCTGATTGTTTGCTGATTATTGTTGTTAATTATTATTTTGTTTATTTATTTCTTTTACATTTCATATAGTATTTTTCTCCTATGTTTCTTTTTTCGTTTCACTTCTATACTTACTTTAATAATTTATCATATGTTTCCTCTAATTAATATTCAATCGCCCTTTAATTGACAAAAACTGGGTGGCGGTAAGCTGTTAAAAACGGAAGGCAATTAATCTATAAAACTGATGGAACGGAACAGTTGTGATTATTTTTCATTTAAAAATAAAAGTAGGCTGTTCAAATAAATATTTACTTATATTAAATTAAAATTTGAATTGAGTTTTAGTAAACCGGCTTTTTTTCTTCGAAAATGTTGCTTTTAAAAGAATATATTAAGCTCATATCATATTTATTTAGATTTTCACATTAAGTTAACATCAGCCCAAGTCCCTCGATAGTGAGCTGCCGTTTACAGACGGTGAAGTAAATGGGATACCGCTTTGTCGTTTCTCATAATCACAATTAAGCTGCCAGACGATGAAAATTAGTTCCTTAACGATTTACGTACTGTCACTGTTTGCAGCAGCCTGGCGTCCTCCAAAGGGTCAAACACTCATCATCATCATTTGCCCCCCTACGGCGAAGCGATCCTCACCTGAACCATCACTCGTACACACATAAGTAACTTTTACATAGATTAAGTACGGTTTGCGTCTAGCCGTCTTAGTTGAATAGTTCTGTTCTACTCTGCACCGATTTTGGATCCCCTGATTTCTATTATTCCCAGCTACTTTCCTAGGCTCACACCTTTAACTTCTAACACACCAGCCCACATAACATATTATTTGGATATAAAAACATTAGACAATCTATCAAGTACCAAGAGCAATTAAAAAAATTTATAAAGTATTCGGGGGAAATTTGATCGAACAATGCAACAGCCGAAACTGTTATTATGGCTTACATTAAATCGTGAAGTCATAGTCGAGTCTACTACGTACTACACATTTTTCCATGAGTTGTTCCCATTTAAAGACCCTATCAATTTATCCGTTTTTTCTTATTATTATTTTTTCAACCAAGTGTGTGCGTACCTGTTTTTTTCAATTTTCTCTTTCTAGAAAATGTCTTTAAGTTCGGCACCCTCATCGTCATTCAATATGTATGTTATAGGGATTTTATTTTGTATTTCTATTATTGAAAAGTTTAAGTTTTCCGGTTTGGTGAGCAGCCCTTCTCATTAAAATATTATGTTTGCTTATACACACATAATCATTTGCAAAGATTTTTATACGACTAAAGACAATGTCTTAAAACATTTTAACAATTATAAGATTTACTTTTATGTATGTAATTTTAGCTGTCCTATTATATTGCTGATTGTTCTAACTAAACAATTGATTGAACATTACCTCCATAATGTCTTTTAAACGTATCTTTGATTGAGTTTTCGATAATCACTACTTATTCAATTTTCTAGATCGTACCCGAGTCACGTTAATATAGCAGGGTACGACAAAATAAGCACGCAAGCAAGGTTGAGGGCAGTGACACTCCTAAAAGGGTTTGAGCCGAAGTGTGACGTAGAAAAAGGCACAATAAGGTAGGAGCTAACGAAAAGCGAGAGTCTTTAGTGGGAAGCGAGCTGAACGAAGACATCTGATCTCAGGCAAGACAAATGTTTATCGGGAGAGAGAATCCTCCTTTCACATTATAGCAGTATGCGTAGCCTTTACAAGGAAACGAAGTTTCTTTTCTTAGAACAACATATCAAACGTATTAAAGGCTAAGAAACCCTCAACTCATCAAAAAATACTTGCTCTCGGACAGTGTCCATGTCCGATGGAAGAGTTATAGAACTAGAAGGGGGCACAACAGACCTCTCAGGTACCAAATCATTCATCGACGATGAAGGTTAATACAGGCAGGAGACATATTATTCTATTATTAATTCCCCTTTATATTTTTTTATTTAAAAAGAACATATCAATAAAGTTGTTACTTTTTTACGGACTTTTACTGATTTTTTATTAAATTTTTTATTATCTTGGCTCAAATTTAATTTCCGTTTTGTTTCCTTACAAAGTAATTTACATCTGTCAGCAATGTCAATTCGTGATTTTTTTCGAAAAAATGTATGAGAACCGAATCTATTTTTTAAAAAGTGCTATAAATTTTATTTTTTTTTTTTTTCACCAAAAGCCAACGAATGTACTGACGCAATACTGCTGCGTTTCGTACTATAACTTTAATTTAACATCCAAATGAAAGAACAAGTCCACAGTCGTGTCGATAAAAAACCGGGACTTAAAAGTACGCTATTGAATAGAGTTTAAATCTGTCAGCAATATCAATTCGTGATTTTTCGGTAGCCAAATGGCGTTCCCCAGGCAAATATTTTCTCATTCAACTCCAATTCTAGAACCCATCCAATAATATTGAAAAGAGGAAAGCCAAGAAAACATAGAACAGGTGGCAGTTTAGCTGTGAAAACCCGGTTTTTCGGTTTTAGGAACAGGTAATTGTTTTGCTGTTTAAAACAGGGATCTATTATTTTTTCCGGTTTTAAAAACCAGGGGCTGTTTTGATGTTATTTTTTTGTGGTTGTCAAAAAACAGGTTGCTGTTTAGCTGTTAAAAACAGGTTTTTCAGTTTTAGAAACCGGTGGTTGTTTTGCTGTTTAAAAAGAGAGCTGTTATTTTTCTTGTTTTAAATACCGGTTCTGTTAGCTGTTATTTTTGTGGTTTTCAAGAAACAGGTTGTTGTTTGACTGTTATTTTTTCCGGTTTAAAAACAGTTTGGTGGAGGGGGGGTGTCAGTTTTGCTGTTAAAAACAGGGATTTTTCAGGTTAAAAAACAGGTTGTTTATATATGTTTAAACGGAGAGCTGTTATATGTGCAATATGCAGATATAACAGCCCACCAGTTTAACATCTATCAACAACCTGTTTTAAAAACAGGTTGCTGTTTTGGCTGTTATTTTTAAATAACAGTCAAACATCAACCTGTTTTTAAACCTAAAAAATCCCTATTTTTAACAGCAAAACTGACACCCCCTCCCCCAAACTGTTTTTAAACCGAAAAAAATAAACAGTCAAACAACAACCTGTTTCTTGAAAGCCACAAAAATAACAGCTTAACAGCTTAACAGACCCGGTATTTAAAACTAGAAAAAATAACAGCTCTCTATTTTAAACAGCAAAACAACCACCGGTTTCTAAAACCGAAAAACCTGTTTTTAACAGCTAAACAGAAACCTGTTTTTTGACAACCACAAAAAAATAACATCAAAACAGCCCCTGGTTTTAAAACCGGAAAAAATAACAGATCCCTGTTTTAAACAGCAAAACAATTACCTGTTCCTAAAACCGAAAAACCGGGTTTTCACAGCTAAACTGCCACCTGTTCTATGTTTTTTTTGGCTTACCTCTTTTCAATATTATTGGATGGGTTCTAGAATTGGAGTTGAAAGAGAAAATATTTGCCTGGGGAACGCCATTTGGCTACCGAAAAATCACGAATTGATATTGCTGACAGATTTAAACTCTATTCAATAGCGTACTTTTTAGTCCCTCGGCTTTTCTTTCATTTGGATGTTAAATTAAAGTTATAGTACGAAACGCAGCAGTATTGCGTCAGTACATTCGTTGACTTTTGGTGAAAAAAAAAAAAAATAAATAAAATTTATAGCACTTTTTAAAAAATAGATTCGGTTCTCATACATTTTTTCGAAAAAAAATCACGAATTGACATTGCAGACAGATGTAAATTACTTTGTAAGGAAAAAACAAAACGGAAATTAAATTTGAGCCAAGATAATAATAAATTTAATAAAAAATCAGTAAAAGTCCGTAAAAAAGTAACAACTTTATTGATATGTTCTTTTTAAATAAAAAAATATAAAGGGGAATTAATAATAGAATAATATGTCTCCTGCCTGTATTAACCTTCATCGTCGATGAATGATTTGGTACCTGAGAGTTCTGTTGTGCCCCCCTTCTAGTTCTATAACTCTTCCATCGGACATGGACACTGTCCGATAGCAAGTATTTTTTGATGAGTTGAGGGTTTCTTAGCCTTTAATACGTTTGATATGTTGTTCTAAGAAAAGAAATTTCGTTTCCTTGTAAAGGCTACGCATACTGCTATAATGTGAAAGGAGGATTCTCTCTCCCGATAAACATTTGTCTTGCCTGAGATCAGATGTCTTCGTTCAGCTCGCTTCCCGCTAAAGACTCTCGCTTTTCGTTAGCTCCTACCTTATTGTGCCTTTTTCTACGTCACACTTCGGCTCAAACCCTTTTAGGAGTGTCACTGCCCTCAACCTTGCTTGCGTGCTTATTTTGTCGTACCCTGCTATATTAACGTGACTCGGGTACGATCTAGAAAATTGAATAAGTAGTGATTATCGAAAACTCAATCAAAGATACGTTTAAAAGACATTATGGAGGTAATGTTCAATCAATTGTTTAGTTAGAACAATCAGCAATATAATAGGACAGCTAAAATTACATACATAGAAGTAAATCTTATAATTGTTAAAATGTTTTAAGACATTGTCTTTAGTCATATAAAAATCTTTGCAAATGATTATGTGTGTATAAGCAAACATAATATTTTAATGAGAAGGGCTGCTCACCAAACCGGAAAACTTAAACTTTTCAATAATAGAAATACAAAATAAAATCCCTATAACATACATATTGAATGACGATGAGGGTGCCGAACTTAAAGACATTTTCTAGAAAGAGAAAATTGAAAAAAAAACAGGTACGCACACACTTGGTTGAAAAAATAATAATAAGAAAAAACGGATAAATTGATAGGGTCTTTAAATGGGAACAACTCATGGAAAAATGTGTAGTACGTAGTAGACTCGACTATGACTTCACGATTTAATGTAAGCCATAATAACAGTTTCCGGGTGTTGCATTGTTCGATCAAATTTCCCCGAATACTTTATAAATTTTTTAATAGCTCTTGGTACTTGATAGCCATTGTCTAATGTTTTTATATCCAAATAATATGTTATGTGGGCTGGTGTGTTAGAAGTTAAAGGTGTGAGCCTAGGAAAGTAGCTGGGAATAATAGAAATCAGGGGATCCAAAATCGGTGCTGAGTAGAACAGAACTATTCAAATAAGACGGCTAGACGCAAACCGTACTTAATCTATGTAATAGGGTCTTTCCACTGTTCAGTTACAGTAAAATTTATCGGTCATTTACCAATCCTGTTTCCATTGTTCAGTTACTGAGAGTTCAGTAAATAAATCAGCTGTTTGATTTGAGTTGTTGATTAAAAGTGCAGAAAATGAATCAAATTGAATATTTAAAAGCTTTATTGCCAATTTTAATGGCATACTTGCAATGCCTGCAATCTTTGCTGCTTTTGATTCATGAAAGCAATAAAAGTCTTAATACGGTGGCCGCATACGTTGCGAAAAGCAGAAAACGTAAGAGTCCAATTGAGTGGTCATTTGTAAGTATATATACAATTACAAGCTATTATGAAAAAGTTAATAAATATGCTTTAATTTATACACAAAATAGCCAAGGCATGGACAATTCTGGGAGCTGGATGTGGCAAACAACAGTGACGAGTTTTTTAAGGAGAATTTCAGAATGGAGAGATCAACGTTTAACATTCTAGTGGAGCGTATGGAGAGAATTGCAAAACAGGATACCAGTTTTCGCATTGCTGTTCCGCTGGAAAAGCGAATAGCCATTGCAGTGTATACCTTGGGCTCATCTGCAGAGTACCGAACAGTTAGCAGACTGTTTAGTGTGTCATCTTCAACTGTGTGTAATATATTTCTGGACTTTTGCAAGGAAGTGCGGCGAGTTTTGGCCCCTGAATATTTGCCACGTGAATTTCTGACCCAGGCTAAAGTTCAGGAGAATGTAATAGGTTTTGAATTGTTGGGATTTCCACAATGCTTTGGTGCCATTGGCAAGTTCTTATTTTTGTTTTGTTTTTTTCAAAAAATATTTATGTTGACATTTTCAGATGGAAGCCACATTAAAGTCCGCCCACCAGCGAGCGAAGCAACCGATTACTACAACTACAAGGGGTGGTATTCGGTCATTCTGTTCGCTCTTGTGGATTACCGCTATAGATTTGTTTACGTTAGCATTGGTTGCCCCGGTCGCGTGCATGACTCTAAGCTGTACGAGTGCAGCACTTTAAAAAGAATGGTCGATGCAACGCCACTTTTTGCTGCAAACAGGCAAAACATATGTGGTGTTGATGTACCCGTTCTTTTGATAGGGGACTCTGCATTTAAATTCTCCAAAACTCTTATGAAACCATACCCATTTTCAGTTTCAGCCCCTGATGCTGAAAAAACATTTAACTATAGCCTTTCAAAATCAAGGCGTGTAGTTGAAAACGCTTTTGGCCAACTAAAGGCTCGGTTTCGGAGGATTGGAAAGGGGTTAGATAACCGCCATGACAACGCTTCACAAATAGTTATGGCTGCCTGCATCCTCCACAACTTTTTAAATGAAAAAAATTCATACATTTCAGATTCCTGGAAAGAAGTCACAAATGAATTGCCACAACCAATGCACTTTAATGTAGTAAATGACTTCAATGAAGAAGCTAGAACAATAAGAAATGCTATTGGGGAATACCTTAATCATCAATAAAGCATTTCACTTTTAATATTTATTTTATTTATTAATTATTTTTTTAAACTTTCGTTTAGTGCGCAAAGCACTTCTTTGATGCTATTGCCCACATCCATTATAGAGTCCTGTACACTCCGCATCATTTCTAGTGATTCTTTATGGCTTTCCACTATTGCCATTTCAAAAGCGGACATTGATGAGTTTCTGCAGGTTTTCCGTCGCTTAGCTGGACGTTGGCTGGGCCCTGGCGATGCGCGCTCAACGGACGAACGGTCTGCTGATGAGCGCTCCATCTCCATAGATGAGCTTGGCATCGACTCATCAAGAATAAGCCAAGGCACCTCCTCCTCAGGCGCATCAATGGGATCTAAACAAGTTGAACTTAATAAATGAGTCTGATTTTAAACTTAAAGTCTCCTACCAGTAGATTCGTGCACCGTTCCCTCAATGTGAATGGTTTTGGCCTGGTGAAGAATCTTGTGCACTTTTTCAAAATGCTCCCACTTAGATGGGGCACCGCCAGACACGCCCTGTGCTTTCAACTCTTGTCTACAAAAAAAAATAGCATTATTGAACTATATATATGTGATTATTAAAATGCATATCTTACTTATATTTTTTCGTCAAATTTTCTATTTTGTACCGGACTGACGAACATTCGGCACTTTCCAATCCGGCCTCCTTTAAAGACTCCGCCATCCTCGAATATATATGCGAGTTCCGCTGCAACCCCCTCAACCCTATATAATTCTCCTCCCACAGCTCAAACAGCAGTGTAGTGTGTTGGGGTTCCCAATTTACATATTTTTTTCGTGAATCCATCTAAAAATCTAATTGTTTTAAATAATTTTTAAAATATATATAAATTTTGCGCTTACCTTTGCTCAATTACTCAGCTGTTTTGGCTATTTTAACACTATGTTAACATATTAACAGCGTTATTTCAGCGATAGTCATCGAAAAGTACGATAGTCGATGCCCAGTTATTCTCAGTTAATATTTACTGACAGTTTACTGCAGTAAATTTCCTTATGGAGAAATACACGCAAACTGAAGCTCAGTTACTCAAAATGGTAATAACTGAGAATAACTGAGCAGTGTAAACACGCTATAAAAGTTACTTATGTGTGTACGAGTGATGGTTCAGGTGAGGATCGCTTCGCCGTAGGGGGGCAAATGATGATGATGAGTGTTTGACTCTTTGGAGGACGCCAGGCTGCTGCAAACAGTGACAGTACGTAAATCGTAAAGGAACTCATTTTCATCGTCGGGCAGATTAATTGTGATTATGAGAAACGACAAAGCGGCATCCCATTTACTTCACCGTCTGTAAACGGCAGCTCACTATCGAGGGACTTGGGCTGATGTTACCTCAATGTGAAAATCTAAATAAATATGATATGAGCTTAATATATTCTTTTAAAAACTACATTTTCGAAAAAAAAAGCCGGTTTACTAAAACTCAATTCAAATTTTAATTTAATATAAGTAAATATTTATTTGAACAGCCTACTTTTATTTTTAAATGAAAAATAATCACAACTGTTCCGTTCCATCAGTTTTATAGATTAATTGCCTTCCGTTTTTAACAGCTTACCGCCACCCAGTTTTTGTCAATTAAAGGGCGATTGAATATAAATTAGAGGAAACATATGATAAATTATTAAAGTAAGTATAGAAGTGAAGCGAAAAAAAAACATAGGAGAAAAATACTATATGAGATGTAAAAGAAATAAATAAACAAAATAATAATTAACAACAATAATCAGCAAACAATCAGGAACATACAGCACATTCCATTAAGTAATGTTATAATCTCAAAGTGCGTGAGAATAAGCGATAGGGAAAGAAGCAACTAATAGTGTATAAGAAATTCTATAAGACAGTTCCATCTTTCCACTAATTGTTTTAACTGTATAACCTACCAAGCTCAGGCAAGCAAATTGTTCTTAAAAGCGTCAAATAGTAAACTCTTTAAAACGAAAAGATCTAATGCTCCTTAAGTGTGAAAGTTGTAACACTCATGTGTTTAAGGCAGCGATTAGATTCTGAGCAAAATTTAATCTCGATACCTAAAAGCTGATAAAATAGTTTGCATAGATACAGACACACAGATCTAGGAAGCCTACGGTGCTGATCTAAATATTGATCAAGAATAAACATACTATCTGGGATCAAGGATGCTTACGTTTATGCATTACAGAAATAAAAATACTATGTCTCGGTTCAAAAATTGAGAGGCAAAACTCTTAAATTTAAAAGCAATATATAAAGTCAAATAACATAAAAGAATAAATTAAAAATTAAATAACAACATAATAAAAACCAAATAATAATATTAACAGAATGGAATGACATACTACTTTTAAATCTTACTCCCTGCTGTATTATATGCCAAGGAAAATGGACCAAGAAAATAGATTGTGGACCTAAACAAGAACAACTTTATCTCGTTCTTTTAATGTACGAATTATAACCCACAAGAATCATAATAGAAAATAGCCTAGCAAAAACTATTTACCATGAAGTCTAAACGGTCTTAAGACCATGAATCCTAAGCTAGTGAAAATTATTGTAAATGGCTTGATTGCGCTCTTTTTATTAGTTTAACATACACACAAGAAGTGCTCTACAATAAAACCACAAAAAAAAAGAAGAACAAATCATACCATACAATTACCAAATCAAATCTTATTCTTTGGAGCCTCCTCCACAAACAGTATACAATAAAATCAGACCCTAATCTAAAATCAAAACACAAGATCAAGAGCTAGGGTGTAAAAAGCGATTAAAACAAAGAAAGAAAAAAAAAAACTGAAAATACCAATATTTAGTGGGTATAAACCAATCCGGTGATAGTAAACGTACATTATTTTATGCCCGTTATGTAAAATACCGACTTTTACGTCATTTCGAGCTTTAGTACATCACAGCCTTATTTTGCCATCCAAATTCAAGATTAATGCAAGGTTCAAGAAGAATAGAGCACCTTACAATGGTTTCATGAATTTACGAAATATCTCAGATCAATGAAAAACAAATCCTTTAGCGACAATAAGTTTTGAGCACTAAAGAAAATGAATCTCTTTAAGAAATAATTATAATAATTAAATGAAAATATAAAACCTAATAACATGGCATCTAGAACAAAAAGGTTTTGTTCTTATTAAAATTAATAAAGCACCTACAAAAAAAATAAAATAAAATAAAAGAAAGAAAAAAATGGAAGTGAGATGTAACAAAACTGCAACTATCACAGTTAAGGAACAGTAGTTGTAGATACTTAACCCTTAAATTAAAACAGCTAACGAAGTCATACTTTTCGAAACAGTGTAAGACTCATATCTCGAACTGTTAAGCTAGTTTAATGCACTTCCTTATTAAATGTAATAAAAATGAGGAGAATAATGAAATAAAATATTACCATCCATCAATTAAAAGAAATTAATAACGAAATTTTCTTAGTTTAAGCAATGAGTTTGGAAATATAAAAATCTAACATAATCACTAAAAAAGTAGAAAGGTATATAGGTTGACAGTTAAAATATATTAAAGCAATCAATTATAAAGTGAAAAATCAATGTCCGATCGATTTCCCTGTTAAAATTAAGCTAACGTGTTAAGGACAATAATACAATCTATCTCGTTTTAAGCGTAAAGTCTAGTCAAAATAGCTAACAACATAACATACAATTTTTAAAAATCAAAAGAATACTAAGTTGGTGAAAACGATTAAGTATTACACAAATTAATATAGGGTATCAGACAACATCAATAGAAGAATTTTTGAAGTCAGTAAATGAGAACAAAACACATTCTTTATACATTTTTATCGTAAGTAGCATACTGGGAAAGAGAATAGTAAAAACCGTTTGTATAAAAAAAACAATCCAGCTGCTTAGAACATCTTACTGTTTTCATTTTCTTTATTTTAGAAATTTATTTGATATGTGAGTTTGATGAAATAGTTTTAGTCGAGTATAAGAAATAGTTTGACGGATATCTTAAATATGAAAAGTGTCATTTGACGAAAATCTTTTAGCGAGCAGACGGAAAGCTAAGGAAAAGATTATTTGTTAAGCCTAAAAGATTACCTTAAAGAATTTAAAGAATGTAAAAGCAAAATAAATTATTACTGAGATAGAACAGAATCGAATATATGGGTATTAAAAAAAAAAAAAAAAATAAATTATAATAAATTCAATAAACGATGATGTATAAATATTAAGATCTAAATTATTTTGTTAAAACATGATTTATTATACCAGCTACACGAACTTCTTTAAGCTTTCAAAATAGTGACATACATAAAAGCATTCTTAGATATGTATATAGTGAGTACGTACTAGAACTAAGGCTTATAATATAGACTTAAAAAAGCTTTTTAGCAAGCCGAAACAAAATCATGGAGTATGACTTGTGTGTTCTACCGGCTATAACTATATGTCATTAATATAAATGAACGGTGTTTGTGGTTGCTTAATCCCTCAACGGAACAAGCTTAATATAATTCTCAAATTTAACGTATATGTGAAAAACTATATGAAAAACATAATTTGATAGTATTTTAACAAAGTAAAAAAAATTGAAAAGTTATACTAATTAGCTCTATAAAAGTAACAGATATATGCAAATAAAGGTTAGAAACGTAAGTAGCGAACAAGTTGGGTGTGCGTTAGAAAGAGGGACAATCAATTAATTTACCACCTGCATTTCATAGACGCTCGTGTATAGAATCGCATACAGGAGCGTGTTTTAATATAATAATATAAGCAGGATCGCTTTCCCCCTATAGCACTTTCACCCTCTAACACTTACTCCCTCTAACACTAACTCTCTCTTTCTCCCTCTAACACTTTCCCCCTCTTACACCTTCCCCCTATAACATTCCAATCTAAATCAGCAAGTCTCAATACTCTTGTTTAAAAAAAATTTTTTGATCTTGCTACTGCTGCGGAAGAAAATTCCCATCCCTTGCTTACATAACCCTCACGAATGTTTTTGTTGTTGTTGCTTTTGATCATAAGAATGCGGCCTACGAATGAACTGCCCTTTGACTATCGTACTTCAAACAAGCACAATCTTGTCTCAACCCTTTTATCCTTTGGATCACTGGTTTTCACAACCATAAAAATTCATTGTTTATGTTTTGCCTGCAGGTGTGCAAGGCAACGCACCTCAAACAGGCGCCCTTTCGACTCTCTCTTATCTACTTATTCGTAGTTAAGAAACCTGCGCACAGTTGACTCCCCTCTCTTATATACTAACTTGTAGCTAAGAAACCTTAATAGTTTCAAAGGCAATGTACTTGGCTCACTGATCCTCACGGACGGTGATATCTATAACATATTAGCCAACTAATGTACTTGACCTTTGACTAGCGCACTTCAAGCATGCACAAGCTTGTCTCTAAGCCTTCCTCCCTCTAACACTTTCCCCCTCTAACACTTTCCCCCTCTTACACACATTCTCCTTCTAACACTTTCCCCCTCTAACTCTTTCCTCCTCTAACATATTTTAATCTTAATCTACAAGTATCACTACTCTTGTTTAAAAACAATATGTTGATCTTGCTGCTGCTGCTTTTGCTGCGTAGGAAAATTCCCATCCCTTGCTTACATAACCCCTCACGAAGGTTGTTGTTGTTGTTGCTGTTGACCATAACAATGCAACGTACATCGAACAAGCGCTCGCTTTGTTTTATTCTCTATCCTTTCTTCCTTTGCACACTGCTCCTCATAACCATAAGCATTAATTGTTTATGTTTTTCCTGCAGGTGTGCAAGGCAACGCACGTCAAACAGGCGCCCTCTCGACTCTCTCTTATCTACTTATTCGTAGCTAAGAAACCTGCGCACAGTTGACTCTCTCTCTCTTATCTACTAACTTGTAGCTAAGAAACCTTAATAGTTTCAAAGGCAATGTACTTGGCTCACTGATCCTCACGGACGGTGATATCTATAACACATTAGTCAAGTAATGTACTTGACCTTTGACTAGCGCACTTCAAGCATGCACAAACTTGTCTCTAAGTCTTCTACTACTTTCCCCCTCTAACACTTTCTCCCTCTAACACCATCTCCCTCTAACACTTTCCCCCTCTATCCTTTCCCCCTCTTACACCTTCTCCCTCTATCACTTTCTCCCGCTAACTCTTTATAATCTTAATCTACAAGAATAAATACTCTTGTTTTAAAACAATGTGTTGATCTTGCTGCTGCTGCTGCGTATGAAAATTCCCATCCCTTGTTCACATAACCCCCCACGAAGGTTGTAGTTGTTGACAATAACAATGCACGTGTGCAGAGCAACGTATTTAAAACAGGAGCACACTTGACTCTAACAATAATTGGTTAAATAGTTTAACCTGATCCTGTCATTCTCACAGCCATAAAGATCAATGTATTGATCCTGCCGCTGCTGCTGCTGTTGCTGCTGGTGCTGCTGCTGCGTAGGAAAATTCCCATCCCTTGTTCACATCTTTTTGTTGTTGTTGTTGCTGTTGACCATAACAATGCAACGTACATCGAAGAAGCGTCCGCTTTTCTCTATTCTCTATCCTTTCTTCCTTTGCACACTGATACTCATGACCATAAACAGGTTTATAATGCAACGCACGTCAAACAGGCGCCCTCTCGACTCTCTCTTATCTATACTTTCTTCCTGTGCGCACTGCACCTCATGACCATAAACAGGTTTACAATGCCACGCACGTCAAAGAGGCGCACAATTGACTCTAACACTAGTTAGGTAAATAACCAAATCTGTTCCTCTGATCACTGCTTCTCACAGATGCTGCTGGTAAAGTGGTGGCCTAGGAATATTAATCCTTTGTTCTCCACCCTAGTCTAATTAAAGCGGGCACGATCATGGGAAAAAAAGGGTCATAAATTATCATATTGAAGGGGGCGATAAAAGGGTCATAAAAGGGTCAAAAAACAAGGGGGCGATAAAAGGGTCATACAATTTAATGGGGTCATAAATTGTCGGCATCCTTTGTGTCGTAGAACCGGCAGTTCCCTACTACTACTGTTTTTTTCTATTTACTATAAGTTTACTGCCAACAACCTCCGTTAAGTGATTAATTTGCGAATAAATTCTGTTGCTGCTAATGCAGATTATAATAAGTTTTTTAATTTTGCTCATATTGAACTATAAATTCCAGCGTTTGCAATTACTACTCCATAGCAACAAGAGCAATAAAAAATATTGCTATGCTCTCACTACCTCTCTCACTTTGATTTCATTTGTAGCAGAGCAGAGCATATACATTTTCGTTGTTCGGCTACGGCTCTGCTACAGATGAAATCAAAGTGAGAGCGGTAGTGAGAGCATAGCAATATTTTCTATTGCTCTTGTTGCTACGGAGTAGCGTAGCGTTTTCAAACGCTGATAAATTCAGTTGGGGGATGCTTTTCAAACGCTGATAAATTCAGATTGAGGGTGCGCATATAGCTTATTATCTATTAAGAGCTCGACACGTTTGGAATAAAATAATACGTTGCTGTTACTCATTGCATCCTTAGCTCTTCAAGGCTATCATGCAATACCGCTACCAGTGCAGCTTAGTGAGCAATCACGTTGAAGGGATGTTAAGTTTTATGTCAACCTACCCAACAATGATACAGTTAAAATATCAGTTAATTTCAAATTTTTGAAGCAAAGTCCAAATTTAACTGAAACATATCAAAATGATGATGGTGATTACCACTTCGAAAGTCTAGTGAAAGACGCAGTAACCCCGACAACTACACCGAGAACGACAACTACAACGACAACGACAACAAGCAGGCCACCTCAGCTATATCACGATGAGTATTTTACTGCGGATCAAGCGATTGAGGCATTCAGGAAGGATCTTGTGATGAAAGAGCGTAATTTATCAGGAATAATACAAAGCGAAGCTCCATTTTACCGACATTTTAAACTTCATTATGATTCAGTTGATTTGACAATTAGATGTACATACACCAGCAAATATGAGACTCGATACCTGAAAATTGAATGTTTTGAATATCGTGAGTATCAAGCTGAACGAATTCTGTCGAACGGTGAAGTTGAGCAAGTCAATATGCCAGATGAGAACTATAGTACTGACATTAAATTAATTGATGTAAAAGATTATATTCAAACTTATGAAATGATTATTGAATGATTTTTTAATAAAAAAAACTATATAATAAATATTTTTTTTTTGTTTTTATTTATTGCACGAAATCATGTCATTATCATCATTATTATGTCACAAAAAATTAGTTAGGGGGATTATGCCCGCCGGTAGTCTCTTTCTACAACACCGTCAGCGATGTTGTGTAGATCTGCGCCAGGTAGGAGTGGTGCGTGCTCATCATCATCATCGCTGCTGCTTGAGATTTCGTGCTCACTAGACGTTTCTGGCACATAATCATGTGGATTAGGCAGGTTGAGCTCGTCCTCGTTTGACACATCCATTTCGTCGTAGAAGTCAAAGGGTGGCTGAGCACTATGCTGCCACAACAGATCTCTTTCCATTCTGCTAAGATGTGCCTATCTTCTGCTAGGAGGTGGGGTGTCTGTTGTTGAGCTAATCTCATTGCATTGGACTTGCATTATGTTGATGAAAAATCTGTTGAAAAAAGAAATGTATATGTTTTAGCCTAACTCATAAGAGAAATTATTTTTCATGTTTTTTGTCTTACCTCGAGCACAACCTCCTTACTTAAAACTCTTATAAGGAATATTCGACTTTATTTGGTTGCTATTGGTGCTGCTGCCGCTGCCGCTGCCACTATTCCAGCTGGATTGATTTTTATCGTCAGCCTTGCTGCTACCAAAGTTTTTAAGCGAGCTGTATTTCAGATCTTTAAGCTTATCGGCTCCACTCTTTGAGACCAACAATCTTTGAGAGTCGCTCATAATGTTTTTTTGATAAGTTTCAGAAATTAGAATGATGCTTTGCAGTCAAAGACATGCAGCATTTATACGTCTACCGCCTTCTAACACAGCTGAATTTTTTGTGTTTTTTGTTTTTTTTTTTTTTTTTTTTTTTTGTGTATTCCTCTTTTTTTGTGGTATCTTTGTATATGTTTTTTTTTTTTAACAACATAGTATTCTATCCTTCAAATACAGCTCATTTTGTTTACTTTAAGCCATTTCAATGCCTGCCAAGCCCACACACAATTATGCAAATGTATACAAAAATTCGGTAAATCAGAAAATAAAACTTTTTTTTTTTTGGCAATCAAAGTCTTTATTATACTCCTCAGTTTGCAATTTTATAATGTCCCAAAGCATAAGTATGAACATTGTCACTCCTTATATACCTCTTATCGTCTTGAGAACTTAGAGCTACTTTCATAATTTTTTGTGTATACAACTTGTGTAATTTCGACTTAAAAATTAACATGTCTTGGGTTGTATACCTCTTATTATTAAACAAACAATCTGCAAATAATTGCATACTTAGATTTTTTAATATGGATCTTTTGACCCCCTTAGCCTTAGTAGTAGGGAACTGGCGATTCTATGCCAGGAAATAGCTGTCACTTTAATTGCCCCCCAATCATAATTTGTGACCCCATTAAATTTTATGATCCTTTTTTTGACACTTTTTTTTATGATCCTTTTTTTTGACACTTTTATTACCCCCCAATATTGGAAATTTTCCTACGCAGCAACAGCAGCAGCAGCAAGATCAACACATTGTTTTTAAACAAGAGTATTGATACTTGTAGAAAGAGTTAGAGGGGGAAAGTGTTAGAAGGAGAATGTGTGTAAGAGGGGGAAAGAGTTAGAGGGGGAAAGTGTTAGAGGGAGGAAGACTTAAAGACAAGCTTGTGCATGCTTGAAGTGCACTAGTCAAAAGTCAAGTACATTAGTTGGCTAATATGTTATAGATATCACCGTCCGTGAGGATCAGTGAGCCAAGTACATTGCCTTTGAAACTATTAAGGTTTCTTAGCTACAAGTTAGTAGATAAGAGAGGGGAGTCAACTGTGCGCAGGTTTCTTAACTACGAATAAGTAGATAAGAGAGAGTCGAGAGGGCGCCTGTTTGAGGTGCGTTGCCTTGCGCACCTGCAGGCAAAACATAAACATTGAATGTTTATGGTTGTGAAAACCAGTGATCAGGGATAAAAGGGTTGAGACAAGACTGTGCTTGTTTGAAGTACGCTTGTCAAAGGGCAGTACGTTCGTAGGCCGCATTCTTGTGATCAAAAGCAACAACAACATTCGTGAGGATTATGTAAGCAAGGGATGGGAATTTTCTTTCGCAGCAGCAGCAGCAAGATCAAAACATTGTTTTTAAACAAGAGTATTGAGACTTGCAGATTTAGATTGGAATGTTATAGGGGGAAGGTGTAAGAGGGGGAAATTGTTAGAGGGAGAAAGAGAGAGTTAGTGTTAGAGGGAGTAAGTGTTAGAGGGTGAAAGTGCTATAGGGGGAAAGCGATCCTGCTTATATTATTATATTAAAACACGCTCCTTTATGCGATTCTATACACGAGCGTCTATGAAATGCAGGTGGTATGTTAATTGAATGTCCCTCTTTCTAACGCACACCCAACTTGTTCGCTACTTACGTTTCTAACCTTTATATGCATATATCTGTTTTGATTATTGCACTGACTTCTGTTACTTTTATAGATCTAATTAGTATAACTTTTTAATTTTTTTTATTTGTTAATAAACTATCAAATTATGTTTTTCTTATAGATTTAGATTTTTACAGTATTTTAAATTTGAGAATTATATTAAGCTTGTTCCGTTGAGGGATTAAGCAAACACAAACACCGAACATTTATATTAATGACATATAGTTATAGCCGGTAGAACACACAAGTCATACTGCATGATTTTGTTTCGGCTTGATAAAAAGCTTTTTTAAGTCTATATTATAAGCCTAAGTTCTAGTACTCACTATATACATATCTAAGAATGCTTTTATGTATGTCACTATTTTGAAAGCTTAAAGAAATTCATGTAGCTGGTATAATAAATCATGTTTCAACAAAATAATTTAGATCTTAATATTTGTACTTCATCGTTTATTGAATTTATTATTATTTATTTTTTTTTTTTAATACCCATATATTCGATTCTGTTCAATCTCAGTAATATTTTATTTTGCTTTTACATTCTTTAAGGTAATCTTTTCGGCTTAACAAATAATCTTATCCTTAACTTTCCGTCTGCTCGCTAAAAGATTTTCGTCAAATGACACTTTTCATATTTAAGATATCCATCAAACTATTTCTTATACTCTACTTAAATTATTTCATCAAACTCACATATCAATTAAATTTATAAAATAAAGAAAATGAAAACAGTAAGATATTCTAAGCAGCTGGATTGTTTTTTTTTTATACAAACGGTTTTTACTATTCTCTTTCCCAGTATGCTACTTACGATAAAAATGTATAAAGAATGTGTTTTGTACTCATTTACTGACTTCAAAAATTCTTCTATTGATGTTGTCTGATACCCTATCTTATTTTGTGTAATACTTAATCGTTTTCATCAACTTAGTATTCTTTTGATTTTTAAAAATTGTATGTTATGTTGTTAGCTATTTTGACTAGACTTTACGCTTAAAACGAGATAGATTGTATTATTGTCCTTAATACGTTAGCTTAATTTTAACAGGGAAATCGATCGGACATTGATTTTTCACTTTATAATTGATTGCTTTAATATATTTTAACTGTCAACCTATATACCTTTCTACTTTTTTAGTGATTATGTTAGATTTTTATATTTCCAAACTCATTGCTTAAACTAAGAAAATTTCGTTAATTTCTTTTAATTGATGGATGGTAATATTTTATTTCATTATTATCCTCATTTTTAATACATTTAATAAGGAAGTGCATTGAACTAGCTTAACAGTTCGAGATATGAGTCTTACACTGTTTCGAAAAGTATATCTTCGTTAGCTGTTTTAATTTAAGGGTTAAGTATCTACAACTACTGTTCCTTAACTGTAATAGTTGCAGTTTTGTTACATCTCATTTCCATTTTTTTCTTTCTTTTATTTTATTTTATTTTTTTGTAGGTGCTTTATTAATTTTAATAAGAACAAAACCTTTTTGTTCTAGATGCCATGTTATTAGGTTTTATTTTTTCATTTAATTATTATAATTATTTCTTAAAGAGATTCATTTTCTTTAGTGCTCAAAACTTATTGTCGCTAAAGGATTTGTTTTTCATTGATCTGAGATATTTCGTAAATTCATGAAACCATTGTAAGGTGCTCTATTCTTCTTGAACCTTGCATTAATCTTAAATTTGGATGGCAAAATAAGGTTGTGATGTACTAAAGCTCGAGATGACGTAAAAGTCGGTATTTTACATAACGGGCATAAAATAATGTACGTTTACTATGACCGGATTGGTTTATACCCACTAAATATTGGTATTTTCAGTTTTTTTTTTTCTTTCTTTGTTTTAATCGTTTTATACACCCTAGCTCTTGATCTTGTGTTTTGATTTTAGATTAGGATCTGATTTTATTGTATACTGTTTGTGGAGGAGGCTCCAAAGAATAAGATTTGATTTGGTAATTGTATGGTATGATTTGTTCTTCTTTTTATTGTGGCTGTATTGTAGATCACTTCTTGTGTGTATGTTAAACTAATAAAAAGAGCGCAAGCAAGCCATTTACAATAATTTTCACTTGCTTAGGACTCATGGTCTTAAGACCGTTTAGACTTCATGGTAAGTAGTTTTTGCTAGGCTATTTTCTATTATGATTCTTGTGGGTTATAATTCGTACATTAAAAGAACGAGATAAAGTTGTTCTTGTTTAGGTCCACAATCTATTTTCTTGGTCCATTTTCCTTGGCATATAATACAGCAGGGAGTAAGATTTAAAAGTAGTATGTCATTCCATTCTGGTAATATTATTATTTGGTTTTTATTATGTTGTTATTTCATTTTTAATTTTATTCTTTTATGTTATTTGACTTTATATATTGCCTTTAAATTTAAGGGTTTTGCCTCTCAATTTTTGAACCGAGACATAGTATTTTTATTTCTGTAATGCATAAACGAAAGCATCCTTGATCCCAGATAGTATGTTTATTCTTGATCAATATTTAGATCAGCCCCGTAGGCTTCCTAGATCTGTATGTCTGTATCTATGCAAACTATTTTATCAGCTTTTAGGTATCGAGATTAAATTTTGCTCAGAATCTAATCGCTGCCTTAAACACATGAGTGTTACAACTTTCACACTTAAGGAGCATTAGATCTTTTCGTTTTAAAGAGTTTACTATTTGACGATTTTAAGAACAATTTGCTTGCCTGAGCTTGGTAGGTTATTCAGTTAAAACAACTAGTGGAAAGATGGAACTGTCTTATAGAATTTCTTATACATTATTAGTTGCTTCTTTCCCTATCGCTTATTCTCACGCACTTTGAGACTATAACATTACCTAATGGAATGTGCTGTATGTTCCTGATTGTTTGCTGATAATTGTTGTTAATTATTATTTTGTTTATTTATTTCTTTTACATCTCATATAGTATTTTTCTCTTATGTTTCTTATTTCGCTTCACTTCTATACTTACTTTAATAATTTATCATATGTTTCCTCTAATTTATATTCAATCGCCCTTTAACTGACAAAAACTGGGTGGCGGTAAGCTGTTAAAAACGGAAGGCAATTAATCTATAAAACTGATGGAACGGAATAGTTGTGATTATTTTTCATTTAAAAATAAAAGTAGGCTGTTAAAATAAATATTTACTTATATTAAATTAAAATTTGAATTGATTTTTAGTAAGCCGGTTTTTTTTCGAAAATGTAGTTTTTAAAAGAATATATTAAGCTCATATCATATAATTATTTAGATTTTCTTATTGAGGTAACACCAGCCCAAGTCCCTCAATACCCGATAGTGAGCTGCCGTTTACAGACGGTGAAGTAAATGGGATGCCGCTTTGTCGTTTCTCATAATCACAATTAATCTGCCCGACGATGAAAATGAGTTCCTTTACGATTTACGTACTGTCACTGTTTGCAGCAGCCTGGCGTCCTCCAAAGGGTCAAACACTCATCATCATCATTTGCCCCCCTACGGCGAAGCGATCCTCACCTGGACACACATAAGTAACTTTTACCTAGATTAGGTACGGTTTGCGTCTAGCCGTCTTATTTGAATAGTTCTGTTCTACTCTGCACCGATTTTGGATCCCCTGATTTCTATTATTCCCAGCTACTTTCCTAGGCTCACACCTTTAACTTCTAACACACCAGCCCACAAAACATATTATTTGGATATAAAAACATTAGGCAATGACTATCAAGTACCAAGAGCTATTAAAACAAGTGGAAACGTTGCAGTCGGACGCAACCGACTGCGGCATACTCGATACCAGTATTAAAACCGGTAAAAAGAGGCCTGATTGCAAAGGGGTACGGATGCGGCCGGGGTGTACGCTGCCTTAAAGATTCTCCGATGCAGATGGGGATGTGACCAGCTATATTCCTTCCAAATTTGGTGACTCTAGCTCAAAGTTTGTAAAATGTAGGGAAAGGGGGGGGCTGGGGGCGGTATGGGTAGTTGTGGCATCAAAATTTTTGTTGCAGATCTTTGTGAAATGTCAATTGTTATCTTCATACCAAATTTGGTGACTCTAGCTCGAAATTTGTAATAAGTGTGGAAAGGGGGGGCTGGGGGCGGTATGGGTGGGCGAGGCATCCAAATTTTTGATGCAGATCTATGTGGAATGTCAATTGCTATCTACATACCAAATTTGGTGACTCTAGCTCGAAGTTTGTAAAAAGTGGTGAAAGGGGGGCTGGGGGTGGTATGGGTGGGCGTGGCATCAAAATTTTTGATGCAGATCTTTGTGAAATATCAATTGCTATTTTCATACCAAATTTGGTGACTCTAGCTCGAAAATTGTAAAAAAAGGGGAAAGGGGGGCGAAATGGAGGGCGTGGCTCCAAAACTTTGATGCAGATTTTTGGGGGTCGTTGCCAGCTGTCTTCCTACCAAATTTGGTGGCTCTAGCTCCACAACTCTGGAAGATACACTCATTCCCGTTTTTGACGAAGCGTTGGGGTGGATGGGGGTGGCTAGGGCAGTATTGGTGGGCGTGGCATCCAAACTTTTGGTGCAGTTTTTGGGGGGTCATCATCACCTATCTTGGACTGTGGGAGATATAGCCATTTCTGATTTCAAGATGCGGGGGGGCTGGGGGCGTAATGGGTGGGCGTGGCTCCAAAACTTTGATGCAGTTTTTTGGGGGTCGTTAACAGCTATCTTCCCACCAAATTTGGAGGCTCTAGCTCCACAACTCTGGAAGATACACGCATTCCCGTTTTTGACGAAGCGTTGGGGTGGATGGGGGCGGCTAGGGCAGTATCGGTGGGCGTGGCATCCAAACTTTTGGTGCAGTTTTTGGGGGGTCATCATCACCTATCTTGGACTGTGGGAGATATAGCCATTTCTGATTTCAAGATGCGGGGGGCTGGGGGCGTAATGGGTGGGCGTGGCATCCAAACTTTTGGTGCAGTTTTTGGGGGGTCATCATCACCTATCTAGCTGTTATTTTTTCTGGTTTTAAATACCGGGTCTGATAAGCTGTTATTTTTGTGGTTTTCAAGAAACAGGTTGTTGTTTGACTGTTATTTTTTCCGGTTTAAAAACAGTTTGGGGGAGGGGGTGTCAGTTTTGTTGTTAAAAACAGGGATTTTTCAGCTTTAAAAACAGGTTGTTTATATATGTTTAAATGGAGAGCTGTTATATGTGCAATATGCAGATATAACAGCCCACCAGTTTAACATCTATCAACAACCTGTTTTAAAAAACAGGTTGCTGTTTTGGTGTTATTTTTAAATAACAGTCAAACATCAACCTGTTTTTAAACCTGAAAAATCCCTGTTTTTAACAGCAAAACTGACACCCCCTCCCCCAAACTGTTTTTTAACCGGAAAAAATAACAGTCAAACAACAACCTGTTTCTTGAAAACCACAAAAATAACAGCTTATCAGACCCGGTATTTAAAACCAGAAAAAATAACAGCTCTCTTTTTAAACAGCAAAACAACCACCGGTTTCTAAAACTGAAAAACCTGTTTTTAACAGCTAAACAGAAACCTGTTTTTGACAACCACAAAAAAATAACATCAAAACAGCCCCTGGTTTTTAAAACCGGAAAAAATAACAGATCCCTGTTTTAAACAGCAAAACAATTACCTGTTCCTAAAACCGAAAAACCGGGGTTTCACAGCTAAACTGCCACCTGTTCTATGTTTTTTTTGGCTTACCTCTTTTCAATATTATTGGATGGGTTCTAGAATTGGAGTTGAAAGAGAAAATATTTGCCTGGGGAACGCCATTTGGCCACCGAAAAATCACGAATTGATATTGCTGACAGATTTAAACTCTATTCAATAGCGTACTTTTTAGTCTTTCTTTCATTTGGATGTTAAATTAAAGTTATAGTACGAAACGCAGCAGTATTGCGTCAGTACATTCGTTGGCTTTTGGTGAAAAAAAAAAAAAAAATAAAATTTATAGCACATTTAAAAAATTGATTCGGTTCTCACACATTTTTTGAAAAAAATCACGAATTGACATTGCTGACAGATGTAAATTACTTTGTAAGGAAAAATAACGGAAATTAAATTTGAGCCAAGATAATAAAAAATATTAATAAAATATCAGTAAAAGTCCGAAAAAAAGTAACAACTTTATTGATATGTTCTTTTTAAATAAAAAAAAATATAAAGGGGGAGTTAATAATAGAATAATATGTCTCCTGCCTGTATAAACCTTAATCGTCGATGAATGATTTGGTACCTGAGAGGTCTGTTGTGCCCCCTTCTAGTTCTACAACTCTTCCATCGGACATGGACCCTGTACGAGAGCAAGTATTATTTGATGAGTTGAGGGTTTCTTAGCCTTAAATACGTTTGATATGTTGTTCTAAGAAAAGAAACTTCGTTTCCTTGTAAAGGCTACGCATACTGCTACAATGTGAAAGGAGGATTCTCTCTCCCGATAAACATTTGTCCTGCCTGAGATCAGATGTCTTCGTTCAGCTCGCTTCCCGCTAAAGACTCTCGCTTTTCGTTAGCTCCTACCTTATTGTGCCTTTTTCTACGTCACACTTCGGCTCAAACCCTTTTAGGAGTGTCACTGCCCTCAACCTTGCTTGCGTGCTTATTTTGTCGAACCCTGCTATATTAACGTGACTCGGGTACGATCTAGAAAATTGAATAAGTAGTGATTATCGAAAACTCAATCAAAGATACGTTTAAAAGACATTATGGAGGTAATGTTCAATCAATTGTTTAGTTAGAACAATCAGCAATATAATAGGACAGCTAAAATTACATACATAAAAGTAAATCTTATAATTGTTAAAATGTTTTAAGACATTGTCTTTAGTCATATAAAAATCTTTGCAAATGATTATGTGTATATAAGCAAACATAATATTTTAATGAGAAGGGCTGCTCACCAAACCGGAAAACTTAAACTTTTGAATAATAGAAATACAAAATAAAATCCCTATAACATACATATTGAATGACGATGAGGGTGCCGAACTTAAAGACATTTTCTAGAAAGAGAAAATTGAAAAAAACAGGTACGCACACACTTGGTTGAAAAAATAATAATAAGAAAAAACGGATAAATTGATAGGGGCTTTAAATGGGAACAACTCATGGAAAAATGTGTAGTATGTAGTAGACTCGACTATGACTTCACGATTTAATGTAAGCCCTAATAATAATTTTGGGTGTTGTATTGTTCGATCAAATTTCCCCCGAATACTTTATAAATTTTTATACTCGATACCGAAGGTAAAGAGTATATTGGTTTTGTGCAATGTCCGTACTGGTGTCTGTCCGTCTGTCCGTCCGTATGGTTGCAAGTTTTTTCCACACCCTTCAAGCTAGAGACTTGAAACTTTCCAATTCTCTTTATCTATGGGATAGTAAATTAAAGTGTCAAGATGGGGGTTTTACGATAACTGGGGGGCTGGCAAATCGATAAATTCGATAACCCAAAACCGATAAATCCACATATTTCGCACATCCTTACAGCTAGAAGTACCAAATTTGGTAAGAAGATAGCTACTAGCAACCCCCAAAAAACTGCATCAAAAATTTTGGAGCCACGCCCCGCCATTCCGCCCCCAGCCCCCCCGCATTTTAAAGTCAAAAAAGACTATATCTCCCACAGCTTTTGAGCTATAGCCACCAAATTTGGTGCCAAGATAGGTGATGATGACCCCCCAAAAACTGCACCAAAAGTTTGGATGCCACGCCCACCAATACTGCCCTAGCCACCCCCATCCACCCCAACGCTTCGTCAAAAACGGGAATGAGTGTATCTTCCAGAGGTGTGGAGCTAGAGCCACCAAATTTGGTAGGAAGACAGCTGGCAACGACCCCCAAAAATCTGCATCAAAGTTTTGGAGCCACGCCCTCCATTTCGCCCCCCTTTCCCCTTTTTTACAATTTTTGAGCTAGAGTCACCAAATTTGGTATGAAGATAGCAATTGACATTCCACAAAGATCTGCATCAAAAATTTGGATGCCACGCCCACCCATACCGCCCCCCAGCCCCCCTTTCCCCACTTTTTACAAATTTCGAGCTAGAGTCACCAAATTTGGTATGAAAATAGCAATTGATATTTCACAAAGATCTGCATCAAAAATTTTGATGCCACGCCCACCCATACCACCCCCAGCCCCCCTTTCCCCACTTTTTACAAACTTCGAGCTAGAGTCACCAAATTTGGTATGTAGATAGCAATTGACATTCCACATAGGTTAGGTTAGGTTATGCCGGCTGGAACTCCCAGGGGGAGCGCCACACATAGACCGCTGAAGGGTCCTTAGTGAGGCCGGTGTTTAGAGGTGTTGAGGGCTATCCCGATGGTGTCTAAGTGGTGTCCACATAAATCTGCATCAAAAATTTGGATGGCACGCCCACCCATACCGCCCCCAGCCCCCCTTTCCCAACTTTTTACAAATTTCGAGCTAGAGTCACCAAATTTGGTATGAAGATAGCCATTGACATTTCACAAAGATCTGCAACAAAAATTTTGATGCCACAACTACCCATACCGCCCCCAGCCCCCCTTTCCCCACTTTTTACAAACTTCGAGCTAGAGTCACCAAATTTGGTATGTAGATAGCAATTGACATTCCACATAGGTTAGGTTAGGTTATGCCGGCTGGAACTCCCAGGGGGAGCGCCACACATAGACCGCTGAAGGGTCCTTAGTGAGGCCGGTGTTTAGAGGTGTTGAGGGCTATCCCGATGGTGTCTAAGTGGTGTCCACATAGATCTGCATCAAAAATTTGGATGCCTCGCCCACCCATACCGCCCCCAGCCCCCCTTTCCACACTTATTACAAATTTCGAGCTAGAGTCACCAAATTTGGTATGAAGATAGCAATTGACATTTCACAAAGATCTGCAACAAAAATTTTGATGCCACAACTACCCATACCGCCCCCAGCCCCCCCCTTTCCCTACATTTTACAAACTTTGAGCTAGAGTCACCAAATTTGGAAGGAATATAGCTGGTCACATCCCCATCTGCATCGGAGAATCTTTAAGGCATTGTACACCCCTGCCGCATCCGTACCCCTTTGCAATCAGGCCTCTTTTTACCGGTTTTAATACTGGTATCGAGTATGCCGCAGTCGGTTGCGTCCGACTGCAACGTTTCCACTTGTTTTAATAGCTCTTGGTACTTGATAGTCATTGCCTAATGTTTTTATATCCAAATAATATGTTTTGTGGGCTGGTGTGTTAGAAGTTAAAGGTGTGAGCCTAGGAAAGTAGCTGGGAATAATAGAAATCAGGGGATCCAAAATCGGTGCAGAGTAGAACAGAACTATTCAAATAAGACGGCTAGACGCAAACCGTACCTAATCTAGGTAAAAGTTACTTATGTGTGTCCAGGTGAGGATCGCTTCGCCGTAGGGGGGCAAATGATGATGATGAGTGTTTGACTCTTTGGAGGACGCCAGGCTGCTGAAAACAGTGACAGTACGTAAATCGTAAAGGAACTCATTTTCATCGTCGGGCAGATTAATTGTGATTATGAGAAACGACAAAGCGGCATCCCATTTACTTCACCGTCTGTAAACGGCAGCTCACTATCGGGTATTGAGGGACTTGGGCTGGTGTTACCTCAATAAGAAAATCTAAATAATTATATGATATGAGCTTAATATATTCTTTTAAAAACTACATTTTCGAAAAAAAAAAAGCCGGCTTACTAAAAATCAATTCAAATTTTAATTTAATATAAGTAAATATTTATTTTAACAGCCTACTTTTATTTTTTAATGAAAAATAATCACAACTATTCCGTTCCATCAGTTTTATAGATTAATTGCCTTCCGTTTTTAACAGCTTACCGCCACCCAGTTTTTGTCAGTTAAAGGGCGATTGAATATAAATAAGAGGAAATATATGATAAATTATTAAAGTAAGTATAGAAGTGAAGCGAAAAAGAAACATAAGAGAAAAATACTATATGAGATGTAAAAGAAATAAATAAACAAAATAATAATTAACAACAATAATCAGCAAACAATCAGGAACATACAGCACATTCCATTAAGTAATGTTATAATCTCAAAGTGCGTGAGAATAAGCGATAGGGAAAGAAGCAACTAATAATGTATAAGAAATTCTATAAGACAGTTCCATCTTTCCGCTAATTGTTTTAACTGTATAACCTACCAAGCTCAGGCAAGCAAATTGTTCTTAAAAGCGTCAAATAGTAAACTCTTTAAAACGAAAAAATCTAATGCTCCTTAAGTGTGAAAGTTGTAACACTCATGTGTTTAAGGCAGCGATTAGATTCTGAGCAAAATTTAATCTCGATACCTAAAAGCTGATAAAATAGTTTGCATAGATACAGACATACAGATCTAGGACGCCTACGGTGCTGATCTAAATATTGATCAAGAATAAACATACTATCTGGGATCAAGGATGCTTTCGTTTATGCATTACAGAAATAAAAATACTATGTCTCGGTTCAAAAATTGAGAGGCAAAACCCTTAAATTTAAAGGCAATATATAAAGTCAAATAACATAAAAAAAAAAAAAAAAAAAAAATAATATTACCAGAATGGAATGACATACTACTTTTAAATCTTACTCCCTGCTGTATTATATGCCAAGGAAAATGGACCAAGAAAATAGATTGTGGACCTAAACAATAACAACTTTATCTCGTTCTTTTAATGTACGAATTATAACCCACAAGAATCATAATAGAAAATAGCCTAGCAAAAACTACTTACCATGAAGTCTCAACGGTCTTAAGACCATGAGTCCTAAGCAAGTGAAAATTATTGTAAATGGCTTGCTTGCGCTCTTTTTATTAGTTTAACATACACACAAGAAGTGATCTACAATACAACCACAATAAAAAGAAGAACAAATCATACCATACAATTACCAAATCAAATCTTATTCTTTGGAGCCTCCTCCACAAACAGTATACAATAAAATCAGATCCTAATCTAAAATCAAAACACAAGATCAAGAGCTAGGGTGTATAAAACGATTAAAACAAAGAAAGAAAAAAAAAAACTGAAAATACCAATATTTAGTGGGTATAAACCAATCCGGTCATAGTAAACGTACATTATTTTATGCCCGTTATGTAAAATACCGACTTTTACGTCATCTCGAGCTTTAGTACATCACAACCTTATTTTGCCATCCAAATTTAAGATTAATGCAAGGTTCAAGAAGAATAGAGCACCTTACAATGGTTTCATGAATTTACGAAATATCTCAGATCAATGAAAAACAAATCCTTTAGCGACAATAAGTTTTGAGCACTAAAGAAAATGAATCTCTTTAAGAAATAATTATAATAATTAAATGAAACAAGTGGAAACGTTGCAGTCGGACGCAACCGACTGCGGCATACTCGATACCAGTATTAAAACCGGTAAAAAGAGGCCTGATTGCAAAGGGGTACGGATGTGGCAGGGGTGTAAGCTGCCTTAAAGATTCTCCGATGCAGATGGGGATGCCACCAGCTATATTCCTTCCGAATTTGGTGACTCTAGCTCAAAGTTTGTAAAATGTAAGGAAAGGGGGGGGGGGGCGGTATGGGTGGGCGTGGCATCAACATTTTTGATGCAGATCTTTGTGGAATGCCAATTGCTACCTGCATACCAAATTTGGTGACTCTAGCTCAAAGTTTGTAAAAGGTGTGGAAAGGGGGGTTGGAGGCGGTATGGGTGGGCGTGGCATCCAAATTTGTGATGCAGATCTTTGTTGAATGTCAATTGCTATCTTCATACCAAATTTGGTGACTGTAGCTCGAAAATTGTAAAAAGTGGGGAAGGGGGGGCGAAATGGGGGGCGTGGCTCCAAAACTTTGATGCAGTTTTTTGGGGGTCGTTAACAGCTATCTTCCCACCAAATTTGGAGGCTCTAGCTCCACAACTCTGGAAGATACACGCATTCCCGTTTTTGACGAAGCGTTGGGGCGGATGGGGGCGGCTAGGGCAGTATCGGTGGGCGTGGCATCCAAACTTTTGGTGCAGTTTTTAGAGGGTCATCATCACCTATCTTGGCACCAAATTTGGTGGCTATAGCTCAAAAACTGTGGGAGATATAGCCATTTCTGATTTCAAAATGCGGGGGGCTGGGGCGTAATGGGTGGGCGTGGCTCCAAAACTTTAATGCAGTTTTTTGGGGGTCGTTAGCAGCTATCTTCCCTCCAAATTTGGAGGCTCTAGCTCCACAACTCTGGAAGATACACGCATTCCCGTTTTTGACGAAGCGTTGGGGTGGATGGGGGCGGCTAGGGCAGTATCGGTGGGCGTGGCATCCAAACTTTTGGTGCAGTTTTTAGGGGGTCATCATCACCTATCTTGGCACCAAATTTGGTGGCTATAGCTCAAAAACTGTGGGAGATATAGTCTTTTTTGACTTTAAAATGCGGGGGGGCTGGGGGCGGAATGGGGGGGCGTGGCTCCAAAATTTTTGATGCAGTTTTTTGGAGGTTGCTAATAGCTATCTTCTTACCAAATTTTGTACTTCTAGCTGTAAGGATGTGCGAAATATGTGGATTTATCGGTTTTGGGTTATCGAATTTATCGATTTGCCAGCCCCCCAGTTATCGTAGAACCCCCATCTTGACACTTTAATTTACTATCCCATAGATAAAGAGAATTGGAAAGTTTCAAGTCTCTAGCTTGAAGGGTGTGGAAAAAACTTGCATACATACGGACGGACAGACGGACAGACGGACAGACACCATGACGGACATTGCACAAAACCAATATACTCTTTACCTTCGGTATCGAGTATAAAAATAAAACCTAATAACATGGCATCTAGAACAAAAGGTTTTGTTCTTATTAAAATTAATAAAGCACATACAAAAAATAAAAATAAACAAGTGGAAACGTTGCAGTCGGACGCAACCGACTGCGGCATACTCGATACCAGTATTAAAACCGGTAAAAAGAGGCCTGATTGCAAAGGGGTACGGATGCGGCAGGGGTGTAAGCTGCCTTAAAGATTCTCCGATGCAGATGGGGATGCCACCAGCTATATTCCTTCCGAATTTGGTGACTCTAGCTCAAAGTTTGTAAAATGTAAGGAAAGGGGGGGGCGGTATGGGTGGGCGTGGCATCAACATTTTTGATGCAGATCTTTGTGGAATGCCAATTGCTACCTGCATACCAAATTTGGTGACTCTAGCTCAAAGTTTGTAAAAGGTGTGGAAAGGGGGGTTGGAGGCGGTATGGGTGGGCGTGGCATCCAAATTTGTGATGCAGATCTTTGTTGAATGTCAATTGCTATCTTCATACCAAATTTGGTGACTGTAGCTCGAAAATTGTAAAAAGTGGGGAAGGGGGGGCGAAATGGGGGGCGTGGCTCCAAAACTTTGATGCAGTTTTTTGGGGGTCGTTAACAGCTATCTTCCCACCAAATTTGGAGGCTCTAGCTCCACAACTCTGGAAGATACACGCATTCCCGTTTTTGACGAAGCGTTGGGGCGGATGGGGGCGGCTAGGGCAGTATCGGTGGGCGTGGCATCCAAACTTTTGGTGCAGTTTTTAGAGGGTCATCATCACCTATCTTGGCACCAAATTTGGTGGCTATAGCTCAAAAACTGTGGGAGATATAGCCATTTCTGATTTCAAAATGCGGGGGGGCTGGGGGCGTAATGGGTGGGCGTGGCTCCAAAACTTTAATGCAGTTTTTTGGGGGTCGTTAGCAGCTATCTTCCCTCCAAATTTGGAGGCTCTAGCTCCACAACTCTGGAAGATACACGCATTCCCGTTTTTGACGAAGCGTTGGGGTGGATGGGGGCGGCTAGGGCAGTATCGGTGGGCGTGGCATCCAAACTTTTGGTGCAGTTTTTAGGGGGTCATCATCACCTATCTTGGCACCAAATTTGGTGGCTATAGCTCAAAAACTGTGGGAGATATAGTCTTTTTTGACTTTAAAATGCGGGGTGGCTGGGGGCGGAATGGGGGGCGTGGCTCCAAAATTTTGATGCAGTTTTTTGGGGGTTGCTAATAGCTATCTTCTTACCAAATTTTGTACTTCTAGCTGTAAGGATGTGCGAAATATGTGGATTTATCGGTTTTGGGTTATCGAATTTATCGATTTGCCAGCCCCCCAGTTATCGTAGAACCCCCATCTTGACACTTTAATTTACTATCCCATAGATAAAGAGAATTGGAAAGTTTCAAGTCTCTAGCTTGAAGGGTGTGGAAAAAACTTGCATACATACGGACGGACAGACGGACAGACGGACAGACACCATGACGGACATTGCACAAAACCAATATACTCTTTACCTTCGGTATCGAGTATAAAAATAAATTAAATAAAAGAAAGAAAAAAATGGAAATGAGATGTAACAAAACTGCAACTATCACAGTTAAGGAACAGTAGTAGTAGATACTTAACCCTTAAATTAAAACAGCTAACGAAGATATACTTTTCGAAACAGTGTAAGACTCATATCTCGAACTGTTAAGCTAGTTCAATGCACTTCCTTATTAAATGTATTAAAAATGAGGATAATAATGAAATAAAATATTACCATCCATCAATTAAAAGAAATTAACGAAATTTTCTTAGTTTAAGCAATGAGTTTGGAAATATAAAAATCTAACATAATCACTAAAAAAGTAGAAAGGTATATAGGTTGACAGTTAAAATATATTAAAGCAATCAATTATAAAGTGAAAAATCAATGTCCGATCGATTTCCCTGTTAAAATTAAGCTAACGTATTAAGGACAATAATACAATCTATCTCGTTTTAAGCGTAAAGTCTAGTCAAAATAGCTAACAACATAACATACAATTTTTAAAAATCAAAAGAATACTAAGTTGATGAAAACGATTAAGTATTACACAAAATAAGATAGGGTATCAGACAACATCAATAGAAGAATTTTTGAAGTCAGTAAATGAGTACAAAACACATTCTTTATACATTTTTATCGTAAGAAGCATACTGGGAAAGAGAATAGTAAAAACCGTTTGTATAAAAAAAAAACAATCCAGCTGCTTAGAATATCTTACTGTTTTCATTTTCTTTATTTTATAAATTTAATTGATATGTGAGTTTGATGAAATAATTTAAGTAGAGTATAAGAAATAGTTTGATGGATATCTTAAATATGAAAAGTGTCATTTGACGAAAATCTTTTAGCGAGCAGACGGAAATTTAAGGATAAGATTATTTGTTAAGCCGAAAAGATTACCTTAAAGAATGTAAAAGCAAAATAAAATATTACTGAGATTGAACAGAATCGAATATATGGGTATTAAAAAAAAAAATAAATAATAATAAATTCAATAAACGATGAAGTACAAATATTAAGATCTAAATTATTTTGTTGAAACATGATTTATTATACCAGCTACATAAATTTCTTTAAGCTTTCAAAATAGTGACATACATAAAAGCATTCTTAGATATGTATATAGTGAGTACTAGAACTTAGGCTTATAATATAGACTTAAAAAAGCTTTTTAGCAAGCCGAAACAAAATCATGGAGTATGACTTGTGTGTTCTACCGGCTATAACTATATGTCATTAATATAAATGAACGGTGTTTGTGGTTGCTTAATCCCTCAACGGAACAAGCTTAATATAATTCTCAAATTTAACGTATATGTGAAAAACTATATGAAAAACATAATTTGATAGTATTTTAACAAAGTAAAAAAAATTGAAAAGTTATACTAATTAGCTCTATAAAAGTAACAGATATATGCAAATAAAGGTTAGAAACGTAAGTAGCGAACAAGTTGGGTGTGCGTTAGAAAGAGGGACAATCAATTAACTTACCACCTGCATTTCATAGACGCTCGTGTATAGAATCGCATACAGGAGCGTGTTTTAATATAATAATATAAGCAGGATCGCTTTCCCCCTATAGCACTTTCACCCTCTAACACTTACTCCCTCTAACACTAACTCTCTCTTTCTCCCTCTAACACTTTCCCCCTCTTACACCTTCCCCCTATAACATTCCAATCTAAATCTGCAAGTCTCAATACTCTTGTTTAAAAAAAATTTTTTGATCTTGCTACTGCTGCGGAAGAAAATTCCCATCCCTTGCTTACATAACCCTCACGAATGTTTTTGTTGTTGTTGCTTTTGATCATAAGAATGCGGCCTACGAATAACTGCCCTTTGACTATCGCACTTCAAGCATGCACAAGCTTGTCTCTAAGCCTTCCTCCCTCAAACACTTTCCCCCTCTAACACTTTCCCCCTCTTACACACATTCTCCTTCTAACACTTTCCCCCTCTAACTCTTTCCTCCTCTAACATATTTTAATCTTAATCTACAAGTATCACTACTCTTGTTTAAAAACAATATGTTGATCTTGCTGCTGCTGCTTTTGCTGCGTAGGAAAATTCCCATCCCTTGCTTACATAACCCCTCACGAAGGTTGTTGTTGTTGTTGCTGTTGACCATAACAATGCAACGTACATCGAACAAGCGCTCGCTTTGTTTTATTCTCTATCCTTTCTTCCTTTGCACACTGCTCCTCATAACCATAAGCATTAATTGTTTATGTTTTTCCTGCAGGTGTGCAAGGCAACGCACGTCAAACAGGCGCCCTCTCGACTCTCTCTTATCTACTTATTCGTAGCTAAGAAACCTGCGCACAGTTGACTCTCTCTCTCTTATCTACTAACTTGTAGCTAAGAAACCTTAATAGTTTCAAAGGCAATGTACTTGGCTCACTGATCCTCACGGACGGTGATATCTATAACACATTAGTCAAGTAATGTACTTGACCTTTGACTAGCGCACTTCAAGCATGCACAAACTTGTCTCTAAGTCTTCTACTACTTTCCCCCTCTAACACTTTCTCCCTCTAACACCATCTCCCTCTAACACTTTCCCCCTCTATCCTTTCCCCCTCTTACACCTTCTCCCTCTATCACTTTCTCCCGCTAACTCTTTATAATCTTAATCTACAAGAATAAATACTCTTGTTTTAAAACAATGTGTTGATCTTGCTGCTGCTGCTGCGTATGAAAATTCCCATCCCTTGTTCACATAACCCCCCACGAAGGTTGTAGTTGTTGACAATAACAATGCACGTGTGCAGAGCAACGTATTTAAAACAGGAGCACACTTGACTCTAACAATAATTGGTTAAATAGTTTAACCTGATCCTGTCATTCTCACAGCCATAAAGATCAATGTATTGATCCTGCCGCTGCTGCTGCTGTTGCTGCTGGTGCTGCTGCTGCGTAGGAAAATTCCCATCCCTTGTTCACATCTTTTTGTTGTTGTTGTTGCTGTTGACCATAACAATGCAACGTACATCGAAGAAGCGTCCGCTTTTCTCTATTCTCTATCCTTTCTTCCTTTGCACACTGATACTCATGACCATAAACAGGTTTATAATGCAACGCACGTCAAACAGGCGCCCTCTCGACTCTCTCTTATCTATACTTTCTTCCTGTGCGCACTGCACCTCATGACCATAAACAGGTTTACAATGCCACGCACGTCAAAGAGGCGCACAATTGACTCTAACACTAGTTAGGTAAATAACCAAATCTGTTCCTCTGATCACTGCTTCTCACAGATGCTGCTGGTAAAGTGGTGGCCTAGGAATATTAATCATTTGTTCTCCACCCTAGTCTAATTAAAGCGGGCACGATCATGGGAAAAAAAGGGTCATAAATTATCATATTGAAGGGGGCGATAAAAGGGTCATAAAAGGGTCAAAAAACAAGGGGGCGATAAAAGGGTCATACAATTTAATGGGGTCATAAATTGTCGGCATCCTTTGTGTCGTAGAACCGGCAGTTCCCTACTACTACTGTTTTTTTCTATTTATTATAAGTTTACTGCCAACAACCTCCGTTAAGTGATTAATTTGCGAATAAATTCTGTTGCTGCTAATGCAGATTATAATAAGTTTTTTAATTTTGCTCATATTGAACTATAAATTCCAGCGTTTGCAATTACTACTCCATAGCAACAAGAGCAATAAAAAATATTGCTATGCTCTCACTACCTCTCTCACTTTGATTTCATTTGTAGCAGAGCAGAGCATATACATTTTCGTTGTTCGGCTACGGCTCTGCTACAGATGAAATCAAAGTGAGAGCGGTAGTGAGAGCATAGCAATATTTTCTATTGCTCTTGTTGCTACGGAGTAGCGTAGCGTTTTCAAACGCTGATAAATTCAGTTGGGGGATGCTTTTCAAACGCTGATAAATTCAGATTGAGGGTGCGCATATAGCTTATTATCTATTAAGAGCTCGACACGTTTGGAATAAAATAATACGTTGCTGTTACTCATTGCATCCTTAGCTCTTCAAGGCTATCATGCAATACCGCTACCAGTGCAGCTTAGTGAGCAATCACGTTGAAGGGATGTTGAGTTTTATGTCAACCTACCCAACAATGATACAGTTAAAATATCAGTTAATTTCAAATTTTTGAAGCAAAGTCCAAATTTAACTGAAACATATCAAAATGATGATGGTGATTACCACTTCGAAAGTCTAGTGAAAGACGCAGTAACCCCGACAACTACACCGAGAACGACAACTACAACGACAACGACAACAAGCAGGCCACCTCAGCTATATCACGATGAGTATTTTACTGCGGATCAAGCGATTGAGGCATTCAGGAAGGATCTTGTGATGAAAGAGCGTAATTTATCAGGAATAATACAAAGCGAAGCTCCATTTTACCGACATTTTAAACTTCATTATGATTCAGTTGATTTGACAATTAGATGTACATACACCAGCAAATATGAGACTCGATACCTGAAAATTGAATGTTTTGAATATCGTGAGTATCAAGCTGAACGAATTCTGTCGAACGGTGAAGTTGAGCAAGTCAATATGCCAGATGAGAACTATAGTACTGACATTAAATTAATTGATGTAAAAGATTATATTCAAACTTATGAAATGATTATTGAATGATTTTTTAATAAAAAAAACTATATAATAAATATTTTTTTTTGTTTTTTATTTATTGCACGAAATCATGTCATTATCATCATTATTATGTCACAAAAAATTAGTTAGGGGGATTATGCCCGCCGGCAGTCTCTTTCTACAACACCGTCAGCGATGTTGTGTAGATCTGCGCCAGGTAGGAGTGGTGCGTGCTCATCATCATCATCGCTGCTGCTTGAGATTTCGTGCTCACTAGACGTTTCTGGCACATAATCATGTGGATTAGGCAGGTTGAGCTCGTCCTCGTTTGACACATCCATTTCGTCGTAGAAGTCAAAGGGTGGCTGAGCACTATGCTGCCACAACAGATCTCTTTCCATTCTGCTAAGATGTGCCTATCTTCTGCTAGGAGGTGGGGTGTCTGTTGTTGAGCTAATCTCATTGCATTGGACTTGCATTATGTTGATGAAAAATCTGTTGAAAAAAGAAATGTATATGTTTTAGCCTAACTCATAAGAGAAATTATTTTTCATGTTTTTTGTCTTACCTCGAGCACAACCTCCTTACTTAAAACTCTTATAAGGAATATTCGACTTTATTTGGTTGCTATTGGTGCTGCTGCCGCTGCCGCTGCCACTATTCCAGCTGGATTGATTTTTATCGTCAGCCTTGCTGCTACCAAAGTTTTTAAGCGAGCTGTATTTCAGATCTTTAAGCTTATCGGCTCCACTCTTTGAGACCAACAATCTTTGAGAGTCGCTCATAATGTTTTTTTGATAAGTTTCAGAAATTAGAATGATGCTTTGCAGTCAAAGACATGCAGCATTTATACGTCTACCGCCTTCTAACACAGCTGAATTTTTTGTGTGTTTTTTTTTTTTTTTTGTTTTTTTTGTTTTTTTATACTATGTTGCAAGAATACAAAGCTTTGTATTCTTGCAACATAGTATTCCTCTTTTTTTGTGGTATCTTTGTATATGTTTTTTTTTTTAACAACATAGTATTCTATCCTTCAAATACAGCTCATTTTGTTTACTTTAAGCCATTTCAATGCCTGCCAAGCCCACACACAATTATGCAAATGTATACAAAAATTCGGTAAATCAGAAAATAAAACTTTTTTTTTTTGGCAATCAAAGTCTTTATTATACTCCTCAGTTTGCAATTTTATAATGTCCCAAAGCATAAGTATGAACATTGTCACTCCTTATATACCTCTTATCGTCTTGAGAACTTAGAGCTACTTTCATAATTTTTTGTGTATACAACTTGTGTAATTTCGACTTAAAAATTAACATGTCTTGGGTTGTATACCTCTTATTATTAAACAAACAATCTGCAAATAATTGCATACTTAGATTTTTTAATATGGATCTTTTGACCCCCTTAGCCTTAGTAGTAGGGAACTGGCGATTCTATGCCAGGAAATAGCTGTCACTTTAATTGCCCCCCAATCATAATTTGTGACCCCATTAAATTTTATGATCCTTTTTTTGACACTTTTTTTTTATGATCCTTTTTTTTGACACTTTTATTACCCCCCAATATTGGAAATTTTCCTACGCAGCAACAGCAGCAGCAGCAAGATCAACACATTGTTTTTAAACAAGAGTATTGATACTTGTAGAAAGAGTTAGAGGGGGAAAGTGTTAGAAGGAGAATGTGTGTAAGAGGGGGAAAGAGTTAGAGGGGGAAAGTGTTAGAGGGAGGAAGACTTAAAGACAAGCTTGTGCATGCTTGAAGTGCACTAGTCAAAAGTCAAGTACATTAGTTGGCTAATATGTTATAGATATCACCGTCCGTGAGGATCAGTGAGCCAAGTACATTGCCTTTGAAACTATTAAGGTTTCTTAGCTACAAGTTAGTAGATAAGAGAGGGGAGTCAACTGTGCGCAGGTTTCTTAACTACGAATAAGTAGATAAGAGAGAGTCGAGAGGGCGCCTGTTTGAGGTGCGTTGCCTTGCGCACCTGCAGGCAAAACATAAACATTGAATGTTTATGGTTGTGAAAACCAGTGATCAGGGATAAAAGGGTTGAGACAAGACTGTGCTTGTTTGAAGTACGCTTGTCAAAGGGCAGTACGTTCGTAGGCCGCATTCTTGTGATCAAAAGCAACAACAACATTCGTGAGGATTATGTAAGCAAGGGATGGGAATTTTCTTTCGCAGCAGCAGCAGCAAGATCAAAACATTGTTTTTAAACAAGAGTATTGAGACTTGCAGATTTAGATTGGAATGTTATAGGGGGAAGGTGTAAGAGGGGGAAATTGTTAGAGGGAGAAAGAGAGAGTTAGTGTTAGAGGGAGTAAGTGTTAGAGGGTGAAAGTGCTATAGGGGGAAAGCGATCCTGCTTATATTATTATATTAAAACACGCTCCTTTATGCGATTCTATACACGAGCGTCTATGAAATGCAGGTGGTATGTTAATTGAATGTCCCTCTTTCTAACGCACACCCAACTTGTTCGCTACTTACGTTTCTAACCTTTATATGCATATATCTGTTTTGATTATTGCACTGACTTCTGTTACTTTTATAGATCTAATTAGTATAACTTTTTAATTTTTTTTTATTTGTTAATAAACTATCAAATTATGTTTTTCTTATAGATTTAGATTTTTACAGTATTTTAAATTTGAGAATTATATTAAGCTTGTTCCGTTGAGGGATTAAGCAAACACAAACACCGAACATTTATATTAATGACATATAGTTATAGCCGGTAGAACACACAAGTCATACTGCATGATTTTGTTTCGGCTTGATAAAAAGCTTTTTTAAGTCTATATTATAAGCCTAAGTTCTAGTACTCACTATATACATATCTAAGAATGCTTTTATGTATGTCACTATTTTGAAAGCTTAAAGAAATTTATGTAGCTGGTATAATAAATCATGTTTCAACAAAATAATTTAGATCTTAATATTTGTACTTCATCGTTTATTGAATTTATTATTATTTATTTTTTTTTTTTTAATACCCATATATTCGATTCTGTTCAATCTCAGTAATATTTTATTTTGCTTTTACATTCTTTAAGGTAATCTTTTCGGCTTAACAAATAATCTTATCCTTAACTTTCCGTCTGCTCGCTAAAAGATTTTCGTCAAATGACACTTTTCATATTTAAGATATCCATCAAACTATTTCTTATACTCTACTTAAATTATTTCATCAAACTCACATATCAATTAAATTTATAAAATAAAGAAAATGAAAACAGTAAGATATTCTAAGCAGCTGGATTGTTTTTTTTTTATACAAACGGTTTTTACTATTCTCTTTCCCAGTATGCTACTTACGATAAAAATGTATAAAGAATGTGTTTTGTACTCATTTACTGACTTCAAAAATTCTTCTATTGATGTTGTCTGATACCCTATCTTATTTTGTGTAATACTTAATCGTTTTCATCAACTTAGTATTCTTTTGATTTTTAAAAATTGTATGTTATGTTGTTAGCTATTTTGACTAGACTTTACGCTTAAAACGAGATAGATTGTATTATTGTCCTTAATACGTTAGCTTAATTTTAACAGGGAAATCGATCGGACATTGATTTTTCACTTTATAATTGATTGCTTTAATATATTTTAACTGTCAACCTATATACCTTTCTACTTTTTTAGTGATTATGTTAGATTTTTATATTTCCAAACTCATTGCTTAAACTAAGAAAATTTCGTTAATTTCTTTTAATTGATGGATGGTAATATTTTATTTCATTATTATCCTCATTTTTAATACATTTAATAAGGAAGTGCATTGAACTAGCTTAACAGTTCGAGATATGAGTCTTACACTGTTTCGAAAAGTATATCTTCGTTAGCTGTTTTAATTTAAGGGTTAAGTATCTACAACTACTGTTCCTTAACTGTGATAGTTGCAGTTTTGTTACATCTCATTTCCATTTTTTTCTTTCTTTTATTTTATTTTATTTTTTTTGTAGGTGCTTTATTAATTTTAATAAGAACAAACCCTTTTTGTTCTAGATGCCATGTTATTAGGTTTTATTTTTTCATTTAATTATTATAATTATTTCTTAAAGAGATTCATTTTCTTTAGTGCTCAAAACTCATTGTCGCTAAAGGATTTGTTTTTCATTGATCTGAGATATTTCGTAAATTCATGAAACCATTGTAAGGTGCTCTATTCTTCTTGAACCTTGCATTAATCTTAAATTTGGATGGCAAAATAAGGTTGTGATGTACTAAAGCTCGAGATGACGTAAAAGTCGGTATTTTACATAACGGGCATAAAATAATGTACGTTTACTATGACCGGATTGGTTTATACCCACTAAATATTGGTATTTTCAGTTTTTTTTTTTTTCTTTCTTTGTTTTAATCGTTTTATACACCCTAGCTCTTGATCTTGTGTTTTGATTTTAGATTAGGATCTGATTTTATTGTATACTGTTTGTGGAGGAGGCTCCAAAGAATAAGATTTGATTTGGTAATTGTATGGTATGATTTGTTCTTCTTTTTATTGTGGTTGTATTGTAGATCACTTCTTGTGTGTATGTTAAACTAATAAAAAGAGCGCAAGCAAGCCATTTACAATAATTTTCACTTGCTAGGACTCATGGTCTTAAGACCGTTTAGACTTCATGGTAAGTAGTTTTTGCTAGGCTATTTTCTATTATGATTCTTGTGGGTAATAATTCGTACATTAAAAGAACGAGATAAAGTTGTTATTGTTTAGGTCCACAATCTATTTTCTTGGTCCATTTTCCTTGGCATATAATACAGCAGGGAGTAAGATTTAAAAGTAGTATGTCATTCCATTCTGGTAATATTATTATTTGGTTTTTATTATGTTGTTATTTAATTTTTAATTTTATTCTTTTATGTTATTTGACTTTATATATTGCCTTTAAATTTAAGGGTTTTGCCTCTCAATTTTTGAACCGAGACATAGTATTTTTATTTCTGTAATGCATAAACGAAAGCATCCTTGATCCCAGATAGTATGTTTATTCTTGATCAATATTTAGATCAGCCCCGTAGGCTTCCTAGATCTGTATGTCTGTATCTATGCAAACTATTTTATCAGCTTTTAGGTATCGAGATTAAATTTTGCTCAGAATCTAGTCGCTGCCTTAAACACATGAGTGTTACAACTTTCACACTTAAGGAGCATTAGATCTTTTCGTTTTAAAGAGTTTACTATTTGACGATTTTAAGAACAATTTGCTTGCCTGAGTTTGGTAGGTTATTCAGTTAAAACAACTAGTGGAAAGATGGAACTGTCTTATAGAATTTCTTATACATTATTAGTTGCTTCTTTCCCTATCGCTTATTCTCACGCACTTTGAGATTATAACATTACTTAATGGAATGTGCTGTATGTTCCTGATTGTTTGCTGATAATTGTTGTTAATTATTATTTTGTTTATTTATTTCTTTTACATCTCATATAGTATTTTTCTCTTATGTTTCTTTTTTCGCTTCACTTCTATACTTACTTTAATAATTTATCATATGTTTCCTCTAATTTATATTCAATCGCCCTTTAACTGACAAAAACTGGGTGGCGGTAAGCTGTTAAAAACGGAAGGCAATTAATCTATAAAACTGATGGAACGGAATAGTTGTGATTATTTTTCATTTAAAAATAAAAGTAGGCTGTTAAAATAAATATTTACTTATATTAAATTAAAATTTGAATTGATTTTTAGTAAGCCGGTTTTTTTTCGAAAATGTAGTTTTTAAAAGAATATATTAAGCTCATATCATATTTATTTAGATTTTCACATTGAGGTAACACCAGCCCAACTCCCTCGATAGTGAGCTGCCGTTTACAGACGGTGAAGTAAATGGGATGCCGCTTTGTCGTTTTTCATAATCACAATTAAGCTGCCCGGCAATGAAAATGAGTTCCTTTACGATTTACGTACTGTCACTGTTTGCAGCAGCCTGGCGTCCTCCAAAGACTCAAACACTCATCATCATCATTTGCCCCCCTACGGCGAAGCGATCCTCACCTGGACCATCACTCGTACACACATAAGTAACTTTTACCTAGATTAGGTACGGTTTGCGTCTAGCCGTCTTATTTGAATAGTTCTGTTCTACTCTGCACCGATTTTGGATCCCCTGATTTCTATTATTCCCAGCTACTTTCCTAGGCTCACACCTTTAACTTCTAACACACCAGCCCACAAAACATATTATTTGGATATAAAAACATTAGGCAATGACTATCAAGTACCAAGAGCTATTAAAACAAGTGGAAACGTTGCAGTCGGACGCAACCGACTGCGGCATACTCGATACCAGTATTAAAACTATCAAATTATGTTTTTCTTATAGGTATGTTTTAATTTAATTTATTTATTTTTTTTTTTTTCATAGATTTTTACAGTATTTTAAATTTGAGAATTATATTAAGCTTGTTCCGTTGAGGGATTAAGCAAACACAAACACCGAACATTTATATTAATGACATATAGTTATAGCCGGTAGAACACACAAGTCATACTGCATGATTTTGTTTCGGCTTGATAAAAAGCTTTTTTAAGTCTATATTATAAGCCTAAGTTCTAGTACTCACTATATACATATCTAAGACTGCTTTTATGTATGTCACTATTTTGAAAGCTTAAAGAAATTCATGTAGCTGGTATAATAAATCATGTTTCAACAAAATAATTTAGATCTTAATATTTATACTTCATCGTTTATTGAATTTATTATTATTTATTTTTTTTTTTTAATACCCATATATTCGATTCTGTTCAATCTCAGTAATATTTTATTTTGCTTTTACATTCTTTAAGGTAATCTTTTCGGCTTAACAAATAATCTTATCCTTAACTTTCCGTCTGCTCGCTAAAAGATTTTCGTCAAATGACACTTTTCATATTTAAGATATCCATCAAACTATTTCTTATACTCTACTTAAATTATTTCATCAAACTCACATATCAATTAAATTTATAAAATAAAGAAAATGAAAACAGTAAGATATTCTAAGCAGCTGGATTGTTTTTTTTATACAAACGGTTTTTACTATTCTCTTTCCCAGTATGCTACTTACGATAAAAATGTATAAAGAATGTGTTTTGTACTCATTTACTGACTTCAAAAATTCTTCTATTGATGTTGTCTGATACCCTATCTTATTTTGTGTAATACTTAATCGTTTTCATCAACTTAGTATTCTTTTGATTTTTAAAAATTGTATGTTATGTTGTTAGCTATTTTGACTAGACTTTACGCTTAAAACGAGATAGATTGTATTATTGTCCTTAATACGTTAGCTTAATTTTAACAGGGAAATCGATCGGACATTGATTTTTCACTTTATAATTGATTGCTTTAATATATTTTAACTGTCAACCTATATACCTTTCTACTTTTTTAGTGATTATGTTAGATTTTTATATTTCCAAACTCATTGCTTAAACTAAGAAAATTTCGTTAATTTCTTTTAATTGATGGATGGTAATATTTTATTTCATTATTATCCTCATTTTTAATACATTTAATAAGGAAGTGCATTGAACTAGCTTAACAGTTCGAGATATGAGTCTTACACTGTTTCGAAAAGTATATCTTCGTTAGCTGTTTTAATTTAAGGGTTAAGTATCTACTACTACTGTTCCTTAACTGTGATAGTTGCAGTTTTGTTACATCTCATTTCCATTTTTTTCTTTCTTTTATTTAATTTATTTTTTATTTTTATTTTTTGTATGTGCTTTATTAATTTTAATAAGAACAAAACCTTTTTGTTCTAGATGCCATGTTATTAGGTTTTATTTTTTCATTTAATTATTATAATTATTTCTTAAAGAGATTCATTTTCTTTAGTGCTCAAAACTTATTGACGCTAAAGGATTTGTTTTTCATTGATCTGAGATATTTCGTAAATTCATGAAACCATTGTAAGGTGCTCTATTCTTCTTGAACCTTGCATTAATCTTAAATTTGGATGGCAAAATAAGGTTGTGATGTACTAAAGCTCGAGATGACGTAAAAGTCGGTATTTTACATAACGGGCATAAAATAATGTACGTTTACTATGACCGGATTGGTTTATACCCACTAAATATTGGTATTTTCAGTTTTTTTTTTCTTTCTTTGTTTTAATCGTTTTATACACCCTAGCTCTTGATCTTGTGTTTTGATTTTAGATTAGGATCTGATTTTATTGTATACTGTTTGTGGAGGAGGCTCCAAAGAATAAGATTTGATTTGGTAATTGTATGGTATGATTTGTTCTTCTTTTTATTGTGGTTGTATTGTAGATCACTTCTTGTGTGTATGTTAAACTAATAAAAAGAGCGCAAGCAAGCCATTTACAATAATTTTCACTTGCTTAGGACTCATGGTCTTAAGACCGTTGAGACTTCATGGTAAGTAGTTTTTGCTAGGCTATTTTCTATTATGATTCTTGTGGGTTATAATTCGTACATTAAAAGAACGAGATAAAGTTGTTATTGTTTAGGTCCACAATCTATTTTCTTGGTCCATTTTCCTTGGCATATAATACAGCAGGGAGTAAGATTTAAAAGTAGTATGTCATTCCATTCTGGTAATATTATTATTTGGTTTTTATTATGTTGTTATTTAATTTTTAATTTTATTCTTTTATGTTATTTGACTTTATATATTGCCTTTAAATTTAAGGGTTTTGCCTCTCAATTTTTGAACCGAGACATAGTATTTTTATTTCTGTAATGCATAAACGAAAGCATCCTTGATCCCAGATAGTATGTTTATTCTTGATCAATATTTAGATCAGCCCCGTAGGCTTCCTAGATCTGTATGTCTGTATCTATGCAAACTATTTTATCAGCTTTTAGGTATCGAGATTAAATTTTGCTCAGAATCTAGTCGCTGCCTTAAACACATGAGTGTTACAACTTTCACACTTAAGGAGCATTAGATCTTTTCGTTTTAAAGAGTTTACTATTTGACGATTTTAAGAACAATTTGCTTGCCTGAGCTTGGTAGGTTATTCAGTTAAAACAACTAGTGGAAAGATGGAACTGTCTTATAGAATTTCTTATACATTATTAGTTGCTTCTTTCCCTATCGCTTATTCTCACGCACTTTGAGATTATAACATTACTTAATGGAATGTGCTGTATGTTCCTGATTGTTTGCTGATAATTGTTGTTAATTATTATTTTGTTTATTTATTTCTTTTACATCTCATATAGTATTTTTCTCTTATGTTTCTTTTTTCGCTTCACTTCTATACTTACTTTAATAATTTATCATATGTTTCCTCTAATTTATATTCAATCGCCCTTTAACTGACAAAAACTGGGTGGCGGTAAGCTGTTAAAAACGGAAGGCAATTAATCTATAAAACTGATGGAACGGAATAGTTGTGATTATTTTTCATTTAAAAATAAAAGTAGGCTGTTAAAATAAATATTTACTTATATTAAATTAAAATTTGAATTGATTTTTAGTAAGCCGGCTTTTTTTTTCGAAAATGTAGTTTTTAAAAGAATATATTAAGCTCATATCATATAATTATTTAGATTTTCTTATTGAGGTAACACCAGCCCAAGTCCCTCAATACCCGATAGTGAGCTGCCGTTTACAGACGGTGAAGTAAATGGGATGCCGCTTTGTCGTTTCTCATAATCACAATTAATCTGCCCGACGATGAAAATGAGTTCCTTTACGATTTACGTACTGTCACTGTTTGCAGCAGCCTGGCGTCCTCCAAAGAGTCAAACACTCATCATCATCATTTGCCCCCCTACGGCGAAGCGATCCTCACCTGGACACACATAAGTAACTTTTACCTAGATTAGGTACGGTTTGCGTCTAGCCGTCTTATTTGAATAGTTCTGTTCTACTCTGCACCGATTTTGGATCCCCTGATTTCTATTATTCGCAGCTACTTTCCTAGGCTCACACCTTTAACTTCTAACACACCAGCCCACAAAACATATTATTTGGATATAAAAACATTAGGCAATGACTATCAAGTACCAAGAGCTATTAAAACAAGTGGAAACGTTGCAGTCGGACGCAACCGACTGCGGCATACTCGATACCAGTATTAAAACCGGTAAAAAGAGGCCTGATTGCAAAGGGGTACGGATGCGGCCGGGGTGTACGCTGCCTTAAAGATTCTCCGATGCAGATGGGGATGTGACCAGCTATATTCCTTCCAAATTTGGTGACTCTAGCTCAAAGTTTGTAAAATGTAGGGAAAGGGGGGGGCTGGGGGCGGTATGGGTAGTTGTGGCATCAAAATTTTTGTTGCAGATCTTTGTGAAATGTCAATTGCTATCTTCATACCAAATTTGGTGACTCTAGCTCGAAATTTGTAATAAGTGTGGAAAGGGGGGCTGGGGGCGGTATGGGTGGGCGAGGCATCCAAATTTTTGATGCAGATCTATGTGGAATGTCAATTGCTATCTACATACCAAATTTGGTGACTCTAGCTCGAAGTTTGTAAAAAGTGGTGAAAGGGGGGCTGGGGGTGGTATGGGTGGGCGTGGCATCAAAATTTTTGATGCAGATCTTTGTGAAATATCAATTGCTATTTTCATACCAAATTTGGTGACTCTAGCTCGAAATTTGTAAAAAGTGGGGAAAGGGGGGCTGGGGGCGGTATGGGTGGGCGTGGCATCCAAATTTTTGATGCAGATCTTTGTGGAATGTCAATTGCTATCTTCATACCAAATTTGGTGACTCTAGCTCGAAAATTGTAAAAAAAGGGGAAAGGGGGGCGAAATGGAGGGCGTGGCTCCAAAACTTTGATGCAGATTTTTGGGGGTCGTTGCCAGCTGTCTTCCTACCAAATTTGGTGGCTCTAGCTCCACAACTCTGGAAGATACACTCATTCCCGTTTTTGACGAAGCCTTGGGGTGGATGGGGGTGGCTAGGGCAGTATTGGTGGGCGTGGCATCCAAACTTTTGGTGCAGTTTTTGGGGGGTCATCATCACCTATCTTGGCACCAAATTTGGTGGCTATAGCTCAAAAACTGTGGGAGATATATATTCTTTTTTGACTTTAAAATGCGGGGGAGCTGGGGGCGGAATGGCGGGGCGTGGCTCCAAAATTTTTGATGCAGTTTTTTGGGGGTTGCTAGTAGCTATCTTCTTACCAAATTTGGTACTTCTAGCTGTAAGGATGTGCGAAATATGTGGATTTATCGGTTTTGGGTTATCGAATTTATCGATTTGCCAGCCCCCCAGTTATCGTGAAACCCCCATCTTGACACTTTATTTTACTATCCCATAGATAAAGAGAATTGGAAAGTTTCAAGTCTCTAGCTTGAAGGGTGTGGAAAAAACTTGCAACCATACGGACGGACAGACGGACAGACACCATGACGGACATTGCACAAAACCAATATACTCTTTACCTTCGGTATCGAGTATAAAAATTTATAAAGTATTCGGGGGAAATTTGATCGAACAATACAACACCCAAAATTATTATTATGGCTTACATTAAATCGTGAAGTCATAGTCGAGTCTACTACATACTACACATTTTTCCATGAGTTGTTCCCATTTAAAGCCCCTATCAATTTATCCGTTTTTTCTTATTATTATTTTTTCAACCAAGTGTGTGCGTACCTGTTTTTTCAATTTTCTCTTTCTAGAAAATGTCTTTAACTTTGGCACCCTCATCGTCATTCAATATGTATGTTATAGGGATTTTATTTTGTATTTCTATTATTCAAAAGTTTAAGTTTTCCGGTTTGGTGAGCAGCCCTTCTCATTAAAATATTATGTTTGCTTATACACACATAATCATTTGCAAAGATTTTTATATGACTAAAGACAATTAGGGTATTCACTTGCTATGCTATGTGCTAAAGTGTTATTTATAATACAGTGTAGCTAGTGAGTGCACTTTTTACGTTTCTTTTGTCGTATTTGTACTAAGTCAGCTGTTTGCCAGTTCGATAACAACATAATCGATAGTTAAATCGAATTGAGCAATTGATAAGCTGAAAAAAGTTGTTGTTTTCATAAATAATAATTGAAAAACTTTCTTTATTATTCAGAACATAAATGTTTTTTATATATGTATACCAACACTTAAGCATTCTTATATTTTACTTCTAGCTCTAATTTTTGCATTCTATCCTCTTTTCCCAGCTACAAATTTTTGAATTGAAAATCATTTCGTATTTTTTCTTCCTTTCCACTGTTAAAAACATCAGTTTAGTCTTTTAAATTAATAAATAATAAAATTTACTTTCTTTTACAACCAAAACTCGCCTAGTGTGACCTAATTTCACTAATTCAATAATCTCGAAATCAGCTGTTTTCATAAATAGTCTGGCAACCACAATATAGCACATATAGTACAATAGTAGCAAACATACCCAGGGGCATGTTTTCTGTGTTAAAAATAATTCTGTGTGTTTGTTGTACAGATTTCATATAACACTTTAGTACTTTAGCACATAGCATAGCAAGTGAATACCCTAAATGTCTTAAAACATTTTAACAATTATAAGATTTACTTTTATGTATGTAATTTTAGCTGTCCTATTATATTGCTGATTGTTCTAACTAAACAATTGATTGAACATTACCTCCATAATGTCTTTTAAACGTATCTTTGATTGAGTTTTCGATAATCACTACTTATTCAATTTTCTAGATCGTACCCGAGTCACGTTAATATAGCAGGGTACGACAAAATAACACGCAAGCAAGGTTGAGGGCAGTGACACTCCTAAAAGGGTTTGAGCCGAAGTGTGACGTAGAAAAAGGCACAATAAGGTAGGAGCTAACGAAAAGCGAGAGTCTTTAGCGGGAAGCGAGCTGAACGAAGACATCTGATCTCAGGCAGGACAAATGTTTATCGGGAGAGAGAATCCTCCTTTCACATTGTAGCAGTATGCGTAGCCTTTACAAGGAAACGAAGTTTCTTTTCTTAGAACAACATATCAAACGTATTTAAGGCTAAGAAACCCTCAACTCATCAAATAATACTTGCTCTCGTACAGGGTCCATGTCCGATGGAAGAGTTGTAGAACTAGAAGGGGGCACAACAGACCTCTCAGGTACCAAATCATTCATCGACGATTAAGGTTTATACAGGCAGGAGACATATTATTCTATTATTAACTCCCCCTTTATATTTTTTTTTATTTAAAAAGAACATATCAATAAAGTTGTTACTTTTTTTCGGACTTTTACTGATATTTTATTAATATTTTTTATTATCTTGGCTCAAATTTAATTTCCGTTATTTTTCCTTACAAAGTAATTTACATCTGTCAGCAATGTCAATTCGTCATTTTTTTCAAAAAAATGTGTGAGAACCGAATCAATTTTTTAAATGTGCTATAAATTTTATTTTTTTTTTTTTTTCACCAAAAGCCAAAGAATGTACTGACGCAAGACTGCTGCGTTTCGTACTATAACTTTAATTTAACATCCAAATGAAAGAAAGACTAAAAAGTACGCTATTGAATAGAGTTTAAATCTGTCAGCAATATCAATTCGTGATTTTTCGGTAGCCAAATGGCGTTCCCCAGGCAAATATTTTCTCTTTCAACTCCAATTCTAGAACCCATCCAATAACCTTGAAAAGTGGTAAACCCAAGAAACATAGAACAGGTGACAGTTTTGCTGTTAAAAACACATTTATTCGGTTTTAGAAACCGGTTGTTGTTTAACTGTTTAAAACAGAGAGCTGTTATTTTTTCCGGTTTTAAAAACCGGGGGGCTGTTTTGATGTTATTTTTCATGTTTTTCAGGAACAGCTTGTTGTTTTGCTGTTTTTTTTTTTCTGGTTTTAAATACCAGGTCTGTTAAGCTGTTATTTTTGTGGTTTTCAAGAAACAGGTTGTTGTTTGACTGTTATTTTTTCCGGTTTAAAAACAGTTTGGGGGAGGGGGTGTCAGTTTTGTTTTTAAAAACAGGGATTTTTCAGCTTTAAAAACAGGTTGTTTATATATGTTTAAACGGAGAGCTGTTATATGTGCAATATGCAGATATAACAGCCCACCAGTTTAACATCTATCAACAACCTGTTTTAAAAACAGGTTGCTGTTTTGGTGTTATTTTTAAATAACAGTCAAACATCAACCTGTTTTTAAACCTGAAAAATCCCTGTTTTTAACAGCAAAACTGACACCCCCCCTCCCCCAAACTGTTTTTTAACCGGAAAAAATAACAGTCAAACAACAACCTGTTTCTTGAAAACCACAAAAATAACAGCTTATCAGACCCGGTATTTAAAACCAGAAAAAATAACAGCTCTCTTTTTTAAACAGCAAAACAACCACCGGTTTCTAAAACTGAAAAACCTGTTTTTAACAGCTAAACAGCAACCTGTTTTTTGACAACCACAAAAAAATAACATCAAAACAGCCCCTGGTTTTTAAAACCGGAAAAAATAACAGATCCCTGTTTTAAACAGCAAAACAATTACCTGTTCCTAAAACCGAAAAACCGGGTTTTCACAGCTAAACTGCCACCTGTTCTATGTTTTCTTGGCTTACCTCTTTTCAATATTATTGGATGGGTTCTAGAATTGGAGTTGAAAGAGAAAATATTTGCCTGGGGAACGCCATTTGGCTACCGAAAAATCACGAATTGATATTGCTGACAGATTTAAACTCTATTCAATAGCGTACTTTTTAGTCTTTCTTTCATTTGGATGTTAAATTAAAGTTATAGTACGAAACGCAGCAGTATTGCGTCAGTACATTCGTTGGCTTTTGGTGAAAAAAAAAAAAAAAAAAAATTTATAGCACATTTAAAAAATTGATTCGGTTCTCACACATTTTTTTGAAAAAATCACGAATTGACATTGCTGACAGATGTAAATTACTTTGTAAGGAAAAATAACGGAAATTAAATTTGAGCCAAGATAATAAAAAATATTAATAAAATATCAGTAAAAGTCCGAAAAAAAGTAACAACTTTATTGATATGTTCTTTTAAATAAAAAAAATATAAAGGGGGAGTTAATAATAGAATAATATGTCTCCTGCCTGTATAAACCTTAATCGTCGATGAATGATTTGGTACCTGAGAGGTCTGTTGTGCCCCTTCTAGTTCTACAACTCTTCCATCGGACATGGACCCTGTACGAGAGCAAGTATTATTTGATGAGTTGAGGGTTTCTTAGCCTTAAATACGTTTGATATGTTGTTCTAAGAAAAGAAACTTCGTTTCCTTGTAAAGGCTACGCATACTGCTACAATGTGAAAGGAGGATTCTCTCTCCCGATAAACATTTGTCCTGCCTGAGATCAGATGTCTTCGTTCAGCTCGCTTCCCGCTAAAGACTCTCGCTTTTCGTTAGCTCCTACCTTATTGTGCCTTTTTCTACGTCACACTTCGGCTCAAACCCTTTTAGGAGTGTCACTGCCCTCAACCTTGCTTGCGTGCTTATTTTGTCGTACCCTGCTATATTAACGTGACTCGGGTACGATCTAGAAAATTGAATAAGTAGTGATTATCGAAAACTCAATCAAAGATACGTTTAAAAGACATTATGGAGGTAATGTTCAATCAATTGTTTAGTTAGAACAATCAGCAATTTAATAGGACAGCTAAAATTACATACATAAAAGTAAATCTTATAATTGTTAAAATTTTTTAAGACATTGTCTTTAGTCATATAAAAATCTTTGCAAATGATTATGTGTATATAAGCAAACATAATATTTTAATGAGAAGGGCTGCTCACCAAACCGGAAAACTTAAACTTTTGAATAATAGAAATACAAAATAAAATCCCTATAACATACATATTGAATGACGATGAGGGTGCCAAAGTTAAAGACATTTTCTAGAAAGAGAAAATTGAAAAAACAGGTACGCACACACTTGGTTGAAAAAATAATAATAAGAAAAAAACGGATAAATTGATAGGGGCTTTAAATGGGAACAACTCATGGAAAAATGTGTAGTATGTAGTAGACTCGACTATGACTTCACGATTTAATGTAAGCCATAATAATAATTTTGGGTGTTGTATTGTTCGATCAAATTTCCCCCGAATACTTTATAAATTTTTATACTCGATACCGAAGGTAAAGAGTATATTGGTTTTGTGCAATGTCCGTCATGGTGTCTTTCCGTCTGTCCGTCCGTATGGTTGCAAGTTTTTTCCACACCCTTCAAGCTAGAGACTTGAAACTTTCCAATTCTCTTTATCTATGGGAAAGTAAATTAAAGTGTCAAGATGGGGGTTTTACGATAACTGGGGGGCTGGCAAATCGATAAATTCGATAACCCAAAACCGATAAATCCACATATTTCGCACATCCTTACAGCTAGAAGTACCAAATTTGGTAAGAAGATAGCTACTAGCAACCCCCAAAAAACTGCATCAAAAATTTTGGAGCCACGCCCCGCCATTCCGCCCCCAGCCCCCCCGCATTTTAAAGTCAAAAAAGACTATATCTCCCACAGTTTTTGAGCTATAGCCACCAAATTTGGTGCCAAGATAGGTGATGATGACCCCCCAAAAACTGCACCAAAAGTTTGGATGCCACGCCCACCCATTACGCCCCCAGCCCCCCCGCATCTTGAAATCAGAAATGGCTATATCTCCCACAGTCCAAGATAGGTGATGATGACCCCCCAAAAACTGCACCAAAAGTTTGGATGCCACGCCCACCAATACTGCCCTAGCCACCCCCATCCACCCCAACGCTTCGTCAAAAACGGGAATGAGTGTATCTTCCAGAGTTGTGGAGCTAGAGCCACCAAATTTGGTAGGAAGACAGCTGGCAACGACCCCCAAAAATCTGCATCAAAGTTTTGGAGCCACGCCCTCCATTTCGCCCCCCTTTCCCCTTTTTTTACAATTTTCGAGCTAGAGTCACCAAATTTGGTATGAAGATAGCAATTGACATTCCACAAAGATCTGCATCAAAAATTTGGATGCCACGCCCACCCATACCGCCCCCAGCCCCCCTTTCCCCACTTTTTACAAATTTCGAGCTAGAGTCACCAAATTTGGTATGAAAATAGCAATTGACATTTCACAAAGATCTGCAACAAAAATTTTGATTCCACAACTACCCATACCGCCCCCAGCCCCCCTTTCCCCACTTTTTACAAACTTCGAGCTAGAGTCACCAAATTTGGTATGTAGATAGCAATTGACATTCCACATAGGTTAGGTTAGGTTATGCCGGCTGGAACTCCCAGGGGGAGCGCCACACATAGACCGCTGAAGGGTCCTTAGTGAGGCCGGTGTTTAGAGGTGTTGAGGGCTATCCCGATGGTGTCTAAGTGGTGTCCACATAGATCTGCATCAAAAATTTGGATGCCACGCCCACCCATACCGCCCCCAGCCCCCCTTTCCCCACTTTTTACAAATTTCGAGCTAGAGTCACCAAATTTGGTATGAAGATAGCCATTGACATTTCACAAAGATCTGCAACAAAAATTTTGATTCCACAACTACCCATACCGCCCCCAGCCCCCCTTTCCCCACTTTTTACAAACTTCGAGCTAGAGTCACCAAATTTGGTATGTAGATAGCAATTGACATTCCACATAGGTTAGGTTAGGTTATGCCGGCTGGAACTCCCAGGGGGAGCGCCACACATAGACCGCTGAAGGGTCCTTAGTGAGGCCGATGTTTAGAGGTGTTGAGGGCTATCCCGATGGTGTCTAAGTGGTGTCCACATAGATCTGCATCAAAAATTTGGATGCCTCGCCCACCCATACCGCCCCCAGCCCCCCTTTCCACACTTATTACAAATTTCGAGCTAGAGTCACCAAATTTGGTATGAAGATAGCAATTGACATTTCACAAAGATCTGCAACAAAAATTTTGATGCCACAACTACCCATACCGCCCCCAGCCCCCCCCTTTCCCTACATTTTACAAACTTTGAGCTAGAGTCACCAAATTTGGAAGGAATATAGCTGGTCACATCCCCATCTGCATCGGAGAATCTTTAAGGCATTGTACACCCCTGCCGCATCCGTACCCCTTTGCAATCAGGCCTCTTTTTACCGGTTTTAATACTGGTATCGAGTATGCCGCAGTCGGTTGCGTCCGACTGCAACGTTTCCACTTGTTTTAATAGCTCTTGGTACTTGATAGTCATTGCCTAATGTTTTTATATCCAAATAATATGTTTTGTGGGCTTGTGTGTTAGAAGTTAAAGGTGTGAGCCTAGGAAAGTAGCTGGGAATAATAGAAATCAGGGGATCCAAAATCGGTGCAGAGTAGAACAGAACTATTCAAATAAGACGGCTAGACGCAAACCGTACCTAATCTAGGTAAAAGTTACTTATGTGTGTCCAGGTGAGGATCGCTTCGCCGTAGGGGGGCAAATGATGATGATGAGTGTTTGACTCTTTGGAGAACGCCAGGCTGCTGCAAACAGTGACAGTACGTAAATCGTAAAGGAACTCATTTTCATCGTCGGGCAGATTAATTGTGATTATGAGAAACGACAAAGCGGCATCCCATTTACTTCACCGTCTGTAAACGGCAGCTCACTATCGAGGGAGTTGGGCTGGTGTTACCTCAATAAGAAAATCTAAATAATTATATGATATGAGCTTAATATATTCTTTTAAAAACTACATTTTCGAAAAAAAAAGCCGGCTTACTAAAAATCAATTCAAATTTTAATTTAATATAAGTAAATATTTATTTTAACAGCCTACTTTTATTTTTAAATGAAAAATAATCACAACTATTCCGTTCCATCAGTTTTATAGATTAATTGCCTTCCGTTTTTAACAGCTTACCGCCACCCAGTTTTTGTCAGTTAAAGGGCGATTGAATATAAATTAGAGGAAACATATGATAAATTATTAAAGTAAGTATAGAAGTGAAGCGAAAAAAGAAACATAAGAGAAAAATACTATATGAGATGTAAAAGAAATAAATAAACAAAATAATAATTAACAACAATAATCAGCAAACAATCAGGAACATACAGCACATTCCATTAAGTAATGTTATAATCTCAAAGTGCGTGAGAATAAGCGATAGGGAAAGAAGCAACTAATAATGTATAAGAAATTCTATAAGACAGTTCCATCTTTCCGCTAATTGTTTTAACTTTATAACCTACCAAGCTCAGGCAAGCAAATTGTTCTTAAAAGCGTCAAATAGTAAACTCTTTAAAACGAAAAAATCTAATGCTCCTTAAGTGTGAAAGTTGTAACACTCATGTGTTTAAGGCAGCGATTAGATTCTGAGCAAAATTTAATCTCGATACCTAAAAGCTGATAAAATAGTTTGCATAGATACAGACATACAGATCTAGGACGCCTACGGTGCTGATCTAAATATTGATCAAGAATAAACATACTATCTGGGATCAAGGATGCTTTCGTTTATGCATTACAGAAATAAAAATACTATGTCTCGGTTCAAAAATTGAGAGGCAAAACCCTTAAATTTAAAGGCAATATATAAAGTCAAATAACATAAAAGAATAAAATTAAAAATTAAATAACAACATAATAAAAACCAAATAATAATATTACCAGAATGGAATGACATACTACTTTTAAATCTTACTCCCTGCTGTATTATATGCCAAGGAAAATGGATCAAGAAAATAGATTGTGGACCTAAACAATAACAACTTTATCTCGTTCTTTTAATGTACGAATTATAACCCACAAGAATCATAATAGAAAATAGCCTAGCAAAAACTACTTACCATGAAGTCTAAACGGTCTTAAGACCATGAGTCCTAAGCAAGTGAAAATTATTGTAAATGGCTTGCTTGCGCTCTTTTTATTAGTTTAACATACACACAAGAAGTGATCTACAATACAACCACAATAAAAAGAAGAACAAATCATACCATACAATTACCAAATCAAATCTTATTCTTTGGAGCCTCCTCCACAAACAGTATACAATAAAATCAGATCCTAATCTAAAATCAAAACACAAGATCAAGAGCTAAGGTGTATAAAACGATTAAAACAAAGAAAGAAAAAAAAAAAACTGAAAATACCAATATTTAGTGGGTATAAACCAATCCGGTCATAGTAAACGTACATTATTTTATGCCCGTTATGTAAAATACCGACTTTTACGTCATCTCGAGCTTTAGTACATCACAACCTTATTTTGCCATCCAAATTTAAGATTAATGCAAGGTTCAAGAAGAAAAGAGCACCTTACAATGGTTTCATGAATTTACGAAATATCTCAGATCAATGAAAAACAAATCATTTAGCGACAATAAGTTTTGAGCACTAAAGAATATGAATCTCTTTTAGAAATAATTATAATAATTAAATGAAAAAATAAAACCTAATAACATGGCATCTAGAACAAAAAGGTTTTGTTCTTATTAAAATTAATAAAGCACCTACAAAAAAAATAAAATAAAATAATAGAAAGAAAAAAATGGAAGTGAGATGTAACAAAACTGCAACTATCACAGTTAAGGAACAGTAGTAGTAGATACTTAACCCTTAAATTAAAACAGCTAACGAAGATATACTTTTCGAAACAGTGTAAGACTCATATCTCGAACTGTTAAGCTAGTTCAATGCACTTCCTTATTAAATGTAGTAAAAATGAGGATAATAATGAAATAAAATATTACCATCCATCAATTAAAAGAAATTAACGAAATTTTCTTAGTTTAAGCAATGAGTTTGGAAATATAAAAATCTAACATAATCACTAAAAAAGTAGAAAGGTATATAGGTTGACAGTTAAAATATATTAAAGCAATCAATTATAAAGTGAAAAATCAATGTCCGATCGATTTCCCTGTTAAAATTAAGCTAACGTATTAAGGACAATAATACAATCTATCTCGTTTTAAGCGTAAAGTCTAGTCAAAATAGCTAACAACATAACATACAATTTTTAAAAATCAAAAGAATACTAAGTTGATGAAAACGATTAAGTATTACACAAAATAAGATAGGGTATCAGACAACATCAATAGAAGAATTTTTGAAGTCAGTAAATGAGTACAAAACACATTCTTTATACATTTTTATCGTAAGTAGCATACTGGGAAAGAGAATAGTAAAAACCGTTTGTATAAAAAAAAAACAATCCAGCTGCTTAGAATATCTTACTGTTTTCATTTTCTTTATTTTATAAATTTAATTGATATGTGAGTTTGATGAAATAATTTAAGTAGAGTATAAGAAATAGTTTGATGGATATCTTAAATATGAAAAGTGTCATTTGACGAAAATCGAGCAGACGGAAAGTTAAGGAAAAGATTATTTGTTAAGCCGAAAAGATTACCTTAAAGAATTTAAAGAATGTAAAAGCAAAATAAATTATTACTGAGATTGAACAGAATCGAATATATGGGTATTAAAAAAAAAAAATAAATAATAATAAATTCAATAAACGATGAAGTATAAATATTAAGATCTAAATAATTTTGTTGAAACATGATTTATTATACCAGCTACATGAACTTCTTTAAGCTTTCAAAATAGTGACATACATAAAAGCATTCTTAGATATGTATATAGTGAGTACTAGAACTTAGGCTTATAATATAGACTTAAAAAAGCTTTTTATCAAGCCGAAATAAAATCATGCAGTATGACTTGTGTGTTCTACCGGCTATAACTATATGTCATTAATATAAATGTTCGGTGTTTGTGTTTGCTTAATCCCTCAACGGAACAAGCTTAATATAATTCTCAAATTTAAAATACTGTAAAATCTATGAAAAAAAAAAAAATAAATAAATTAAATTAAAACATACCTATAAGAAAAACAAAATTTGATAGTTTATTAACAAATAAAAAAAAATTAAAAAGTTATACTAATTAGATCTATAAAAGTAACAGAAGTCAGTGCAATAATCAAAACAGATATATGCAAATAAAGGTTAGAAACGTAAGTAGCGAACAAGTTGGGTGTGCGTTAGAAAGAGGGACATTCAATTAACATACCACCTGCATTTCATAGACGCTCGTGTATAGAATCGCATACAGGAGCGTGTTTTAATATAATAATATAAGCAGGATCGCTTTCCCCCTATAGCACTTTCACCCTCTAACACTTACTCCCTCTAACACTAACTCTCTCTTTCTCCCTCTAACACTTTCCCCCTCTTACACCTCCCAACATCTCTTAAAATACATTTGGACAGTGGGAACCAGCTTACTTTTGCCGCTGTATACTGCCCCCCGCGTTATACCATATCTGAAGACCAATTTATGGAATTTTTTAACTCACTAGGAGAATGCTTTATAGTAGCAGGAGACTACAATGCCAAGCACACACACTGGGGATCTCGTCTCGTGAATCCAAAAGGAAAGCAGCTCTACAATGCAATTATAAAAGCTAACAACAAGCTCGACTACGTTTCTCCTGGCAGACCAACATACTGGCCAACAGATCCCAAAAAACTACCCGATCTGATTGACTTTGCAGTTACCAAAAACATTTCGCGTAGACTGATAAGTGCAGAGTGCCTTTCAGATCTATCATCCGATCACTCGCCAGTCCTAATAAATCTGCTACGACACCCTGAATTCATAAATCGACCCGGTAAGTTAACTTTACATAAAACTAACTGGCTCAGATACAAAAAATATATAAGCTCACACATTGAGCTTAAGCCACGTCTCGTAGGTGAAGCTGACATTGATAGTTTTGTTAACACTCTGGAGACGGTCTTCGTCGCCGCAGCTCGCACCGCTACGCCTCAAACACCAAATACAATACACAACCAAAGGACAACAAATCTACAAATTGAACAGCTCGTTCTTGAAAAGCGGCGCTTACGAGGTGACTGGCAATCGAACAGATCGCCATCGGCAAAGCAAAAACTAAAAGACGCCACACGTAAACTCACCAAAGCGTTAAAAATCTGCTACTCATCTTCAAAAAGTGTTCCAGCCTAACCCTGCAACAAATACGTTTGCACTACCGACTGCTTCAAACGGCTCTCAGCTTCAACATGATCCAATCAAGTTTCGCCCGAATGAAATCGTTAGAATCATTAAAGAGCAATTGAACCCAAAAAAATCTCCAGGAGGTGACCAAATAACCCCAAAGATGATTATTGAGCTTCCTTACTGTGCGATCTGCCTAATTGCCCAGCTCTTCAATGCTATCACCAAACTTGGCCACTATCCAGACAAATGGAAAAAGTCTATCATCATTATGATACCAAAGCCTGGAAAAGATCCCACAGTACCCTCGTCGTATAGACCTATAAGCTTATTATCGTGTCTATCAAAACTTTTTGAAAATGTTTGCTGTCCCGGATAAATCAATTCCTGAATCTTCATAACATAATCCCATCACACCAATTTGGCTTTCGTGAAAAGCACGGAACAATTGAGCAGGTTAACAGAATAACATCAGAGATACGAAGCGCGTTCGAAAATAGAGAATACTGCACTGCAATATTTCTGGATGTTTCCCAGGCGTTCGACAAAGTTTGGTTGGAAGGTCTGATGCATAAGATCAAAACAATGCTCCCAAACAACACACATAAGCTGCTTAAGTCGTACCTCTACGACAAGAAGTTCACAGTAAGATGCAACACTGCAATGTCTGACGAACACAATATCGAAGCTAGTGTTCCACAGGGCAGCGTACTTGGACCAACACTGTACGTGCTATTCACAGCAGACATCCCAATAAGCAGCCGATTGACAACATCTAGCTTTGCTGATGATACAGCTATTCTCAGCCGCTCCAGATGCCCAATACAAGCAACAGCGCAACTAGCCCTTCATCTGGTCAACGTGGAAAAATGGTTATCAGATTGGCGACTTAAGGTAAACGAACAAAAATGTAAGCAAGTAACTTTCACCCTTAACAGGCAAGATTGTCCACCGCTCACGTTAAACAACACCACACTTCCAAAAGCAAACGATGTAACGTATCTGGGCGTACACTTAGACAGAAGACTTACATGGCGGCGACACATTGAAGCTAAAAGGACACATCTCAAACTGAAAGCCAATAGCCTCCACTGGCTCATCAATGCTCGCTCTCCCCTTAGTTTGGACTACAAGGTCCTGCTTTACAACTCTGTTCTAAAACCAATCTGGACCTATGGTTCCCAGTTATGGGGGAACGCTTGCAACAGCAGCATTGACATTGTCCAGAGAGCCCAGTCAAAAATCTTAAGAACCATCACCGGGGCACCGTGGTATGTTCGGAACGAAAACATTCACAAAGATTTAAACATCTTAACAGTCAAGGAGGAAATAGCGGAACAAAAAGTAAAATATTTAAGCAAGCTCTCATCGCACACAAATCATCTCGCGAGAGGTCTCACAAGGCTGCGCAGCCGATCCCGTCTTCGTCGTAACGACTTACCAACCCAGCGATGATTTTTTTAGGGACGCACACTCAGAATACAGTCAAAAAGAAAATGTACTGTTAGCTAAGATTTATTAATAAGATTTTTATACTTATTGTTAGTTTTCTTATTCACTAGAAAAGATTCAATAAATAAACCCAGCAATTTAAAAAAAAAAAAAAAAAAAACACCTTCCCCTTATAACATTCCAATCTAAATCTGCAAGTCTCAATACTCTTGTTTAAAAACAATGTTTTGATCTTGCTGCTGCTGCTGCGAAAGAAAATTCCCATCCCTTGCTTACATAATCCTCACGAATGTTGTTGTTGCTTTTGATCATAAGAATGCGGCCTACGAACGTACTGCCCTTTGACAAGCGTACTTCAAACAAGCACAGTCTTGCCTCAACCCTTTTATCCTTTGGATCACTGGTTTTCACAACCATAAACATTCATTGTTTATGTTTTGCCTGCAGGTGTGCAAGGCAACGCACCTCAAACAGGCGCCCTCTCGACTCTCTCTTATCTACTTATTCGTAGTTAAGAAACCTGCGCACAGTTGACTCCCCTCTCTTATCTACTAACTTGTAGCTAAGAAACCTTAATAGTTTCAAAGGCAATGTACTTGGCTCACTGATCCTCACGAACGGTGATATCTATAACATATTAGCCAACTAATGTACTTGACCTTTGACTAGTGCACTTCAAGCATGCACAAGCTTGTCTTTAAGTCTTCCTCCCTCTAACACTTTCCCCCTCTAACTGTTACCCCCACTTACACACATTCTCCTTCTAACACTTTCCCCCTCTAACTCTTTCCTCCTCTAACATATTTGAATCTTAATCTACAAGTATCAATACTCTTGTTTAACCGTACGACACACACCCAAAAGCAACTTCAACTTCACACACCCGGGATACGTTTGTACCCACTGCTTTATTTTGCCGTTTTCTCATTGTTAAAAAATAAATTCGTATTATTTTTATTTTTAATGTTATTTTAATTTAAATTTAGAATATATTTCAAGTGTTTTACTTTTTGTTTCATTCGAATATTCTGCCTGGTTCAAAAGATATAGGCAAATAAAGTCAGTTAATGCGATAACTACATGTTTTTTTTGCGTTTCTAATGAAAGTAAAACAAAATAATTAATTATCTCTGTACATATGCATAGTTTAACATCTTGCAATCATTTTGCCGTTTAGTTCATTCAAATATTCAATCTGGCTCAAGAGTTACAGGCAAAAAGGTCGCGAAGGTCGTTGTTAGGTAGGCACAACGTATGCTGGAAAAACTACAAACGGACAAAGCTGCACCAATTAGTGAGTTGTGGATGATGATGAACCACAACCTTGCTGCACATTACAAGCCAAGTGAACTCCTTACAATAGACGAACAATTATTTCCTTTCCGTGGACGCACACGTTTTACGCAATACATACCCTCTAAACCTGCAAAATATGGCATAAAAGTGTGGTGGATTTGCGATGCCAAAAATGCTTATCCACTGCATGGACAAATGTATACTGGCCAACCTGCAACCGACGGGAAACAAACCAAGGTGAGCGAGTTGTTAAGGATTTGGCTGGCCGATATCAAGGGAGTGGCCGGAATATTACAATGGATAATTTTTTTACAACGTTGCCAGTAGCCGAACTTCTTCTGACGTGGAATTTGACAATCGTTGGAACTGTTCTCAAAAACAAAACTTATATTCCTGCGGAAATGAAGGCGCACAGGAACAGGCCAATTGGGTCAACGATATTTGGGTATAAAAACAATATGACTATGTGCTCTTATGTGCCACGAAAAAACAAAACTGTAACTTTGCTGTCATCGTTACATTACGATGGCCAGATAGCTGAAAGTGGCAAACCAGAAATAATTGAATTTTATAACATGACCAAGGGTGGCGTGGACAGAATGGATCAATTGTTCAGCGAATATCCAACACAACGTATGACGAAGCGTTGGCCATTGTCCATGTTCTTCAATATGTTAGACATTACAGCTCTGGCTGCATATATAGTCTATAAAATTAACAATCCAATGCTGCCTGTTCGGTCAAATATGCGTAAGAACTTCCTGCGCAGCTTGGCGGAGGCGTTGTGTATGCCCATAATTGAGGAAAGAGCATTGAATCGCCAAGTGACGCGAAATTTTCCAACAAAAATTGCTATTGAAGCATACTTCAACAGACCAATTGAAACCATGCTGAACACGGCACCATCTACCTCTGCCGCAGCACGTATACCGAAACCAGTAAGTGGCTCCTGCTATTTATGCTACCTGCAAGAAACAAAACGGCGTAGGAAGACAAGGAAGACGTGCGCTAAATGTAAGAAGCCGATGTGTCTTGAACACTCTGTCACAAATACAATATGTACTATTTGTGACGATAATTCTTCCATTTAATATGAAATTTAATATTTTTTTAATAATTAATCATAAATTTAACATTTATTCATCTTATTTTTCATTTTTCTAATAAAAAACAAGTGGAAACGTTGCAGTCGGACGCAACCGACTGCGGCATACTCGATACCAGTATTAAAACCGGTAAAAAGAGGCCTGATTGCAAAGGGGTACGGATGCGGCAGGGGTGTAAGCTGCCTTAAAGATTCTCCGATGCAGATGGGGATGCCACCAGCTATATTCCTTCCGAATTTGGTGACTCTAGCTCAAAGTTTGTAAAATGTAAGGAAAGGGGGGGGCGGTATGGGTGGGCGTGGCATCAACATTTTTGATGCAGATCTTTGTGGAATGCCAATTGCTACCTGCATACCAAATTTGGTGACTCAAGCTCAAAGTTTGTAAAAGGTGTGGAAAGGGGGGTTGGAGGCGGTATGGGTGGGCGTGGCATCCAAATTTGTGATGCAGATCTTTGTTGAATGTCAATTGCTATCTTCATACCAAATTTGGTGACTGTAGCTCGAAAATTGTAAAAAGTGGGGAAGGGGGCGAAATGGGGGGCGTGGCTCCAAAACTTTGATGCAGTTTTTTGGGGGTCGTTAACAGCTATCTTCCCACCAAATTTGGAGGCTCTAGCTCCACAACTCTGGAAGATACACGCATTCCCGTTTTTGACGAAGCGTTGGGGCGGATGGGGGCGGCTAGGGCAGTATCGGTGGGCGTGGCATCCAAACTTTTGGTGCAGTTTTTAGAGGGTCATCATCACCTATCTTGGCACCAAATTTGGTGGCTATAGCTCAAAAACTGTGGGAGATATAGCCATTTCTGATTTCAAAATGCGGGGGGCTGGGGGCGTAATGGGTGGGCGTGGCTCCAAAACTTTAATGCAGTTTTTTGGGGGGTCGTTAGCAGCTATCTTCCCTCCAAATTTGGAGGCTCTAGCTCCACAACTCTGGAAGATACACGCATTCCCGTTTTTGACGAAGCGTTGGGGTGGATGGGGGCGGCTAGGGCAGTATCGGTGGGCGTGGCATCCAAACTTTTGGTGCAGTTTTTAGGGGGTCATCATCACCTATCTTGGCACCAAATTTGGTGGCTATAGCTCAAAAACTGTGGGAGATATAGTCTTTTTTGACTTTAAAATGCGGGGGGCTGGGGGCGGAATGGGGGGCGTGGCTCCAAAATTTTTGATGCAGTTTTTTGGAGGTTGCTAATAGCTATCTTCTTACCAAATTTTGTACTTCTAGCTGTAAGGATGTGCGAAATATGTGGATTTATCGGTTTTGGGTTATCGAATTTATCGATTTGCCAGCCCCCCAGTTATCGTAGAACCCCCATCTTGACACTTTAATTTACTATCCCATAGATAAAGAGAATTGGAAAGTTTCAAGTCTCTAGCTTGAAGGGTGTGGAAAAAACTTGCATACATACGGACGGACAGACGGACAGACGGACAGACGGACAGACACCATGACGGACATTGCACAAAACCAATATACTCTTTACCTTCGGTATCGAGTATAAACATAATCATAAATGCTTTTCTTGCTTATAATTTACATATAAACTGGTGGGGTACAAACGTATCCCGGGAGTGTGAAGTCGTATAAGGATTATGCAAAAGATCATAGCTCCTCAACCAATAGTCCGATTTGGATGAATTAGGTCTTGAACGACTCAGAAATGTCTATTCTTCCTAGATCCGAAGTTTGAATAGCCTGACTTTAGCGGTTTGTGAGTTATATCACCTCAAAGTCAAAAGTGGATACATTTGTACCCAGGAGTGTGTCGTACGGTTAAAAACAATGTGTTGATCTTGCTGCTGCTGCTGTTGCTGCGTAGGAAAATTTCCATTCCTTGCTTACATAATCCCCACGAAGTTTGTTGTTGTTGTTGCTGTTGACCATAACAATGCAACGTACATCGAACAAGCGCTCGCTTTTCTTTATTCTCTATCCTTTCTTCCTTTGCACACTGCTCCTCATAACCATAAGCATTAATTGTTTATGTTTTTCCTGCAGGTGTGCAAGGCAACGCACGTCAAACAGGCGCCCTCTCGACTCTCTCTTATCTACTTATTCGTAGCTAAGAAACCTGCGCACAGTTGACTCTCTCTCTCTTATCTACTAACTTGTAGCTAAGAAACCTTAATAGTTTCAAAGGCAATGTACTTGGCTCACTGATCCTTTCGGACAGTGATATCTATAACACATTAGTCAACTAATGTACTTGACCTTTGACTAGCGAACTTCAAGCATGCACAAGCTTGTCTCTTAGTCTTCTAACTCTTTCCCCCTCTAACACTTTCCCCCTCTAACACTTTCGCCCTCTCACACCTTCTCCCTCTAAAACTCCTCCTCTTACACCTTCTCCCTCTATCGCTTTCTCCCTCTAACTCTTTATAATCTTAATCTACAAGAATCAATACTCTTGATTAAAAACAATGTGTTGATCTTGCTGCTGCTGCTGCGACAGAAAATTCCCATCCTTGCACACATAACCCCCCACGAAGGTTGTAGTTGATGTTGTTGACAATTATAATGCACGTGTGCAGAGCAACGTATTTAAAACTGAAGCACACTTGACTCTAGCACTAAATGGTTAAATAGCTAAAACTGATCCTTTCAGTATCACAACCATAAAGATCAATGTTAATGGCCTGCTTGTCAAACAGGAGCACACTTGACTCTAATACAAATTGGTTACATAGCCAAAACTGATAGTGTGAACACTGATTTTCACAACTTGACACCCGATCCCTTGTGGCTTGGTTGCACGTATTCAAGGCAACGCACTTAAAACAGGAGCACACTTGACACCAGATCCTATGATCACTGATTCTCAAGGATGCTGTTGTTGATGTTGCTCTTGACAATAACAATGCATGTTGTGGCTTGCTTGCAGGGGGTAAAAGAAAACGCTCGTGCAAACAGATGTACACTTGACACCAGATTCTATGATCACTGATTCTCGCAACCATAACAATGCGGCCTAGGAATGTCATGCCTTTGTCCTTAATACCTAGTCTAATTAATGCGGGCGCGATCATGGGAAAAAAAGGGTGATAAATTATAGTATTGGGAGGTAATAAAAGTGTCAAAAAACAAAGGATCATAAAAAAAAGTGTCAAAAAAGGATCATAAAATTTAATGGGGTCATAAATTATGATTGGGGGGCAATTAAAGTGACAGCTATTTCCTGGCGTAGAATCGCCAGTTCCCTACTACTAGCCTTTTTCACACAACCACCGTCTTCAAGACGTAGTGAGTACATTTTGGGGCGTAGACCGATGAACTCTAACATTATTTTCCCATTATTTTCATCCTTCATCATGCCCAGCACTTTTTTATTACATCTAGGTATTTTATATTTTTCTGCTAACTCAACCGAATATTCGGAAGTGTCGAATTTCATTTCAACATCATTCCGAATGTCGGCATAAAAATCATTAACTCGAATGGTATATATGAATGAGTCAGTATCTATATAATTTAATGATATCTTATTTTTAAATTTTGGAATCATATAGTCATAGTGGAAATTGTACATTTTTAATTTTGATAAATCTAGAACGCAAAACCCTAAATATATCGGTTTATTACATAAATTAAATAGCCGTTTCAGTTGTATCGCATTCATATCCTCAGCAAACTGAGCAGAGCTATGGAAATTTGCCTTTGAGATTAATGACCTAGCTCCGAGTCTATTGCAATTACGCGTTTCCCATGAACAGACTAACTTGATATCTTTTCTATTTTCAACATTTTCCATAGTCTTTCCAAACACAGCATTATTAAGTAATTTAAAAAAATCTTTTTCAAAACTCGTTTTAGCCTGCGTTCTATAGTAGGTATTTATGTCAATATATTTTTTTAGCCAAGGTGATTGCTTAAATCTTAAAATTCGATGAATTTTGCTTAGCTCTAGACCGTTTTGAATACATTGCTAAAGATTTCGATAATGGATGGGGTACTTATGTTTGGGATTCAAGTCAGCGATAAGCTTTTTGACTGTGCATATTGGAGTAGGCTTCAGATTGCTGGGGCAAAACGGTAAATCGTTATGCAAATCATGTAGAGCAGTTGGATATTCTAAATCTACCTCAAGAATATATCCATATTCAGATGTCTCAGCAATATCAAAGACATTAAATGTGTGAATCTCCTCATCACGCATCCAGCGGAAATCTCCGTATGGTAGATACTGCGACATAGCCCAGCCATACAAATTATTAGCGTCTAAATACAATAAATACTGTGATGGCTCCACCTCATTATAGTCAGACATATACTTATGATTGGCTTTGGAATACCTTTGCGAACATTGAACTAAACCTCCACGAATGCCTCTTTGAATAAATCTTTGCATATCAATATCTGTAAATAATTCCAGTTTTATGTCGGTTGACTTTAGCACGGCATCCCATGATAAGCCTGGTGTTGTGTAATAATGAGCTGGATCTAAAGAGTAAATATGCATGCATATTGAGCGAAAATTTTGAAAAACATCTGTTAGCAGTAGGACATCAGCTTTCAAATATAACTCCATATAGTCTTTAAGTGTCTAGCAGTGAAAGACTTTCCAAACACTTTGTGCATGCTGATAATATTCTGCTGAGCACTCACTATTCGAGAGACTATTGTGATACGCTCTCTCTTTGCAGTTGCCGGCAAAACCCACCCTTAATTGCGCAATTTTATTTGTTTGCTCATTTTTTTGCACACATTTTTAATTAATTATAAAGAAATAAAAGAAAAGTTTATTTCAACTAAAAGTAAAGTAATTATTAACAATAAAAAAATAAAATAAAAAAAAAGATATGATTTAAAATGTTTCTAAAAAAATAAAAGTAAAGTAATTTCCCATCAATAAAAAAATGAAAGTTTAAAATAAAACGAATATTTAACGTAGACAACCTGCCGTTATATACAAGTATTCTGGTAGTTTTCTGGTAGTACACTTGCTACTTGCATTAAAATACACATACACATTTATACATATATATTTTTATATATCTCTAACCATGAATATTATTTCCAGCAAGTGTAACAGTAACGAGTGGTTAATCAAGTTTTTAGTTAGTTGAAGCAAAATAGTGAATAAAGAGACTTACCCATAATTAGAGGGTAGAGGGTAGTTACTACTAGTTACTAGTTAGTTAACGCAAATAATTATTAAAACGATTTAATAATAATTAGTGACTTATTTTACATAGTTTTGAGTTGAAAATTTGAATGTAATAAATGAAATGCAAAATATATTTTAGGAAAAAATATATTTGTTTTGGAAAATAAAAATGAAAACAAAATATATTTTTTTTAGAAAATAAAAATTTAGAGCTAATAAAATGAAAACAACTATTTTTAGAAAAATAAAAGAAAAGCAAAATTTCTAGAAAAATAAAAATTAAGAATAATAATGAATAAAAAATTAAGATAGCTTTTGTTAATTTTAAGTACTCAAATAAGAATTGAAAAATGAACGGAAGTATAAAAATTTAGAAATATTAAAAACGGAATTATTGGATATGGAAGTTTAAGTCTTATTATTTCTGATGACATGGGAGCATAATTAAATGATGAATATTTAATTACATATGGGGTCTTCTGTGCAAATATTTTATATAGGAGACTATGGTTGGGAGGGTAATGATAGAGGGAATTGGCAAACCACCCCTCTAGCTTAACTACTATTCCGTGCTTCACTTTTCTCATTTTTTGTTATGTTTTCTTTTGGTTGTTTATTGAGAGTGTTCGCACTTTGGCCATGTGGTCTTCGGATGAGGATCGTCTCATCTCAGTTTTAGTTTCAGGAGGGACTCTATAATAAAACCTTGGTGTAGCCATCATTAGTCAGCAGCAAAAACCCCCCCACATCTCCTGCTAGAGCTAGGAATCAATGGGTCCCGCTCCGCTGTCTGCTTAATGATCGACCAGTCTGACTTGATGGTTGACAAAAGGGAGGACTCGACAAAAAAAATAAGATACCCTATAATTGTCGACCCTGGCGAAAGAAAATTTTCTGACGCTACAAGTTTTTGACGTTTCCCCTACGCTACATCTGTCAGCAGTAGGACATCAGTTTTCTAATATAACTCCATATAGTCTTTAAGTGTCTGGCAGTGAAAGACTTTCCAAACACTTTGTGCATGCTGATAATCTTCTGCTGAGCACTCACTATTCGAGAGACTATTGAAGAACTTTTCTCTTGGTGGTAATGAGGGTTCTTGCAGACAGTTAAATGAGCTTAAATATTCATAGGGGAATACACCTTTTCTACGCATTAAATTAAGTTTACAGCCGTCATTGGGGAAAAAGAGCTTAGTAGTTTGCAAATCTTTTATCTCTAAATTCAAGCTTAGAGTATCCAGACTTGCTGGCATAAAACGAAATGAATCTAGAAATCGTTATTCTATTTTTGTCTGAGGAACATATATAAACTTTGAGAGAGAAATGTAAAGTTCCTTATTGAGGGGGAGGACTTTAATATCACCCGGAACTTTAGATAGTTCCCGCACAAACCAGTGAGCATCATATCGAGAGAAATTATGAAAAAAAAACTGGTATAAAAGTGGGGGTTTTATAATTAAGATTGCATGAATTGTGCGCTGCTCCTCTAAAGGTACCCGTCAAATGGCAATGATCTCTTACCCGATCGTTTAACAAAGGCTTATCACATATATGACATATAAGTGAATTCTCAAATTCTCAATGGCTTTATGCTTCCTAGATGTGATATATAAATGTTAGTAACATCAGCTATTAGAGAATTTATAATATGTTCACCTACATTTTCCCCCGTACACATTGCAAACTTATCAAGACTTAAGTCGAATGAGCATTTGATATAATAAGCATATGCTAAAGGAATATGCTCATGTACATTTACTATTTTTTCACTCACACTTTCATTTACAGGCTTCAGAAAACATTCAAAGTCCGCATACACGGCAAATGGTACTGTCATGCTGTTGCGGAAGTTAACAAACTGAAGAGGTTGCAAGTCTTCATTAGCCGAATAATTTAGGCATGCGTCAAAGAAGTATAATTTTGATGTGTGCGTAGTTAGCTGACTACGCACAAGTCTGTAAAAGAAATATGTATAAGTATGTATTATTCTATTTTCCACTCATGTACGCATACGCATACCTTGATAAGCTCTTAATCCAAACATAATGTGAAGTGTTTTCTCCATCCAGAAGTAAAAGATTTACATGTATGTTTTGTTTCTTCATAGTTAGGTAGAGTTGTCCAATCACATTCCCAAGTTCAGCATCATATCCAAAAACATTTATGCTAAATCCATTATTTTGTTCTTCAAAAATTTTGATGTCCCGCACTTTCAGCGGAAATTCCAGATTTGTGAAACTTAGGTGTAACGAAGGAGCTATTTGAATTTCCTTATATCAAATATGTTATATGATGAGCATCGATTGCTGTGGTTTTTAACAGGCTTCAAGGCTGATATTAATGCCCATTTGAAACAAAACTCATCATTATTACACACATTCACTACAGCGTTTTTCGATGCAAGCTTCTTTGGGAGTCGTATATAGCTTGAACCTTTTAGTGGAGTGTATTTGTTGATGCTCATTTCTAAATGGAGAATTTTCGTCAGAGTCCAACCGCTGTCGCGCTCTTGGAACTCATCCATTTTTGAGCTTAACATTGCTGCTTGACTCGCATACATTTCCTCCAAGTCACTCCCCATTGTAACCACAATCATTGTCGTCTGGTGGGACTTAATCATCATTATACTCTCACCATACCATCCTTCATCTTTATGTAGTGTCCAAACAGCTCGAAATTAACTTTGCATGCTGTATGAAGTGCCAAACATGTTTCCAGAATCGGCACCAAAGAAGCTGCCACCTCAGCGAGATAGTCCTGTGGCAGCTCAATCGTTTCATTGTTGTTGTTTGCAGCAGTGGTGGCAACAGCCTCATAGCGATACATTGAAATGCGGTTTTGAAAGCCGCTTGAGATATGCTTTACGCGCGCATCCAAAAGCTTAAAATCATTTGCCTTATGATTATTCGTTCTTAAATGATAACTCCATTTAGAGCTAGCCACATTTTCTTTGCACACATTACAATAGCGATCCATTTTATCTTTTTTTGAGCAATACTTTAATTGTGGATTGTTCTAAACACAAAATTTTTCTGAGTCTTACAAAATAATTTTGCTCTACCTGATTAAATACAAAAATACATTTTTAAGCTATTGCTTTATTTTTGTTTATTCTCAAGAGTCTGATAAAGCAAGTGCACGCGCCACTAATGGCCATCGCGACTATAACACATGTACATACACATACACACACACACACACACACACACACACACACACACACACACACACACACACACACACACCAAACACACAGTTGCGTTTTCCCAAGTGCGGTCGTGTTTTTCTAGTGGCTCCGTCTTACTGATGTTTTTCGGTGCTTATCTGTGCAAAACAAGAAAAAATCCGATTGTACTAGTACTGTGGAAGTGCCTGGCCACATACCTGAGCACCCGAGTGTTGCCGCCAGGCGTGATCCTTGGTGGTTTCCATCGTTGCCTGGTCAAGTCTTTTCCAGAGGCTCGCGCCTTTTTTGCCAGTTTCGTTGGTGTGCGTTCTCAAAGTACACACAGTGCAACACATTTTTGTTGGTTGCGTGCATTTGTGTATTTTTAGGCTGACCGCAGCTGCTGAGCCAGCTGATAGCGCTACATCCCTGGGCTGGTGTATTGCGATAGTGCTGCCAACCGATCAAGCTGCGCTTACCTGGTTCCCCGTGTTGGTAACAGGTGGCGCTGTCGCTAGCTGGAGGTGTCTTCACTGTTTAAGGTTAGTGTACCGGGTGTAACAAAATTCGTGGCATACCCAAAGGGGTCGGTGTTTTGCGTAGCATAGCACACAGGCACGTATCTTTCTGCTGCAACCTAAGTAGGAGCTTCCAAGCATAAACAAGCAAAAAGCCACGGAACCGGCTATTACCAACCCCCCCGCTGAGGCGGTGCACCGTGGGGCTCTGGTGACCGATCAGGGGCGGTATAACCCCCGCCGGTAAAAAACCTAAGGGAAACTTTGGGTCACCGTGGGATTGCTTGCGAAGCTCTGCTAGGTACCCACTGTTACCAAAATGCCGGATGATCCCTCGCCCTTTGTCCGTAGGCCGGCGCTGCCGCGGTCTCCACCGGCGCTGCAGCTTAACCTAGCGTCAGCTACGCCTTGCCTAAACGCAGTATCCCCAGCTATGGAGGCAACCTCTCCAGCTGAAGTGGTAGCTGTAGCGGCACCGCCGTATGCCCGAGGAGTTTTTAATTATGCGGGAGCAGGCTGCTCTTCTAAGCCACCTGTCACTCTAAGGTGCATCCTGGAGCAGATGGGGGATTGTATAGGAGGTATTAGTGCCCGGTTTGACACCAAAAGGCATATCAACAACCTGGAGCGTGAAGAGCTTGCAAAGCTCATAGAGCTACAAAGGCGAGCCATGAGCTTGGTGGCAAATGATGTTCTGGAGCAGGCAGTACAAACAACGCCAACTGTTGCTGGAGGTCCCAACAAAGTAGCTAGGAGCAAAAATGTTTCAGATGATCTAGCCAAGGGAGCGGCGGGAACGCCGAAACGTCTTCGCGAGCCATCGAGCTCTCACCGCAATATCCCCCCCAAAAGAAGCAGGGTATCTCTCAGTGCCCCAAATCAAGGACCTGAACCCCCCCGTGGATCAACACTGCCAAAGCAGAATTCCTGGTCCAAGGTAGTTGGCCACAAAGGCAAGACAGCACGCACGCGGGCGGATGCTGTCACCGTATCCGGTCTGGGTGACTGCAGCTTTGCAGACATCCTTAAAGTGGTCAGGAGTGAGCCATCACTTGCGCATCTCCGAGGGGACGTGGAAACAATCCGCAAGACGGCCAAGGGTGATTTGCTGCTACGGCTTGGTAAACAGCCAGCGCACAGCGCAAATGAGCTGCAGCTAGCAGTTGGCAAGGTGCTGGGCGGGCGTGCAACCGTTAAAACACTGTCCGAAACTAATCAGGTAGAGATCTGCGACCTTGACGAGCTGGCGACGAAGGAAGAGGTCCTGGCTGCGGTCAGGTCAGCATTAGGAGATCCGACGATGGATATTGACGTCGTTAAGACGCTGCGTCGTACGAGGCTGGCCTTCAAACGGCAACCCTGGGCTTACCGGCGGCTAAAGCGATTAGCCTCGTGGAGAAGTCGAAGATTCGCATTGGCTGGGCGGTGTGCCGCATTAGGCCCCTGATTCAGCCAAGGCGCTGCTATAAGTGCCTGGAGTATGGACATATAGCTGTCCATTGCAAGAGTGGTGCAGACCACAGCAAGGCTTGCTACAAGTGCGGCGGTTCGGGACACGTTGCGAGAGTCTGCAACCAGCAACCAAAATGTGCCCTATGCACGAGAAAAGGAGAGCGATTGACTGACCATGCGACTGGCAGTTACAGGTGTCCAGCGTACAGGGAGGCTATCAAACACTCAAAATGGTGAAAGTCTTGCAGCTCAACCTCAACCATTGTGTCGCAGCCCAAGCCATACTGGAGCAGACGATCTTGGAGAAAACAATTGATATCGCAGTGCTTAGCGAGCCGCACCACCGGGCAACCGCTAATGCTAGGTTGTGGGCTTCGGATAGATCTGGGAAAGCTGCCGTGTGGAGCTGTGGTGACCTACAGTCCCCCTTTACGCACATTCTAGCCTCCGACTGCTTCGTGCGTGCGAAACTAGGAGATCTATGGCTTTATAGCTGCTACTTAGCACCAAGTCTCACGATCGGCGAGTTCGAAGAGGTGCTTATGGAAATAGCGGACGACTCCAGGGGTCGCAGCAACGCTATAATTGCTGGCGACTTTAACGCGTGGTCAACCGACTGGGGCAGCCCGTCTACGAACGCCAGGGGTACCATCCATGTGGAATCGTTTGCGTCCCTCGACCTTGTCCTTCTTAACACTGGGTCAGAGAACACTTTTGACAACGGACGTGCTGGGTCAATTATTGACCTCACCTATGTGAGCAGTGCACTCGCCCGTTCGGCACTGTGGTACATAAGTGACTGCTACACTGGAAGCGACCACGTGGCCATCATGTTTTCGGTTGGAGAAAGGCTGCGGGTGCCGGCAAGGCCCAACCCTGGTGTAGATTACCGGGTTGAGTCTCTCAACACGAGGAGTTTTGCAGATGCCATTGCTCACATGGTAGCAGGTGGACCGGCGCATGATATGGTGGAACAGATGGCTCAGCAGCTAGAAGCTGCGTGTGCTGCGAGCATGCCCCAGAGGAAGGCCTATAGACGCCATCACACCAGCGTGTTTTGGTGGAATGATCAAATAGCTGAGGCTCGGCGAGCCTGCCTGAGATCGAGGAGGCGTTTTCAGCGAGCAGCCACACGAGGGTCGGGGGAAACTCGCTCAATGCAGCTTGAGTTTAAGGCCGCAAGAAAAGTGCTAAGGAACACCATCAGAGCCAGCAAAAAGGAGTGTTTCCTTAAGCTGTGTGACTCAGCCGACAAGGACCCTTGGGGAAGAGCCTACAAGACGGTCTTCAAGCGTGTCAGCCAAGGCACCAACGCCACGCCTATGGAGCTAGATCGCATGAAGGAAATAGTGGCGACTCTGTTTCCTCAGTGCGCAAACCCGCTTTCGTCAGCTGGTGCGGCTTCCATGCATGAAGGTGTCTCTCCAGTTTCTTTGGAAGAAGTGCAGCTGGCAGCACGGAAGCTATCAGCCAATAAAGCGCCTGGTCCCGATGGTGTCCCAAATCGGTGCCTGCATCTAGCAATCATGCTCCAGCCAGAATTGTTTGCCCTGATGTACACCAAATGTCTGCGAGAAGGCATCTTTCCGGACAGGTGGAAGGTGCAGAAACTCGTCCTGCTGCCTAAGCCAGATAAGCCTCCTGATGACCCGTCAGCATACCGGCCTATTTGTCTCATTGACAATAGTGGCAAGGTCTTCGAGACAATCATAGCTGCTAGGCTGGATGATGCCGTGCAGAATGCTGGAGGACTATCACCGCTCCAATTCGGCTTCAGGAGGGCGAGATCTACTACCGATGCCATCAGGTCGGTAGTCAGTATAGCCGCAGAAGCAATCTCAGGCACCCGCTGGCGCTTTGGCAGTAAGCATTACTGTCTCGTTGTGACCATTGATGTTAAGAACGCTTTTAACTCCGCGAATTGGAGCTTCATTTTGGATGCCCTGGTGAGTTTTAGAGTGCCAGACTACCTTTTAGCAATCGTGAGGAGCTACTTTGACAACCGTAGGCTGCGTTACCAAACAGATGAGGGGGAGAAGGAGTACGCCGTATCTGCAGGTGTTCCACAAGGATCTGTCCTGGGTCCTCTCCTGAGAACATCATGTATGACGGGATTCTACAGCTTCAGTTACCGGATGGTGCCAGCGCTATTGGATATGCTGACGACGTCGCTCTGGTGCTGGTAGCTAAAGACCTACGGCGAGTTACAGAGCTCTGCGATTGGTGCTAAGACGCAGTGACGCGGTGGCTGTCGTCTGTTGGTCTTCAACTAGCTGCCCAAAAGACGGAGGCGGTGCTCATCAGCAGCCGTAAAAAGGTGGAGTATGTGGATTTCACGGTGGGAGGCGTCACAATGCGGTCCAAGGATTGTATCCGCTATCTTGGTGTTGTCATAGATCGGCGCTTAAACTTTGGCGAGCACCTGGCATTCGTTCATCGGAAGGCAGCTGAATCCGTGCGAGCCCTTGCGAGGATGATGCCTAATACGCGGGGTCCTAAACAGCAAACGAGGCTGCTGCTCACGAGCGTCCTGAAATCCATAGTGCTGTATGCTGCTCCAATTTGGGTCGGCGCAACTTCGGTGGCCACCTACATGAAGGGTATCGCGTCATCTTACCGGCTCTCTGCCCTTCGCGTCTGCTGCGCCTTCCGCACAGTCTCCTCAGATGCAGCGCTGGTGGTTGCTGGGATGATCCCGATCCACAGCTTAGCAGTAGAAGCCGCAGCGGTTCTGGAAGCAGCACCAACGGAGAGAAGAGCAGCTAGGGCTGCAGCCCGCGAGCGGAGCCTAGAGGCCTGGCAGCGGCACTGGAATACTTCCACAAAAGGGCGTTGGACGCACCTATTGATACCCGATGTGCGGCGATGGCTAGAGAGGAAGCACGGGTCAGTCACCTTCTACCTCACTCAGCTGCTAACGGGACATGGTTGCTTTAGGAGCTACTTAAAGCGGTTCAAGCACGACTCCAGTTCAGAGTGCAGCTGGTGCGGAGATGGTACGGAGGAGGACGTAAGCCATGTTTTCTTCCAGTGTGGGCGATTCGCCCAGGAACGTCTGCAGGTGGAGACCCTGATTGGTCAGCCCCTTTCGCCAACAAACCTGGTGGAGCTTATGCTAGAGAGGGAGGCGGTATGGCATGCGGTTTGCGAACTCGCAGCTTCTACGATGGCGGAGCTGAGGCGTCTGGAACGCTTAAGGGCGATGGCTGATAGAAATTGCTTTTGCTTCTGCGATGCAATGCTTCGCGGCGGTCCCGCAGAGGCTGGCAATGTCTATGATTGTATTTATTGTATAGTTTAATGTAGGTTATTATTTATCACAACGGAATAAAAAAAAAAAACACACACACACCAACAACACTTATCAGTGGTCTTGAAATGAGGTAGAACATACGCACACAGCAAGAACATGCGCACAGCAACAGCAAGAACATACGCATAGCAACAGCAAGAACATACACATAGCAACAGCAACAACAACTTCACGCGATCTTGAAGTGGATCAGTACATACAACAACAAATCAGTGCCCTTGAAATGAACCAATACATAAACAACAGAGACCTTGAAATGGATCAGTACATACAACAACAACAAAAAAACAACAACAAAAAATAACAACATACATTCCCCTACAGTGACCTTGAAATAACAACAACAATTACAACAACAATACAGTGGTCGGGAGCATACATTCCCCTTCAGTGACCTTGAAATTACAACAACAACAACAATTACAACAACAACAGAGTGGTCGGGAACATACAGTTCTCTACAGTGACCTTGAAATTGCAACAACAACACAGTGGTCGGGAACATACAGTTCCCTACTACTGACCTTGAATTCGCTTTTGGATATTTGTGTTCCCCTCACTTGTTCTTCAAGTGATAATAAACCACCTTGGTTTACGAGGGAACTATCGAAATTGAAAAACGCGAAGACAAGATCATTTTAAAAATTTAAAAAATTGGGAACTTAGTAGCAAAATCTAGTTTTCTTTCTGTTAACACACCTTGTTATAATAATTATCTTAATCGTTGTAGACTAAACTTTTCACGTGATCCTAAACAGTTTTATAAATTTGTTAACTCTAACGTAAGTCTTCTTGCTTGCCATCTTCAGTATACCTTGATAATACAAAAGCAAGTTCTGATCAGGCAGTAGCCGATCTATTTGCTGATTATTTTCAATCAGTATACTCAACAATTTTTATATACTTGCAGTAATTCCTATCCTTTTCAAGTTCAAACGTCAAATTGCATATATGTGCCAGTAATTACTGAGTCCACGCTCCTGAGTGAATTTAACTCTATCAAACCTGGCTACTTGCCTGGCCCTGATGGAGTGCCAGGTTGTATTCTTAGATACTGCGCGGATTCACTTTGTAAGCCCTTTAATAAATTATTTAACTTGTCTGTTGACTCAACTGTGTTTCCTGATATATGGAAGGAATCCTTTATAATTCCACTCCATAAAAATTCTTCAAAGTCAAACGTTAAAAATTATAGGGGTATATCCAAGTTGTCTGCCATTCCAAAAGTCTTTGAAAAAATTATTTGTTCTCAACTGCAACACACATGTAGTTCAATTATATCGCCTTATCAACACGGTTTTGTTAGGCGTAGATCAACTACCACTAACCTTCATGAATTCACTTCGCTTGTTATTAAAGGGTTTCAGGAAAAAATGCAAACTGACGTTGTTTACACCGATTTTAGTAAGGCATTTGATTCTGTAAGTCATTTTCTGTTGCTTCAAAAATTGAATATTATTGGATTTCCATCAAAACTTTTGTTGTGGCTTTCGGAGTAAATCGTCTGTATCTAAACCTATTTCAGTTACCTCTGGTGTTCCCCAGGGTAGTCACCTTGGACCTTTGCTATTTAATTTGTTTATTAACGATCTTCCAGCTGTTATTACTAACTTTTTTGTATATATGTTTGCTGATGATGTAAAACTATGTTTCAACTTCAATGATGCTTCTCTGTGTAACTTACTACAGTCGGATTTGTATGCCCTGTCGGCCTGGTGTAGTTTTAACTTACTCAACTTAAATTGTGTAGTGTTCACAGTACAACTTCTTGTGGTGTAGCCGGGCTTGGGGTTGCGCATTCTTGCTATGCTCGGTACTAGCTCGTCGGATCGGTCGGGATTCTTCCTCACCCAACTACACAGTTACACTACCACAATAAAAATAATAATGCGCGACAGAATAACTGAAAGATCATGTGTAAACATCCGAATAGAATTATGTTCACACATGAAGATAAAAATAAAAGGAAATCAGGTACCGACACAATCAAATAGAGAATATGCCTATACTGTTAAATGGTCTCTTAGAGAAGCTATAGGTGTTAATCGCTCTCTGTCTGTACCCACCCGACCATGACAACTGCTAGGGTATGTGCGTTGTCCCTATAATAAAGGCTCTTAATCCTTTATGGCATCCTAAAGAGTTTCGACATGATTACTTGGCGGATATAGTTGAATGTTTAAACAGTCTTCATTTCTTTTCTTCAAACTTCATTATAAGTATGTATTTGTATTCATTCTCCATATTTATCTTAAATAACTAGGTATTTCAACATACAAGTTGTACTTCGTCATAATTCATTTGTGTATTTTAGTATATAAATATAAATCTTGGTAATCTTCAATTGAACCGAGTTATACACAGGATTCTACTATACGAAGGTTGGCCATAATATGCTTCAAACTTGCTAACAAAAGACTAAATATTTATGAGCGGTGATATCTGTGTATATGTACTTATAACTCCATGTAGAGATAGCAATATTCAAATATTAATTTTCTACTCACAATTCCAAATGTGCTTACGCTTTACTTTATTAATGCGGCATCACTGTATCGTTGGGCCCAAAGATGTCGATGATGTTGTTGATGTTGCTCATGTTGAGTCTGCTTTAAAAAAAAAATTAAATTATCAGAATAATGCACTCTATACATGTACACATATATGATTTATATTACCATCGGCTACCATCACTCATAAAGATTAGATCAAACATTAAATCAAACATTTTAAATCTTAATTAGAAATTAACTTAACACTGTGCCTTCATTTTTGGACGTTACTGTAGTAGCAGATTACATTAACATATGGTTATTGTAATGCAGAGAGACTGCGGAGACTTGGCCTTGAACTTGAACTTTAATAGCGGTGATAACGAATCATAGAAGCAAGAGGAATTCTAGACCGTCGGCAAGCTCGTTCGAAATATATCATTCACAAAAAAAAACTCTAACTCGCACTGACGGCCTAGATTAGCACTGAATCCATCCGGTGCTTAGCTATAGACTCATTTTTATATTGTTTTCATAAACTTCGCTGGTGGCTGTTTTCTGTTTTTGACAAATTAACTGATATTCATATTTATGAGTGATCGGTAGTTATGCAGACAAAGTAAATGATGCTCCGCCAAGATTAGGCTGATCGCCGCGGAGCTCAGCAGCCACGCGTGCTAGCGCCGTCGCGATTGTGTGTGCGTTTCAATCGCCCTTGCAAAGGTTATTGGTCGAAATTAACCCACGTTGTCCCTTGAACAGATGTCTTCTATACTTGGTCGCTCAATTGCAAGGCCAAGGGAAGGGTAACCTCGTTTAAACTTCCACCTGCTGATTATATCCCATAAAAATCTTCAACACAATAATTTTCACTTCAGTTTTACCTGCACTGGCACTGATTTTATTTTTTTCTTATTTTTGTTATTGTAGTTGTGTTTGTTATAATTAACATATAATTATAATTTCAATTTAACTTATATACATTTGAGCACGTGTGTATTTTCTAAATTTTGCTAAAGTTAATACACACGACCGTCGCTCTTGAATAAATGTTCTCGAATAACTACTAAGCTGTCGGCTGCATTTGGCTGTACCTGCATAAGCTAGTGTTCGGTAGTTACATCGTAACATGCATTTTTCGAAGTAAATCATACGATTATGTTGACCAATTAGGTTTAGACAGCGCATATTCGCCGCAACATCACCCGCATTGGTGGTTCGAAACTTTGGTAACTTTTCTATTGTTTTATGTTTAGGTTCGGCCACTACAATTGTTCAAAATGTAAAGTCATGTCTTTCTGGAGATACATTTGAGCCCCCTCCACTTGGAATATTGCTGACTCTGGAACTATTAAACTCCGTTCCTGTGTGAGACGGTGATTCTCTTCTAATTACATTATTACTAATTTCCGGTTCTGGTAAACCTATGTGAAGTGCCGTCAATTGCTTCTGAATACACGCTTTTATGTTCGTCCGCAGGCTTGCTGTCAAATCTTCCAGCATCAGTGCTTGCTGCGCCGTCACAGTAGACTGTATATAGTTCGTCAAATTATCATTTAATGAATTATCTTCACGATATAAAGATTCTTGTGACATATGGTCACTACAAAATCCCCTGTTAGTCTTTCTTGTAGACATTCCTCTACCGTAACTTTTCCTGCCTCTCTTATTAATTGCACCTCTGGACCCCTGCGGTCTCTCTATTGGTTCTAGTGGCTGCACTAAGTTTGCTGGTGCTGATCCTGCTTCGCTTAGCTCAGCTGCCAAGTTATTGCACGAGTATGTCAGCATCATTGCTGTACACTCCTTGGAACAAACTGGACAAGCATTTTTGACCTTAAACGCCTCAAGAATACAATTTTTGTGAAATCTATGTTTACATGGGGTGTTGGCTATAATTCCTACTCCCGAAATAGTTTCATTACATTCGCTACAAACTGGTGACTCTTCCTGTAGAGCGGAAGGTAGATTTTCTGTACTGCGTTGTACTGCCATCTTGCTTCTTCTACTCCAATATAAACAAAACAGAAATAATTATATTTGTATTTTACTACTTCAAGTAAATCTAAACTCAAACAAAATTGATATACTTTTCAAATTTTCAATCTCAAATAATATTTCTATCCGCTTTTCATCATGCCAAATTACTCCTTAAACGCTAATTATTTGACCAATATAACATAAGCCATATACTCTTACTATTGTTTTTAAATGATTGAAACTATTGCTGATTTGGGTTTGAGTTATATTGAATAGCAGGACAATAACTGAATTTTTCCAGGGTATTGCAAATCCGCACTCTCCAAAAACTTTTTATCCAAAGTGATACTACTGAAAAGCTTAGTTAAATTATCTTTCGCTAAGGCATCCCGGATCTATTATGGTCGATCAATCCTCGAAATCGGATTGCCATCGAAGTCCAATAACAGTTTTCGAATACTAAATGACAGGTTTAAATAACGCTTATTATTATTATTATAATTGGGGTAAAGTGCTCTGCGACCTAAAAGATCTATTGTGCCCCCTTCTTGGCTTAAAGCTCTTCCATCAGACCCAGTCCTTGTACAAAGGCAAGTATATTTACTGGATCGATGGTCTTCAGGTCAGTGAACTGAATAACATGTTTTCCTAGAAACCTGCGTCTCTTCCCCACTAAGGCTACACATTCTGCTATGATATGCAAGGAGGATTCCCTTTCCATATCGCAGAATCTACATGTATCATTACTAGCGATTCCTAGCTTGGCTAGGTGACCCCTTAGTCTGCAGTGTCCTGTCAAAAGACCGGTGATTATCCTGAGTCTATTCTTTCCCATATTTATAATCTGCTTGAATCTTTTCAGATTGTAAGTTCCAAGAAGACACTTGGCTTGTCTGAGTCCTGGGGACTGCGCCCAGCTCATTTCGCGCAAGAGTTTCTCTTCACTCCTAAGTTCCTGCCGTATTGTGCTTCTTCCTATCCCACAGTACGGCTCGGGCCCTATGAGGGGTGTCGCTGCCCCCAGCCTTGCTTGCTTGTCTGCCTCTTCATTCCCAGCTATATTAACATGTCCTGGGACCCATCTTAGGGTTAGCCTATTATGTAGTCCCAGAGTGTTTAGCTTGGTTCGCACCTCGCGAACTACTTTCGACCTAATTTCGATCTTGCTGAGTGCCATAATGGCTGCTTGACTATCTGATAATATAGCTATATCCCCATTCCGATAGTTACGCTTCAGATTAAAGTCCACACACCTCCCTATTGCACATACCTCAGCCTGGAAGATGCTGGTGTGCTTACCTAGGGACTCATGGTATTTTAGCCGAGGGCCTACCACTCCAAGACCGGAGCCTTGGCTGGTAAGGGATCCATCGGTGTACCATTTGATGGTGTGGGATTTCATTTGGTGGACCTCTTCAAGAGATGTCCACTCCCTTTTGCTGCTCAGGTGAACTTGAAATTTTTGCTCGAACATGTGCTCGGCTTTCATTTCGTCCCTAGGCTGTGCCAATAGGGGAAGTTCACTTGACAGCATATCTGCATCTAGTTGGCTCAGAATATGCTCTTTGCCAACTCCTTCGACCGACATTCTTAATAATGCAGCTTTCTGTTGTAGCCTAATTGTGTGATGGAGTGGGGTAATCTCCAACAGAACCTCTAGCGCCGATGTGGGACAGGTCCTCATCGCTCCAGTGATTCCTACACAGGCCATTCTTTGCAATTTATGTAATTGCCTCTGCACAGTGATTTGCTGTGCCTTGTCCCCCCATGCAATTGCTCCGTATGTGAGCATGGGCCTTACTACCATGAGGTATAGCCATCTCAAAATGTTTGGAGAGGTTCCCCATGATTTCCCCGCTATTCTACGACACGTGTAGAGCGCTCTGCAGCACTTTAGAATCGTATTCTGAATATGGGTCCCAAAGTTCAATTTACTGTCAAATGTGACCCCAAGGTATTTGACTTCCTTGCTTGTTACTATTCGACTCCCCGCGAGCCTAATATCTCTCATCCTCTGCAACTTATACCTCCTGGTGAACGGAACTATGACGGTTTTTGTAGGGTTTAGGTTGAGTCCAACCTCGCTACACCAGTCATACGTGATCCTAAGTCCCAGTTGGATAATTTCACACAGAGTTTCCTCATACTTGCCCCGCGCTATTATCACAATGTCATCGGCATAGCCCTGGCATTGGATACCCCTGCTGGCAAGTCTGCTTAACAATTCGTCTACTAAGATACTCCATAAGAGCGGTGATAAAACCCCCCTTGTGGACAGCCTCTTGTGGTTGTCACTGTTACGGTACTATCTTGTATAGTTGCCGTAGCTTGTCTGGACCTGAGTAGCGATGAGATCCATCTGCTAGTTGTCATGTCCAGACCCCTTCTATTTAGGGCAGCCCTGACAGCATCGTGTGATGTGTTGTCAAAGGCGCCCTCAATATCTAAAAATGCACATATTGCTACTTCTTTGTTTAAAACTGCAGAGCGCAAAGTGCGGTGCAGTTTATAAAGTGCCGTATCCGTAGATCGGCCTGCTCTGTATGCGTGCTGCGTGGCTTGCAGCGTACTCCGTGTCAACAGAGTACTCCTAATGTAGTTGTCCACTAGCTTTTCCAACGTTTTCAACAAAAACGATGTTAAGCTAATGGGTCTGAAGGACTTTGGGTTGGTGATATCTGTCTTCCCTACTTTGGGGATGAAGACCACCCTAGCTCTACTCCAAGTGCTCGGTATATGACCGAGTGCTAGGCTACTGACTAGTATTTTCCTCAGGGTGGGTAGGAGTATGTCCTGCCCCTGCTGAAGGAATACTGGCGATATACTGTCCAGACCGGGAGATTTATAGGGCTGGAAAGTTCCAATTGCCCATTGTGTCTTCTCCATTGTGACTACTGACTTGGCTAGTGCCCAGTCTAGAGCAGTCGGTCTGTGTCTGTCTTCTGTTTCGAGTGTTTCGCATGGGCCACAGGGAATACTTCCTGGGAAGTGCGTCTCGAATAGAAGCTCTAGCTTGTCCATGTTACTGGTCGTAAAGGTGTTGTCCCTACGTTTCAGGGCTAGATTTGCCTCCGGTGCCCGTTTGGATAATGCTCTATGGAGCCGTGCACCTTCAGTCGTACTAGCTATGCTTTCGCAGAAGTCCCTATAGTTCCTACGTTTGGCCTTTCGGATTTCCCTGCTGTACAGGGTGAGGCTTTCCCGATAGTTATCCCATGATCCGTCACTCTTGGCTCTGTTGAAGAGATGACGGGTGGATTTTCGTAGTCTCTCTAGACTATCGTTCCACCATGGGGCATCTATTAAATTTAAATAACGCTTACAATAACTTGAATACAAAATATGTGGTCTTGAATGGATGGTTTATTTAAGCTTCGGTCGTGTCCCTAACTGTTTGAGTGTTCTGGTACAGTTATTCTAATTCTAAGAATCATCAAAGCTAATCTGACAATTGCTTAGAATCAGGAACGGGTTTCACCGGTTGGGTACAAAATATGTATGTTGTCTTGCCCCATGTTTTGGGCGCCAAAATTTATTATGTAGTGTTCACAGTACAACTTCTTGTGGTGTAGCCGGGCTTGGGGTTGCGCATTCTTGCTATGCTCGGTACTAGCTCGTCGGATCGGTCGGGATTCTTCCTCACCCAACTACACAGTTACACTACCACAATAAAAATAATAATGCGCGACAGAATAACTGAAAGATCATGTGTAAACATCCGAATAGAATTATGTTCACACATGAAGATAAAAATAAAAGGAAATCAGGTACCGACACAATCAAATAGAGAATATGCCTATACTGTTAAATGGTCTCTTAGAGAAGCTATAGGTGTTAATCGCTCTCTGTCTGTACCCACCCGACCATGACAACTGCTAGGGTATGTGCGTTGTCCCTATAATAAAGGCTCTTAATCCTTTATGGCATCCTAAAGAGTTTCGACATGATTACTTGGCGGATATAGTTGAATGTTTAAACAGTCTTCATTTCTTTTCTTCAAACTTCATTATAAGTATGTATTTGTATTCATTCTCCATATTTATCTTAAATAACTAGGTATTTCAACATACAAGTTGTACTTCGTCATAATTCATTTGTGTATTTTAGTATATAAATATAAATCTTGGTAATCTTCAATTGAACCGAGTTATACACAGGATTCTACTATACGAAGGTTGGCCATAATATGCTTCAAACTTGCTAACAAAAGACTAAATATTTATGAGCGGTGATATCTGTGTATATGTACTTATAACTCCATGTAGAGATAGCAATATTCAAATATTAATTTTCTACTCACAATTCCAAATGTGCTTACGCTTTACTTTATTAATGCGGCATCACTGTATCGTTGGGCCCAAAGATGTCGATGATGTTGTTGATGTTGCTCATGTTGAGTCTGCTTTAAAAAAAAAATTAAATTATCAGAATAATGCACTCTATACATGTACACATATATGATTTATATTACCATCGGCTACCATCACTCATAAAGATTAGATCAAACATTAAATCAAACATTTTAAATTTTAATTAGAAATTAACTTAACACTGTGCCTTCATTTTTGGACGTTACTGTAGTAGCAGATTACATTAACATATGGTTATTGTAATGCAGAGAGACTGCGGAGACTTGGCCTTGAACTTGAACTTTAATAGCGGTGATAACGAATCATAGAAGCAAGAGGAATTCTAGACCGTCGGCAAGCTTGTTCGAAATATATCATTCACAAAAAAAAACTCTAACTCGCACTGACGGCCTAGAATAGCACTGAATCCATCCGGTGCTTAGCTATAGACTCATTTTTATATTGTTTTCATAAACTTCGCTGGTGGCTGTTTTCTGTTTTTGACAAATTAACTGATATTCATATTTATGAGTGATCGGTAGTTATGCAGACAAAGTAAATGATGCTCCGCCAAGGTTAGGCTGATCACCGCGGAGCTCAGCAGCCACGCGTGCTAGCGCCGTCGCGATTGTGTGTGCGTTTCAATCGCCCTTGCAAAGGTTATTGGTCGAAATTAACCCACGTTGTCCCTTGAACAGATGTCTTCTATACTTGGTCGCTCAATTGCAAGGCCAAGGGAAGGGTAACCTCGTTTAAACTTCCACCTGCTGATTATATCCCATAAAAATCTTCAACACAATAATTCTCACTTCAGTTTTACCTGCACTGGCACTGATTTTATTTTTTTCTTATTTTTGTTATTGTAGCTGTGTTTGTTATAATTAACATATAATTATAATTTCAATTTAACTTATATACATTTGAGCACGTGTGTATTTTCTAAATTTTGCTAAAGTTAATACACACGACCGTCGCTCTTGAATAAATGTTCTCGAATAACTACTAAGCTGTCGGCTGCATTTGGCTGTACCTGCATAAGCTAGTGTTCGGTAGTTACATCGTAACATGCATTTTTCGAAGTAAATCATACGATTATGTTGACCAATTAGGTTTAGACAGCGCATATTCGCCGCAACATCACCCGCATTGGTGGTTCGAAACTTTGGTAACTTTTCTATTGTTTTATGTTTAGGTTCGGCCACTACAATTGTTCAAAGTGTAAAGTCATGTCTTTTTGTAGAAGTACCCCTCATACTGCTCACTACTTGCTTGATGCTTCACCACTTGACCGCGTATTTGAAATTAAACATTTAGGCATTATTCTTGATTCTAAGCTAAAGTTTGACTCTCATATTTCGTCTATGGTTAATAAGGCCATTAATGTCTTTGGCTTCATCGAGCGGTGGTCGAAAGAGTTTAACGATCCCTACACCACTAACCGCTTTATACATCCCTAGTACGTCCCATCCTGGATTATGGATCTTGTGTGTGGTCCCCACAATACTCGATTCACCAGGATAGAATTGAATCAGTGCAGAAGAAACTTCTGCTATTTGCCCTTAGAAGTTTTAACTGGGTTCCTGGAGTTGACTTACCCCCGTATTCAAGTAGACTCCTTTTGGTTAATCTTCCCTCCCTGTTAAACCGTAGAGCTATGCATGGAGTATTATTTATTACTAACCTACTTAATGGTGAAATCGACGCATCAGTTCTTTTAAGTCGAATTAAATTAACTGTTCCGATTAGAGCTACTCGTAACTTTTTACCCCTTAGCCTTGATCGTTGCTCGAGCAACTATTTAGTACATGAACAATTCCGTGTTTTATGTTCTGATTATAACAAGCTTTATTCTCTTATATCCTTGGAGTCCTCAATACCAGTACTAAAAAGATCGATCCTTTTTGCTTTATCTAATCGTAACCACTAACTACTTATCTAACGCTGTTCTGATTGGGTTTTTCTGGGTTTTTCTCAATCCACGCAACAAATGTTGGACCACTAATTTTATTGTTGGATTTCCCAGAGCTTTAACGTTAACTTAATAAATTTTTTACCTAAACTTACTTTCAGATTTATATACAGTGGATAACATTAATATTCGGGTTTTTTTTTTCAACTTCAAACACGAATAAAATGATTAAAACCAAGAATAATGAAAATTGCAAAAATGGTAAATTATAGCTTGTTAAATCAGCTTTTCATAGAGGTATATATATCTAGACTTTATTTTGAACTAATAAAGAAAATATGCATAAACAAAAAAAAAAGGCCAAAATTTGCGCAACATTAATATTCGGTTTTTTTTTATAAAAGTAAAAAAAATCTGTTTTATCTAAGAAAAAACGTAATCTAATATTCGGTATGATACCCATTATATTGTATGGTATCGCCTAGGCATTTTGGAAAAGTTTTTAGAATTTTTTGGGTATATTCATGCCCAGTTTAAGCCCACTCTTCCTGAAGCTGTTCTTCTAATACGGATAAGGACGATATTGGCGTTCTGTGCACACGGCAGACCAACTCACTCCACAAATTTTCAACAGGATTTAGATCTGGCGATATGGGTGCCTTTTCCAAGACTTTTGGGCAGTTGTATAACAGCCCAGTCTCCATTTTATAGGCGGTTTGCTTTGGGTTATTGTCCTGATATAACTTGAACGAGCTGCCAATACACAATATCTCCACCGAAGGATTCAAATTTTGGTTCGAAATTTTCATATAATGGTCTTATTTCATTTTGCCATCAATGAAAATGAGATTCCCCGCTCCTTTTGTGAAAATCGGGCCTATCCCAATACACTACCCTCGCCGTGGTTCGCGGTTGGTCTTAAGTAATTCTTCTGCAGCTCAGTATCCGGCTTCCGCAGCACCATGACCTGGTTGGATGATTTATTTTCGCTGACGAAAGCAAATTCAACCTATTAGGCAGTGGTGGCAAGTCCATGGTGCTGCGGAAGCCGGATACTGAGCTGCAGAAGAATTACTTAAGACCAACCGCGAACCACGGCGAGGGTAGTGTATTGGGATAGGCCCGATTTTCACAAAAGGAGCGGGGAATCTCATTTTCATTGATGGCAAAATGAAATAAGACCATTATATGAAAATTTCGAACCAAAATTTGAATCCTTCGGTGGAGATATTGTGTATTGGCAGCTCGTTCAAGTTATATCAGGACAATAACCCAAAGCAAACCGCCTATAAAATGGAGACTGGGCTGTTATACAACTGCCCAAAAGTCTTGGAAAAGGCACCCATATCGCCAGATCTAAATCCTGTTGAAAATTTGTGGAGTGAGTTGGTCCGCCGTGTGCACAGAACGCCAATATCGTCCTTATCCGTATTAGAAGAACAGCTTCAGGAAGAGTGGGCTTAAACTGGGCATGAATATACCCAAAAAATTCTAAAAACTTTTCCAAAATGCCTAGGCGATACCATACAATATAATGGGTATCATACCGAATATTAGATTACGTTTTTTTCTTAGATAAAACGGTTTTTTTTTACTTTTATAAAAAAAACCGAATATTAATGTTGCGCAAATTTTGGCCTTTTTTTGTTTATGCATATTTTCTTTATTAGTTCAAAATAAAGTCTAGATATATATACCTCTATGAAAAGCTGATTTAACAAGCTATAATTTACCATTTTTGCAATTTTCATTATTCTTGGTTTTAATCATTTTATTCGTGTTTGAAGTTGAAAAAAAAAAAACCGAATATTAATGTTATCCACTGTATAATTTTATTTTACATAATTTTAATTTCAATTTTTAATTTTAATTTAATTTTAATTAATTTGGATTTTATGTCAGCTGATCATAGTTGACAATAAACAAATAAATAAATATCACATTCACATTATAATATAAACAAATCATGGTCTAGAAGACTTTATCATTTACATATAAACATAAGCTAAAATTATAACACTAGTACGTAACATAATTAACTGTAAGAAGATAAGTAAGAGAGTAAGGGCAAGCTAGCATAAGAGAACAAGGGCAAGCTAGCATAAGAGAGCATAAAGGCCGAACGGCCGCAGTCTCACGACCCACAGCCTTAAATGTCGCGATCCACAAGCGATGAAGGGCAAGCTCAGGCCGAGCGCGAGACCGGCGAGTCAGTTGCCCAGTAGAGTAGCAAAAGCGCGGACGTTGAATTTCGGGAAACGGTCCTTAGAGTAAAAACATATGTATGTATATCGAGATAGGCGCTGCACAAGAACGTGCACAAGTCGCATAAGTTAGTTTGTAGAGGACATAGAGAAAGTAAGTACATATAAGTGAAGCTAAATAAAAGTGAATTGAAGTAACCTAAAACCCCCTCACGTGTCATACGTTTCTTTGCACAAGACAAGTGAACGCCGCGTTACCATATATATACGCGTTGATGTACTTATATACGCACGCGCGGGGTATTAGACACGCTACGTTTCGGTTTTCGGCGGAGGGTATAAAACGGAGTCTTCCCTCGCCATTCCTATATCACTAAATTGGGTTGATACCACGCTAACGGCATTACTCACCACTTCCCCGCATTCCTACAAATCGACGAACTGATCCCCGATTCGTAAGGAGCGGCATTTGTGGAGTCAGCGGAATCCGTACGAATGTACATCATCCCTGATATCCCTGTCTTTTCAGCCGCGCGACCACTTGGTCCATCGATAATAGAAACTTGCCTCCACAATAGCTAACGCGTCTCAGCAATATATAAATTATTTCTTGTACGCAAGCCTTGGCCAGACTGAGATCTGTACCTCGGCTAATAAAACTACTTTTCAACGTGAACTGTTGAATTTATTTGTTGGGAGTACTTAAGGCGGCTTGTTGGTTTTCCGAATTACTCTGAGTGTATATGTACGTAACTTTATTACGTTATTTTGTCTATTATTGTTATTGTTGTGGTTATTGTTATTATTGTTATAATTGTTGTTCTGGTATCCCCTGTTGGCGTTGCCACGGCCACGGTTATTTCCTCGGAAATTTCCGCGTCTTCGGTTATTATTATTATAGTAGTTATTATAATTACCATAATTATTATTATAACCTTGGTAATTGCCTCTACCTCGATAATTTCCTTGGAAATTACCTCGATTGGGGTGTCCTCTTTGTGCAAATAGGATTGCATTTGTTGATCCTGTCATTTCTGTACTGCAATGTATATATTTACTTACTCAATATTCTCAAATGTGCCTTTTGTTAAATTTACTAGACTTAACAAAGTTAAGAATCTTTGATGAGGATATTTCTCTCATGTATGCTGTATCGGCAATAGCTGTGTCTGTCATAGCTGGTCAATATATAAACTAACTTTGCAGTCGTACAACCGGTACTGTCTAGAACAATAGTAGACATCACAGGTCCCTTGTTGCAGCTCGTAAACATGTTCCCCAAGATAAAACAATATATTGCGACAATGAGGCGGCGTTCAACTCTGAGACCATCACTTCCATGCTCAGAAACAGCTACGGCATTGACGTTGTAAAGTTCTATCGTTACCCATTATTTCAACCCTCATTTTTACATTTTCCAAATTCCATATTTTTTTGTTAACGATTGCATGTGTATATCGGAAAACAGAATAGTAATCGATAATTTGAAGCAAACTTGTTCTGCTCATGGTATAGGAGAACTTATATACAAAATCTGAAGTCTCTAGCTCTTGTAGTCTCTGAAATCCACGCGTTCATACAGACGGACAGACGGACGGACAGACGGAAATGGCTATATCGAATCGGCTGTTGATGATGATCAAGAATATATATACTTTATGGGAGAGAGACGCTTCCTTCTGCCTGTTACATACTTTTGCACAAAACCATTATACCCTTATTTACCCATTTTATGGGTTTAGGGTATAAAAATCAGTGACACAGTAGAACTAATCTTGAGGGCAAAAATAGAGTACAACAAAAGTCTGCACTCGCACGCAAGAAACCAATTGAGATTGTTCACGCAGAATCCAATGAGCGTCGCGTAGGTGTCAGAGAAAGGCTAGTAAAAGCCCAGCAGGAGAACATCAAAAGATGTAGCGTTTCCAAATAAAATCGTGTTTTCGAAGTAGGAGAAAATATATTCCAGAAAAATAACAAAAGGTCTGGGAACGTCTGTTCTCATTAAGGGGAGGGTGGTCCATAAGGAAAAGCTAAAATAAGTGCCTCCTTTACAATTAGCTAGTAAGTCAATGTAAGTAGAGTCTAAAACACCCTGTCTCATACTGGTTATAAATTTCAGGTTTGCTCTCACATTGCTGGTAAAACAAGCATCGGCTAATGCTCGGATCACCGACTTTTCGCACGCTAATTACATTCCGGTCATAGACGGTGAGGTGTTGGTGTTCGAACAGCGAGACTACTTGAGGCACTCAAGTAATCTCTCAGAGTTTATCAGCATGGTAGATGAGACTGAAAAATTTTCCGATTCCTTTCCGAAGTCGCATATGTGAAAACTATTATATGTCGATACAGATCACCTTAGAACCCTTTTGTCCGTTCTCAAAGTGCACCACAGGTTTGCTAGAAGCTTTGACTGCCTTGAAGGTAGTTGCAGGCACACCTGATGCTGCAGATTTATTAAAAATCAGAATCAAAGAGGCTCAATTAGTGGAGTCCAATTCTAAACAAATCACAATAAATTCCGAGACTCAAAAACAGATAAACAAATTAACGGACACAATCAATAAGATTATCAATGCTCGAAAAGGCGACTTGGTTGACACTCCACATTTATTCGAAACACTGTTAGCAAGAAATAGAATGTTAAGCACAGAAATTCAAAATTTATTGCTCACCATTACGCTGGCTAAAGCTAACATAGTAAATCCCACAATCCTTGATCATGCCGATCTAAAATCACTTATCGAACAAGATATTCCAATAGTTAGCCTAATAGAAGCCTCTAGAATTAGGGTCCTTCAGTCCGAGAACATTGTTCACATATTAATAGCCTACGCAAAAGTTTAGTTCAGATGCAAGAAGGTCACCGTCCATCCTGTTTCCCACCAACAAACCATCCTGCGGCTCGATGAAGACACACTGGCGGAATGCGAGAAAGACACCTTCGCAGTCACTGGATGCACCGAGACCACGCACAACACCTTTTGCGAACGATCACGCCGAGAAACCTGTGCGCGTTCACTCCACGCAGGAAATACTGCCAATTGCCACACTCAACCCAGCCACCTGAGGGCGATAATGGCCGTATATGACGGCGTCGTGATTGTCAACGAAGCGACAACACGCATCCGAACAGACGATGGCGCAGATGTAACCGTCACAGGAACATTTCTGGTAACGTCCGAACGGTCTGCAATTGTCAATGGCACCGAGTTTGTAAACTTGCGCAAGGCTCTAAACAAGCAGCCTGGCATTGTGAGGTCACCGCTACGGAACATCATCGGACATGACCCAATACTGAGCATACCTCTTCTGCACCGCATGAACATCAACAACTTGCGATCCATTCAAGACTTCAATATGCAGCTGGCTCGCCCAAACTCTGGTTCGCGGTTGGTGCAGTTTTGAATGGCAGCAGCGGTAAGCGGACACTTCAAATTCGAAGTGCTGCGCTGCTCTGCATAGAATGCTGAGTCGGCTTGCCGATTGTAGCTTGTGGCGTGATGCATTGCAGCGAAAGGGTAGTCTTATGATCCATTTGAAGTTTTGTAAGTTCAGTTTGTTATAAAACGCGCAAAGAATAAGACGCAGAAATAAAGTATCAACTCCGACAGAAGACGTTAATTGTTTTTTCATTACGTAGTTGACCAAGTCCAAGACTGGCAACTGGAAGCTAGTAACCTTCCCAACATAAACATCCTAATTCATCGAACAGGATCTTCGTACATTTCAATCCACATCACCAATAGGATCTCCGTACATCTCAAGGCACATCAGCAGCAGGATCTTCCTACACATCAATCCGGGATTCAGGATAGTAGCAGTCTATACTTACATATTTATACTCGTTACCGAAGGTAAAGATTATATCAGTTTTGTGCAATGTCCGTCATGGTGTCTGTCCGTTTGTCCGTCTGTCCGTCCGTATGTTCGCACGTTTTTTCCACACCCTTCAAGCTACAGACTTGAAACTTTCCAATTCTCTTTATCTATGGGATAGTTAATTTAAGTGTCAAGATTGGGGTTCTACGATAACTGGGGGGCCGCCAAATCGATAAATTCGATAGCTCAAAACCAATAAACTCACATATTTCGCACATCCATAGCTAGAACTACCAAATTTGGTAAGAAGATAGCTACTAGCAACCCCCAAAAAATTGCATCAAAATTTTTGGAGCCACGCCCACCCATTCCACCCCCAGTCCCTCCACATTCTGAAGTTAAAAAAGCCTATATCTTCCACAGTTTTTGAGCTACAAATTTGGTGCCAAGATAAGTGATGATGATCCCCCAATAACTGCATCAAAATTTTGGATGCCACGCCCACCAATACTGCCCTAGCCGCCCCCATCCACCCTAACGTTTCCTCAAAAACGAGAATGCGTGTATCTTCCAGAGTGGTGGAGCTAGAGCCACGAAATTTGGTAGGAAGATAGCTGGCAACGACCCCCAAAGAACTTCATCAAAGTTTAGGAGCCACGCAAACCCATTCCACCAACCTTTCCCCACCTTTTCAAACTTTGAGCTAGAGTCACCAAATTTGGTATGAAGATAGCAATTGACATTCCGCATAGATCTGCATCAAAAATTTGGATGCCACGCCCACCCATACCGCCCTCGAGTCCCCCTCTCCACATCTTTTATAAACTTCGAGCTAGAGTAACCAAATTTGGTATGAAGATAGCAATTGACAGTCCACAAAGATCTGCAGCATAAATTTGGATGCCACACCCACCAAAACCGCCCCCAGCCTCCCCCTTTCCCCACCTTATACAAACTTTGAGCTAGAGTCACCAAATTTGGTATGAAGATAGCAATTAACACCCCACAAAGATCTGCGGAAAAAATTTGGATGAAACACCCACCCAATCCGCCCCCAGCCCCCTTTCCCCACCTTCTACAAACTTTAAGCTAGAGTCACCAAATTTAGAAGGAAAATAGCTGGTGGCATTCCCATCTGCATCGGAGCATCTTTAAGGCAGCGTACACCCCGGCCGCATCCGTACCCCTTTGCAATCAGGCCTCTTTTTATCGGTTTTAATACTGGTAACGAGTATACCGCAGTCGGTTGCGTCCGACTGCAACGTTTCCACTTGTTTGTATGTATATTTTGTATTCATCCATGCAAAAGTGTCTGATAGCTATTGCTTTCGGTAGCCGCTGCTGCCCTGGATAGTGCCAGCGATAGTATAAACCATCGATTGTCCGATAATTCCATCGATTGTTTGCTGAGCTGAGACGCACAGTGCAAAAGAAACAAACACATATGCACATGCTATCAGCTATCGCTTTCGCTCACACTTATTGCTTACATCGCTGATACTAATATACACATAAAACAAACATTTAAAAAAATTTAATTATGCCCGAATATTTTAATGAAATTTTCACACTTAGAAGATATCAATTATAATAATAATTATATCAATTGACTGCATATATATCAAACGAAAGGAAATCCAGTCTTTTATATATATAGAAAAAATGAAAAAAATCTGTCAGGAAGTTTTTTGGCAATTTGCAATTTAAAAAAAATTATGATTTTTGCTCTGATATTTTGCCTTAAAATTATATTTTTGGGAAAAGTATATAAAATTTGAATGTTGGAATGTTTGTTTAACTCATCTCAACTTATATTAAAAAAAATTAGCGTTATTGATGAATTTTTGAGATTGCTAGCGCAATTTAAAGTTTTCGAAATAAAGCAAAAATATACACATTTTTGGCTCCATTTTTATACTCGATACCGAAGGTAAAGAGTATATTGGTTTTGTGCAATGTCCGTCATGGTGTCTGTCCGTCTGTCCGTCCGTATGGTTGCAAGTTTTTTCCACACCCTTCAAGCTAGAGACTTGAAACTTTCCAATTCTCTTTATCTATGGGATAGTAAATTAAAGTGTCAAGATGGGGGTTTTACGATAGCTGGGGGGCTGGCAAATCGATAAATTCGATAACCCAAAACCGATAAATCCACATATTTCGCACATCCTTACAGCTAGAAGTACCAAATTTGGTAAGAAGATAGCTATTAGCAAACCCCAAAAAACTGCACAACTTTGGAGCCACGCCCCCCCATTCCGCCCCCAGCCCCCCGCATTTTAAAGTCAAAAAAGACTATATCTCCCACAGTTTTTGAGCTATAGCCACCAAATTTGGTGCCAAGATAGGTGATGATGACCCCCTAAAAACTGCACCAAAAGATGGATGCCACGCCCACCGATACTGCCCTAGCCGCTCCCATCCACCCCAACGCTTCGTCAAAAACGGGAATGAGTGTATCTTCCAGAGTTGTGGAGCTAGAGCCACCAAATTTGGTAGGAAGACAGCTGGCAACGACCCCCAAAAATCTGCATCAAAGTTTTGGAGCCACGCCCTCCATTTCGCCCCCCTTTCCCCTTTTTTTTACAATTTTCGAGCTAGAGTCACCAAATTTGGCAATTGACATTCCACAAAGATCTGCATCAAAAATTTGGATGCCACGCCCACCCATACCGCCCCCCAGCCCCCCTTTCCCCACTTTTTACAAATTTCGAGCTAGAGTCACCAAATTTGGTATGAAAATAGCAATTGATATTTCACATAGATCTGCATCAAAAATTTTGATGCCACGCCCACCCATACCACCCCCAGCCCCCCTTTCCCCACTTTTTACAAACTTCGAGCTAGAGTCACCAAATTTGGTATGTAGATAGCAATTGACATTCCACATAGATCTGCATCAAAAATTTGGATGCCTCGCCCACCCATACCGCCCCCAGCCCCCTTTCCACACTTATTACAAATTTCGAGCTAGAGTCACCAAATTTGGTATGAAGATAGCAATTGACATTTCACAAAGATCTGCAACAAAAATTTTGATGCCACAACTACCCATACCGCCCCCAGCCCCCCCCCCTTTCCCTACATTTTACAAACTTTGAGCTAGAGTCACCAAATTTGGAAGGAATATAGCTGGTCACATCCCCATCTGCATCGGAGAATCTTTAAGGCAGCGTACATCCCTGCCGCATCCGTACCCCTTTGCAATCAGGCCTCTTTTTACCGGTTTTAATACTGGTATCGAGTATGCCGCAGTCGGTTGCGTCCGACTGCAACGTTTCCACTTGTTATAATAGAAAATGTAATCAAAACATATATTAATCTTCCATATATATAAATAAGTTTGTCCGGATGAGAGCGGAAGAGCCACAGCCTAAACGAAAAGAGCTAGAAGGCTGAAATTTTCACACAATTTTCCATGCAGGTAGGAGGTGAGCACTAAGAAGGGAATTTTTATTTGGACAACTCCTTCAAGCACCTCTCATACGATTTGGAGCACTTTTTACCCATTTTAAAAAACAAATTACAATTACAACAAGTACCCATTCCACTACTGTCGCCTGATTGTCGCACAAGCTGAGAGTTTGATCGCGAGCGAGAATACAAAAACAAAACAAATACGCAGTGACGCCTGTGCGTCGCACAAGCAAAGTCATAAAAAAAGGTTCGTGCACTTGCAAAAAAGAAACGGATTTCCGCTTCTTAATGAATAAGTGCATACACAATTAAGTGAACAATGCGCCTGAAAATAATTTTCATAATTTTATGTACATGTATCACTTCGCACAGTGCACATTTTTATTCTTTCAAATTTGTTTGCCTTTGAAAATTGATTTACGACCCATGTAGCATTTGTTGTTGTTGTAAGTGTTGTTGTTGGGCCCGCACTGCTACTTTTTGTTGGTGTCATTGATTTAAAAAAAAAACAACAACAACATAACAAAACTTGGTGCGTCTAGAAAAATTTCCCACACCAGAATATGTTGTGGGGTTGGATTCGCCTGCTTGCTGCTTATATAACTTAGACAAAACGTAACACACTAACATTATTGATATAATATTGATATACAATTTCGGACAAGCTAAGGGCGTTCACATAATGATAATCAGATAATTTGAAATCTCGCTCCGATCATGCTCCTTTGTTGTTGCTCATTTACGTTCACTCTCTATCTTATGTGCGCGCTTTGCATGTCAATCATAAAGTTTGATAACCCTACCTCCTCCGCACACACTAAATTAAAGCTAAAGGCAATATACAATTCACTTAGCTGCAGCCTCTTAGACATGTTTTGCGTTGATTCAGTGCGTGCGAAGAAGGTAGCGATACTACGCTCTTTGTTTGACTTGCAGAGCGCGCGCATAGATAAGAGAGTTAGCCGAAATAGCCAACAACGAAGGCGCGATTTAAAAATAATTTGTCATCTAGCGCCGAACATGAAGAGCGATGCGTGAGCGTGTTCAAGTTTTAAGCTGCCTCTTTGTGTTTGGGACCAGCAGCGCTCAATTCATGATGCAGGTGTTGAATTGCCGACTGTCAGCACAACACGAGAATGAGCGAATCTGAAAACAAGTAAGAAGGCTTAAGTCGAGAAATCCCGACTAAAAGATACCCTGAATCCGTATATTAAAATGTCTTGCAGAAGTGATTTTTTCTTGACTTCATTTTAATATAAAATATCTCCGGTGTTTCTTAACCGATTTGGATTATTAATTTTCACAGAATTTATAAAGTTATCCATTGTTTTAACTCCTATTTTTACATTTTCTAAATAACAGACATGTGGACTCGGCTGTTGAAGCTTATTTATGTGGTCGGAGATGCTTCTTTCTGCCTGTTACATACTTTTGCACAAATCAATTATACCCTTTTTTACCCATTTTATGGGTTCAGGGTATAAAAATAATGTAATATTTTAGGCATGCTTTCAAAACAAAGTTTTCTTATATTTTGTAGCCACAGATAACAGAGATAAGAACAAAGAAAAAGAAATATACCTGTAAATGGTACTCACTGCAAGCAGCATGCACAGCTGAGCGAATATATGCTGCAACACAAAGAGCGGCTTAAAGCGTGATCAGCGCGCGCGTCTCTCTTATGACTGCCGCTAGATATAACATAATTTGAATGCAATCATGCATCTTTGTTGTTTCCCATTTACGCTCACTCTTTTGTTTATGCGCGCTTTGCATGTCAAACATAAATCCTAATCTCCCTATCTCCTCCGCATAACTAAGAGGCTGCAGTTAAGGGAATTGCATTGCCTAATTTACACCACCCATACATAGCTCTTAAGTGCAAGCGTTGTATGTATGAGCTCGGGATCTGCTGCTTAGAGGAATAACTGTAATGCTCTTTCCAACATTATGTTTTTACATACAATGGTAAGGGAATTGGTTATGCATTTTAGTTCATATTTAATGTGAACAAAGAAAGTTACTTTTCGTTTCCAGGAATTTTTTAATATTGTTTATATTAAGGATAAGGTTAATAACAACGAAAGTTTCTTTTTGGATCAGTGAGTTTTTTAATATTCTGGTTTTCGTATTATATAAATATACATTCATTTAAAATACGTATGTATATACGTTCATTTAAAATTCGTATGTAATGATAAGTTATAAAAAATATTTAATTGCTATTATTTAAATAACGATCAACGTATTTTAATTTCTTTTGTTGTTTTTTAAAACCAAAAATATTAAGTAGATTTTCGACTTAATAATTGAAGCAACCTTATTTATAGTTGTCTTCTATTTTGCATATTATATAATACTTATATAGACGCTGCTTAAGTGCATTTAAATTTTGAAATCAAAAAAACTAGGCAGTCTGAATATTCTATTACAATAATATAAGTTGGTATATTCAATTTTATTGAATTCTATACTTACGTATAGACGCTGTAATGTTGTGCAGTGAAGTCAATTTTTGATTTATTTTGAAGTATTTATTTATTTATAATACTTACTTTAAATTAAGTTGTTAATTTGTTTAGTTGTTTTTTTTTTTTTAAACATAAATAATAAGTCGATTTTAGACTTAATAATTGAAGCAACACTGAATATAGTTGTCTTCTATTTTGCATATTATATAATAGTTATATAGACGCTGCTTAAGTGCATTTAAAAATCAAATAAAACTAAGCAGTCTGAATATTATATTAAAAGTATAAGTTGGTATATTCAATTTTATTGAATTTTATACTTATGATTAGACGCTGTATCGTTGTAACAATCGTTTTACAGTGAAGTCAATTGACTCACAGCCAAATTAAAATATGTCTATTGAAACTTTAGATATTAGTGGTGTTTTGGTGCCGCATACAGTTGTTGCTATAATTGGTGATGGAGCCTGCCTTTTTAGATCTATTTTCTACCTTTTATTTGGTAGGCAAGGCTTCCATGGCACCATACGCCAAAATATTGTTGACCATGTTGTAACCAACTGGCAAACTTTTGCTTGCTTCAGCATAAACTTAAATGGAGAGTGTTATAGCTCTTCTGAACAATATGAGTGCGATATGTCAAATTCAAATACTTATGGTACTGCATGTGAGCTTCAAGCAGCAGCAGAAATTTATGCTGTAAATTTTCCAAGTTTTTCAAAATGGAAATTTATTACAAGCATTCGGAAATAATATGCATCCTGTAAAAAGATTGCGTTTTACCGGTCCATTAATGAATGGACATTTTAATGTTTATATTCCTTTAGAGGAAGTATTAACTCAAGAATCTGATACGTCAAGTGAATGTATAACTGAAAATGCTAAAAATCCTGTTAAAAGACGTAGTCGATTCACCGGCAAAACAGAAAAAAAGGTTAAAGAAAACGTTCATTTGAAAAAAAAGGGATATCAATAGGGGTAAGCGCATAGAAGCATCAAAAAGATATCGTGTTAATAATCCTGATGTTATTAGAGTTGTAGTGAGAAGACATCTGGCTAATAATCCTGAAGCTCAAGAGTGCAGTGAGAAGACATCAGGCTAAAACCGATGCACGTCAAGAAAGGCGTTTGCGTGCATGGAGTGTTAAAGCCATGTCTGGCTTAAACTATGATTTTGAAATAGCTTACAAGTCAGATAAAATAACTCAACTTGGTAGTATGAATTTGATATGCAAACATTGTAATGCTTTAAAATGGAAAAATGAGCCTTTGGGTATCTGTTGCAAGGCAGGAAAAGTTAAACTTTCACAAAATGAAAGTTTGCCTGATCCACTTAAAAGCTTAATAATTGATGGACATCCCAAGCATGATTATTTCATTGATCGTATAAGAAAGTATAACAGCTGCTTTCAAATGACTTCTTTTGGAAGTACAAAAACTATAAAAGACAGTTGGTCAACCTTTAAAGTCCAAGGACAAGTGTATCACTTAATTCGTAGTGTCCGACCTTTGCCAAATGAAGAAATGCAGCTTCTTCAAATTTATTTTGTTGGTGATGATGAAAAGGAAGCTCAACTACGTTGCAAAAATATTTCAAATGTTGATTGTAGCGTAGTAAAGGATCTTCAATTTATGTTTCATCAGCATAATCGTTATGTTAAAGATCTAAAAATGGCTCTCAATAAAATACCAACAAGTAATAAAGACTATAAATTGATTATACATGCTTATCGAACACCCGCTGGTGCTTACAAAGGCAATTTGAAAAGCGCAATATTATTATTGAAAGCCATAATTATAAATTACATCGTATAAGGGAGGTGCATCGATCATACGATGCCTTACAGAACCCTTTGCTATTTCCTTATGGCGAAGATGGCTATTCAGTGGATATACCACAATGGAATCCATTATTAAAAAAGGAGGAACCAAAAAAAAATTATATCTGCGTTAAGCTTTTACAGCTATAAAATAATGATTCGTCAATCTGAGATAAATCATTTAATTTATTGTCGTTCCCTTTTTAGTCAGTTTTTGGTTGATATGTATGCTAAAATTGAAACAGAAAGGTTAAATTATATTCGCTACAATCAAGCGAAACTCAGAGCAGTTAGCTATATACATCTACAAGATGCAATAGGCCAACAAGATGTTGTCGCAGCTCAACTTGGTCAGATGGTAATTTTACCATCTTCTTTTACAAGCTCTGCACGATATATGCATGAAAAGACTCAAGATGCTATGACATAAGTTCGCCATTATGGGCGACCAGATCTTTTCATAACATTCACATGGAATCTACAATGGTATGACATAAAAAGTGTTTTATTACCGGGTCAAAAACCGCATGATCGTCACGATATTATAGCTCGAGTTTTTCATTTAAAAGTTAAAGCTTTAATGTCACTATTGACAAAAGGTTCTTTGTTTGGAAGCGTGCAATGTTTCATGTACTCTGTGGAATGACAAAAGCGGGGTTTACCACATATACATATTCTACTTTGGTTAGAAAATAAAATAAGACCAGATAAAATCGATAAAATTATCTGTGCCGAAATACCAAACGCAGATGAGGATCCTTTGTTATTTAACATGGTTAAGTAAATATGATTCATGGTCCTTGCGGTGCATTTAATAATAAATCGCCATGCATGAAAAATGGAAAATGTACCAAAAGGTTTCCTCGACAATTACTTAAAGAAACTGTGACTGGAAAAGATACCTTATATATCGTAGAAGAGCGATAGAAGATGGTGGTAATGCAATTAATATAAATGGTAATTGCATAGATAATCGTTGGGTTGTGCCTTATAACTGTGTACTATTGAGAACATTTGAAGCTCACATAAATGTTGAGTATTGTAGTTCTGTAAAGTCAATTAAATACATTTCTAAATATGTTAACAAGGGCAGTGATCAAGCATAATTTACTCTTGAAGACCAACGTAATGAAATTAATATGTACGAAAGTGGCCGTTATATAAGTAGCTCAGAAGCGGTATGGAGAATCTTTGCATTTCCCATACATGAACTTTTCCGGCTATTACACACTTAGCTGTTCATTTAGAAAATGGTCAACGGATATATTTAAACCCCAATAATCCGCCACAATTACTTGACAGATTAAGCACTACACCCAAAACCACTTTGCTAGCCTTCTTTAAGCTATGCACACGTGATGAGTTTGCAAGAACGCTTCTATATTGTGAAGTTCCATCGTATTTTACATGGAATAATAAAGAATTTCAAAGAAGAAAACGAGAGCATGATGTGCCAAATTTTCCTGGAGTTAAAAGAGATTCAGCTTTGGGAAGAGTTTACACTATTCATCCCAATAATACAGAATGTTTTTGTTTAAGTCTTTTATTACAGTTTTTAAGGAGCCCAACTTCATTTTTAAATTTAAAAACCGTTAATGGTATAGCATACGCATCATTTCAATTGGCGTGTAAAGCTCTAGGATTACTAGAAGATGATAAGCACTGGGATTCAACTATAGCCGAAGCTGTCATATGTAAAAATCCTACAAAACTGAGAGAACTTTTTGCAATAATGTTAGTATTTTGTCAAATTTCAGATGCTCTTAAACTTTAAAATACTTATAAAGAAAGTTTCTCAGAAGATATTTTAAGAGCCTTTCATTTTTCACAAGACAGAAATATTGATGAAAGTATTGTGAATGATGTTTTAAATAAATGTCTTATTTACATTGAAGATATTGTACTGTCTATTGGTGGTCAAAACTTGACTTACTATGGACTTCCACTACCAATTAGATCCGAGGAAATTGTTCCAAATATTGAATATCATAGAGAAACAAATTATGAAAATTGCGATAATTTTGTTGTTAATAATGAGCTACTCCTTACTGCTGAGCAAAAACAAGTATACGAAAAGATACTACATAGCGTTGAAGCAGAAAAGGGAGAAATCTATTTTTTAGATGCACCTGGTGGAACAGGTAAGACATATCTTTTAAATTTATTATTGGCAAAGGTACGGCAAAGTAAAAAAATTGCATTGGCTGTTGTTTCTTCCGGTATCGCATCCACTTTACTTAATGGTGGCCGCACAGCGCATTCTACACTTAAGATTCCATTTAATTTGATTCATTCAGAAACACCACATTGCTCAATTTCAAAGCAATCATATATTGCTGCTGTGTTCAAAGATTGCAAGCTTATTGTTTGGGATGAGTGTACTATGGGACATAAAGGTGCTTTTGAAGCTGTAGATCGATCTTTGAAAGTCATTCGAGATAGTGAATACTTAATGGGTGGCATAACTGTTCTCTTAGCTGGTGATTTTCGACAAACTCTCCCAGTGATCCCCAGAGGAACAAGAGCAGATGAAATAAATGCGTGCTTAAAGTCTTCAATTTTGTGGCCCAAAATACAGAAAATTTCATTAACGAAGAATATGCGAGTGCACTTAAAAGGTGATAGCATAGATGGTGAATTTGCAGAAATGCTTCTTCAAATAGGAAATGGATTATTTCCAACCCATGATGGCAAAATAACTTTACCATCAACTTTGTATCATGTTGTGAAAAGTATTGAAGAGCTAACTCTAAAAATATTTCCGGATATTACAAATATCTCTCAAAAAATCACTCGAATGGTTTTCAGAACGTGCTATTTTGACTGCGAGAAATGACAATGCATTGGAAATAAACGAGTTTTTATTAAAATCATTTCAAAGTGAAGAAATGACAATGACTGAAATCGAAGATGCAGTTCTTTACCCCGTACAAGATTGCAAGTTAAAGTCCTTCATAAGAATGTTGTCGAAGTAATTATTTTTACTGGCAATGGTATAGGGGAAACGGTTTTTATACCGAGAATTCCATTAATACCTTCTGATTCTGAATAGCCAATTCAATTTAAAAGATTGCAATTTCCTTTAAAAGTTTGCTTTGCCTTAACAATTAATAAATCACAGGGACAAACTCTTAAATTAGCCGGACTAGACTTAAGACACGATTGTTTTTCTCATGGCCAATTTTATGTAGCCTGCTCAAGAGTCAGTTCACAAAAAAGTTTATTTGTATTAGCACCTGACGGAAAAACAACCAATGTCGTTTATAAAGAAGCTCTTAAAGTTGTTAATAATTGCAAATTAAATTCAATAAGTGGATAAGGCCTACTGGGGAAACCACAATATTCTCTACCTCATTGGTGGCGTGGAAAAGAGAATATTAAATACTTTGCTTAAATATTTTGTGAAATATTTTCTAATTTATTTATTTTGTATCTATCTTCTATTGCTAAAATTTATATAACTATCCGCGCAGCGAAGTAAGCGGGCCACTTACTAGTTAATATATATTTATTGAAAATTTGAAGCCTTGGCTTTAAAATGAAAATAATTTGAGAAAAATTTATCCATTAGTTCATGAGCAATTAGCGATTTTGTGAAACTCTCATATTACAACAACAACTTTTCCAGATTGAGACCTCCTTATTGAAAGGTAAGACGTATGCTACGTCAAAAAAAAAAAAAAAAAAAAAAAAAACACATTGCTTCGTAGGCAGTCAAATTTCAGTATCAGTCCACCAAAAACGTGGACAAAGTGTCTTTGACTATCGGTCTTTGATGTCTCTATTTCTATAGATTCTTATTTATATTGCGCTATTAAATTTCTAACAACAAAAAGTACTCTTGGTATTTTTTTATCATAACATTGACTTTTCATTACTCTTTTCATTTGAAAATAAAATGATAATAATTTGTTGGTCACCGCTTCCATTTTTCATAAGATCGTTTTTCTTTGCTATTTCTATCTTAATATCAAAGTATTAATTGTCATTGAGAAATGTGCCAAGGCTCTCTATTATAAGAATAACATCGCACCCTAACATGATATGCATGATCAGAACAAAACAAAACCATCACAGGCAATATAGGAGTCATTCAGTTCTGGAAAAAACCCGTGTTTCGGACATACGAACAATATCTTCCTTTTTTAACTTTTGAACAAATACCTAAACTTTTCTATCTTCTTCACCAGAATTTGCTCATTTATGTGACAAACTCTTCGAGCAGCTTTATGCTTATTTAAAACCTTGCTTATGGCATGCCTGTTTGCGTTATTGGACATTATGTACATTTTATACATTTTAACAGAAAAGAAAAAAGCTATTAAATTTATTTATTTCTTTATGTGTTTATTGTCAACTATGATCAGCTGACATAAAATCCAAATTAATTAAAATAAAATTAAAAATTGAAATTAAAATTAAAATTATGTAAAATAAAATTATATATAAATCTGAAAGTAGGTTTAGGTAAAAAATTTATAAAGTTAACGTTAACGCTCTGGGAAATCCAACAATAAAATTAGTGGTCCAACATTTGTTGCGTGGATTGGGAAAAACCCAGAAAAGCCCAATCAGACCAGCGTTAGATAAGTAATTAGTGGTTACGAAAGATAAAGGATCGATCTTTTTAGCACTGGAGTTGAGGCCTCCAAGGAGACAAGAGAATAAAGTTTGTTATAGTCAGAACATATAACCCGAAATGGTTCATGAATTAAATAGTTGCTCAAGCAACGATCAAGGCTAAGGGGTAAAAAGTTACGTGAAGATCTAATTGGGACATTAAATTTAATTCGACTCAAAAGAACTGATGAGTCGATTTCACCATTAAGTAAGTTAGTAGTAAATAATACTCTATGCATCGTTCTACGGATTAACAGGGACGAAAGATTTATTAAAAGGAGTCTACTTGAATACGGGGGTAAAGCAACTCCAGGAACCCAGTTAAAACTTCTAAGGGCAAATAGAAGAAATTGCTTCTGCACAGATTGAATTCTATCCTGGTGAATCGAGTATTGTGGGGACCACACACAAGATCCATACTCCAGGATGAGACGTACTAGGGATGTAAACTCTTTCGACCACCGCTTGATGAAGACAATGACATTAATGGCCTTATTAATCATAGACGAAATATGAGAGTTAAACTTTAACTTAGGATCAAGAATAATGCCTAAATCTTTAATTTCAAACACGCGGTCAAGTGGTGAAGCATCAAGCAAGTAGTGAGCAGTATGAGGGGTGCTTCTACAAAAAGACATGACTTTACATTTTGAACAATTTAAGTTCAGTAAGTTTAATCGGCACCAGGCCGACAGGGCACACAAATCCGACTGTAGTAAGTTACACAGAGAAGCATCATTGTAGGTGAAACATAGTTTTACATCATCAGCAAACATATAAACAAACAAGTGGAAACATTGCAGTCGGACGCAACCGACTGCGGCATACTCGATACCAGTATTAAAACCGGTAAAAAGAGGCCTGACTGCAGAGGGGTACGGATGCGGCAGGGGTGTACGCTGCCTAAAAGATTTTCCGATGCAGATGGGGATGCCACAATCTATCTTTCTTACAAATATGGTGACTCTAGCTCAAAGTTTGCAAGTTTGTTGGGAAAGGAGGGCTGGGGCGGTATGGGTGGGCGTGGCATCCAAATTTGTGATGCAGATCTTTGTGAAATGTCAATTGCTATCTTCATACCAAATTTGGTGACTCTAGCTCGAAATTTGTAAAAAGTGGGGAAAGGGGGCCTGGAGGCGGTATGGGTGGGCTTGGCATCCAAATTTTTGATGCAGATCTTTGTGGAATGTTACTTGCTATCTTCATACAAAATTTGGTGACTCTAGCTCAAAGTTTGTAAAATGTGGGGAAAGGGGGGGCTGGGGCCTTATGGGTGGGCGTGGCATCCAAATTTTTGATGCAGATATTTGTAAAATGTCAATTGCTACCTTCATACCAAATTTGGTGACTCTAGCTCGAAAAATGTAAAGAGTGGGGAAAGGGGGGCGAAATGGGTTAGCGTGGCTCCAAATTTGATTCAGTTCTTTGGGGGTCGTTACCAGCTATCTTCCTACCAAATTTGGTGGCTCTAGCTCCAAAACTCTGGAAGATACACGCATTCCCGTTTTTTACGATGCGTTGGGGCAGCTGGGGGCGGCTGGGGCGGTATTTGTGGGCGTGGCATCCAAACTTTTGATGCAGTTTTTGGGGGGTCATCATCGCCTATTTTGGCACTAAATTTGGTGGCTCTAGCTCAAAAACTGTGGGAGATATAGGTTTTTTTGACTTTAAATTGCGGGGGGGCTGGGGGCGGAATGGGGGGGCGTGGCTCCAAATTTTTTTGGAGTTTGCTTGTAGCTATCCACCCTCCAAATTTGGTAGTTCTAGCTGTAAGGATGTGCGAAATATGTGGATTTATCGGTTTTGAGTTATCGAATTTATCGATTTGCCAGCCCCCCAGTTATCGTAAAACCCCCATCTTGACACTTTAATTTACTATCCCATAGATAAAGAGAATTGGAAAGTTTCAAGTCTCTAGCTTGAAGGGTTTGGAAAAAAGATGCGACCATACAGACGGACAGACGGACGGACGGACACCATGACGGACATTGCACAAACCCAATATACTCTTTACTTTCGGTATGGAGTATAAAAAGTTAGTAATAACAGCTGGAAGATCGTTAATAAACAAATTAAATAGCAAAGGTTCAAGGTGACTACCTTGGGGAACACCAGAGGTAACTAAAATAGGTTTAGATACAGACGACTTAAAAACAACTTTTTGTGTTCGGCCACACAAGTACTCCGAAAGCCACAATAAAAGTTTTGATGGAAATCCGATAATATTCAATTTTTGAAGCAACAGAGAATGACTTACAGAGTCAAATGCCTTACTGAAATCGGTGTAAACAACGTCAGTTTGCATTTTTTCCTGAAACCCTTTAATAACAAGCGAAGTGAATTCAAGAAGGTTAGTGGTAGTTGATCTACGCCGTGTGGCAGTTGAGAACCAATAATTTTTTCAATGACTTTTGGAATGGCAGACAACTTGGATATACCCCTATAATTTTTAACGTTTGACTTTGAAGAATTTTTATGGAGTGGAATTATAAAGGATTCCTTCCATATATCAGGTAACACAGTTGAGTCAACAGACAAGTTAAATAATTTATTTAAGGGCTTGTAAGCGAAATCGCGTAAGAGAATCCGCGCAGTATCCAAGAATACAACCTGGCACTCCATCAGGGCCAGGCAAGTAGCCAGGTTTGATAGAGTTAAATTCACTAAGGAGCGTAGACTCAGTAATTACTGGTACCTCAGTAAAAGTGATATTTGTGCACTATGTTTTCTTATATTTTTTCGAAGCTTTTACTCAGCCGATTTTTTACTGATATTTTTTTTTAAATAGGTAAATGATACTGAAACTTAACACGCCCAATGATTTTTTAAATATTGTTTATTTTTATAGAAATTATTTTATTGAAAAAACCCTTTTATAGAAAATTGATATTTGTGCATTATTGAAAAGACCGCAAATTTAGGGAAATAAACTTATTAAATTTACTTTGATAAATTAATAAGCATGAAATGCAACCTCCTTTGCATTTTTTCAACCAATTCCGATCGGCGGGGTATCGCATTTACTAGGTTTTGTAAGGTTTTCTTCTCGACCATCCCATTTCTAGAAATACACTATTTTTAAGTCCTTTAAGGACGCAAAATGCTTTCCGCCCTCATACACTTTTGCTGTTAGGGTGCCCTAATAATCCTCAATTCGATTTAATTCCAGACTTATAGTTGCCACTGCAATAAAGGCATTTTTACTGTATTAAAAAACGACATCGTATGCTTTGCAACGTATATAGGAGCGTTATCCTGTTAAAATATTAAGTCCTCATCATGGAACTTCTCCCTAAATGATATAAGTTCACCCTCAAGGAGTTCCTTGTACATTTGGACATTCATCCGTTCCGGCAAACTGCTTTCCAAAAGAGCTAAAGCTGCGAATACGATCAGAGAGCCACAACCAAGGTTCCGCTTATGGCAAGTCTGCCGGGGATGTCTTGGGGTGTTTTTAGTGATGAAAAAAAAGTTTAATTTAGACGGGCCAGATGGTAACCAAAAGTATTGGCGGGATCCAAGACATCCCCGGCAGGCTTGCCATAAGCGGAACCTTGGTGGTGGCTCTCTCATGGTATGGGCAGCTTTTAGCTCTGCTGGAAAGCCCCTATTTGCTTTGAGCCGGGACGGATGAACGCGCAAAAGTATACGGATCTCCTAGAAGGAGAACTTATACCATTTGCGGAGGAGTTCCATGGTGAGGACTGGGTATTTCAGCAGGATAACGTGCCAATACACGTTGCAAAGCATACAATGTCGTATTTCGATGCAGTAAATATCCCCTTGTTGCAGTGGCCGGCAATAAGTTCGGATTTAAATCCAATTGAGGACCTTTGGGGCATCCTCACAGCAAGAGTCTATGAGGGCGAAAGACAATTTGAGTCCTTAAAGGACTTAAAAGTAGCCATTGTCTAGCAATGGGCAATGATCAACAATAACACCTTGCAGAGCCTTGTAAATTCGATGCCGCGCCGATTGCAATTGGTTGAAAAACACAAAAGAGGTTACATTTCGTATTATTTCATTTATTTAAGTTACTTTAATAAGTTAATTTCCATAAATTTATGGTTTTTTCAAAAATGCACAAATATCAATTTTTTATAAAGGTTTTTTTTCAATAAAATAATTTCTAAATATATAAACAATATTTGAAAAATCATTGTGCGTGTTAAGTTTCAGTATCATTGACCTATTTAAAAAAAATATTAACAAAAAATCAGCCAAGTAAAATTTTCGAAAAATATATAAAAAACATGATGCACAAATATCAATTTTACTGAGGTACATATATGCAATATGACGCTTGAACTTGAAAAGGATAGGAATTACTATTACTATATAAATTCGATGAGTAAACTGATTGAAAATACTCAGCAAATAGATCGCCTACTGCCTGATCAGAACTTGCTTTTGAATCATAAAGGTATACTGAGGAAGGCAAGCAAGAAGACTTACGTTAGAGTTAACAAATTTATAAAACTGTTTAGGGTCACGTGAAAAGTTTAGTCTACAACGATTAAGATAATTATTATAACAAGATGTGTTAACAGAAACAAAATTAGATTTTGCTACTAAATACGAAGATAAATCTAATGTAGTTCCCGATTTTTAAAATTTTTTATGTGATCTTGTCTTCACGTTTTTCAATTTCGATAGTTCCCTCGTAAACCATGGTGGTTTTTGAAGAACAAGTGAGGGGAACACAAATATCTAAAAGCGAATTCAAGGTCCTATAAAATATGGCAATGGCAGTTTTTATATCACTACAAGAATAAAGGCGAGACCAATTAGTATGTTGAAGAAGATAATTTAATTTAGTAAAATTAGTTTTATGACAACAACGGGTTTTTGAAGAACTTTTAGATCATGGACTAAGGCTAACAATTTCAAAGGATAGTTCTAAGTAGGTATCTTCCGGAAGCTCTAGAAGGGGTATTCTACTAGCATTACTGCAATCTGAGTCCGAAACGAATATCAAGTCCAACATTCTAACACTACAGTTATGCACCCTGTTAACTTGCGATAGGCCTAACTCCAGTAGGCCATCGATAAAATCATCAGAAGTGACTGGTAACACCGCCGAAGATGTGTCATTTGCAGACCATACAACATGTGGCAGATTAAAATCACCAACCACTATCAGATTGTCCATATCTGTCAAAAATTACGAAACAAGTTGCAGGGCACTCAGATGGGATGAGTAAATGTTAATATCAGAATGAGGAGGAATATAAGAGCAAGTAACATAAAGTGAACGGCCGTTTAGTACTATTTTAACACATAAAAACTCTATGTCCGGAAGATGCTGAGAAAGAATCTGTTCAGAGGAAATACAGGAGTCAACAGCAATGAGAACACCACCCCCCTTGCGGGAAGTGCGATCGCATCTGTACAAGTTATATTTAGAAGGAAAAATGGAATAATCAGAAATATCAGGTTTTAACCAGGTTTCAGTGAGTGCAACTATTTGATATTCAAAAGATAAGCTGTTAATATATAATTTAGCAAGTTTAGTGTTAAAGCCTCTAACGTTTTGATAGACCAGGCTTATAGCTTTTGTTAGTTTTTTGCAGCCGAGGTGGAGGCTACATGGTGGTTAACAGGTGGTGCGCTACTAATCCTAATACCGTTAATGTTATTACTACTGTTTCGCCTATTCACATACTCCTTCACAACGAGCTGTGGCGGCCAAAACTTTTCAGAACAAATTGTCGAGAAAAGTTCGGGCGGAACACTCAACTTGAAAGAAGATATGCTTCGGGCATGTTTAAATTTAAATTTTTCAACCATAATGTGTGGTGAATCGATATTACTTTTAACGTAGGCACAAACATCATTCGATGAAGTATCGGATGCTAGCCTAGACACGAAAATAAACTTATTAAGTTGGACAACCACAAGAGGCTTGTGAGCCCCAGTTGTACCTGTATTTGGATTAATAGGCACACAAGCTGCTGAACCGGAGGGCTCATGCATAGGATCAGAAGTTAAAGTGGCTAGGTTATTAATGGGATTCCTTGCAGGGGAGTTAAATAACATGAGTGGGTTAGCATTGGAACCAGTTGAAGGATTAATGTTAGGCACCAGAAGGGGTTTGGTTGGTAGAACAGGTGAGACAATAAGTGGATTAGGACTCGAAGTCTTTTTACGCTTCGGAGATTCGATAATCACCTTGCCATTTTTGAAATTAAGCTCAAGCTCGTTGAATGACGCTTGCAGATTATTAAAAGCTACATGCATAGCTTTAAAGATCGTGTTGTCACACAATCCACACAAAATAAAATCTTGGTTGGTGGTTCCAACCACTTTGCAATTGGTGCTACAGCATGCAAACATTTTCAAATTATTTTAAGGTTTTAACTGGCAACTGATATGCTAGCACAAAACAAAGTAAGGCGCAGGTAAATATACGTAAAACGTAACACTGCAAGAGCAATATAAAACAGTAAATATCAAATGAGCGCTTAAATGAGAGAGCGTAAGCAAGTAGGCAGATAGAACCGCAAGTGCGACGGATAGTAGCGGATAAGAGCGGGAGTGCACTGACGCTGTAAAGCGAGAGCAAGAAAAAAAAAAAAATTTACAAGCTGTTTGTTGTTAGTAAACACACAGAATATGCAAATGTTTTCTTTAAAGCAGAGCAGTGTCAGTTCAACTGCAAATTAAAGTGAGTATAAACTCGTCAAACTTTTTTATGCAAACGTAAATATATACAACGTATATTTGCAATCACTGCTAAAATTATTTACCTGATTAAACAGAGTAAATCACCGTTCACAAACACAAGAGAACAATAAATAATTAAGAGCACGCAAAAACACGACCGTCACCAACGAAAGACAACTTGTTAAATGCATACCAATCATTCTGAATACATATAAGCAAATAGGTAATGACATAATTTTAAGATTGAAGGAAAAATTATTTTTACAAATTTCTTTTCATATTTTCTTATAAAAATAATATAATAATTTTTTTTTATTTTTCTCTTTTTCAGGCTTTTCAGATAGCAACGCTTATTAAGGAATACTCCGAAATAATGAAAACGAAACCAAATTAAAACATAAGCTGTAACTTGAAGAAAATCTCTTCGTATTGTAAACCACTTAAAAATAATAATAAATAAAATTGATAAATAAAAAACCAAAAAAAAAAAGCTTTCTTAAACGGCAAGAGCATTCCAACGTTCTTGAATCTTTCTTAACATGCAAAAGTATTGCAGTTAGAATCAACATCTTTCCAGTGTAATTTATAATAAAACTCTTTGTCTTGACTTACTGACGGCTATCAACGCACAACCCAAACAGAGACATTTTTTCGCAAAATAATAGTATCGATAGTATAATTTATATAAATGCGCTGCGCTCAATATAGAAATATAGCAGATTTTCCGATCTTTGTCCTGACTTACTGACGGCTATCAACGCACAACCAATAAGTAAATAGAATACTAGAGCAAACATTGCATACGGGGCATACTAGCAACGATTTTGCTGTACATTTGTGTGAAAAATCCCTCAGAGCTCACATAGCACTTCGGGTGTCGAGCCGACTGGGCGCTCTCGCATTCTTGCTCAGAATTATTTTATTTATTTTTATTTTTTTTTATTGACAATTGTTGAAAAATCTAGAGTCAACTTATAAAAAATAAGTTACAATAAAATAGTAGAAGTAAAAAGCCTAAGCAGAGAACAAAAATGTCTAATAGCATCACCGACCGATGGGGGTGTTTTATTTGCCAGTCCGGCCAGCTATGCCCCTTTCCACAGCCAAAATTGTCAGTGACATTATAAGACTCTATACTTAAAACAGAGATGTTAGTAGAAAATAAAAAAGAACAACTTAAATGTGAAAACTAAAAATAAAAGCTCAAATAAATAAATAAAATAGAATAAAAAATATTTATATACATATGACCCGATGGAGGAAAAGAATTTATCCAGTCCAGCAAGCTAAGCCCCGTTTCATAGCTGAGAGTGGTCATTAACTTCCCGAAGATATACTGAAAGCAATGATTTGATTAAGGAGAGAGAGGTCTCATTAGAGAACACGTGGTATAGTTTATAAAATTGGACGCATAAAACACGAAATGGACTGTGCATAGCTTAATCTGTTTTGCACGTTTTCAAAAATAACGGGCGAAAATTTCTAGTAGGTCTGGAAGGAATAGAGAAATGGAGATGACCTAAAAGAAAAGAAGAATCTATACCGCCAGTAATCAACTTGTGCAGGAAGGCAACACCAAGGACTATCATACGATTGTTCAACGACGCGAAGTTAAGGAGAAGAAGCCTACTGGAATATGAAGGCAAGCGAAGGTAACTATCCCAATTTAAGCCTCGTAAGGCAAAAAGCAGAAATTGCTTCTGAACAGATTCGATACGATCCTGGTTATTTCTATACTGGAGGCTCCATATACAAGAGCAGTACTCTAGGATAGGGCGGACAAGGGAAGTGTACAGAGTTTTTGTAACGTAAGGATCGTTAAACTCTTTGGTCCAACGTTTAATGAAACCAAGAAAACCTTTGGCCCCATTTACAATAGTAGAAATATGAAGGCCGAATGAGAGTTTGGAGTCAAAAAGAACACCAAGGTCTTTGACTGTAAAAATACGTTGCAACGGGGTACTGTCAATTGAGTAGCTGGTAATGAAAGGGCTATTGCGGCTGAAAGCCATAAACATACTTTTAGATTAATTGAGAAAAAACTGATAAGTCTTACACAAAAGTTGCATTGAATTTAAATCATCTTGTAAGCAAGTATGATTTAGAGAACTACAGTAGGAGAAAATAAGCTTCACATCGTCTGCGTACATGGGAATGCGAAAATGTGATAAAACAGAGGGAAGATCGTTTATAAAAAAAGTGAAGAGTAAAGGACCAAGATGACTTCCCTGAGGTACTCTAGAAGTAACCTGAACTTGTTTCGAGGTAGCCAATCTTAGGAGTACTCTTTGAATAAGAAAAAATCCAAGATATAAGTGAGGGAGGGAAACCAATGCGGACAAGCTTGAGAAGTAATAGGTCATGGTGTACAGTGTCGAAAGCTTTACTGAAGTCTGTATAAACGACGTCAGTTTGCATTTTCGAGAGGAAAGCATCATTTACTAAAGTTGTGAATTCTAATAAATTGGTCATGGTTGACCGATTTTTTACGAGGCCGTGTTGAGCAGGGGATAAGACTGATTTGCAAAATGTTGCAAAGATGAAGTGATAATTTTTTCAAATAATTTAGAGATAGCGGACAATTTTGCAATGCCCCTATAATTTTCAATATTGGACTTCCCACCTTTTTATACTCGTTACCGAAGGTAAAGAGTATATTGGTTTTGCGCAATGTCCGTCATGGTGTCCGTCCGTCTGTCCGTCCGTCCGTCTGACCGTCTGTCCGTCCGTATGGTTGCAAGTTTTTTCCACACCCTTCAAGCTAGTGACTTGAAACTTTCCAATTCTCTTTATCTATGGGATAGTAAATTAAAGTGTCAAGATTGGGGTTCTACAATAACTGGGGGGCTGGCAAATCGATAAATTCGATAACTCAAAAACGATAAATCCGCATATTTCACACATCCTTACAGCTAGAACTAGCAAATTTAGCAAAAAGATATCTACTAGTAACTCCCAAAAAACTGCATCAAAAGTCTTGGAGTCACGCCTCCCCATTCCGCCCACAGCATTTTACAGTAAAAACAGCCTATATCTCCCACAGTTTTAGAGCTATAGCCACTAAATTTGGTGCCAAGATAGGTGATGATGACCCCTCAAAAACTGCATCAAAAGTTTGGATGCCACGCCCACCAATACCGCCCCAGCCGCCCCCATCCGCCCCAACGTTTCGTCAAAAACGGGAATACGTGTATCTTCCAGAGTTGTGGAGCTAAAGCCAACAAATTTGGTAGGAAGATAGCTGGCAACGACCCCCAAAAATCTGCATCAAAGTTATGGAGCCACGCCCACCCTTTCAACCCTCTTTCCCCACCATTTACAAACATTGAGCTTGAGTCACCAAAATTGGTATGAAGATAGCAATTGACATGCCACAAAGATGTGCATTAAAAATTTGGATGCCACGCCCACCCATACCGCACCCAGTCCCCCTTTCATACCTTTTACAAACTTGGAGCTAGAGTCACCAAATTTGGTATGAAGATAGCAATTGACATCCCACATGGATCTGCAGCAAAAATTTTGATGCCACGTCCTCCCAAACCGCCCCCCAGCACATTGGGCCGTGATTTTTCTAGCGGGACAAAAGTCGATTTTTAATATTGTTAAATTCAATATTTTTGTATTTGATTTTAACTGACAACACTCGGCAGAGCTTGTAAAAGCTCGTTTAAGAGCTTTCAAATGTTTTCCTGATCAGCTGCGAGCTTTCAAACGAAACATATTTTTAGCACGTGGCATGCAAATATTAGGTTGCACTTTTTGATGTTTGTTGATTGAACTTCAACTAAAACAAATTAAAACAATTTGATCCAATAACTTTTGATTTCTTTTAGAAAAGGTATGTATTAAATAAAAAATATATGTCTGTCTTTTCATGGGTAGCAAAAAAAATATGTCGTTTTATCAAGTATGGTTTTAGGCCTTATACTAACATTTCTGGACAATAACTTACGTTATTCAATCTTATTCAAGCTATGATTAGCATTTATGTATCGTGTGAGTCTTTGTGGTGTTAACATGTTCAAAATGGTAGCCATCTACGACCATCTGTAAAGTCTATTACACTTTTTAGGTGATATTTCGGTCCCAAAGCGCTTACTGTATACCACTTGGCTTGGCGAAAATATCGCCGCAAAGAAAGTTATAGTTGTAAATTATGTATGGTACAATTTTAAAAAACAGCAACCTATCAATAAAGGAAATCGAGGAAATTACCAAGAAATTGACAATCTTTGTGAGCAGGCTTACAGAAAAATGGAAGGCATGCCATTACAACAAATCACTTTTCAAAAAAAAAAAATATAAAATCAGAAATGGCTTGATAATGCGCTCTTTCTGTATATTATTACGTCAAATTCAGACATGGGTCGACCCAAGAAGGATTTCGGTGATCTCTGCCATAAAGCACAGACAAGAAAAGTGTCAAGTCTGGTAAACGAAACCCCGTGCGATGAATTAATGGTGGCAACAAGCTCCAGCCTGTATAAATCTGGAATGCGAACCGCATCAAAAATCGTTACATTACTTAATACAAACGAGACTGGAGGACAAAAAATTCAAAGATCATTGGACGCACATGTAAAATTGCCAAATCCGTACTCAACTGAAGAAGCTCTGGCTCTATATATGGATGTAGGCTTCACGAAGCACACATACAAGCTAATGCGATGTAGAGCTAAGGAGAGGAATGCTGATATATTGTAATGGGTGCCGTGTAGTGTAATAATGAATAATTCACTGGCACGTTTGTGCCGTTTGACTTTGTTTTTCTGAATGTTTTATTCAATATCTTCTTATAGCTAAACCGCATAGCTGCGCTGCCGGTTACGCCAGCAGCGGAGCGGCTTCGTACATATTTTGTCTTATCAGCATAATCGGGAGAGAGAGAGAGTCTTGTGTATAAATGTATATGTTACAAGTGGTCAGCGTGTGACTGCTGACTTAGCTTAGCTCATAAGTGGGCGATCATATTACACGCTCACTTGAATTGGTTTTGTTTGTATTGCAACAATGTGTTGCTGATATATTTATGCTTAGCTCACTTGAAATGGTTTTGGTTATTGCCACAATGTGTTGCTGATATATTTATGCTTACTTTATTGGACAACTGACAACTGTCGTCGAATGCAGACGTGTTTTCTTAAAGTGATCCGGTTAATTAATTCCCAAGCGCAAAAGTGCAGTGATATAGAAGCTAATAAAAATATATATTTTATGCGAAAAGACGCTAAGTGCAATGTATCTGCACAAATTGCTTTTTAAAAATCTGCAATTTAAACAAAACAATTGACTTTTAACAAATAATAACATATAAAACAAAAGGCAATAATAAATTCTTCACCTCTCTTAAGACAATGAGTCAAAGCGAGAATCGTGGCCAGCGACAACGCGAGCAAGACGAGCGTCGTCGGCAGAGCAACGCGTATTTCTCTGTAGTTTCGGAGCAGCCCGAGCGGTCAATAGCCCCCAACCCGCAAATCGAACGCTCTTACACAGCGCGTGTCAGCGAACGTTCTTGCTCACCGTCTCCGTCCCTGCTATCTATCGAGTCAACGCAATCCAAACGCGCGCGGTCGCCAACACCCAACCCGACAACCCAGCACGCGACCGAAAGTTTTCGTGCTCCCCATCTCTCTTAGCAACGACTGCAAGTGCTGCGCCCTCTCTAGGTACCGCAACAGTGACTCCAACAACAACTGCACCGATACCTACTTCCCGTTCAACAAGCACAACGACTGCTGCGCCGTCAGCAAATCAAACTGCAAACAGCAAAAATGTTAAACCGGCTACGCAGACTGGTATGGATCGCTACATTTATATCAAAAGAAAGCTAAGTCCGCAAAATTCTACGAATAAACCAAAAATTACCCGTAGCAATTTAAATATACCTTCGAACGATACTACAATCAATAGCAATAGATTTCACATCTTGGCAGAAAACACTGATGATCTGCCTTCTGAAGCCGTTGGGGTTGTCACGAAAATGCCAAAGCCACCCCCAATATATATACGCGAGAAAAGCTCCAGTGCTTTTTTTAACAAAGCTATCGAGCTCATAGGCAAAGATAATTTCTACATAGTTCCTCTCGTACAGGGTAAAATTCAAGAAATTAAAGTCCAGACAAAGTCGGAAGATAATTACAGAGTTCTGATAAAGCATCTAAACGAAAAAAAATTAATTATTATACGTTTCAATTAAAAAGCTGCAAAGGCATAGAACCTGATGTAACACCAGGAGAAATAAAACAAGCGCTGCAGGAGAAAGGATTTCGAGCAAAAACAGTCATTAGCATCTTAAACAGGAACAGGATGCCGCAACCACTCTTTAAAATAGAACTTGAACCAGAAACGAAGATGCTTAAAAAAAACGAGGTGCACCCAATATACAAACTTCAGCTTTTACTTCACCGAAGAATAACCGTAGAAGAACCGCACAAACGAAACGGTCCGGTACAATGTATGAACTGCCAAGAGTACGGCCATACAAAAGCTTACTGTACACTGCGCTCGGTATGCGTTTACTGTGGGGAACTGCATAACTCCGCAAGTTGCCCAGCAAGTAAAGAAGACTCCAGCAAAAAATTTTGCAATAATTGCGAAGGCAAGCATACAGCCAACTACAGAGGCTGCCAAGTCTATAAGGAACTTAAAAATCGTATCCATCAGCGCGTTACCACTGTACGCTCGCAAAACGGACCGATTGCCTTCACTCCATCAAAACACAACCCAGACGTCTTCTTTTCCTCTGCAGCCAGATCCTCACTTGGCCCCGAATTCTCAACCAAAAACGCAACTTATGCAAGCGCCCTAAGATCTGGACTGGCTCTTCCTGCCTCTAATTTACAACCTAGAGAAGTGAGCACAAACGCTGCACAGGAGCAGCAACAAAGCAACCTCGAAGCACTCATATGTACCCTGCAACAGAGCATGAACGAGTTTATGTCATTCATGAAAACAACTATGCAAGAACTAATGCGTAATCAAAATCTTTTGATACAAATGCTTGTATCACAACAGTCAAAATAATCAATGGCTGCGTTACGGATATCTACGTGGAACGCTAATGGCGTCTCACAGCATAAACATGAATTAGCTCAATTCCTACTAGATAAGCACATCGACGTAATGCTACTTTCCGAAACACACCTTACAAACAAATATAACTTTAACATAAGTGGATACTTATTCTACGGTACAAATCATCCCGATGGCAAGGCACACGGTGGTACTGGTATTTTGATCAGAAGCCGCCTCAAGCACCACTACTATAAAGAGTTTGCTGAAAACTTTCTACAGGCCACATCTCTTAAAATACATTTGGACAGTGGGAACCAGCTTACTTTTGCCGCTGTATACTGCCCCCCGCGTTATACCATATCTGAAGACCAATTTATGGAATTTTTTAACTCACTAGGAGAATGCTTTATAGCAGCAGGAGACTACAATGCCAAGCACACACACTGGGGATCTCGTCTCGTGAATCCAAAAGGAAAGCAGCTCTACAATGCAATTATAAAAGCTAACAACAAGCTCGACTACGTTTCTCCTGGCAGACCAACATACTGGCCAACAGATCCCAAAAAACTACCCGATCTGATTGACTTTGCAGTTACCAAAAACATTTCGCGTAGACTGATAAGTGCAGAGTGTCTTTCGGATCTATCATCCGATCACTCGCCAGTCCTAATAAATCTGCTACGACACCCTGAATTCATAAATCGACCCGGTAAGTTAACTTTACATAAAACTAACTGGCTCAGATACAAAAAATATATAAGCTCACACATTGAGCTTAAGCCACGTCTCGTAGGTGAAGCTGACATTGATAGTTTTGTTAACACTCTGGAGACGGTCTTCGTCGCCGCAGCTCGCACCGCTACGCCTCAAACACCAAATACAATACACAACCAAAGGACAACAAATCTACAAATTGAACAGCTCGTTCTTGAAAAGCGGCGCTTACGACGTGACTGGCAATCGAACAGATCGCCATCGGCAAAGCAAAAACTAAAAGACGCCACACGTAAACTCACCAAAGCGTTAAAAATCGAGGACGAGCGCGCTCAACGCCGTTACATCGAGCAATTATCAACCACCAGTACGAAAAACTCATTGTGGAAAGCTCACCCAACTCTAAGCTCACCTACAGAAACAGTAATGCCTATTAGAAACTTCGCAGGCGGCTGGGCCCGCAGCGATGAAGAAAGAGCTAATACATTTGCTACTCATCTTCAAAAAGTGTTCCAGCCTAACTCTGCAACAAATACGTTTGCACTACCGACTGCTTCAAACGGCTCTCAGCTTCAACATGATCCAATCAAGTTTCGCCCGAATGAAATCGTTAGAATCATTAAAGAGCAATTGAACCCAAAAAAATCTCCAGGAGGTGACCAAATAACCCCAAAGATGATTATTGAGCTTCCTTACTGTGCGATCTGCCTAATTGCCCAGCTCTTCAATGCTATCACCAAACTTGGCCACTATCCAGACAAATGGAAAAAGTCTATCATCATTATGATACCAAAGCCTGGAATAGATCCCACAGTTCCCTCGTCGTATAGACCTATAAGCTTATTATCGTGTCTATCAAAACTTTTTGAAAATGTTTGCTGTCCCGGATAAATCAATTCCTGAATCTTCATAACATAATCCCATCACACCAATTTGGCTTTCGTGAAAAGCACGGAACAATTGAGCAGGTTAACAGAATAACATCAGAGATACGAAGCACGTTCGAAAATAGAGAATACTGCACTGCAATATTTCTGGATGTTTCCCAGGCGTTCGACAAAGTTTGGTTGGAAGGTCTGATGCATAAGATCAAAACAATGCTCCCAAACAACACACATAAGCTGCTTAAGTCGTACCTCTACGACAGGAAGTTCACAGTAAGATGCAACACTGCAATGTCTGACGAACACAATATCGAAGCTAGTGTTCCACAGGGCAGCGTACTTGGACCAACACTGTACGTGCTATTCACAGCAGACATCCCAATAAGCAGCCGATTGACAACATCTAGCTTTGCTGATGATACAGCTATTCTCAGCCGCTCCAGATGCCCAATACAAGCAACAGCGCAACTAGCCCTTCATCTGGTCAACGTGGAAAAATGGTTATCAGATTGGCGACTTAAGGTAAACGAACAAAAATGTAAGCAAGTAACTTTCACCCTTAACAGGCAAGATTGTCCACCGCTCACGTTAAACAACACCACACTTCCAAAAGCAAACGATGTAACGTATCTGGGCGTACACTTAGACAGAAGACTTACATGGCGGCGACACATTGAAGCTAAAAGGACACATCTCAAACTGAAAGCCAATAGCCTCCACTGGCTCATCAATGCTCGCTCTCCCCTTAGTTTGGACTACAAGGTCCTGCTTTACAACTCTGTTCTAAAACCAATCTGGACCTATGGTTCCCAGTTATGGGGGAACGCTTGCAACAGCAGCATTGACATTGTCCAGAGAGCCCAGTCAAAAATCTTAAGAACCATCACCGGGGCACCGTGGTATGTTCGGAACGAAAACATTCACAAAGATTTAAACATCTTAACAGTCAAGGAGGAAATAGCGGAACAAAAAGTAAAATATTTAAGCAAGCTCTCATCGCACACAAATCATCTCGCGAGAGGTCTCACAAGGCTGCGCAGCCGATCCCGTCTTCGTCGTAACGACTTACCAACCCAGCGATGATTTTTTTAGGGACGCACACTCAGAATACAGTCAAAAAGAAAATGTACTGTTAGCTAAGATTTATTAATAAGATTTTTATACTTATTGTTAGTTTTCTTATTCACTAGAAAAGATTCAATAAATAAACCCAGCAATTTAAAAAAAAAAAAAAAAAACTTTATTGGTACGGTGTACCCTCAATATATGCACATACACTCCAATCTCGCTAATCCGGCTACCCTTTTATCCGACACCTCTACAATCCGACATTTTATTCGATTTTTGGCTAATCCGGCAACTGCTCTACAATCCGACAATTTTTTCCGACTACTGGCTGATCCGGCAATCGCTCTACAGTCCGACACCATCACCACTTTTTTATTCATTCATTTTCTCATTCTATGTCTGTTCTTATTTTTCGAACAAGCTATTTTTTTCTATTTTACGCGACCAGTAGTCGCCAATGAATAAAAGAATACCGTTATCAATAGTGCGTCGTTAAAATAATTTTCGCTGCAACTGGCTGATCCGGCAACCGCTCTATAGTCCAACATTTTGCACCGCTTTTTTATTCATTCATTTTCTCATTCTATGTCTGTTTTCTTTTACGCGACCAGTAGGTGCCAATTTATAATGAAAAATGCGTCGCTAAACTAATTTTGGTTGCTTGTGTACTACATATAATCTTTTTGAGTGCGAATGAATCGCTCTTTGGCGAATGGTGTTTTTATAGTTGGCTAGTAAAATGTCAGCAAAAAGAAAGCACATAGCCCTTACATTAAAAGAAAAAAATGATATTATTGAAAGTTGCAATAAAGGAGTATTTGTACAATTATTAGCTGAGAAGTATGGAGTTGGCAGAGCGACAATATACGACATTCAGAAAAAAAAAGAATAAATAACTTTTCGAAGCACATTCATTTGTTTTTCTTCTAATTTTTGTCGGATTACAGGTGTTCTTTTTTCAGATTGTCGGACTGTAGAGGTCATTCATTTCGCCTCTATAATCCGGAAAACTGGTCAATCCGACAAGCTTGTGCAAAACAATTGTCGGATTAGCGAGATCGGAGTGTACTACATCTCCCTCCTTTTGAAAAATAACGTAACTAAGTGGAGTTTTTTTACTTAAATTTATTTTGTATACAATTTTTTTTTTATACTCGATACCGAAGGTAAAGAGTATATTGGTTTTGTGCAATGTCCGTCATGGTGTCTGTCCGTCTGTCCGTCCGTATGGTTGCAAGTTTTTTCCACACCCTTCAAGCTAGAGACTTGAAACTTTCCAATTCTCTTTATCTATGGGATAGTAAATTAAAGTGTCAAGATGGGGGTTTTACGATAGCTGGGGGGCTGGCAAATCGATAAATTCGATAACCCAAAACCGATAAATCCACATATTTCGCACATCCTTACAGCTATAAGTACCAAATTTGATAAGAAGATAGCTATTAGCAACCCCCAAAAAACTGCATCAAAAATTTTGGAGCCACGCCCCCCCATTCCGCCCCCCCGCATTTTAAAGTCAAAAAAGACTATTTCTCCCACAGTTTTTGAGCTATAGCCACCAAATTTGGTGCCAAGATAGGTGATGATGACCCCCCAAAAACTGCACCAAAAGATGGATGCCACGCCCACCGATACTGCCCTAGCCGCTCCCATCCACCCCAACGCTTCGTCAAAAACGGGAATGCGTGTATCTTCCAGACTTGTGGAGCTAGAGCCTCCAAATTTGGTTGAAAGATAGCTGTTAACGACCCCCAAAAAACTGCATCAAAGTTTTGGAGCCACGCCCACCCATTACGCCCCCAGCCCCCTTTCCACACTTATTACAAATTTCGAGCTAGAGTCACCAAATTTGGTATGAAGATAGCAATTGACATTCCACAAAGATCTGCATCAAAAATTTGGATGCCACGCCCACCCATACCGCCCCCAGCCCCCCTTTCCCCACTTATTACAAATTTCGAGCTAGAGTCACCAAATTTGGTATGAAAATAGAATTCACATAGATCTGCATCAAAAATTTTGATGCCACGCCCACCATACCGCCCCCAGCCCCCCTTTCCCCACTTTTTACAAATTTCGAGCTAGAGTCACCAAATTTGGTATGAAAATAGCAATTGACATTCCACATAGATCTGCATCAAAAATTTGGATGCCTCGCCCACCCATACCGCCCCCAGCCCCCTTACCACACTTATTACAAATTTCGAGCTAGAGTCACCAAATTTGGTATGAAGATAGCAATTGACATTTCACAAAGATCTGCAACAAAAATTTTGATGCCACAACTACCCATACCGCCCCCAGCCCCCCCCTTTCCCTACATTTTACAAACTTTGAGCTAGAGTCACCAAATTTGGAAGGAATATAGCTGGTCACATCCCCATCTGCATCGGAGAATCTTTAAGGCAGCGTACACCCCTGCCGCATCCGTACCCCTTTGCAATCAGGCCTCTTTTTACCGGTTTTAATACTGGTATCGAGTATGCCGCAGTCGGTTGCGTCCGACTGCAACGTTTCCACTTGTTTTTATCTATAATTGTAATGTACTTATAATAATTTAGTGTATTTTAAATTTTTTTTTTTTTTTATTATTTATATATATAAGTACTAGTAAGTGGCCCGCTTACTTCGCTGCGCGGATAGTTTATATAAATTTTAGCAATAGAAGATAGATACAAAATAAATAAATTAGAAAATATTTCACAAAATATTAAAGCAAAGTATTTAATATTCTCTTTTCCACGCCACCATTGAGGTAGAGAATCAGGCGCGTCATTTTTTATTGTGGTTTCCCCAGTAGGCCTTATTAACAACTTTTAACAACTTTTAAGAGCTTCTTTATAAACGACAGTGGTTGTTTTTCCGTCAGGTGCTAATACAAATAAACTTTTTGGTGAACTGGCTCTTGAGCAGGCTACATAAAATTGGCCATGAGAAAAACAATCGTGTCTTAAGCCTAGTCCGGCTAATTTAAGAGTTTGTCACTGTGATTTATTAATTGTTAAGGCAAAGCAAACTTTTAAAGGAAATTGCAATCTTTTAAATTGAATTGGCAATTCAGAATCAGAAGGTATTAATGGAATTTTCGGTATAAAAACCGTTTCCCCTATACCATTGCCAGAAAAGATAATTGCTTCGACAACATTCTTATGAAGGACTTTAACTTGCAATCTTGTACCATTGCACAGTTTAGGCGGTTTCAAGTTGCGAATCAACATTACAGGTGAACCAATCTTTAAAGTTAATTTATGTTGAGGCAGGCCAGCCGGATTTAATGAATTAAGAAACTCGACGGCGTAATGAACTGCATCTTCGATTACAGTCACAGAATCAATAGAGTTATATGTCATTTCTTCACTTTGAAATGATTTTAATAAAAACTCGTTTATTTCCAATGCATTGTCAATTCTCGCTGTCAATTTTTGAGAGATATTTGTAATATCCGGAAATATTTTTAGAGTTAGCTCTTCAATACTTTTCACAACATGACACAAAGTTGATGGTAAAGTTATTTTGCCATCATGGGTTGGAAATAATCCATTCCCTATTTGAAGAAGCATTTCTGCAAATTCACCATCTATGCTATCACCTTTTAAGTGCACTCGCATATTCTTCGTTAATGCAATTTTCTGTATTTTGGGACACAAAATTTAAGACTTTAAGCTTTGTACGCAGGAACTAGAAATATTTCTAGCTGTGTCAAACTCCATATAAAAAAAACGCTAGAAATAATTTCTGGACATAATTTCTAGAGATATTTCTAATGAGTATATGCAGCAGCTAGAAATGTATACTCAAAAAATGTTGAGAGTTGCCACATCGATTACATTGAAGTTGATCGTGTGGATTGCATTGAACAGCTGAATTTCTGCTAGAAAAAATGAGCAGCACATTATTTCTAGGCGTCAATTGTGAAATGGAGAGAAATTTGGGTGGCAAAAAAAATAAAGGTCGTGTAAAACAATTTTTAAACGACGCACAGTGGCGCCCGTAGAACAAGACAAGTGGCAAAAATCAAATATTGCATGTGCCTCTAAAAAATATTGAATTAACCAACTTTATAGAAAATTTTCCCACGATTTCAGATTTCAATCCTTTATACAACCAGATTTTTTGTTTAGAAGATATAGCCCTGCAAAGTTGACTGATTTTTTGTGTTGCATAAAAATCGCAATTTTAATGTGATTTTGACGGCTTTGAGATACAATAAAGCTTAGTATGCAGGAACTAGAATTATATCTGATAGAAAATTACACATTATTTCTAATGTGTATCCTAAGACCATGTGTGCCCCTTAAAAATTCTGGAAAAATCCCAAAAACGCAAAAAAATAGCAAACGATAAGGTAAAAGAGTAATACGGGCAAACTTGTGTTTACATTTAATTGCCTGCTTTTTAACTGTATTTTTTTAAACATAAAAATGACTGATGAGATGTTATTAACGGCAGTGGAGGAAGGTTCCTTGGATTTTCAGGATGAGCTTGCTGGAGTTGCATAATTTGAACAATAAAAATAAATAATTATAATAACTTTATTTTCCGCTTTTGCTGTTGCTTTCATTAATTTTTTTATATAGTATGTCGCTCATCTCCCTTTCCGCCTCAATTGATTGTTGTGGTGACAAATGAGCAAATAAAGTGGCCCAGTAACTAAAAATGGGTCGAGTTTCCTCCCTTTCCTTCTCCTTCTTCCTTTCCTCCTCCCTCTTCTTCTCTTCTTTTTCCTTCTGACTATCCTCCAAGTGGCTTCGCAGTATGTCCACTATCTGCTCCTCGGGTTTGATCACTTTCTCGACCCTACTTTTTTTGGCCTGGCGCGGCTGCTATGAAAAAAAAGTTAACGTAAATTTAATCTATAAATAAGAACATTTAATACTTACAAAATCATATGTAGGTGTGGTGGGCGAAATTATTTCTAAATCTAAGCTCTCGTCAACGGGAGACTCAAAATTAAATGTCGAACTTGCTGACGGCGGCTCCTCCCCTAAAATGTCATCTAAATTTGGTGTAGGGGGTCCAGTTGAAATACTACTGGAGCTGCAGGAAGGGCCTTCAAAAACGCCCATGTTATACGTGCTGTAAACGTGCAAAACTTAGAACAAGAGTTAAAGTTAATTAAAAGCAACGTACCGCCTTGCCGTAGACATATTTGGAACGAACGCCATTAAATCAGCGTACTGCCAATTAATTGATTCTTTAATTTTTTGTGCGTCCAGCACAACGCCTCCAGCACTGCCACTTTTCTTGGCCTTGGCACGTTGGTATTTTAGGCTTTCTTTCAAAGAAACCCATGCTTTCTTGCATTCCTCCGCTATTTAGCAAATTAAGTATTTGTATTATTTATGTAAATAACAACCAGATTAGTACTCACCGCTTTTCTCCAACTGCACGCCAATTGATTCCCAAGCAGCTCTTATAAAATTTGCATCCATATGCTTTGCGTGTGTAAGGTCCCAAATGCAACTATTTTCCCTCACTGCGTTGATTAATTTGATCTTGTCGTCATGTAAAAATTTTTTAACACGACTTTCATTTTTTTTGCCACTCAAAATTCCCTCCATTTCACAATTGACGCCTAGAAATAATGTGCTGCTCATTTTTTCTAGCAGAAATTCAGCTGTTCAATGCAATCCTCACGATCCACTTCAATGTAATCGATGTGGCAACTCACAACATTTTTTGAGTATTCATTTCTAACTGCTGCATACACTCATTAGAAATGTCTCTAGAAATTATGTCCAGAAATTATTTCTAGCGTTTTTATACTCGATACCGAAGGTAAAGAGTATATTGGTTTTGTGCAACATGGTGTCTGTCCGTCTGTCCGTCTGACCGTCTGTCCGTCTGTCCGTCCGTATGGTTGCAAGATTTTTCCACACCCTTCAAGCTAGAGACTTCTCTTTATCTATGGGATAGTAAATTAAAGTGTCAAGATGGGGGCTCTACGTTAACTGGGGGGCTGGCAAATCGATAGATTCGATAACTCAAAACCGATAAATCCACATATTTCGCACATCCTTACAGCTAGAAGTACCAAATTTGGTAAGAAGATAGCTACTAGCAACCCCCTACCTGCCACGCCCACCGATACTGCCCAAGCCGCCCCCATCCAACCCAACGCTTCGTCAAAAACGGGAATGCGTGTATCTTCCAGAGTTGTGGAGCTAGAGCCACCAAATTTAGTAGGAAGATAGCTGGCAACGACCCCCAAAAATCTGCATCAAAGTTTTAAAGCAACGCCCTCCATTTCGCCCCACTTTCCCCACTTTTTACATTTTTCGAGCTAGAGTTACCAAATTTGGTATGAAGATAGCAATTGACATTCCACAAAGATATGCATCAAAAATTTGGATGCCACGCCCAACCATACAGCCCCCAGCCCCCCCTTTCCACACCTTTTACAAACTTTGAGCTAGAGTCACCAAATTTGGAAGGAATATAGCTGGTGGCATCCCCATCTGCATCGGAGAATCTTTAAGGCAGCGTACACCCCTGCCGCATCCGTACCCCTTTGCAATAAGGCCTCTTTTTACCGGTTTTAATACTGGTATCGAGTATGCCGCAGTCGGTTGCGTCCGACTGCAACGTTTCCACTTGTTTTTATATGGAGTTTGACACATCTAGAAATATTTCTAGTTCCTGCATACTAAGCTTAACTCAAAAACTAAGAAACGGATCATCATTATTTTTGATTCTATTAATAGATCTTTTTATTAAAAATAGAATAAAAAAAAATTGTTTGCTTTGCGGTTGGCCAGGTAAATCGATATTTACCAACTATCCATTTTTTCACTATTTTTCAACTTTGATGGAAAATAAAAAACAATTGTCACATTTTACATCTGCCATATTTTCAAAATTATTTCTTTGATTATTCCTTTATCTAATGCAAAAAGTTTCAGCTGCCCGTTTTTGCCCCTTTTATTTTTATACCCTTAACCCATAAAATGGGTAAATAAGGGTATAATGGTTTTGTGCAAAAGTATGTAACAGGCAGAAGGAAGCATCTCCGACCCTATAAAGTATATATATTCTTGATCAGCATCAATAGCCGAGTCGATTTAGCCATGTCCGTCTGTCCGTCTGTCTGTCCGTCTGTCCGTCTGTATGAACGCGTGGATCTCAGAGACTACAAGAGCTAGAGACTTCAGATTTGGGATATAAGTTCTCCTTTACCATGAGCAGAACAAGTTTGCTTCAAATTATCGATAACTGTTCTGGTTTCCGATATACACATGTGATCGATAACAAAAAAATATCGAATTTGGAAAATGAAAAAATGAGGGTCGAAAGAATGAGTAACGATTGATCTTTTCTGAAAATTTCGTCCAAATCGGTTAAGAAACACCGGAGATATCGAGCTTAATCGATTGATTAAGTCAGTATACCAAAGTCTTATATAAATTTAATTTATTTTTTGCCACTGGGTTCAGGGTATCTTCTAGTCGGGCTGTCCCGACTAGAGCCTTCTTACTTGTTAAATGTAAAAAAGTGAAAAATGTCTTAGGTAAAAAATGTGTTGCATGCATTTCTGGGCCATTTATGACTCATAACCGTGAAAACCCATTCTTATCGTTATTGTTTCGTTCCTTATTGTTAAGATGCATGATTTTTATACCCTTAACCCATAAAATGGGTAAATAAGGGTATAATGGTTTTGTGCAAAAGTATGTAACAGGCAGAAGGAAGCATCTCCGACCCTATAAAGTATATATATTCTTGATCAGCATCAATAGCCGAGTCGATTTAGCCATGTCCGTCTGTCCGTCTGTCTGTCCGTCTGTCCGTCTGTCCGTCTGTATGAACGCGTGGATCTCAGAGACTGCAAGAGCTAGAGATTTGGGATATAAGTTCTCCTATACCATGAGCAGAACAAGTTTGCTTCAAATTATCGATAACTATCCTGGTTTCCGATATACACATAATATCGATAACAAAAAAATATCGAATTTGGAAAATGTAAAAATGAGGGTTGAAAGAATGAGTAACGATAGATCTTTTCTGAAAATTTCGTCCAAATCGGTTAAGAAACACCGGAGATATCGAATTTAATCGATTGAAGCTAAGTCAGTATACCAAAGTCTTATATAAATTTAATTTTTTTTTTTGCAACTGGGTTCAGGGTATCTTCTAGTCGGGCTCTCCCGACTAGAGCCTTCTTACTTGTTTTTTTTTCATTCAGTTATGCTTGTCTGAAACCCTTTGTTAAATTCTGGTCCCTAAACTCAGGTGCAGTTACAGGATATACAATTAAACTACCTGATACGCACCATATATAGAAATTGCCCTGGTGCACAAGTAGTAACATCCCATACAGGTAGGCACAAATCTTATTCGGACACGTGCGAAGTACCCAAATTGCACAAATTGACCTAAGCCCAAATATATAACAAATAATAGGTAAATTTTGCAGGCATGAAAGCTAACTCTTTTCTTGAATCCTTGATCCAAACGGTATCTATCAGGTAGTAGATTAGACTATATATTGAAAAAAAATCATAATCTCTGGATTAGTCTACGACTGAAAATTGGCGAGACAAGTACTACATTACTCTTCAAGTATGTCATTGAACAATCAAAAATTATTTGACCTGTTTAGGAAGTCAGACACACCAACAAATTTCATGGAAGCTGCCTTCGAAGAACTTGATAGCTAATACGGCAATGTACAGAGAAGTGAAAATATAAAAAGAAAACTTGCCTTGACTTATGCCAAACTAAACTCAAGATGGATGCAAGCCATCCTGGATACATTGACAGGAGCTGAATCCAGCACATCAACCGGCCGAGTAAGAGGAAGGCTAACTAAAAACATGGAAGAGTGCTCAAATTTTACAAGAAAGAGGAAACTTGCTGATTCAACAAATGATTTATGACCATTTATCGGAAGCGCTGTCTATTAGATATACAAAAAAAATGCAAACTGACCAGGGGCGTAGCTACCGCTGTATCAGCTGTATCAATTATACGGGGGCCCCCAACTTGCGTTAGCAAAAATTAATAAAAACATAACAATTTTTTTTTTTTTTTCAGAACTGACGAACGTCAAAAGGAGAATTTTAATTTTTACCCGCGTAAACAGAGCTCGCAAAAAAGTGTCAACACTTTCTCATAATGAAAAGAGGGAGCGAAAAAACACACTCATTTCTGTTCTTGATCAATGAGTGTAATGCTCAAGCTAAGTTTTTTTTCTTTTTCGTTTTGCTCGTGTCTTCCAAATACCGTTTTGGGTGAGCACAAACGACCAAAGTGTCTTTCGCGTGTGTTTGCTCAATGGAAAACACGAAACAGAGGACACAAGAGAACTGAAAAAAAGTGTTTTGCTGAGAGAGAGAGAGCGAGAGTGAACGATAAAACTTAGGTTGCGCAGAAACTGGTTTATGTTCTGCGCAGATGACGTCACATGGATGCATGTGTTGAATATTTGCCTTGTTTACATTTAAAATAACTATATTTTGGCTTTTAATACAATAAAATAATCTATATATATAAAAGAGTTTGTCCTGATGATAATGGAAGAGCCACAGCCTAAACGAAAAGAGCTAGAAGGCTGAAATTTTCACACAATTTTCCATGCAGGTAGGAGGTGAGCACTAAGAAGGGAATTTTTATTTGGACAACTCCTTCAAGTACCTCCCATACGATTTGGAGCACTTTTTACCCATTTTAAAAAACAAATTACAATTACAACAAGTACCCATTCCACTACTGTCGCCTGATTGTCGCACAAGCTGAGAGTTTGATCGCGAGCGAGAATACAAAAACAAAACAAATACGCAGTGACGCCTTCGCGTCGCACAAGCAAAGTCATAAAAAAGGTTCTTACACTTGCAAAAAGAAACGGATTTCCGCTTCTTAATGAATAAGTGCATACACAATTAAGTGAACAATGCGCTTGAAAATAATTTTCATAATTTTATGTACATGTATCACTTCGCACAGTGCACATTTTTTTTTTTTCAAATTTGTGTGCCTTTGACAATTGATTTACGACCCAAGTAGCGTTTGTTGTTGTTGTAAGTGTTGTTGTTGGGCCCGCACTGCAACTTTTTGTTGGTGTCATTGATTTAAAAAAAAAAAACAACAACAACATAACAAAACTTAGTGCGTCTAGAAAAATTTCCCACACCAGAATATGTTATGGGGGTGGATTCACCTGCTTGCTGCTTATATAACTTAGACAAAACGTATCACACTAACGTTATTGATATACAATTTCGAACAAGCAAAGGGCGTTCACATAATGATAATCAGATAATTTGAAATCTCGCTCCGATCATGCTCCTTTGTTGTTGCTCATTTACGTTCACTCTCTATTTTATGTGCGCGCTTTGCATGTCAATCATAAGGTTTAATAACCCTACCTCCTTCGCACACACTAAACTAAAGCTAAAGGCAATATGCAATTCACTTAGCTGCAGCCTCTTAGATATTTTTTGCGTTGATTCAGTGCGTGCGAAGAAGGTAGCGATACTACGCTCTTTGTCTAACTTGCAGAGCGCGCGCATACATAAGAGAGTTAGCCGAAATAGCCAACAACGAAGGCGCATGATCGGAGCGAGATTTAAAAATAATTTGTCATCTAGCGCCAAACATGAAGAGCGATGCGTGAGCGTGTTCAAGTTTTAAGCTGCCTCTTTGGGTTTGGGACCAGCAGCGCTCAACTCATGATGCAGGTGTTGAATTGCCGACTGTCAGCACAACACGAGAATGAGCGAATCTGAAAACAAGTAAGAAGGCTTAAGTTGAGAAATCCCGACTAAAAGATACCCTGAGCCCGTGTATTAAAATGACTGCAGAAGTCTCCTGTGTTTCTTAATCGATTTGGATTATTAATTTTCACAGAATTTATAAAGTTATCCATTGTTTTAACTCCTATTTTTACATTTTCTAAATAACAGACATGTGGACTCGGCTGTTGAAGCTGATTTATGTGGTCGGAGATGCTTCTTTCTGCCTGTTACATACTTTTGCACAAATCAATTATACCCTTTTTTACCCATTTTATGGGTTCAGGGTATAAAAATAATGTAATATTTTAGGCATGCTTTCAAAACAAAGTTTTCTTATATTTTGTAGCCACAGATAACAGAGAGAAGAACAAAGAAGAAGAAATATAACTGTAAATGGTACTCACTGCAAGCAGCATGCACAGCTGAGCGAATATATGCTGCAACACAAAGAGCGACTTAAAGCGTGATCAGCGCGCGCGTCTCTCTTATGACTGCCGCTAGATATAACATAGTTTGAATGCAATCATGCATCTTTGTTGTTGCTCATTTACGTTCACTCTCTATTTTATGTGCGCGCTTTGCATGTCAATCATAAAGTTTAATATCCCTGTCTCCTCCGCACTCACTGAGCTAAGCTAACCATAACTAAGAGGCTGCAGTTAAGGGAATTGCATTGCCTAATTTACACCACCCATACATAGCTCTTAAGTGCAAGCGTTGTATGTATGAGCTCGGGATCTGCTGCTTAGAGGAATAACTGTAATGCTCTTTCCAACTTTATGTTTTTACATACAATGGTAAGGGAATTGGTTATGCATTTTAGTTCATATTTAATATGAACAATGAAAGTTAATTTTCGTTTCAGTGAATTTTTTAATATTGTTTATATTAAGGATAATAATTTCGATTTTCGACTTAATAATTGAAGCAACCTTATTTATAGTTCTCTTCTATTTTGCATATTATATAATAGCTATACAGACGCTGCTTAAGTGCATTTGAAAATCAAATAAAACTAATCAGTCTGAATATTCTATTAAGTTAATATAAGTTGGTATATTCAACTTTATTGAATTCTATACTTACGTATAGACACTGTAACGTTGTAACAATCGTTTTACAGTGAAGTCAATTGACTCACAGCCAAATTAAAATATGTCTATTGAAAGTTTAGATAATAGTGGTGTTTTGGTGCCGCATTCAGTTGTTGCTATAATTGGTGATGGAGCCTGCCTTTTTAGATCTATTTCCTACCTTTTATTTGGTAGGCAAGGCTTCCATGGCACCATACGCCAAAATATTGTTGAACATGTTGTAACCAACTGGCAAATTTTTGCTTGCTTCAGCATAAACTTAAATGGAGAGTGTTATAGCTCTTCTGAACAATATGAGTGCGAAATGTCAAATTCAAATAATTATGGTACTGCATGTGAGCTTCAAGCAGCAGCAGAAATTTATGCTGTAAATTTTCAAGTTTTTCAAAATGGAAATTTATTACAAGCATTCGGAAATAATATGCATCCTGTAAAAAGATTGCGTTTTACCGGTCCATTAATGAATGGACATTTTGATGTTGATATTTCTTTAGAGGAAGTATTAACTCAAGAATCTGATACGTCAAGTGAATGTATAACTGAAAATGTTAAAAATCCTGTTAAAAGACGTAGTCGACTCACCGGCAAAACAGAAAAAATGTAAAAAAACGTTAATTTGAAGAAAATTAGTGATATCAATAGGGGTAAGCGCATAGAAGCATCAAAAAGATATCGTGTTAATAATCCTGATGTTGTTAGAGTTGTAGTGAGAAGACATCAGGCTAATAATCCTGAAGCTCATAGAGTTGCAGTGAGAAGGCATCAGGCTAATAATCCTGACACACGTCAAGAAAGGCGTTTGCGTGCATGGAGTGTTAAAGCCATGTCTGGCTTAAACTATGATTTTGAAATAGCTTACAAGTCATATAAAATTACTCAACTTGGTAGTATGAATTTGATATGCAAACATTGTAATGCTTTAAAATGGAAAAATGAGCCTTTGGGTATCTGTTGCAAGGCAGGAAAAGTTAAACTTTCACAAAATGAAAGTTTGCCTGATCCACTTAAAAGCTTAATAATTGGTGGACATCCCAAGCATGATTATTTCATTGATCGAATAAGAAAGTATAACAGCTCCTTTCAAATGACTTCTTTTGGAAGTACAAAAATTATAAATGAAAGTTGGTCAACCTTTAAAGTCCAAGGACAAGTGTATCACTTAATTCGTAGTGTCCGACCTTTGCCAAATGAAGAAATGCAGTTTCTTCAAATTTATTTTGTTGGTGATGATGAAAAGGAAGTTCAACTACGTTGCAAAAATATTTCAAATGTTGATTGTAGCGTAGTAAAGGATCTTCAATGAATGTTTCATCAGCATAATCGTTATGTAAAAGATCTAAAAATAAAATACAAACAAGTACCAAAGACTATAAATTGGTTATACATGCTGATCGAACACCCGCTGGTGCACATAAAGGGCTTTACAATGCACCTCTATCAAGCGAAGTAGCAGTTATTGTAGTAGAAGTTATTGTTGGTCAGCAATTTGAAAAGCGCAATATTATTATTGAAAGCCATAATAATAAATTACATCGTATAAGGGAGGTGCATCGATCATACGATGCCTTACAGAACCCTTTGCTATTTCCTTATGGCGAAGATGGCTATTCAGTGGATATACAAGAATGGAATTCATTATTAAAAAAGGAGGAACCAAAAAAATTATATCTGCGTTAAGCTTTTACAGTTATAAAATAATGATTCGTCAATCTGAGTTAAATCATTTAATTTATTGTCGTTCCCTTTATAGTCAACTTTTAGTTGATATGTATGCTAAAATTGATACAGAAAGGTTAACTTATATTCGCTACAATCAAGCGAAACTCAGAGCAGTTAGCTATATACATCTACAAGATGCAATAGGCCAACAAGATGTTGACGCAGCTCAACTTGGTCAGATGGTAATTTTACCGTCTTCTTTTACAAGCTCTGCACGATATATGCATGAAAAGACTCAAGATGCTATGACATATGCTATTATGGGCGACCAGATCTTTTCATAACATTCACATGCAATCCACAATGAAATGACATAAAAAGTGTTTTATAACTGGGTCAAAAACCGCATGATCGTCAGGATATTATAGCTCGAGTTTTTCATTTAAAAGTTAAAGCTTTAATGTCACTGACAAAAGGTTCTTTGTTTGGAAGCGTGCAATGTTTCATGTACTCTGTGGAATGACAAAAGCGGGGTTTACCACATATACATATTCTACTTTGGTTAGAAAATAAAATAAGACCAGATAAAATCGATAAGATTATCTGTGCCGTAATACCAAACGCAGATGAGGATCCTTTGTTATTTAACATTGTTAAGTCAAATATGATTCATGGTCCTTGCGGTGCATTTAATAATATATCGCCACGCATGAAAAATGGAAAATGTACCAAAAGGTTTCCTCGACAATTACTAAAAGAAACTGTGACTGGAAAAGATAGTTACCCTCTATATCGTAGAAGAGCGATAGAAGATGGTGGTAATGCAATTAATATAAATGATAATTGCATAGATAATCGTTGGGTTGTGCCTTATAACTGTGTACTATTGAGAACATTTGAAGCTCACATAAATGTTGAGTATTGTAGTTCTGTAAAGTCTATTAAATACATTTGTAAATATGTTAACAAGGGAAATTAATATGTACGAAAGTGGCCGTTATATAAGTAGCTCAGTAGCGGTATGGAGAATCCTTGCATTTCCCATACATGAACTTTTCCGGCTATTACACACTTAGCTGTTCATTTAGAAAATGGTCAACGGATATATTTTAACCCCAATAATCCGCAACAATTACTTGACAGATTAAGCATTACACCCAAAACCACTTTGCTAGCCTTCTTTGAGCTATGAACACCTGATGAGTTTGCAAGAACGCTTCTATATTGTGAAGTTCCATCGTATTTTACATGGAACAATAAAGAATTTCAAAAAAGAAAACGAGGGCATGATGTGCTAAATTTTCCTGGAGTTAAAAGAGATTCAGCTTTGGGAAGAGTTACACTATTCATCCCAATAATACAGAATGTTTTTGTTTAAGACTTTTACTACATTTTTTAAGAGGCCCAACTTCATTTTCAAATTTAAAAACCGTAAATGGTTTAACATACGCATCATTTCAATTGGCGTGTAAAGCTCTAGGATTACTAGAAGATGATAAGCACTGGGATTCAACTATAGCCGAAGCTGTCATATGTAAAAATCCTACAAAACTGAGAGAACTTTTTGCAATAATGTTAGTATTTTGTCAAATTTCAGATGCTCTTAAACTTTAAAATACTTATAAAGAAAGTTTCTCAGAAGATATTTTAAGAGCCTTTCATTTTTCACAAGACAGAAATATTGATGAAAGTATTGTGAATAATGTATTAAATAAATGTCTTATTTACATTGAAGATATTGTACTGTCTATTGGTGGTCAAAACTTGACTTACTATGGACTTCCACTACCAATTAGATCCGAGGAAATTGTTCCAAATATTGAATATCATAGAGAAACAGATTATGAAAATTGCGATAATTTTGCTGTTAATAATGAGCTACTCCTTACTGCTGAGCAAAACAAGTATACGAAGAGATACTACATAGCGTTGAAGCAGAAAAGGGAGAAATCTATTTTTTAAATGCACCTGGTGGAACAGGTAAAATTTTTCTTTTAAATTTACTATTGGCAAAGGTACGGCAAAGTAAAAAAATTGCATTGGCCGTTGCTTCTTCCGGTATCGCAAAGCGCATTCTACACTTGAGATTCCATTTAATTTGATTCATTTAGAATCACCACATTGCTCAATTTCAAAGCAATCTAATATTGCTGCTGTGCTCAAAGATTGCAAGCTTATTGTTTGGGATGAGTGTACTATGGGCCATAAGGGTGCTTTTGAAGCTGTATATCGATCTTTGAAAGACATTCGAGATAGTGAATACTTAATGGGTGGCATAACTGTTCTCTTAGCTGGTGATTTTCGACAAACTCTTCCAGTGATCCCCAGAGGAACAAGAGCAGATGAAATAAATGCGTGCTTAAAGTCTTAAATTTTGTGGCCTAAAATACAGAAAATTGCATTAACGAAGAATATGCGAGTGCACTTTAAAGGTGATAGCATAGCTGGTGAATTTGCAGAAATGCTTCTTCAAATAGGAAATGGATTATTTCCAGCCCATAATGGCAAAATAACTTTACCATCAACTTTGTGTCATGTTGTGAAAAGTATTGAAGAGCTAACTCTAAAAATATTTCCGGATATTACAAATATCTCTCAAAAATCACTCGAATGGTTTTCAGAACGTGCTATTTTGACTGCGAGAAATGACAATGCATTGGAAATAAACGAGTTTTTATTAAAATCATTCCAAAGTGAAGAAATGACATATAACTCTATTGATTCTGTGACTGAAATCGAAGATGCAGTTCATTAAATCCGGCTGGCCTGCCTCAACATAAATTAACTTTAAAGATTGGTTCACCTGTAATGTTGATTCGCAACTTGAAACCGCCAAAACTGTGCAATGGTACAAGACTGCAAGTTAAAGCCCTTCATAAGAATGTTGTCGAAGCAATTATCTTTACTGGCAATGGTATAGGGGAAACGGTTTTTATACCGAGAATTCCATTAATACCTTCTGATTCTGAATTGCCAATTCAATTTAAAAGATTGCAATTTCCTTTAAAAGTTTGCTTTGCCTTAACAATTAATAAATCACAGGGACAAACTCTTAAATTAGCCGGACTAGACTTAAGACACGATTGTTTTTCTCATGGCCAATTTTATGTAGCCTGCTCAAGAGTCAGTTCACCAAAAAGTTTATTTGTATTAGCACCTGACGGAAAAACTACCAATGTCGTTTATAAGAAGCTCTTAAAGTTGTTAATAATTGCAAATTAAATTCAATAAGTGGATAAGGTTTTAATACTGGTATCGAGTATGCCGCAGTCGGTTGCGTCCGACTGCAACGTTTCCACTTGTTTTTATATGGAGTTTGACACATCTAGAAATATTTCTAGTTCCTGCATACTAAGCTTAACTCAAAAACTAAGAAACGGATCATCATTATTTTTGATTCTATTAATAGATCTTTTTATTAAAAATAGAATAAAAAAAATTGTTTGCTTTGCGGTTGGCCAGGTAAATCGATATTTACCAACTATCCATTTTTTCACTATTTTTCAACTTTGATGGAAAATAAAAAACAATTGTCACATTTTACATCTGCCATATTTTCAAAATTATTTCTTTGATTATTCCTTTATCTAATGCAAAAAGTTTCAGCTGCCCGTTTTTGCCCCTTTTATTTTTAAATGTAAAAAAGTGAAAAATGTCTTAGGTAAAAAATGTGTTGCATGCATTTCTGGGCCATTGATGACTCATAACCGTGAAAACCCATTCTTATCGTTATTGTTTCGTTCCTTATTGTTAAGATGCATGATTTTTTTTTTTTCATTCAGTTATGCTTGTCTGAAACCCTTTGTTAAATTCTGGTCCCTAAACTCAGGTGCAGTTACAGGATATACAATTAAACTACCTGATACGCACCATATATAGAAATTGCCCTGGTGCACAAGTAGTAACATCCCATACAGGTAGGCACAAATCTTATTCGGACACGTGCGAAGTACCCAAATTGCACAAATTGACCTAAGCCCAAATATATAACAAATAATAGGTAAATTTTGCAGGCATGAAAGCTAACTCTTTTCTTGAATCCTTGATCCAAACGGTATCTATCAGGTAGTAGATTAGACTATATATTGAAAAAAAATCATAATCTCTGGATTAGTCTACGACTGAAAATTGGCGAGACAAGTACTACATTACTCTTCAAGTATGTCATTGAACAATCAAAAATTATTTGACCTGTTTAGGAAGTCAGACACACCAACAAATTTCATGGAAGCTGCCTTCGAAGAACTTGATAGCTAATACGGCAATGTACAGAGAAGTGAAAATATAAAAAGAAAACTTGCCTTGACTTATGCCAAACTAAACTCAAGATGGATGCAAGCCATCCTGGATACATTGACAGGAGCTGAATCCAGCACATCAACCGGCCGAGTAAGAGGAAGGCTAACTAAAAACATGGAAGAGTGCTCAAATTTTACAAGAAAGAGGAAACTTGCTGATTCAACAAATGATTTATGACCATTTATCGGAAGCGCTGTCTATTAGATATACAAAAAAAATGCAAACTGACCAGGGGCGTAGCTACCGCTGTATCAGCTGTATCAATTATACGGGGGCCCCCAACTTGCGTTAGCAAAAATTAATAAAAACATAACAATTTTTTTTTTTTTTCAGAACTGACGAACGTCAAAAGGAGAATTTTAATTTTTACCCGCGTAAACAGAGCTCGCAAAAAAGTGTCAACACTTTCTCATAATGAAAAGAGGGAGCGAAAAAACACACTCATTTCTGTTCTTGATCAATGAGTGTAATGCTCAAGCTAAGTTTTTTTTCTTTTTCGTTTTGCTCGTGTCTTCCAAATACCGTTTTGGGTGAGCACAAACGACCAAAGTGTCTTTCGCGTGTGTTTGCTCAATGGAAAACACGAAACAGAGGACACAAGAGAACTGAAAAAAGTGTTTTGCTGAGAGAGAGAGAGCGAGAGTGAACGATAAAACTTAGGTTGCGCAGAAACTGGTTTATGTTCTGCGCAGATGACGTCACATGGATGCATGTGTTGAATATTTGCCTTGTTTACATTTAAAATAACTATATTTTGGCTTTTAATACAATAAAATAATCTATATATATAAAAGAGTTTGTCCTGATGATAATGGAAGAGCCACAGCCTAAACGAAAAGAGCTAGAAGGCTGAAATTTTCACACAATTTTCCATGCAGGTAGGAGGTGAGCACTTAGAAGGGAATTTTTATTTGGACAACTCCTTCAAGTACCTCCCATACGATTTGGAGCACTTTTTACCCATTTTAAAAAACAAATTACAATTACAACAAGTACCCATTCCACTACTGTCGCCTGATTGTCGCACAAGCTGAGAGTTTGATCGCGAGCGAGAATACAAAAACAAAACAAATACGCAGTGACGCCTTCGCGTCGCACAAGCAAAGTCATAAAAAAGGTTCTTACACTTGCAAAAAAGAAACGGATTTCCGCTTCTTAATGAATAAGTGCATACACAATTAAGTGAACAATGCGCTTGAAAATAATTTTCATAATTTTATGTACATGTATCACTTCGCACAGTGCACATTTTTTTTTTTTCAAATTTGTGTGCCTTTGACAATTGATTTACGACCCAAGTAGCGTTTGTTGTTGTTGTAAGTGTTGTTGTTGGGCCCGCACTGCAACTTTTTGTTGGTGTCATTGATTTAAAAAAAAAAAACAACAACAACATAACAAAACTTAGTGCGTCTAGAAAAATTTCCCACAACAGAATATGTTATGGGGGGTGGATTCGCCTGCTTGCTGCTTATATAACTTAGACAAAACGTAGCACACTAACATTATTGATATACAATTTCGAACAAGCAAAGGGCGTTCACATAATGATAATCAGATAATTTGAAATCTCGCTCCGATCATGCTCCTTTGTTGTTGCTCATTTACGTTCACTCTCTATTTTATGTGCGCGCTTTGCATGTCAATCGTAAGGTTTAATAACCCTACCTCCTTCGCACACACTAAACTAAAGCTAAAGGCAATATGCAATTCACTTAGCTGCAGCCTCTTAGATATTTTTTGCGTTGATTCAGTGCGTGCGAAGAAGGTAGCGATACTACGCTCTTTGTCTAACTTGCAGAGCGCGCGCATACATAAGAGAGTTAGCCGAAATAGCCAACAACGAAGGCGCATGATCGGAGCGAGATTTAAAAATAATTTGTCATCTAGCGCCAAACATGAAGAGCGATGCGTGAGCGTGTTCAAGTTTTAAGCTGCCTCTTTGGGTTTGGGACCAGCAGCGCTCAACTCATGATGCAGGTGTTGAATTGCCGACTGTCAGCACAACACGAGAATGAGCGAATCTGAAAACAAGTAAGAAGGCTTAAGTTGAGAAATCCCGACTAAAAGATACCCTGAGCCCGTGTATTGAAATGACTGCAGAAGTCTCCTGTGTTTCTTAATCGATTTGGATTATTAATTTTCACAGAATTTATAAAGTTATCCATTGTTTTAACTCCTATTTTTACATTTTCTAAATAACAGACATGTGGACTCGGCTGTTGAAGCTGATTTATGTGGTCGGAGATGCTTCTTTCTGCCTGTTACATACTTTTGCACAAATCAATTATACCCTTTTTTACCCATTTTATGGGTTCAGGGTATAAAAATAATGTAATATTTTAGGCATGCTTTCAAAACAAAGTTTTCTTATATTTTGTAGCCACAGATAACAGAGCGAAGAACAAAGAAGAAGAAATATAACTGTAAATGGTACTCACTGCAAGCAGCATGCACAGCTGAGCGAATATATGCTGCAACACAAAGAGCGACTTAAAGCGTGATCAGCGCGCGCGTCTCTCTTATGACTGCCGCTAGATATAACATAGTTTGAATGCAATCATGCATCTTTGTTGTTGCTCATTTACGTTCACTCTCTATTTTATGTGCGCGCTTTGCATGTCAATCATAAAGTTTAATATCCCTGTCTCCTCCGCACTCACTGAGCTAAGCTAACCATAACTAAGAGGCTGCAGTTAAGGGAATTGCATTGCCTAATTTACACCACCCATACATAGCTCTTAAGTGCAAGCGTTGTATGTATGAGCTCGGGATCTGCTGCTTAGAGGAATAACTGTAATGCTCTTTCCAACTTTATGTTTTTACATACAATGGTAAGGGAATTGGTTATGCATTTTAGTTCATATTTAATATGAACAATGAAAGTTAATTTTCGTTTCAGTGAATTTTTTAATATTGTTTATATTAAGGATAATAATTTCGATTTTCGACTTAATAATTGAAGCAACCTTATTAATAGTTCTCTTCTATTTTGCATATTATATAATAGCTATACAGACGCTGCTTAAGTGCATTTGAAAATCAAATAAAACTAATCAGTCTGAATATTCTATTAAGTTAATATAAGTTGGTATATTCAACTTTATTGAATTCTATACTTACGTATAGACACTGTAACGTTGTAACAATCGTTTTACAGTGAAGTCAATTGACTCACAGCCAAATTAAAATATGTCTATTGAAAGTTTAGATAATAGTGGTGTTTTGGTGCCGCATTCAGTTGTTGCTATAATTGGTGATGGAGCCTGCCTTTTTAGATCTATTTCCTACCTTTTATTTGGTAGGCAAGGCTTCCATGGCACCATACGCCAAAATATTGTTGAACATGTTGTAACCAACTGGCAAATTTTTGCTTGCTTCAGCATAAACTTAAATGGAGAGTGTTATAGCTCTTCTGAACAATATGAGTGCGAAATGTCAAATTCAAATAATTATGGTACTGCATGTGAGCTTCAAGCAGCAGCAGAAATTTATGCTGTAAATTTTCAAGTTTTTCAAAATGGAAATTTATTACAAGCATTCGGAAATAATATGCATCCTGTAAAAAGATTGCGTTTTACCGGTCCATTAATGAATGGACATTTTGATGTTGATATTTCTTTAGAGGAAGTATTAACTCAAGAATCTGATACGTCAAGTGAATGTATAACTGAAAATGTTAAAAATCCTGTTAAAAGACGTAGTCGACTCACCGGCAAAACAGAAAAAAGGTAAAAAAAACGTTAATTTGAAGAAAATTAGTGATATCAATAGGGGTAAGCGCATAGAAGCATCAAAAAGATATCGTGTTAATAATCCTGATGTTGTTAGAGTTGTAGTGAGAAGACATCAGGCTAATAATCCTGAAGCTCATAGAGTTGCAGTGAGAAGGCATCAGGCTAATAATCCTGACACACGTCAAGAAAGGCGTTTGCGTGCATGGAGTGTTAAAGCCATGTCTGGCTTAAACTATGATTTTGAAATAGCTTACAAGTCATATAAAATTACTCAACTTAGTAGTATGAATTTGATATGCAAACATTGTAATGCTTTAAAATGGAAAAATGAGCCTTTGGGTATCTGTTGCAAGGCAGGAAAAGTTAAACTTTCACAAAATGAAAGTTTGCCTGATCCACTTAAAAGCTTAATAATTGATGGACATCCCAAGCATGATTATTTCATTGATCGAATAAGAAAGTATAACAGCTCCTTTCAAATGACTTCTTTTGGAAGTACAAAAATTATAAATGAAAGTTGGTCAACCTTTAAAGTCCAAGGACAAGTGTATCACTTAATTCGTAGTGTCCGACCTTTGCCAAATGAAGAAATGCAGTTTCTTCAAATTTATTTTGTTGGTGATGATGAAAAGGAAGCTCAACTACGTTGCAAAAATATTTCAAATGTTGATTGTAGCGTAGTAAAGGATCTTCAATGAATGTTTCATCAGCATAATCGTTATGTAAAAGATCTAAAAATGGCTCTCAATAAAATACAAACAAGTACCAAAGACTATAAATTGGTTATACATGCTGATCGAACACCCGCTGGTGCACATAAAGGGCTTTACAATGCACCTCTATCAAGCGAAGTAGCAGTTATTGTAGTAGAAGTTATTGTTGGTCAGCAATTTGAAAAGCGCAATATTATTATTGAAAGCCATAATAATAAATTACATCGTATAAGGGAGGTGCATCGATCATACGATGCCTTACAGAACCCTTTGCTATTTCCTTATGGCGAAGATGGCTATTCAGTGGATATACAAGAATGGAATTCATTATTAAAAAAGGAGGAACCAAAAAAAATTATATCTGCGTTAAGCTTTTACAGTTATAAAATAATGATTCGTCAATCTGAGTTAAATCATTTAATTTATTGTCGTTCCCTTTATAGTCAACTTTTAGTTGATATGTATGCTAAAATTGATACAGAAAGGTTAACTTATATTCGCTACAATCAAGCGAAACTCAGAGCAGTTAGCTATATACATCTACAAGATGCAATAGGCCAACAAGATGTTGACACAGCTCAACTTGGTCAGATGGTAATTTTACCGTCTTCTTTTACAAGCTCTGCACGATATATGCATGAAAAGACTCAAGATGCTATGACATATGCTATTATGGGCGACCAGATCTTTTCATAACATTCACATGCAATCCACAATGAAATGACATAAAAAGTGTTTTATAACTGGGTCAAAAACCGCATGATCGTCAGGATATTATAGCTCGAGTTTTTCATTTAAAAGTTAAAGCTTTAATGTCACTGACAAAAGGTTCTTTGTTTGGAAGCGTGCAATGTTTCATGTACTCTGTGGAATGGCAAAAGCGGGGTTTACCACATATACATATTCTACTTTGGTTAGAAAATAAAATAAGACCAGATAAAATCGATAAAATTATCTGTGCCGAAATACCAAACGCAGATGAGGATCCTTTGTTATTTAACATTGTTAAGTCAAATATGATTCATGGTCCTTGCGGTGCATTTAATAATATATCGCCACGCATGAAAAATGGAAAATGTACCAAAAGGTTTCCTCGACAATTACTAAAAGAAACTGTGACTGGAAAAGATAGTTACCCTCTATATCGTAGAAGAGCGATAGAAGATGGTGGTAATGCAATTAATATAAATGATAATTGCATAGATAATCGTTGGTTTGTGCCTTATAACTGTGTACTATTGAGAACATTTGAAGCTCACATAAATGTTGAGTATTGTAGTTCTGTAAAGTCTATTAAATACATTTGTAAATATGTTAACAAGGGCAGTGATCAAGCATCATTTACTCTTGAAGACCAACGTAATGAAATTAATATGTACAAAAGTGGCCGTTATATAAGTAGCTCAGTAGCGGTATGGAGAATCCTTGCATTTCCCATACATGAACTTTTCCGGCTATTACACACTTAGCTGTTCATTTAGAAAATGGTCAACGGATATATTTTAACCCCAATAATCCGCAACAATTACTTGACAGATTAAGCATTACACCCAAAACCACTTTGCTAGCCTTCTTTGAGCTATGAACACCTGATGAGTTTGCAAGAACGCTTCTATATTGTGAAGTTCCATCGTATTTTACATGGAACAATAAAGAATTTCAAAAAAGAAAACGAGGGCATGATGTGCTAAATTTTCCTGGAGTTAAAAGAGATTCAGCTTTGGGAAGAGTTTACACTATTCATCCCAATAATACAGAATGTTTTTGTTTAAGACTTTTACTACATTTTTTAAGAGGCCCAACTTCATTTTCAAATTTAAAAACCGTTAATGGTTTAACATACGCATCATTTCAATTGGCGTGTAAAGCTCTAGGATTACTAGAAGATGATAAGCACTGGGATTCAACTATAGCCGAAGCTGTCATATGTAAAAATCCTACAAAACTGAGAGAACTTTTTGCAATAATGTTAGTATTTTGTCAAATTTCAGATGCTCTTAAACTTTAAAATACTTATAAAGAAAGTTTCTCAGAAGATATTTTAAGAGCCTTTCATTTTTCACAAGACAGAAATATTGATGAAAGTATTGTGAATAATGTTTTAAATAAATGTCTTATTTACATTGAAGATATTGTACTGTCTATTGGTGGTCAAAACTTGACTTACTATGGACTTCCACTACCAATTAGATCCGAGGAAATTGTTCCAAATATTGAATATCATAGAGAAACAGATTATGAAAATTGCGATAATTTTGCTGTTAATAATGAGCTACTCCTTACTGCTGAGCAAAACAAGTATACGAAGAGATACTACATAGCGTTGAAGCAGAAAAGGGAGAAATCTATTTTTTAGATGCACCTGGTGGAACAGGTAAAATTTTTCTTTTAAATTTACTATTGGCAAAGGTACGGCAAAGTAAAAAAATTGCATTGGCCGTTGCTTCTTCCGGTATCGCACAGCGCATTCTACACTTGAGATTCCATTTAATTTGATTCATTTAGAAACACCACATTGCTCAATTTCAAAGCAATCTAATATTGCTGCTGTGCTCAAAGATTGCAAGCTTATTGTTTGGGATGAGTGTACTATGGGCCATAAGGGTGCTTTTGAAGCTGTATATCGATCTTTGAAAGACATTCGAGATAGTGAATACTTAATGGGTGGCATAACTGTTCTCTTAGCTGGTGATTTTCGACAAACTCTTCCAGTGATCCCCAGAGGAACAAGAGCAGATGAAATAAATGCGTGCTTAAAGTCTTAAATTTTGTGGCCTAAAATACAGAAAATTGCATTAACGAAGAATATGCGAGTGCACTTTAAAGGTGATAGCATAGCTGGTGAATTTGCAGAAATGCTTCTTCAAATAGGAAATGGATTATTTCCAGCCCATAATGGCAAAATAACTTTACCATCAACTTTGTGTCATGTTGTGAAAAGTATTGAAGAGCTAACTCTAAAAATATTTCCGGATATTACAAATATCTCTCAAAAATCACTCGAATGGTTTTCAGAACGTGCTATTTTGACTGCGAGAAATGACAATGCATTGGAAATAAACGAGTTTTTATTAAAATCATTCCAAAGTGAAGAAATGACATATAACTCTATTGATTCTGTGACTGAAATCGAAGATGCAGTTTATTAAATCCGGCTGGCCTGCCTCAACATAAATTAACTTTAAAGATTGGTTCACCTGTAATGTTGATTCGCAACTTGAAACCGCCAAAACTGTGCAATGGTACAAGACTGCAAGTTAAAGCCCTTCATAAGAATGTTGTCGAAGCAATTATCTTTACTGGCAATGATATAGGGGAAACGGTTTTTATACCGAAAATTCCATTAATACCTTCTGATTCTGAATTGCCAATTCAATTTAAAAGATTGCAATTTCCTTTAAAAGTTTGCTTTGCCTTAACAATTAATAAATCACAGGGACAAACTCTTAAATTAGCCGGACTAGACTTAAGACACGATTGTTTTTCTCATGGCCAATTTTATGTAGCCTGCTCAAGAGTCAGTTCACCAAAAAGTTTATTTGTATTAGCACCTGACGGAAAAACTACCAATGTCGTTTATAAGAAGCTCTTAAAGTTGTTAATAATTGCAAATTAAATTCAATAAGTGGATAAGGCCTACTAGGGTAACCACAATAAAAAATGACTCGCCTGATTCTCTACCTCAATGGTGGCGTGGAAAAGAGAATATTAAATACTTTGCTTTAATATTTTGTGAAATATTTTCTAATTTATTTATTTTTTATCTATCTTCTATTGCTAAAATTTATATAAACTATCCGCGCAGCGAAGTAAGCGGGCCACTTACTAGTAATAATATATAATAAGAGAAGCAGTTTTTCATTTATTATCATGCATTATAATTAAAAAATTTTTTTTTAAAAGTCAGCACTTGTGACGTTACTACGAGCTGTGTATGCGCAATGCGGTATCTGTCTTTCTTGTATCACGGCAATAACTTACATCGGTTTTCGCGGGCTTTACCCGTTTAAGTCATTTACTTCAGAGCAGTGTTTATTGACGCGTTTTATTTAAGTGTTGTCATACAACACAATCAATTGTTCTTCTGGTTTAATATTATTAGTAGCGACTTGTAAAAAAAAATGAGTGAAAAAAATAAGATTATCCAAGCGGAGCTACGAAAAGAAAAAGTAAACAGATAAGGGATGAGGTCTTAAAAAAAGTGCCCAAAATTTCATAATTTTTTCAGTCACCAGCTCCTGTGAGTGATTTAAATTGCGATGGTAAGTACAACACTCTCTAACCGTAACCATATGTAATTTATTTAATATATATGTACAGACAAACCTGGATAGTGTGAACAAGAAAAAATTCAAAATTTTAAGTTGTGTACACACAATCCAGTTTGTTCACACTATCCCGGTTTGCCTGTATATTTGAATTTTATCAAAACATTCAATTTTATTTTATAACAGTTATATTTTCAGATTCTTCTGAAGCACATTATTCATTAGATGTCCATCCGGAAATAGAAGAAACCCAAATCGACGATTCTGAGATATCTGAAGATTGTAATATAGTTTCATCAGATAGAGGAAATTTTAATGACAGTCCAACTGAATGCGAACGAAAAATAATTTTTAAATTGGGTCCATTTAAACCACAAGGACCGTTTCGTTTTCGGTCTTTTATTATTCATATACCAATAAGGCAGGCATAAAAATTCCAAGACCATGGTTATGTTATTCTAATATTTTAAACAAACCATATTGCCACTTCTGTTGGTTATTAGCAGATCGTCAAAGGAAATCATACTCTTCTGCATGGGTTAACGGTGTTTCCATTAGAAGCAATTTTACGCAAAATGTACTTGACCATGAAAAGTCACAGCAGCATATTAATGCATCCCTATCTTATAATAATTGGATACAAGGAAATACCATCGATACTCTATTGCAAAGTGAAATCAATATTAAAACTACGTTCTGGAGAGATGTATTGCATCGTATAATTAATGTTATAATTACTTTAGCATCTTGTAATCTACCTTTAAGAGGCCATGATTCTGATTCTGGAAATTTTATGGCAATTTTACGTTTGCTATCTTATTATGATGCAACTTTAAAAGAACTTCTTCTAAAACCAAAAGGCAATATTAATTATTTAAGCCCTACGATTCAAAATGAAATTATTAATTTGCTTGGTACCGCAGTTAGGAACAATATTATCTCAGAAATTAAAAAAGCTCCATTTCTGACAATAATTCTAGACACAACACAAGATTTGTCAAAAATTGACCAACTTTCTGTAGTTTTTCGATACATCTCGATTACAGAAAATGATGATAATGTGCCTAAAGAATTGAAAATCTGTGAGTCATTTTTGGGGTTTACCGCAGTATCCGATTGCAGAGCTGAAGGCCTTAAAACTGAAGTTTTAAATAAGTTTAAGGAATATGGAATTGATTTGTCTAAATGTAGAGGACAAGGTTACGATGGAGCAAATGTTATGTCGGGTGTTTATGGAGGATTACAAACCCTAATAAAAGAGCATGCTCCGAATGCCGATTATGTTCATTGTGATGCGCACACATTAAATTTAATTTTAAACGATGCTTCGAAACATGTTCGTGAAGTGTCGACTTTTTTCGATAATTTAGAAAAAATATATACTTTTTTTCCCAATAGTATACAACGCTGGGCAATGTTAAGTAATGATTCATCTGAAAAATATTTAATTACCCTTAAAAAGGTGTGTCCTACCAGATGGTCTTCAAGGAACGACGCTAATAGGTAAAGAAAAATTATTTATTAGTTATGAAAACTTTGTACCAACTAAATTTAATTTCGAAAAAAAAGATGAACGTGATGAATGTAAAAATATAATTAGCATTTTAGAGAGTTATGATTTCTTAGTGCTCGTCATATTTTTTTCCTCATTATTTGAAATCATTAATCCTGTTTCTAAAGCTCTACAGCATGAAAATAATGATTTACAGAAAACTAGTACTTTATTAAGTAATCTTTTGAATAGACTGTGCGAATTAAGAAATCCAAATTCATTCAATAGTTTGCTAAATGAGTCCAAAGATTTAGCAAAAGAGTGGAGTGTAACAACTGTTTTTAAAAACAAAAGGCGAAAGATAACGAAGCGTTTTTTTGATGAATTATCACAAGATGAGAGAATTTCGAACCCGGAATTCTATTTCAAAGTCAATGTCTACTATTGCTGTTTAGATATATTAATTTCTCAAACAAAACAAAGATTTCAGAGCCTTTGCGACCTAAGTAGTATGTTCGAAATCTAACAACCGGAGAAACTCCTGTCTTCTTCTAACGAAGAAATATTAAACGCTTCCGGAAAACTGTCGGATAAATACAGTAAAGACATCTCAGTCAATCTTTATGAACAATTAAAGGCTCTAAGATCATGCTTAAAATCAGAAATTCAAAATATTCATACAATTAAGGAACTTATTGAATTATTGCTAATAAAATTCAATAGTCTTGCATCCAGTTTTCCGGAGGTAATAACATCATGCTTTTTATTAAATATTTTTTTTATTAAAAATTACCTCAGAACTTCGATGGGACAGGAACGCCTGTTAGACCTGTCACTATTGTCTATAGAGGCAGAAACTTTAGAAAAACTTAAGTCATCCAAAGCTATAAATGATTTAATAAATCAGTTTGCCGATAAAAAGGCACGGAAAGAGTATATTTAATTTGAATTGTTTGTAAAAATTTTGAAATAAAGACAGAAATTATGATGAATAAATATTTATTTTAATTTTATGCAAACTGTTCTTTTTTCTTTTGTGAGAATTTTTTACCCTTCCTAAGGGCCCCCAAACATATTTTTATACGGGGCCCCGCCAAGTCACGCTACGCCACTGAAACTGACGTTGTTTACACCGATTTTAGTAAGGCATTTGACTCTATAAGTCATTCTCTGTTGCTTCATAAATTGAATATTATCGGATTTCCATCAAAACTTTTATTGTGGCTTTCGGAGTACTTGTGTGGCCGAACACAAAAAGTTGTTTTTAAGTCGTCTGTATCTAAACCTATTTTAGTTACCTCTGGTGTTCCCCAAGGTAGTCACCTTGGACCTCTGCTATTTAATTTGTTTATTAACGATCTTCCAGCTGTTATTACTAACTCTTTTGTTTATATGTTTGCTGATGATGTAAAACTATGTTTCACCTACAATGATGCTTCTCTGTGTAACTTACTACAGTTGGATTTGTGTGCCCTGTCGGCCTGGTGTCGTTTTAACTTACTCAATTTAAACTGTTCAAAGTGTAAAGTCATGTCTTTTTGTAGAAGTACCCCTCACACTGCTCACTACTTGCTTGATGCTTCACCACTTGACCGCGTGTTTGAAATTAAAGATTTAGGCATCATTCTTGATCCTAAGCTAAAGTTTGACTCTCATATTTCGTCTATGGTTAATAATGCCATTAATGTCTTTGACTTCATCAAGCGGTGGTCGAAAGAGTTTAACGATCCCTACACCACTAAAACGCTTTATACATCCCTAGTACGTCCCATCCTGGAGTATGGATCTTGTGTGTGGTCCCCACAATACTCGATTCACCAGGATAGAATTGAATCTGTGCAGAAGAAATTTCTGCTATTTGCCCTTAGAAGTTTTCACTGGGTTCCTGGTTGAGGTGGGCACGGGCTGGGCTTTTATCGGGTACCCGTGGTCACCCGCGGGTAACCGTGGGTACGGGCTGAAAAATCATATTTCGGGTTGGGTGCGGGCGGGTGTGGGTTGGTCCGTTCAACCCGCTTTACCCGAAATATAAATATTTTGGTAAATATTATGGTTCGAAAAACTTAAAAAACATTGCAAAGTAGAATTATATGATTTCCATGTAATGGAACAATTAAAGGAGAAAACCTTAAATTCTTTAGAAAAACGTTTTTAGCCAACTTCAGTTAATTTAGTTGGATTATTTTTAAACCCTCCGTTTGAAGAGTTAAGTTTTTTTATCAGAAGAAAGAAAAAATCATGCGTTAGAAACAGTGAAATGCATGATGATTGAATATCGCGAAACGTTAAAAGACAATCTTGATGACTCGCAAACTGAAAACTCTTCGCCAAACACGAGTCACGAGTCTCAAGAGTTTTTGACACGCATCAACCAAAAAAACTAAAACTTGACAAAAATGCCATTGATTTAGAAATTGAAAAATATTATGCCAAAACTTCTCATTCAAACTTGCCAATTCTAGAATTATGGAAACAAGCAACTGACCTCAAAATATTGCAAGTTGTGGCTAAAAGTATATTATGCATTCCTGATAGCTCTGCGACAAGCGAGCGAGTTTTTTCTTCATCTGGTAAAATTCTCAATGAAAGACGCACAAAACTTTCAAGAGGGAATTTGGACAAGCTTCATTTTTAGTACAAAAATATGTAATTTTATTTAATAATAATAAAAAATTAAGTTTTTGAAAAATTTCTACATTTTTCGGGCGGGCGGGTTGGGTTCGGGTATGATATTTTTTATTGCCATCGGGAACGGGTAAAGACTGGCGCTGCGGCCCATGGGCTGGATCGGGTCGGGCGCGAAAAATTAGGCCCATGCCCATCTCTAGTTCCTGGAGTTGACTTACCCCCGTATTCAAGTAGACTCCTTTTAATAAATCTTCCGTCCCTGATAAACCGTAGAACGATGCATGGAGTATTATTTACTACTAACTTACTTAATGGTGAAATCGACTCATCAGTTCTTTTGAGTCGAATTAAATTTAATGTCCCAATTAGATCTTCACGTAACTTTTTACCCCTTAGCCTTGATCGTTGCTTGAGCAACTATTTAATTCATGAACCATTTCGGGTTATATGTTCTGACTATAACAAACTTTATTCTCTTGCCTCCTTGGAGGCCTCAACTCCAGTACTAAAAAGATCGATCCTTTTTGCTTTATCTAATCGTAACCACAAATTACTAATCTAACGCTGGTCTGATTGGGTTTTTCTGGATTTTTCCCAATCCACGCAACAAATGTTGGACCACTAATTTTATTGTTGAACTTCCCAGAGCTTTAACGTTAACTTTATAAATTTTTTACCTTAACTTACTTTCAGATTTATATATAATTTTATTTTACTTAATTTTAATTTCAAATTTAAATTTTTATTTTAATTTTAATTAAATTGGATTTTATGTCAGCTGATTATAGTTGACAATAAACAAATAAACAAACAAATAAATAAAACAAAGGAAGTTGAAAAAGTAAGGTCACAGATTACAAAATCAGTTGCTATTGCCAGCCCACCGCGACTACAAAGAATTAAGAAAAACATTCCCACGCCCCCAAACACAAACCTTACAAAGTATGGTCCCGAAGAAGCTTTGGCGTTGTTTATGGAAAAGTGGTCAACGAACTGACTAACACAAAGTCAACTTTGTCATGCCCAATTTGCAACAAGACGCAAAAAAACTTTGACGATTTAAACGATTCTACAAATGAAGAGAATTATGAATTTGGGATCTCACCTTTGCACGCAAGAATAAGATGTATGGAGTTCTTGTTAAAATAAGCGTATACGCTTCCTCAAGAGGAGGAACACTTTGATGAAAAAACATCAAACAAAGATAAAGAAAAGTTCAGAAAGAAGCAAATACAGGATGCGTTTTTCAAACAAGTTGGACTTAAAGTAGACTGCCCCAAGTACGGATACGGAAACTCAAACGATGGAAACACTTCAAGGAAATTTTTTGAAAATGATGAGGCTGTAACTCGAATCACTGGAATCAACAATCAATTCGTTAAGAGATTGGGAACGATCTTTAATGTTTTGAACTGCAAGGAAAAAGTTGATTCTGCCAAATATGGAGAAAATGCTTCAAAAACAGCATCACTTTTAGAAGAATTATATCCGCAGAAAAAGTTGACCCCGACAGTTCATAAAATATTGGCGCATGGCAAGGATATAATTGAGTATCAGACTTTGCCAATTGGAGAGCTCTCTGAAGAAGCAGTTTTATAAAAAAATACAGATTGCTAAACACTTTCAAAGCTTCAAGGGTGAGACAAAATGAGGAACTCTTCAACATGTGAGCAGCATCTTCTTCCACTTATTTCATCACTGAGGCATGTTAAGTCACGAAAAGAATAAGAAAATACTTATAGTTCAAAGATGATTATTCTTGCAGATATACATATATATCTTTTACGGATTGTGATGAATATTTTACAAAAAAAAAAAAAAAAGCTTAAAAAAAATAATTTTTTTTTAATTGTAATATTAATTTTAAAATTTAGAAGCCTTAAAATCAATACAAAAAATATCATGAAAATTTTAAAAAATATTGTTTTTCCTTCCCATAAAATTGATTTTTTCACCTATTTCCACTTTGCATACCCCTAAATAGGCACGTAAAAATCGTAAAATTCATTTCAAATGCTCATTTTATAGGTTGATTAATTATCTTTCAGATGTTTTTTAAATTGACTGATTATCTTGTTTGGTTCAAAAGTTATGATTTTTGCAACGAAAAATGTCAAATGGCGCCACTGTGCGACGATGAGATAAAATTAATCAACGCAATGAGGGAAAACAATTGCATTTGGGACCATACACACGCAAAGCATATGGATGCAAATTTAGATTAAAAAAAATGCAATTAAAATGCAGGCAATTAAGTGTAAACACAAGTGTACCCGTATTACTCTTTCCCCTTTTCGTTTTGCCATTTTTTTGCGCTTTTGAGATTTTTCCGGTATTTTTAAGGGGCACACAGGTTCTTAGCATACACAGTAGAAATAATGTGTAAATTTCTATCAGAAATAATTCTAGTTCCTGCGTACTAAGCTTAATGAAAAAAATTTATATAAAAAGTAAAGTTTATTGACGTTTGATAGAAGAATTATCGAAAATACACAACATTTACAATTCATTTAAATGTTTTCATTTTAATTTAGGATAGCAAGTTTGCTTCTCTGATTAGGCTTAGTACGTAGGAACTCCATAAAAAAAAACGCTAGAAATAATTTCTGGACATAATTTCTAGAGATATTTCTAATGAGTATATGCAGCACATTATGTGATAGAGTCACCTTCGACTAAGCCTGGACTGGTGTAGGGACGTGGGGCTGAACATCAACCCAGCAAAGACCACGATTGTCGCCTTCACAAATCGGTACAAGCTTAAGTCTATGAAACCCATAGTCATTGGAGGTACAATTATACCAGTGTCCACGGAGGTCAAATATCTGGGGGTTATACTAGATAAAAGACTCCTGTGGAAACAGCAGGTGGAGCAAGCTGCTCGGAAGGGCACTTTGGCCCTGATGAGCTGCAGAACTCTTGCGGGGAAAAACTGGGGGCTTTCACCTAAGATTCTGATGTGGATGTATACTGCTATGGTGAGGCCCATGGTGTGCTACGGAGCAGTGGTCTGGGCTGAACGCATGGACCGGGAAGGTGCGAGAAAGCAACTGGGTAAACTCCAGAGGCTTGCATGCTCGTGCATCTCGGGCGCAATGCGCACCTGCCCCTCCACGGCTCTAGACGTTCTACTAGGGCTTCCACCGCTGCATATATACATAAAACACATCGCAAGCAGAAGTCATATGAGGATAACGGGGGCATTAGCAACCGGGTCGGCTGCAGGAGCCACAGGCTCACTGTTAGAATACCCACAGGATGCGCAGATGGCGCAATTTAGCTTCAGTAAGCTCTTTAACATAGAGCTTAGCAATAAGGCAGAATGGACCAACCTGTCAACTACCTATAATGTGAAAACACATGCCATTAGGTGGTACACAGACGGTTCGCTTACAGAGGAGGGGGCCGGGGCCGGAGTCTGCGGACCTCGACTCAATTACCATGAACCCCTTGGCAAGTTCGCCAGTATCTTCCAAGCGGAAATACACGCGATAGAAAGATGTGCCGCTTTCAACATCGACAGAGGGTACGATCGCAGAGACATAGCCATCTTTTCAGACAGTCAGGCAGCTATAAAAGCACTAGGTGCTTATAAAATAGCTTCCAGGCTGGTTTGGCAATGTATAGAAACATTAAACAGGTTGGGGACTAATAATAGAGTCACCATCTATTGGGTCCCTGGGCACGCGGGAATCCCGGGTAATGAGGTTGCGGACCAAATGGCCAGAAAGGGGGCAAGCACTCCTTTCTGCGGGCCGGAACCCTTCTGTGGGCTGGGCCCTGGGGTCATCGAGCAGAGCAGCCGCTCTGACCTTTGGTCCGATAGTGCGAACTTCTGGTTGTGTTCGCAGGGGGCGAGACAGAGTAAAAGACTTTTAGGCAACTATAACAAGACGAGGACTGAGGACTGTCTGAAGCTGAGCAAGGTTTCTCTTCGGATTGTCACAGGCTTCTTGACAGGACACTGCAGATTGCGTAGGCATTTACATAGGATACGCATAGGGAACGAGGCCACATGCAGGCTCTGTCTGGAGGGGGACGAAACTCCAGAACACCTACTAGAGGAATGCCCTGCCATAGGTCGGCTGAGATTATCTCAGCTCGGGCGGGTCACACTAAACACTGAGGAGATGAGGGCTCTCCGTCCAGGCGACATCATCGCGTTTCTGCGATCGATTGCACTGTACGGGGAGCTGTAGCTCATACACTAGGATGAGGGCACAATAGACCCAGGTGGTCGCAGTGCACTAACCTCCCCTTTCGTAATAATAATAATAATAATAATAATATGCAGCAGCTAGAAATGTATACTCAAAAAATGTTGAGAGTTGCCACATCGATTACATTGAAGTGGATCGTGAGGATTGCATTGAACAGCTGAATTTCTGCTAGAAAAAATGAGCATTATTTCTAGGCGTCAGTTGTGAAAAGGAGGGAATTTTGAGTGGCAAAAATGATAAAAGTCGTGTAAAACAATATTTAAACGACTATAAGATAAAATGAATCAACGCAATGAGAGAAAACAATAGCATTTGGGACCTTACACACGCAAAGCATATGGATGCAAATTTTGTTTAAAAAAAATTCAATTAAAATGCAGGCAATTAAATGTAAACACAAGTGTACCCGTATTACTCTTTCACCTTTTCGTTTTGCCATTTTTTTGCGTTATTGGGATTTTTCCGGTATTTTTAAGGGGCACACAGGGTCTGAGCATACACACTAGAAATAATAAGTAAATTTCTATCTGAAATAATTCTAGTTCATGCGTACTAAGCTTTAAGCACGCATTTATTTCATCTGCTCTTGTTCCTCTGGGGATCACTGGAAGAGTTTGTCGAAAATCACCAGCTAAGAGATATGCTACACATTAAGTATTCACTATCTCGAATGACTTTCAAAGATCGATCTACAGCTTCAAAAGCACCTTTATGGCCCATAGTACACTCATCCCAAACAATAAGCTTGCAATCTTTGAGCACAGCAGCAATATTAGATTGCTTTGAAATTGAGCAATGTGGTGTTTCTGAATGAATCAAATTAAAGGGAATCTTAAGTGTAGAATGCGCTGTGCGGCCACCATTAAGTAAAGTGGCTGCGATACTGGAAGAAACAACAGCCAATGCAATTTTTTTACTTTGCCGTACCTTTGCCAATAATAAATTTAAAAGATATGTCTTACCTGTTCCACCAGGTGCATCTAAAAAATAGATTTCTCCCTTCTATCTTTTCGTATACTTGTTTTTGCTCAGCAGTAAGGAGTAGCTCATTATTAACAACAAAATTATCTCAATTTTCATAATTTGTTTCTCTATGATATTCAATATTTGGAACAATTTCCTCGGATCTAATTGGTAGTGGAAGTCAGAAGTAGGGAATTGCCGGATCTGGAACAGGATGTAGGTATCACTTTTATTACCCCCAATCATAATTTATTTCCCCACTTGAGAATCAGCGATCCCTCTTTTACACTTTTATTACCCACTTGAGAATCAGTGATCATAGGATCTGGTCTCAAGTGTATTCCTGTTTTAAGTGCATTGCCTTGCAAACATACAAGCAGGCAACAGTATGCATTGTTTTTTGTCAAAAGCAGCAACATAAAAACGTTCAAGTGGGTTATTTGATCATAGGATCTAGTGTCAAGGATACGCCTGTTTAACGAGCAAGCCATAAACATGGATAATAATTATTGGGAAAATCAGTGTGCGCAGGATCAGTTTGGCTATTTAGCCATTTAGCATTAGTGTCAAATATAGGCTAAGCCACAGCATGCATTGTTTTCTGTCAAAAGCAGTGACAACAGCAACATTCATGTGGGTTATGTGATCAAAGGATCTGGTGTCAAGTGTGCTCCTGTTTGACAAGGAAGCCTTAAACATTGAGCAGTGAGCAAGGGATGGGAATTTTCCTACGCAGCAACAACAGCAGCAGCAAGATCAACACATTGTTTTTAAACAAGAGTATTGATACTTGGAGATTAAGATTAAAATATGTTAGAGGAGGAAAGAGTAAGAGGGGGAAAGTGTTAGAAGGAGAATGTGTGTTAGAGGGGGAAAGAGCTAGGGACATGCTTTTGCATGCTTGAAGTGCGCTAGTCAAAGGTCAAGTACATTAGTTGGCTAATGTGTTATAGATATCACCGTCGCGACGGTGAGGATCAGTGAGCAAAGTACATTGCCTATGAAACTATTAAGTGCAAGAGTCAAGTGCGCACAGGTTTCTTAGCTACAAGTTAGTAGATAAGAGAGAGAATCAACTGTGCGCAGGTTTCTTAGCTACGAATAAGTAGATAAGAGAGAGTCGAGAGGGCGCCTGTTTGACGTGCGTCACCTTGCATACCTGCAGGCAAAACATAAACAATGAATGTTTATGGTTGTGAAAACCAGTGATCCAAAGGATAAAAGCTAGTCAAAGGGCACTACATCCGTAGGCCGCATTCTTATGATCAAAAGCAACACCAACAACAAGAAGAACAACATCATTCGTGAGGGTTATGTAAGCAAGGGATGGGAATTTTCTTTCGCAGCAGCAGCATCAAGATCAACACATTGTTTTTAAACAAGAGTATTGAGACTTGCAGATTTAGATTGGAATGTTAGAGGGGAAGGTGTAAGAGGGGAAAAGTGTTAGAGAGAGAAAGAGAGAGTTAGTGTTAGAGAGAGTAAGTGTTAGAGGGCGAAAGTGTTATAAGGGGAAAGTGATCCGGCTGATATTATTATATTAAAACACGCTCCCTTATGCGGTTCTATACACAAGCGTCTATGAAATGCAGGTGGTATGTTAATTGATTGTCTCTTATTCTAACGCACACCCAACTTGTTCGCAACTTACGTTTCTAACCTTTATTTGCATACATCTGTTTTGATTATTGCACTGACTTCTGTTACTTTTATAGAGCTAATTAGTATAACTTTTTAATAATCCAATGAAAATTTTTTAAGTTGGTGTACTTTGTTAATGAACTATCAAATTATGTTTTTCTTATAGGTATGTTTTAATTTTATTTCATTTTTTTTTATAGTTTTTTGCAGAATGTTAAATTTGAGAATTATATTAAGCTTATTCCGTTGAGGGATTAAGCAAACATAAACACCGAACATTAAGATTAATGACATATAGTTATAGCCGGTAGAATACACAAGTCATACTCCATGATTTTGTTTCGGCTTGATAAAAAGCTTTTTTAAGTCTGTATTATAAGCCTAAGTTCTAGTACTCACTATATACATATCTAAGAATGCTTTTATGTATGTCACTATTTTGAAAGCTTAAAGAAGTTCGTGTAGCTGGTATAATAAATCATGTTTCAACAAAATAATTTAGATCTTAATATTTATACTTCATCGTTTATTGAATTTATTATTATTTATTTATTTTTTTTTTTTTAATACCTATATATTCGATTCTGTTCTATCTCAGTAATATTTTATTTTGATTTTACATTCATTATATTCTTTAAGGTAATCTTTTAGGCTTAACAAATAATCTTTTCCTTAACTTTCCCTCTGCTCGCTATAAGATTTTCGTCAAATGACACTTTTCATATTTAAGATATCCGTCAAACTATTTCTTATACTCGACTAAAATTATTTCATCAAACTCACGTATCAAATCAATTTCTAAAATAAAGAAAATGAAAACAGTAAGATGTTCTTAGCAGCTTGATTTTTTTTTTTTTATATAAACGGTTTTTCCCAGTATGCTACTTACGATAAAAATTTATAAAGAATGTGTTTTGTACTCATTTACTGACTTCAAAAATTCTTCTATTGATGTTGTCTGATACCCTATCTTAATTTGTGTAATACTTAATCGTTTTCATCAACTTAGTATTCTTTTGATTTTTAAAAATTTTATGTTATGTAGTTGTCTATTTTGACTAGACTTTACGCTTAAAACGAGATAGATTGTATTATTGTCCCTAAAACGTTAGCTTAATTTTAACAGGGAAATCGGTCGGACATTGATTTTTCACTTTATAATTGATTGCTGTAATATATTTTAACTGTCAACCTATATACCTTTCAACTTTTTTAGTGATTATGTTAGATTTTTATATTTCCAAACTCATTGCTTAAACTAAGCAAATTTCGTTATTAATTTCTTTTAATTAATGGATGGTAATATTTTATTTCATTATTCTCCCCATTTTTATTGCATTTAATAAGGAAGTGCATTGAAAGAGCTTTACAGTTCGAGACATGAGTCTTACACTGTTTCGAAAAGTATGACTTTGCTAGCTGTTTTAATTTAAGGGTTAAGTATCTACAACTACTGTTCCTTAACTGTGATAGTTGCAGTTTTGTTACATCTCACTACCATTTTTTTTCTTTCTTTTATTTTATTTATTTATTATTATTATTTTTTTTTTTTTTTTTGTGGGTGCTTTATTAATTTTAATAAGAACAAAACCTGTTTGTTCTAGATGCCATGTTATTAGGTCTTATATTTTCATTTAATTATTATAATTATTTCTTAAGGAGATTTATTTTCTTTGGTGCTTTAAACTTATTGTCGCTAAAGGATTTATTTTTGCTTGATCTAGGATATTTCGTAAATTCATGAAACCATTGAAATGTGCTCTATTCTTCTTGAACCTTGCATTTATCTTGAATTTGGATGGCAAAATAAGGTTGTGATGTACTAAAGCTCGAGATGACGTAAAAGTCGGTATTTTGCATAAGGGGCATAAAATAATGTACGTTAACTATCAGCGGATTGGTTTATACTAGAGAGCTGCATGAATGGCAAAAAAAAAACGGCATTCGAATTTACCATGTCTAAAATGAATTGAATGAATCAGAATACTTCTACAAAGTTATATGTGTAAACGAGTTGCTCTGGCAACTACTCAGTCTCACAACATCCAAACGTCAGGCCACGGATCAAATGAATGAACATTTATAGTTACATTCGAGTAGTACTGAATCTATTCGAGTATGAATTCTGCTATGTATGTAGCTTTTTTGCCTGCTAATATGTATGTGCATATGCCGTTAGGTCACTTTTATGATCCTGTGCCCGAGTTGCTTGTGCGTCAGTCTGGTGACCTCTCGCATGCACTTTGTTTTTGCTTTTTATATATGCTCGTACAGGTGCCGTTAGGTCATAAATCGGTTGTCAGCGTGTCGAAAATATCACAAAAAATGTGTGCACTGAGCGAAGTGATATATGCACAAAAATAAGAAATTTCAATTTGGCAGGGCATCGTTCACTAATTTGCCTATGCACGCATTCTCTAAGAAACAGGTCTACAGTTTTTTTTCTAAGTGCACACACAGAACCCTTTTTTATGACCCTTTGCCCGAGCTGCTTGTGCGGCCCGCTGTCGAAGCAACGCTTGCGATCAGACCGTCAGCTTGTGCGTCAGTTTGGCGCCGTGTTAGAAATATACGTAATTTCTCTAGGCCCACGAAATGAAGGGAGTCATTACAAATGAATCGTTTCAGTCTACGCCTTGGTATGTTTGCGTTTTCTACTCATAACATTCATGTTCAAAATCATGAATTTTGATGAATATTAGTATCGACGAATGCTTCTATTCAACTCACTCATACCATATTGTGTCTGTCCCTCATTCAACGCAATTCAACTCGAATGCATTCTATTAAATTACAGTTGTGAATGATCTCATGAAGCTCTCTAGTTTATACCCACTAAATACTGGTATTTTCAGTTTTTTTTTCTTTCTTTGTATTAATCGTTTTATACACCCTAGCTCTTGATCTTGTGTTTTGATTTTAGATTAGGGTCTGATTTTATTGTATACTATTTGTGGAGGAGGCTCCAAAGAATAATCTATTTTCTTGGTGCATTTTCCTTGGCATATAATACAGCAGAGAGTAAGATTTAAAAGTAGTATGTCATTCCATTCTGTTAATATTATTATTTGGTTTTTATTATGTTGTTATTTAATTTTTAATTTTATTCTTTTATGTTATTGCCTTTAAATTTAAGGGTTTTGCCTCTCTATTTTTGAACCGAGACATTGTATATTTTTTTTCTGTAATGCATAAACGAAAGCATCCTTGATCCCAGATAGTATGTTTATTCTTGATCAATATTTAGATCAGCACCGTAGGCTTTCTAGATCTGTATGTCTGTATCTATGCAAACTATTTTATCAGCTTTTAGGTATCGAGATTAAATTTTGCACAGAATCTAATCGCTGCCTTAAACAAATGAGTGTTACAACTTTCACACTTAAGGAGCATTCGATCTTTTCGTTTTAAAGAGTTTACTATTGGACGCTTTTAAGAACAATTTGCTTGCCTGAGCTTGGTAGGTTATACAGTTAAAACAATTAGTGGAAAGATGGAACTGTCTTATAGAATTTTTTATACATTATTAGTTGGTTTTTTCCCTATCGCTTTTTCTCACGCACTTTGAGATTATAGCATTACTTAATGGAATGTGCTGTTAATTATTATTTTGTTTATTTATTTCTTTTACATCTCATATAGTATTTTTCTCTTATGTTTCTTTTTTCGCTTCACTTCTATACTTACTTTAATAATTTATCATATGTTTCCTCTAATTTATATTCAATCGCCCTTTAATTGACAAAAACTGGGTGGCGGTAAGCTGTTAAAAACGGAAGGCAATTAATCTATAAAACTGATGGAACGGAATAGCTGTAATTATTTTTCATTTAAAAATAAAAGTAGGCTATTAAAATAAATATTTACTTATATTAAATTAAAATTTTAATTGATTTTTAATAAACCGGTTTTTTTTCGAAAATGTAGTTTTTAAAAGAATATATTAAGCTTATATCATATTTATTTAGATTTTCACATTGAGGTAACATCAGCCCAAGTCCCTCAATACCCGATAGTGAGCTGCCGTTTACAGACGGTGAAGTAAATGGGATGCCGCTTTGTCGTTTCTCATAATCACAATTAAGCTGCCCGACGATGAAAATGAGTTCCTTTACGATTTACGTACTGTCACTGTTTGCAGCAGCCTGGCGTCCTCCAAAGACTCAAACACTCATCATCATCTTTTGCCCCCCTACGGCGAAGCGATCCTCACCTGGACCATCACTCGTACACACATAAGTAACTTTTACCTAGATTAGGTACGGTTTGCGTCTTGCCGTCTTATTTGAATAGTTCTGTTCTACTCTGTACCGATTTTTGATCCCCTGATTTATATTATTCCCAGCTACTTTCCAAGGCTCACAACTTTAACTTCTAACACACCAGCCAACAAAACATATTATTTGGATATAAAAACATTGGAAAAAAAAAATTTATAAAGTATTCGGGGGAAATTTGATCGAACAATGCAACACCCAAAATTATTATTATGGTTTACATTAAATCGTGAAGTCATAGTCGAGTCTACTACGTACTACACATTTGTTTGAGTTCTGCTTTGCGTTCAGTGGCCTGTGTATTAAAGGAGAGGCGGCGGGCCAGCGGAAAGCAAGGACGGTAAAAATGTGTTAGTATGTGTATGCATGTGCGTTTGCTTCATTCTTGCTGGGCCTGCTCGTTGAGATTTTTGTTAGTTTTTCTTTTTACGTTTTTTCAAATGCATTATTGAATACACTTTCGGCACTTTTGCGCATCGCTGCATAACTGTATGATAGTTGCGATGGCAAAATTGTTGGAAAGTGTCATAGAGCTAAAAACATGAAAGAGTATGTATGACCAGCAATGCAACACTGATATTTATATTTGCCTGCCTATTTTACTAGACGCTTGTTTATTTTGCTGATCGCCTGTTCCTGCAACTTATCAACCAGCCAAAAATGCCTTGGAAGTATGTATTGCTTTTCTTGTTTTTCTTAGGTTTTTGTAGGCAAAATAATAATATTCACCAAATTTAATCGAAACATTGGCTGTTTAGCGTTTGCCGAAATTCAGAATAGTAGAGAAAGGTCAATGAATGCCATAGCAAATGCTACGCATACATTTAAATATGCACATGTAGATATACAGGGACGCACACACAATCTCACGGGAGCTAGAAAAACAAAATATAAAAAAATTTTTACAAAGCCCAAGCCGACCAAAACTGCAAACATATGAAAACGCACATTTATATAAAAATATATGTATGAAGAACGTTCAAACGCATGTATGCGTGGTTTCGTGTTGTTGTTGCGTTTTGCCTATTATCGAATGGCACACGCACATGCATACACACAAAGATGAACTTGACCTACATTTTTATGCAGTCAGCTTTTGCCGTTTTGCCGGCGGCAAATTGAAAATATATTTTGCATGTTAATATGTTATTATAAATGTATTTATATTCAAAATTGAAATGTTTTATCAATTATATTATTAATTACTTTTAAGAAAATATGTAAAACAAAATAATTAAAAATCATATTTAAGAAATTGTAATTTTATTATGACGATTTTCTTTTAATAAAAAATAAAATAAATCTGTATTTTTTGGCTTATTATTTTGAATCTTTATTGGCATTAATTAGATTAACTATTGTTGTTTGACGTTGTTTCTTATTCTATGGAATGAAAAAAAATCAAAAATATATGTAAGTGACGTGCGTTACAAAAAGAGCGGCAAGTGAAAACATCAACAAAAAATAGATTCGCGCGCTTTTACATGCGTTTCCCTCGCTTTTGTGCTGACCCTTCTAACGATACGGTGAGGTTTATAAGCGATTTTTAAAAGTGCTATTTAAATCAGTTTTTATTAAAACTACACACACCTAATTATTATATTATTGATATTTAATACATAAATTTGTATTCAACCATGGCCAATGATGCATAACGAGTGCGATACAGTTGTGTTGTGAAGAGCTGCGTTGGTGGCAACAAATTGTTTCGCGTGCCGGCTGATATGGAAGAAGAGTGGTGCGAGAACCTCAAATTGGACACTTCAAGCCTTAACACTTGCACTAGAGTGTGCAACTTGCATTTCGAGGAGGAGTGCGTCGGAATACGCAATTTGAAAGCTGGATCAGTGCCAACACTGCAATTAGGTAAGTGTCTGTGTATGTTATTTTTATGGCGGGCTCCACGCTTATGCCAAATGTATTAACTGTTTCTTGCATGTATATGTATTTTTGTGTTTAACAATGTTGCAATGTGATTGTTTTTTAGCTGTGATTGTTGTGTTAAATGTGTTTGACTCCTGCCTAATTTGTCTCTTGGCCGTCCGTTTTAAGTATGGGCATATATGTTTGTGTGTCACTTAGGGCATATAATAATATCATAATGTTCTTTAGGACACGCTGACGAACCCGTCAACAAAGATTCTATGAAAGTAAAAATATTTACTAGATATTGCTGCATAATAGACTGCAATATGAGCAATCCACCGTCGATGCTACATAAATTCCCGGATGATAAGATTCAGAGGGCAGAGTGGATACAAATTTGTCACATTAAGCCAGCATTTAAAAACAACAGCCGACTGTTTATTTGCAAAAAACATTTTCACCCATCGGATTTCCAGAAGAAGAAATTAAAAAAAATGTGCATCCGATTATGGGTTTGACAATTACTAATACCGAAAATGATGATGATGATGAAAATAATGAGAACCACGCTTTGGTCGAAACAAGCACGCCAGAAGATGCTGAAAAAGAGCCAAAAGAAGAAGCATGCCCTCGTTGTGAAGTATATTGCCGCAACGAGTCTTATTGGCGCAAACAATATTTTGAAATGCAAGCCAAATATAATTATTTGTTGACCGATCATAAAAAAATTAATTAAGAAAAGGCGGCTTTGCTGGACAAATTTAAAGATAGCGAGAACAATTGGTCACTGCAGCGCATAGATGTCGCAAATAACTCGATAATAGTTCCTGACGAAGTCAACGAGGAATCTAAATTTTTGCATCACTGCTTCTGAAGAAAGAACACAAAAGAAAATTCACTGATGCCCAAAAAAACCTATTAATGAATATTAATTATAGGTCATCAAAAGGCTACAAATTTTTGCGTGATGCGCTATCTTTTAACTTGCCAAGTCCTAGGACATTATTAAATTGGAGCCCAATTAGAATGATTTCTCCGGGCATAAATGGAGAGGTCTGCCAAAGAATAGCTACACATGTGCAACAGATGAAACCAAGCGAACGCAACTGTGTTATTGTTGTTGATGAAATGCACGGACGTTGTGAGCTCGAGTATAACAGCACAACAGACCAAATAGACGGCTTCGTTGACTGTGGCTAGGGCAAACGCGAACCAATATTGGCAAACAGTTTCCTATTTTTCCAAGTGAAAGGCATTATTCAGCCATGGAAATACGCATTTAGCTACTATTGCATAGGTAGTCAGAAAAATACTACATCTATAACGACCCAAGGATTATTAGAGAGCATTGATGTTTTGTCTAAAATGGGTTTAAAAGTAAAAGCCATTGTATGCGACCAGTCATTACACAACCAAAGCGTCTATAAAAGATTAAACGAAGTGAATGGAAAATGGCAAATTGAGTTTAATGGCAATAAAATATACATGATGTATGATTATGTACACTTATTTAAAAGTTTAAGAAACTGCCTAATATCAAAGCCCATTGTGACTCCAAAAGACGTGGTTAGCTGGAATGTGATTAAGGAATTGTATAAAACTAGTAAGTGGCCCGCTTACTTCGCTGCGCGGATAGTTTATATAAATTTTAGCAATAGAAGATAAATACATACTAAATAAATTAGAAAATATTTCACAAAATATTTAAGCAAAGTATTTAATATTCTCTTTTCCACGCCACCATTGAGGTAGAAAATCTGGCACGTCATTTTTTATTGTGGTTTCCCCAGTGGGCCTTATCCACTTATTGAATTTAATTTGCAATTATTAACAACTTTAAGAGCTTCTTTATAAACGACATTGGTTGTTTTTCCTTCAGGTGCTAATACAAATAAACTTTTTGGTGAACTGACTCTTGAGCAGGCTACATAAAATTAGCCATGAGAAAAACAATCGTGTCTTAAGTCTAGTCCGGCTAATTTAAGAGTTTGTCCCTGTGATTTATTAATTGTTAAGGCAAAGCAAACTTTTAAAGGAAATTGCAATCTTTTAAATTGAATTGGCAATTCAGAATCAGAAGGTATTAATGGAATTTTCGGTATAAAAACCGTTTCCCCTATACCATTGCCAGTAAAGATAATTGCTTCGACAACATTCTTATGAAGGGCTTTAACTTGCAATCTTGTACCATTGCACAGTATTGGCGGTTTCAAGTTGCGAATCAACATTACAGGTGAACCAATCTTTAAAGTTAATTTATGTTGAGGCGGGCCAGCCGGATTTAATGAATTAAGAAAATCGACGGCGTAATGAACTGCATCTTCGATTACAGTCACAGAATCAATAGAGTTATATGTCATTTCTTCACTTTGAAATGATTTGATTAAAAACTCGTTTATTTCCAATGCATTTTCATTTGTCGCAGTCAAATAGCACGTTCTGAAAACCATTCGAGTGATTTTTTGAGAGATATTTGTAATATCCGGAAATATTTTTAGAGTTAGCTCTTCAATACTTTTCACAACATGATACAAAGTTGATGGTAAAGTTATTTTGCCATCATGGGTTGGAAATAATCCATTTCCTATTTGAAGAAGCATTTCTGTAAATTCACCATCTATGCTATCACCTTTTAAGTGCACTCGCATATTCTTCGTTAATGCAATTTTCTGTATTTTGGGCCACAAAATTGAAGACTTTAAGCACGCATTTATTTCATCTGCTCTTGTTCCTCTGGGGATCACTGGGAGAGTTTGTCGAAAATCACCAGCTAAGAGAACAGTTATGCCACCCATTAAGTATTCACTATCTCGAATGTCTTTCAAAGATCGATCTACAGCTTCAAAAACACCTTTATGGCCCATAGTATACTCATCCCAAACAATAAACTTGCAATCTTTAGCACAGCAGCAATATTAGATTGCTTTGAAATTGAGCAATGTGGTGTTTCTAAATGAATCAAATTAAATGGAAGCTTAAGTGTAGAATGCGCTGTGCGACCACCATTAAGTAAAGTGGCTGCGATACCGGAAGAAGCAACGGCCAATGCAATTTTTTTACTTTGCCGTACCTTTGCCAATAATAAATTTAAAAGATACGTTTTACCTGTTCCACCAGGTGCATCTAAAAAATAGATTTTTTCCTTTTTCTGCTTCAACGCTATATAGTATCTTTTCGTATACTTGTTTTTGCTCAGCAGTAAGGAGTAGCTCATTATTAACAACAAAATTATCGCAATTTTCATAATTTGTTTCTCTATGATATTCAATATTTGGAACAATTTCCTCGGATCTAATTGGTAATGGAAGTCCATAGTAAGTCAAGTTTTGACCACCAATAGACAGTACAATATCTTCAATGTAAATAAGACATTTATTTAACACATTATTCACAATACTTTCATCAATATTTCTGTCTTGTGAAAAATGAAAGGCTCTTAAAATATCTTCTGAGAAACTCTCTTTATAAGTATTCCAAAGTTTAAGAGCATCTGAAATTTGACAAAACACTAACATTATTGCAAAAAGTTCTCTCAGTTTTGTAGGATTTTTACATATGACAGCTTCGGCTATAGTTGAATCCCAGTGCTTATCATCTTCTAGTAATCCTAGAGCTTTACACGCCAATTAAAATGATGCGTATGCTATACCATTAACGGTTTTTAAATTTAAAAATGAAGTTGGGCCCCTTACAAAATGTAATAAAAGTCTTAAATAAAAACATTCTGTATTATTGGGATGAATAGTGTAAACTCTTCCCAAAGCTGAATTTCTTTTAACTCCAGGAAAATTTGGCACATCATGCCCTCGTTTTCTTCTTTGAAATTCTTTATTGTTCCATGTAAAATACGATGGAACTTCACAATATAGACGCGTTCTTGCAAACTCATCACGTGTGCATAGCTCGAAGAAGGCTAGCAAAGTGGTTTTGGGTGTAGTGCTTAATCTGTCAAGTAATTGTTGCGGATTATTGGGGTTAAAATATATCCGTTGACCATTTTCTAAATGAACAGCTAAGTGTGTAATAGCCGGAAAAGTTCATGTATGGGAAATGCAAGGATTCTCCATACCGCTACTGAGCTACTTATATAACGGCCACTTTCGTACATATTAATTTCATTACGTTGGTCTTCAAGAGTAAATGATGCTTGATCACTGCCCTTGTTAACATATTTACAAATGTATTTAATAGACTTTACAGAACTACAATACTCAACATTTATGTGAGCTTCAAATGTTCTCAATAGTACACAGTTATAAGGCACAACCCAACGATTATCTATGCAGTTACTATTTATATTAATTGCATTACCACCATCTTCTATCGCTCTTCTACGATATAGAGGGTTACTATCTTTTCCAGTCATAGTTTCTTTAAGTAATTGTCGAGGAAACCTTTTGGTACATTTTCCATTTTTCATGCATGGCGATTTATTATTAAATGCACCGCAAGGACCATGAATCATATTTGACTTAACAATGTTAAATAACAAAGGATCCTCATCTGCGTTTGGTATTTCGGCACAGATAATTTTATCGATTTTATCTGGTCTTATTTTATTTTCTAACCAAAGTAGAATATGTATATGTGGTAAACCCCGCTTTTGCCATTCCACAGAGTACGTGAAACATTGCACGCTTCCAAACAAAGAACCTTTTGTCAATAGTGACATTAAAGCTTTAACTTTTAAATGAAAAACTCGAGCTATAATATCGTGACGATCATGCGGTTTTTGACCCGGTAATAAAACACTTTTGATGTCATTCCATTGTGGATTGCATGTGAATGTTATGCAAAGATCTGGTCGCCCATAATAGCATATGTCATAGCATCTTGAGTCTTTTCATGCATATATCGTGCAGAGCTTGTAAAAGAAGACGGTAAAATTACCATCTGACCAAGTTGAGCTGCGTCAACATCTTGTTGGCCTATTGCATCTTGTAGATGTATATAGCTAACTGCTCTGAGTTTCGCTTGATTGTAGCGAATATAATTTAACCTTTCTGTTTCAATTTTAGCATACATATCAACCAAAAACTGACTAAAAAGGGAACGACAATAAATTAAATGATTTATCTCAGATTGACGAATCATTATTTTATGGCTGTAAAAGCTTAACGCAGATATCATTTTTTTTCGGCTCCTCCTTTTTTAATAATGGATTCCATTGTGGTATATCCACTGAATAGCCATCTTCGCCATAAGGAAATAGCAAAGGGTACTGTAAGGCATCGTATGATCGATGCACCTCACTTATACGATGTAATTTATTATTATGGCTTTCAATAATAATATCGCACTTTTCAAATTGCTGACCAACAATAACTATAGCTACTTCGTTTGATAGAGGTGCATTGTAAAGCCCTTTGTGTGCACCAGCGGGTGTTCGATCAGCATGTATAACCAATTTATAGTCTTTGGTACTTGTTTGTATTTTATTGAGAGCCATTTTTAGATCTTTTACATAACGATTATGCTGATGAAACATTCATTGAAGATCCTTTACTACGCTACAATCAACATTTGAAATATTTTTGCAACGTAGTTGAGCTTCCTTTTCATCATCACCAACAAAATACATTTGAAGAAACTGCATTTCTTCATTTGGCAAAGGTCGGACACTACGAATTAAGTGATACACTTGTCCTTGGACTTTAAAGGTTGACCAACTTTCATTTATAATTTTTGTACTTCCAAAAGAAGTCATTTGAAAGCAGCTGTTATACTTTCTTATACGATCAATGAAATAATTATGCTTGGGATGTCCACCAATTATTAAGCTTTTAAGTGGATCAGGCAAACTTTCATTTTGTGAAAGTTTAACTTTTCCTGCCTTGCAACAGATACCCAAAGGCTCATTTTTTCATTTTAAAGCATTACAATGTTTGCATATCAAATTCATACTACCAAGTTGAGTAATTTTATCTGACTTGTAAGCTATTTCAAAATCAAAGTTTAAGCCAGACATGGCTTTAACACTCCATGCACGCAAACGCCTTTCTTGACGTGCATCAGGATTATTAGCCTGATGTCTTCTCACTACAACTCTAATAACATCAGGATTATTAACACGATATTTTTATGATGCTTCTATGCGCTTACCCCTATTGATATCACTTATTTTTTCAAATGAACGTTTTTTTTTACCTTTTTTCTGTTTTGCCGGTGAATCGACTACGTCTTTTAACAGGATTTTTAACATTTTCAGTTATACATTCACTTGACGTATCAGATTCTTGAGTTAATACTTCCTCTAAAGAAATATAAACATCAAAATGTCCATTCATTAATGGACCGGTAAAACGCAATCTTTTTACAGGATGCATATTATTTCCGAATGCTTGTAATAAATTTCCATTTTGAAAAACTTGAAAATTTACAGCATAAATTTCTGCTGCTGCTTGAAGCTCACATGCAGTACCATAAGTATTTGAATTTGACATATCGCACTCATATTGTTCAGAAGAGCTATAACACTCTCCATTTAAGTTTATGCTGAAGCAAGCAAAAGTTTGCCAGTTGGTTACAACATGTTCAACAATATTTTGGCGTATGGTGCCATGGAAGCCAAGCCTACCAAATAAAAGGTAGGAAATAGATCTAAAAAGGCAGGCTCCATCACCAATTATAGCAACAACTGAATGCGGCACCAAAACACCACTAATATCTAAAGTTTCAATAGACATATTTTAATTTGGCTGTGAGTCAATTGACTACACTGTAAAACGATTGTTACAACGATACAGCGTCTAATCATAAGCATAAAATTCAATAAAATTGAATATACCAACTTATATTAATTTAATAGAATATTCAGACTGCTTAGTTTTATTTGATTTTTAAATGCACTTAAGCAGCGTCTATATAAGTATTATATAATATGCAAAATAGAAGACAACTATAAATAAGGTTGCTTCAATTATTAAGTCGAAAATCTACTTAATATTCTTGGTTTTAAAAAACAACAAAAGAAATTAAAATACGTTGATCGTTATTTAAATATTTAAATAATAGCATTAAAATATTTTTTATAACTTATCATTACATACGCATTTTAAATGAATTTATATTTATATAATACGAAAATCAGAATATTAAAAAACTCACTGATCTAAAAAGAAACTTTCGTTCTTATTATCCTTATCCTTAATATAAACAATATTAAAAAATTCACTGAAACGAAAATTAACTTTCTTTGTTCATATTAAATATGAACTAAAATGCATAACCAATTCTTTTACCATTGTATGTAAAAACATAATGTTGGAAAGAGCATTACAGTTATTCCTCTAAGCAGCAGATCCCGAGCTCATACATACAACGCTTGCACTTAAGTGCTATGTATGGGTGGTGTAAATTAGGCAATGCAATTCCATTAGCTGTAGCCTCTTAGTTATGGTTAGCTTAGCTTAGTGAGTGCGGAGGAGATAGGGATATTAAGATTTATGTTAAACATAGCATAAACAAAAGAGTGAGCGTAAATGGGCAACAACAAAGACGCATGATTGCATTCAAATTATGTTATTTCTAGCGGCAGTCATAAGAGAGACGCGCGCGCTGATCAAGCTTTAATCCGCTCTTTGTGTTGCAGCATATATTCGCTCAGCTGTGCATGCTGCTTGCAGTGAGTACCATTTACAGTTATATTTCTTCTTCTCTGTTATCTGTGGCTACAAAATATAAGAAAACTTTGTTTTGAAAGCATGCTTAAAATATTACATTATTTTTATACCCTGAACCCATAAAATGGGTAAAAAAGGGTATAATTGATTTGTGCAAAAGTATGTAACAGGCAGAAAGAAGAATCTCCGACCACATAAATCAGCTTCAACAGCCGAGTCCACATGTCTGTTGTTTAGAAAATTTAAAAATAGGAGTTAAAACAATGGATAACTTTATAAATTCTGTGAAAATTAATAATCCAAATCGATTAAGAAACACAGGAGACTTCTGCAGTCATTTTAATACACGGGTTCAGGGTATCTTTTAGTCGGGATTTCTCGACTAAAGCCTTCTTACTTGTTTTCAGATTCGCTCATTCTCGTGTTGTGCTGACAGTCGGCAATTCAACACCTGCATCATGAATTGAGCGCTGCTGGTCCCAAACACAAAGAGGCAGCTTAAAACTTGAACACGCTCACGCATCGCTCTTCATGTTCGGCGCTAGATGACAAATTATTTTTAAATCGCGCCTTCGTTGTTGGCTATTTCGGCTAACTCTCTTATCTATGCGCGCGCTCTGCAAGTCAAACAAAGAGCGTAGTATCGCTACCTTCTTCGCACGCACTGAATCAACGCAAAACATGTCTAAGAGGCTGCAGCTAAGTGAATTGTATATTGCCTTTAGCTTTAATTTAGTGTGTGCGGAGGAGGTAGGGTTATCAAACTTTATGATTGACATGCAAAGCGCGCACATAAGATAGAGAGTGAACGTAAATGAGCAACAACAAAGGAGCATGATCGGAGCGAGATTTCAAATTATCTGATTATCATTATGTGAATGCCCTTAGCTTGTCCGAAATTGTATATCAATATTATATCAATAATGTTAGTGTGTTACGTTTTGTCTAAGTTATATAAGCAGCAAGCAGGCGAATCCAACCCCACAACATATTCTGGTGTGGGAAATTTTTCTAGACGCACCAAGTTTTGTTATGTTGTTGTTGTTTTTTTTTTTAAATCAATGACACCAACAAAAAGTAGCAGTGCGGGCCCAACAACAACACTTACAACAACAACAAACGCTACTTGGGTCGTAAATCAATTGTCAAAGGCACACAAATTTGAAAAAAAATATGTGCACTGTGCGAAGTGATACATGTACATAAAATTATGAAAATTATTTTCAAGCGCATTGTTCACTTAATTGTGTATGCACTTATTCATTAAGAAGCGGAAATCCGTTTCTTTTTTGCAAGTGTACGAACCTTTTTTTTATGACTTTGCTTGTGCGACGCGAAGGCGTCACTGCGTATTTGTTTTGTTTTTGTATTCTCGCTCACGATCAAACTCTCAGCTTGTGCGACAATCAGGCGACAGTAGTGGAATGGGTACTTGTTGTAATTGTAATTTGTTTTTTAAAATGGGTAAAAAGTGCTCCAAATCGTATGGGAGGTACTTGAAGGAGTTGTCCAAATAAAAATTCCCTTCTAAGTGCTCACCTCCTACCTGCATGGAAAATTGTGTGAAAATTTCAGCCTTCTAGCTCTTTTCGTTTAGGCTGTGGCTCTTCCATTATCATCAGGACAAACTCTTTTATATATATAGATTGACACTAGTAGCAGAACAACTCGCATGGTGCCTAAGCTTTCGGAGAAACACATCAAACCAAAGTTTTACGAAAAAATGAGTGTTAAACTTGCTGTCCAAGTGTTTTCGAGATCAGAAGGGAATGCAATAACAGTTTGCCATAAAAACAAACTCTTTTCCGCCAAAAACATGGAATTTGCATTAGCCACAGCAGATTTTGTCATAAAAATGAATGATGGATTTGACATGCTGAACTGCAAATCTTATAAGCAGGGCTACAAAAATCCCTATAAATTAGCAAATAAGGGAAAACTGATCGAGTTTATGAGTTACATTAAGGGCATCAGACCAGACTCCCAAAACCGTTGCCGTGCTGGTTTGATAATGACTCTAGGAAACATTATAAGCGTTACGGACGAGCTATTTAGCGACAAAACTATCGAGTACGTGCACACAACAAGGTTCAACCAGGACAGTTTAGAAAACTTCTTCGCTGCTGTGCGCTCAAAACTGGGGAACAACACAAACCCCTCAGTACGCGAAATGCAGTACTTGACGGCCAGATTGATGTCCATGAATATAATTTCAACATCATACTTGAGTAATGCCAATTGTGAGGATGATGATGAAGATCTGCACATGAATTGGATTTGTGACCCCGATCAGCCTATAGACGCAACGGAGGAAAACGAGGCTCCACATCCCACAAATCAACAGCCTGGCATTGACATCGATCTGAATGGTGAGGAAGTAGCATCAAATACGCCTAAAGTATCTGTTGGAGAGTTTGTGTTGCGCAGATATTTTGACGGCTACTTGATTGCTAAGAAAAAGTTCAACTGCCCAAAATGCGATATTGCTCTCAGCCATATGGACTCATTTGCATGTAAGAGTTATGAAGACCTGATAAGGGCACGGAATTTTGCTATGGACAAAATGTGCCTTACAACCCCATCAGACGAATTCTTCCTCGTGTGCAACTTGCATTACGAGTCCTTTGCCGAAATTTTCGAAAGGTCGCCGCACTCAAGGAACCTGTGCAAGACCATAACTGAAGAATGTCTTCGTCGAACTAATACACTTCACCCAGATTGGTTCGATTAAAAAAACAGCTGCTACAACCACCGCGTGGAATTGCTGAAAAGATTGTTAGTCATATTAACAAGAAAAAGAGCAAAGTGGCTGTTTCAGGAAACGCAGTTGGATAAGACATCCAAAAATCATGGGCCCATGGCGAAAAAACTAAAAATCTTGAAGCATTAATTCATCACGTAAGTTTGCAAATTCAAAGTACATTAATAAAAAACTATAATTAATATTATTGCTTTTTTATAGGCCAGGCTCAGATTTCTTCAGAATTGGTATCGGAAGAGCCATGCCACTCCGATACATTTGGTAAGTAAACTCTTTTAAAAGCATTAATAAAAATATCTTTGACAAAATATCATTTTAATAGGTCTTGCACAATATAGCGTGGTTTCCAAAGGGGTTGGCCAGCATTTGACCGGGTGCCCACATAAGTATGGTAAGTATTCAACGAATTAATAAATGCCAAATTTCTAATTCTAATTTCAACTATAGGATTACTTTGGAGGCATGCGCTTAGAAGCATGATCCTAGATGGTGCGCCATAATGGATGGAAAGATGTGCCCCTGAAACAAGCCCCAAGAAGGATGTGCCAGAGGGATGACACCGGAAAGATGTGCAAAGGCGAGCTGAGCTGCTAGCAGCTCTGTAAGTATGTATATAAAATAATATATTTTGAATTTCCATGATTTTAATACATGTAATTAATTTTATTAATTTATTTATTTTCATACTGCGAACTGGAATACACTGGATCAATCAGCCAGAAAGATGAGAAAAGGCGAGCTGCATTGAAAATCTAGAGCTGGAAGATTGATCTGAACTGGGAGGCATGAGCGATTGCAGAACATCTGCAAGCATTGCTGCGTTGCAGCTTTGTAAGTAATACAAATATATATTTTTTATCTAGCAATGCTAAAAGATATTTATGATTTTATTGCGAGGAAATTTGCGCTGGACTGAACGTCTTGTTAAAGATTTCAACTGGAGCGATAGGACGGGTTCACTTGTCGTTTGAACATATTAGCAGGCTTGCTTGACTTAAACGCAATATAAAGAGATAAGTTTTTTTCATATTTGTATACTTTATGAAGTATTATATTGATATATTTTTTGTATATTTTCAGAAACATACATCCAATCTTACGGCTTAAAAGCAGCGCACGCCATCAAATCAGCTTAATTTAGTTGTATTTCTAAAAACTGTTGCATTTAATCATTGTTTTACACAAATGCGAGTTTAATTTTTTAAATTATGTAAATTAGAAAACGAGAATGTAACAGTTAGTTGGTCTTTTTATATTGTCATTAATTTAATTACCATTACTTTAATATTGTAATCAAAAAAGGCCTTAGATAAATACATAAAAATGGATTGGAAACATAAATAAATAACTTAATTATATCTAACATCATGCATTGCAATTAATAAGTTTGTATAAAATGATAAATTCAAGTGCTTCAGTTTGGCAAAATAACACGAATAAAAGAACTGACTTAGTGTTTAGGCATTACACAGCAACAAGACAGCAATGCAAAACAAAAACAAGCCAAAAAAACATGGCGGCATGTGTATTGTAAACAAATAATCAAAACAAGCGCAGCTGGTTGTCGTTAGGGGAAACCGACTTTTCTACTCGTTAGTTTGTCCGCTTCGTGGTTGCGACTTGGTTAACTTGAACAATTCTTAAAACCCATCTTTATGTTAAATAGTCTTTGGGCTTATCGGTTTTAGAAACCGGTGGTTGTTTTGCTGTTTAAAATAGAGAGCTGTTATTTTTTCTGGTTTTAAATACCGGGTCTGTTAGACTGTTATTTTTGTGGTTTTCAAGAAACAGGTTGTTGTTTGACTGTTATTTTTTCCGGTTTAAAAACAGTTTGGGGGAGGGGGTGTCAGTTTTGCTGTTAAAAACAGGGATTTTTCAGGTTTAAAAACAGGTTGTTGATATATGTTTAAACGGAGAGCTGTTATATGTGCAATATGCAGATATAACAGCCCACCAGTTTAACATCTATCAACAACCTGTTTTAAAAACAGGTTGCTGTTTAGCTGTTATTTTTAAATAACAGTCAAACATCAACCTGTTTTAAACCTGTAAAATCCCTGTTTTTAACTGCAAAACTGACACCCCTCCCCCAAACTGTTTTTAAACAGGAAAAAAATAACAGCTAAAAACAACCTGTTTCTTGAAAACCTAAAAAAAAATAACATCAAAACAGCCCCCGATATTTAAAACCAGAAAAAATAACAGCTCTCTATTTTAAACAGCAAAAAAACCACCGGTTTCTAAAACCGAAAAACCAGTTTTTAACAGCTAAACTGCCACCTGTTCCATGTTTTTTGGGCTTACCTCTTTTCAAGGTTATTGGATGGGTTCTAGAATTGGAGTTGAAAGAGAAAATATTTGCCTGGAAACGCCAGATGGCCACCGCTGCCTCACTTTGCAGGGAGTACTTTACTCTATTCAATAGCGTACTTTTAAGTCCCGGTTTTTTATCGACACGATTGTGGACTTGTTCTTTCATTTGGATGTTAAATTAAAGTCATAGTACAAAACGCAGCTTTTGGTGAAAAAAAAAAACAAATAAAATTTATAGCACTTTTTAAAAAATATATTCGGTTCTCAAACATTTTTTCGAAAAAAATCACGAACTGCCATTGCTGACAGATGTAAATTACTTTGTAAGGAAAAAACGGAAATTAAATTTGAACCAAGATAATTAAAAATTTAATAAAAAATCAATAAAAGTCCGTAACAAAGTAACAACTTTATTGATATGTTCTTTTTTAATAAAAAAAATTTAAGGGGAATTAATAATAGAATAATATGTCTCCTGCCTGTATAAACCTTCATCGTCGATGAATGATTTGGTACCTGAGAGGTCTGTTGTGCCCCCTTCTAGTTCGATAACTCTTCCATCGGACATGGACACTGTACGAGAGCAAGTATTTTTTGATGAGTTTAGGGTTTCTTAGCCTTTAATACGGTTGATATGTAGTTCTAAGAAAAGAAACTTAGTTTCCTTGTAAAGGCTACGCATACTGCTATAATGTGAAAGGAGGATTCTCTCTCCCGATAAACATTTGTCTTGCCTGAGATCAGATGTCTTCGTTCAGCTCGCTTCCCGCTAAAGACTCTCGCTTTTCGTTAGCTCCTACCTTATTGTGCCTTTTTCTACGTCACACTTCGGCTCAAACCCTTTTAGGAGTGTCACTGCCCTCAACCTTGCTTGCGTGCTTATTTTGTCGTACCCTGCTATATTAACGTGAGTCGGGTACGATCTAGAAAATTTAATAAGTAGTGATTATCGAAAACTCAATCAAAGATACGTTTAAAAGACATTATGGAGGTAATGTTCAATCAATTGTTTAGTTAGAACAATCAGCAATATAATAGGACAGCTAAAATTACATACGTAAAAGTAAATCTTATAATTGTTAAAATGTTTTTAGACATTGTCTTTAGTCATATAAAAATCTTTGCAAATGATTATGTGTGTATAAGCAAACATAATATTTTAATGAGAAGGGCTGCTCACCAAACCGGAAAACTTAAACTTTTCAATAATAGAAATACAAAATAAAATCCCTATAACATACATATTGAATGATGATGAGGGTGCCGAACTTAAAGACATTTTCTAGAAAGAGAAAATTGAAAAAACAGGTACGCACACACTTGGTTGAAAAATTAATAATAAGAAAAAACGGATAAATTGATAGGGGTTTTAAATGGGAACAACTCATGGAATAATGAGTAGTACGTAGTAGACTCGACTATGACTTCACGATTTAATGTAAACCATAATAATAATTTTGGGTGTTGAACTGTTCGATCAAATTTCCCCCGAATACTTTATAAATTTTTTTAATAGCTCTTGGTGCTTGATAGTCATTGTCCAATGTTTTTATATCCAAATAATATGTTTTGTTGGCTGGTGTGTTAGAAGTTAAAGTTGTGAGCCTTGGAAAGTAGCTGGGAATAATATAAATCAGGGGATCAAAAATCAGTACAGAGTAGAACAGAACTATTCAAATAAGACGGCTAGACGCAAACCGTACCTAATCTAGGTAAAAGTTACTTATGTGTGTACGAGTGATGGTCCAGGTGAGGATCGCTTCGCCGTAGGGGGGCAAATGATGATGATGAGTGTTTGAGTCTTTGGAAGACGCCAGGCTGCTGCAAACAGTGACAGTACGTAAATCGTAAAGGAACTCATTTTCATCGTCGGGCAGCTTAATTGTGATTATGAGAAACGACAAAGCGGCATCCCATTTACTTCACCGTCTGTAAACGGCAGCTCACTATCGAGGGACTTGGGCTGATGTTACCTCAATGTGAAAATCTAAATAAATATGATATGAGCTTAATATATTCTTTTAAAAACTACATTTTCGAAAAAAAAAACCGGTTTATTAAAAATCAATTAAAATTTTAATTTAATATAAGTAAATATTTATTTTAATAGCCTATTTTTATTTTTAAATGAAAAATAATTACAGCTATTCCGTTCCATCAGTTTTAGAGATTAATTGCCTTCCGTTTTTAACAGCTTACCGCCACCCAGTTTTTGTCAATTAAAGGGCGATTGAATATAAATTAGAGGAAACATATGATAAATTATTAAAGTAAGTATAGAAGTGAAGCGAAAAAAGAAACATAAGAGAAAAATACTATATGAGATGTAAAAGAAATAAATAAACAAAATAATAATTAACAACAATAATCAGCAAACAATCAGGAACATACAGCACATTCCATTAAGTAATGTTTTTTTATTTATTTATTTATTAAAACTAGCTTAAAGTTAAAACTTATGGGCTAGTGTTATAGTAGCATGGCTGCCAGGGCCTTCAGCTGTGTTGTATTTGGTACGTATTTACATTAAGTTATTTACATTACATTAAGTTATTTACATTAAGTTATTTACATGTGTGTGATTAGGTATATGATTTATTTTTTTATATTTTTTTTTTTTTTTATTGGATATATATTTAAAGTTAAGTTAGTAGTATTCGTGTGGAATATACGCGCAGTTTTTTCTTGACGCCGTTATATTTTGTGGTAAAGGTTTGTTTCTTTTAGAAAATATATTATAAGGGTGATGTTTTCTATGGATGGGTTTGATAGGATGTCTATTGGGTTTTTGTTTAGGAGGATTTTGGTTCGGGCTGTTGTTAAGGACGGGCATTGAGTTAGGATGTGTTCGAGGCTTATTGCGGAGTTGTTTTGGCATAGGGGGCAGTGTTTGGTTATGTTTTTGTCAATGTAGTGTTGGTTTGTGATTTTTGTGTGTCCCAGTCGTAGTCTAATTAATTTTATTTGATCGAGTCTGGATATTTCGTTCTGTTTTAAGGTTTTAAAAATTTGTAGAATATTTGTGTTGTTGGGGTTAATGTTTCTGTACCAGTTTGATGTTGGGTAATTCAGTACTGATCTTGTTTCTTGACTTTTGAAGTATTTGTTTATGTCCGTCGTGTTTATATTATTGGTAGTGGTGAGTGGGTATTTGATTGCATTTTTGGCGTGTGAATCTGCGAATTCATTGCCTTTTATTTTAATGTGGCTCGGGATCCACATTAGTTTTATTTTGTTTTGGTGTCTTGTCAGAAGTGTTCGTATTGTGTTTGGGTAGAAGCTGAGGTTGTCGATGTTTTGTATTGCTTTTAGGGAGGATAGGGAATCGGAGCATATGATCCATTTGCCGTTTTTTTGTAGTATTGTGCTAAGGGCTTCGAGTATTGCTATTATTTCTGCTGTGAATATCGATGTGTGGGTGGGGAGAATCCCTCTTTTAATGACTGAGTCTTCCGTTGTGATGGCGAATGAGGTGTTGTGGGTGGATTTGGACCCGTCAGTGTAGGCAAAGTTATAGTGGGTGTGTTTGTTTTTAAATTCTAAAAAGTGTTTTTGGAATACTAGGGGGTTTGTGTTGTTTTTGGTGTATTGGTGTAGGGTTGTGTCTATTGTGTTTGGGTTTAAGTCCCAGGGGGGTCTGTTGGGTTTTATTATTTTGGTGGGTTTGACTGGGATGTTGTGGGCGAGGCAGATGTTTATTGTTCTTGAGACCGCTGAGTCGATTTTTTTTGCATACTTGTGTATGTTTGGTTTGTTTATTATTGTGTGTATTGGTGAGTGTTTGGAGAAGATAAGGTTTTTGGCTGTTTTGCTCGTTAAGAGGTTGTATCTGTCGGTGATGTGTGGAATGTTAGTTTCCGCCAGTAGGTTGTTGACCGGTGTCGTCCTAAATGCACCGAGGGCCGTTCTTATTCCACTGTTTATGATTGTTTGTATTTTTTTTAATCTGGTCTTAGGTGCGTTTCCATAGAATATAAGACCGAAGTCGATTTTTGCTAGAATAAGTGCCTTAAAAATGGAGATGAGGGTGGATGTGTTGCAATTGAATTTTGGGGATGAAAGGCATTTTACTATATTAAGTCTTTTGTGGAGAGTTGGGATTATGTTCTCTATATGTGTGTCCCATTTGTATTTTTGGTTTATGTTAAGTCCAAGAATTCGCATATTTGTAACTTTAGGTATTATGTGGTTGTGTGTTGTTATTGAGACCATGCAATTGTGTTTTTGGCAAATGTGCATGTGTTTACATTTGTTTGGGGAGAGGGTAGCTCCAGATTGTGTGCACCACTTCTCAATATTACTAAATAGAGTGTTTAGGTTGGTGTTGTCATTCTTGCTTTTGGTATGGTTGATAATTATGTGGAAATCGTCTGCAAATGCGCAGAATTTTATGTTTTTTTGTATTGCTATGGTAGCTGACAATTTATTATAGGCGATGAGGAATAGGATTACTGAGATGGGTGATCCTTGCGGTATTCCGTTGTGTAATGTGTGAGTGTCAGATGTGCAGTTCCCTACTCTTGTTTTTATTTTTCTATTGCTCATATAGTTTTTTATGTAGTTGTATATGTTTGGACCGATTTTCCATTCTGTTAGTTGGTTGAGGATGGAGTGAACTCCAACTCTATCGAAAGCTTTAGAGAAGTCTAAAGATATGATAGAGCTGTGAGATTTTTTTGCGAGGGAGTTAGCTATCAGGTGGTCTACGTAGAGCAGACTGTCTGTAACTGATTTTCCCTGCTTAAAGCCCATTTGGTGTTGGTGAAGGAGGTTGTTGGTGGTAGTAAACCACCAAATTCTTTTGGCTATTATTTTGTCAAGGAGTTTGCTGATGCATGGGTTGAGGGAGATAGGTCTATATGAGTTAATGGATGTTTTGTCGGTGTTGGGCTTTAGTATGGGAATTGTTAGGCTAGTTTTGTAGGTTTGTGGGAGGTAGTTTTGTAGGATATTGTTAAAGTGGTTGAGGAGTCTTTGTTTAAGGGTAGGTGAGCAGTTCTTGATCATAGGGTATGAAATGCGATCTTCTCCTGGTGTTTTACCCGAAAGTTTGGATAGTGCGGATTGCATTTCAATCATAGTGATCTTTTTTTCTATCATCTTAGCTGTTTGTAGGGGTGTGTTATTTGTTGGTGTGTATATTGATGAGTATTTTATGTTGGAGAATTCAGGTGGGAAGTTTGTGTCTCTGGACTCGTTTTCCCAGTGTTGGGCGAACGTGTTAGCTATTTCTTGTTTGGCTGTTATGTTTAGGTGGGTTTGTGGGTCTTTAATAGAGTGTATGGCTTTGGAAGGGTTTAGCCCGCAGAATGTTCTGATGTTGGTCCAGATTTTTGAGGTGGGTGTGTTTGGATTTATGTCTCCTGTAAATTGGGCAGTAGATTTTTGTTTTGATATTTTTATTTCCCTTTTGTAGCGGGCATTGGCTTTTCTAAATGTTATTATGTTTGTTTGGTTGATGTTTCTTTTGAGTATTTGCCATGCTTTGTTTTTTTCTTTTTTTAAATCTGTTAGCGTGTTGTTCCACCATGGGACATTGTTCGGGTGGTGTGTGTTGCCTGTTTGTGGTATACTGTGGTGTGCTGATTGAATTATTATTTTATTTATGTTGGCTGTCTCTTTGTTTATGTTGGTGGATGTATTAATTTTTGTATTGAGATCGTTTGTAAGGTAGCAGAATTTGTGCCAGTTGGCTTTGTTTAGGTTGAATTTTGGTTTTTTAGGGTCTGGGTTGTTTTGCTGGAATATTGTTATTAATATTGGAAAGTGGTCGCTTCCGTTAAGGTCGTCAGTTATTTTCCATGTCGTGTCTGTAATAATGTCTGATGTGCAGAGTGAGAGGTCTATGTGAGAGAAAGTGTTGTGCGTTGAGAAGTGTGTAGGTGATTTGTCGTTAAGTAGTGTGAAGTTGGAGTTTTGTATAAATGATGCGATTGTATTACCTTTTTTGTTGTTTTTTGTGGATCCCCATAGTGTGTGCCAACTGTTGAAGTCGCCCACTATGAGGGTGTTTTGGTTTTTGTTGAGGACGTTTCTAAGGCTTGTAAGGTTAAAATTGTGTCTTGGTGGGATGTATGTTGAGATTATTTTTATTTTTTTTTTGGATGAGACCTCCACGCAGATTGCGTCGAAGTCGTTTGCTAAGGGCAAAGTTTTTGTTTGTAGGGAATTGTGGGTAAGTATTGCTACTCCACCATAGTGTTGGGAGGTATTAAGGGAGTGTAGTGAGTAGTTTATGGGTATGGGGATGTTTGTTGTAGATTTTAGGTGGGTTTCTTGTAGTGCTATTATGTTAGGATTGAAGTTTTTTATTATTTTTTGTAGCTCACTGTAGTTGTTTATGTATCCGCGTATATTCCATTGTATGCATTTTAGAGACATAGTATTAGAAGTAGCTTAAGTAGAGTTATAATTGAATGGGTAAGTGTGAGGGTGTTTACAGTGAGGTTGGTTTTAAATATGTCTTTTGCGTAGAGAGTACGCCAGAAACAGGGTCTGTGACTATCAATGATCTTCGCAGACCCTGCTTTGGGCGCACCACTCTGTTGTTTAAGGGCTTCTTGTTATTAATAAATTTCTTCTTCTGACATAGGTTCGAATTGTTCGGTGGATTCGTGTTGAGAATTTTGTATTTTAGTTCCGTTTTCCCTTGTAATTGTTTTTTTTATAGTTTCTTGTTTTTTGATTGCAGTTCTTGTTCTTGCAGATGTTTTGAGCGGCAATATTTTGGCTGGGTTAGGTTTTGTTGTTGTTGGTGTTGTTTTTTGTGATAATTCTGTTTGAGGCTTCGGTATTGTTGGTTGTATGTCTGAGAGCATGTCGTCATAGCGTGTGAGTAGCCGAGCGTGGCTAGAGCAGGTCGGTTGGTCGGCTGTTTGTGGTTTAGCGGGCGGGGTGAGGTTTGGTGCGCTCTTGGTGACTGTAGCGTAAGTTGATGTTCCGTGTTGGTGTCTCTCTTTGTAGAGTTCGTTTGCGCGCTTGCGGTCGACTCTTTGTGTGGTGATAATAGCTTGCACTTCTTTCTCTCTTAGGAATATTGGGCATGCTTTGTCGAATGCTGAGTGTTCGGCGTTGTTGCTGTTTGTTGATTTGCAGTTGATGCAAATTTTTGTTGCGGTACACTGTTCGTTTAAGTCTTTATTTAAGTGTGCTTCTCGAGCACAGAATGGGCAAATTTTTTGGTTTTTGCATATGCTTTGGGAGTGTCCGTAACGCATGCAGTTGTTGCAGCGGAGTGGTAGTGGTATGAACGGTTTTAGGTTTACTCTTTCATATCCTATGTTAATGGTCTCGGGTGGTGTAGGAGATGCGAAAGTCAGAATGATGAGTCCCGTTTCAATCATGTTTGTGTTCTGTTTTTTCATTATTTTCTTTACTTCGCACACATTCTGTCGCCTGAGTTCTCTTAAGATTTCTTCTTCGGGTATTCCTCTAAGGTCATTGGAGTACATTACTGCCTTCGAGAAGTTGAGAGAGTTGTGTTCAGTTATTTCTATTTTTATTTCGTTGCTTAGTGAGCATAGTTGAATCAACTTGGTTGCTTGCATGTAATTTTTAGTTTTTATTAGGATAGTTCCATTTCGCAGCTTTTTGCATGTTTCGAGTTCGCCGGAGCAAACGTTGTCGATCACTTTTTTTATTAGAAAAGGTGATACGTTGTTTAGCCCCTCTGTGCTGTCTTTACGTGTAATAACCAGGTATTTGGGTCCGATGGATGTTGTTTTGAGGTGTATTGTTTTGTCGATCTTGATTTGGTCGGTGGCGGGTGAACCTCTACGGTCCGGCGGCTCGTTCATGGTGATTGGGTGCCTTTGCACCGGGTGCGATGCAGTAGGTGTTGTGGATTTATTGAGTTTTGGTTTTATTTGTTGTGGATATGTTAAGTTAAGTGTTGCTGTGATTGTTTTTGTTTTGGCTGCGGTTAAGTTGTAACTGAGAGTGGTTGGAAACACGTCTATGTTGAACGAAAGCGAGAGTCAAACTGTGCATTAAGTAATGTTATAATCTCAAAGTGCGTGAGAATAAGCGATAGGGAAAGAACCAACTAATAATGTATAAAAAATTCTATAAGACAGTTCCATCTTTCCACTAATTGTTTTAACTGTATAACCTACCAAGCTCAGGCAAGCAAATTGTTCTTAAAAGCGTCCAATAGTAAACTCTTTAAAACGAAAAGATCGAATGCTCCTTAAGTGTGAAAGTTGTAACACTCATGTGTTTAAGGCAGCGATTAGATTCTGAGCAAAATTTAATCTCGATACCTAAAAGCTGATAAAATAGTTTGCATAGATCTAAATATTGATCAAGAATAAACATACTATCTGGGATCAAGGATGCTTTCGTTTATGCATTACAGAAAAAAAATATACAATGTCTCGGTTCAAAAATAGATAGGCAAAACCCTTAAATTTAAAGGCAATATATAAAGTCAAATAACATAAAAGAATAAAATTAAAAATTAAATAGCAACATAATAAAAACAAAATAAAAATATTACTAGAATGGAATGACATACTATTTTTAAATCTTACTCTCTGCTGTATTATATGCCAAGGAAAATGCACCAAGAAAATAGATTATTCTTTGGAGCCTCCTCCACAAATAGTATACAATAAAATCAGACCCTAATCTAAAATCAAAACACAAGATCAAGAGCTAGGGTGAAAAACTGAAAATACCAATATTTAGTGGGTATAAACTAGAGAGCTTCATGAGATCATTCACAACTGTAATTTAATAGAATGCATTCGAGTTGAATTGCGTTGAATGAGGGACAGACACAATATGGTATGAGTGAGTTGAATAGAAGCATTCGTCGATACTAATATTCATCAAAATTCATGATTTTGAACATGAATGTTATGAGTAGAAAACGCAAACATACCAAGGCGTGGACTGAGACGATTCATTTGTAATAACTCCCTTCATTTCGTGGGCCTAGAGAAATTACGTATATTTCTATACACGGCGCCAAACTGACGCACAAGCTGACGGTCTGATCGCAAGCGTTGCTTCGACAGCGGGCCGCACAAGCAGCTCGGGCAAAGGGTCATAAAAAACGGTTCTGTGTGTGCACTTAGAAAAAAAAACTGTAGACCTGTTTCTTAGAGAATGCGTGCATAGGCAAATTAGTGAACGATGCCCTGCCAAATTGAAATTTCTTATTTTTGTGCATATATCACTTCGCTCAGTGTACACATTTTTTGTGATATTTTTGCGACGCTGACAATCGATTTATGACCTAACGGCACCTGTTCGAGCATATATAAAAAGCAAAAACAACGTGCATGCGAGAGGTCACCAGACTGACGCACAAGCAACTCGGGCACAGGATCATAAAAGTGACCTAACGGCATATGCACAAACATATTAGCAGGCAAAAAAGCTACATACATAGCAGAATTCATACTCGAATAGATTCAGTACTACTCGAATGTAACTGTAAATGTTCATTCATTTGATCCGTGGCCTGACGTTTGGATGTTGTGAGACTGTGTAGTTGCCAGAGCAACTCGTTTACACATATAACTTTGTAGAAGTATTCTGATTCATTCAATTCATTTTACACATGGTAAATCGAATGCCGTTTTTTTTTTTTTGCCATTCATGCAGCTCTCTAGTATAAACCAATCCGCTGATAGTTAACGTACATTATTTTATGCCCCTTATGCAAAATACCGACTTTTACGTCATCTCGAGCTTTAGTACATCACAACCTTATTTTGCCATCCAAATTCAAGATTAATGCAAGGTTCAAGAAGAATAGAGCACATTTCAATGGTTTCATGAATTTACGAAATATCCTAGATCAAGCAAAAATAAATCCTTTAGCGACAATTAGTTTTGAGCACCAAAGAAAATAAATCTCCTTAAGAAATAATTATAATAATTAAATGAAAATATAAAACCTAATAACATGGCATCTAGAACAAACAGGTTTTGTTCTTATTAAAATTAATAAAGCACCCACAAAAAAAAAAAAATAATAATAATAAATAAATAAAATAAAAGAAAGAAAAAAATGGTAGTGAGATGTAACAAAACTGCAACTATCACAGTTAAGGAACAGCAGATGTATATACTTTAAGGCGCGTTTACAATGTCAGCGTGAGATTGGAAAATGTTTTGCTTCTGTCTGCCACACATATTTTTCACATAAGTTCGTCTCACTCACTCCCAATCTGTAACCGCTTTCGCTTGCATCTCAGCTTGGAGTGGAAAAAAGCTATTCAAAAATTTAGTTTTAAAAGCTGTCAATAGATGGCGTTTTATCGAAATCAGTCAGGCTTTTGCCTCTATTTTGCTCACATCTGAGGTAAATGATAATAGAATTCACTTTTTTATATTTATTTGGTATATATTAACGAATATATAACAATAAAATCACTGTTAAATGAAAAAAAAAAAAATCGTTAATTTTTGCGCCATTGCAAATGTGTTAGCTGAGTTCGAATCAGCTGATTGCATTGTTCACGCTGACATTGTAAGCTATCAGCGTGCATTTCAGATTTTTAAAAGCTTCACTCCAAGCTAAGCTGACATTGTAAACCTTGCATTACCCTTAAATTAAAACAGCTAACAAAGTCATACTTTTCGAAACAGTGTAAGACTCATGTCTCGAACTGTTAAGCTCTTTCAATGCACTTCCTTATTAAATGCAATAAAAATGGGGAGAATAATGAAATAAAATATTACCATCCATTAATTAAAAGAAATTAATAACGAAATTGTCTTAGTTTAAGCAATGAGTTTGGAAATATAAAAATCTAACATAATCACTAAAAAAGTTGAAAGGTATATAGGTTGACAGTTAAAATATATTAAAGCAATCAATTATATAGTGAAAAATCAATGTCCGACCGATATCCCTGTTAAAATTAAGCTAACGTTTTAGGGACAATAATACAATCTATCTCGTTTTAATAGCGTAAAAGCGTAATAGCGTAAAGTCTAGTCAAAATAGACAACTAGATAACATAAAATTTTTAAAAATCAAAAGAATACTAAGTTGATGAAAACGATTAAGTATTACACAAATTAAGATAGGGTATCAGACAACATCAATAGAAGAATTTTTGAAGTCAGTAAATGAGTACAAAACACATTCTTTATAAATTTTTATCGTAAGTAGCATACTGGGAAAGACCGTTTGTATAACAAAAAAATCAAGTTGCTAAGAACATCTTACTGTTTTCATTTTCTTTATTTTAGAAATTGATTTGATATGTGAGTTTGATGAAATAGTTTTAGTCGAGTATAAGAAATAGTTTGACGGATATCTTAAATATGAAAAATGTCATTTGACGAAAATCTTATAGCGAGCAGAGGGAAAGTTAAGGAAAAGGTTATTTGTTAAGCCTAAAAGATTACCTTAAAGAATTTAAAGAATGTAAAAGCAAAATAAATTATTACTGAGATAGAACAGAATCGAATATATGGGTATTAAAATAAAAAAAATAAATAAATAATAATAAATTCAATAAACGATGAAGTATAAATATTAAGATCTAAATAATTTTGTTGAAACATGATTTATTATACCAGCTACATGAACTTCTTTAAGCTTTCAAAATAGTGACATACATAAAAGCATTCTTAGATATGTATATAGTGAGTACTAGAACTTAGGCTTATAATATAGACTTAAAAAAGCTTTTTATCAAGCCGAAACAAAATCATGGAGTATGACTTGTGTGTTCTACCGGCTATAGCTATATGTCATTAATCTTAATGTTCGGTGTTTATGTTTGCTTAATCCCTCAACGGAATAAGCTTAATATAATTTTCAAATTTAACATTCTGCAAAAAACTAAAACTAAACTAACTAAAAAACATAATTTGATAGTTTATTAACAAAGTACACCAACTTAAAAAATTTTCATTGGATTATTAAAAAGTTATACTAATTAGCTCTATAAAAGTAACAGAAGTCAGTGCACTAATCAAAACAGATGTATGCAAATAAAGGTTAGAAACGTAAGTTGCGAACAAGTTGGGTGTGCGTTAGAATAAGGGACAATCAATTAACATACCACCTGCATTTCATAGACGCTTGTGTATAGAACCGCATAAGGGAGCGTGGTTTAATATAATAATATAAGCAGTATCACTTTCCCCCTATAACACTTTCGCCCTCTTACACTTACTCTCTCTAACACTAACTCTCTCTTTCTCCCTCTAACACTTTCCCCCTCTTACACCTTCCCCTCTAACATTCCAATCTATATCTGAAAGTCTCAATACTCTTGTGTAAAAACAATGTGTTGATCTTGATCCCTTGCTTACATAACCCTCACGAATGTTGTTGTTCTTGTTGTTGTTGGTGTTGCTTTTGATCATAAGAATGCGGCCTACGAATGTAGTGCCCTTTGACTAGCGTACTTCAAACAAGCACAATCTTGTCTCAACCCTTTTATCCTTTGGATCACTGGTTTTCACAACCATAAACATTCATTGTTTATGTTTTGCCTGCAGGTATGCAAGGCGACGCACGTCAAACAGGCGCCCTCTCGACTCTCTCTTATCTACTTATTCGTAGCTAAGAAACCTGCGCACAGTTGATTCTCTCTCTTATCTACTAACTTGTAGCTAAGAAACCTGTGCGCACTTGACTCTTGCACTTAATAGTTTCATAGGCAATGTACTTTGCTCACTGATCCTCACCGTCGCGACGGTGATATCTATAACACATTAGCCAACTAATGTACTTGATCTTTGACTAGCACACTTCAAGCATGCAAAAGCATGTCCCTAGCTCTTTCCCCCTCTAACACACATTGTTTGTGTATATTTGTTTTGTAAGCATTCAGTACATAAACTGACTGCTAAAAAGGCGTCGCAATTAGCACTTGTAACTAGGTGGACTACGGAGGGGGAATTCCTTGATGATGAGTAAAATACTTGGTTTGTTGGTACAAAGTAAAGAACTGATCTTTTATTCATGAAAGTAACAATATTTATAGGAAAAGTAGCTTAGTTGGCATAAGTGTAATATCAATATAAATTGGGTTATTGTAACGCAGCAATTGCTTGCCAATGCAGAATTGCATATTGGCAATTTCCGCGTTGACTGACCGCTGTTTTGGTAACTCGTTATGTGTGTCGTTTTCGCTGTGATCAGCAGTTTCTGTACTTAAGACAATAATACGTAGGGTGTAGTATTTAATTGACCTAGTTAAATTATAATTGTCTGTAATATATTGTGTGTGCTGTAACTTAAATGTATATACGCATAAACATTCTCCCGGCCGTTGAACAGGTGTTCAACCATCATCTTGTTCTATTGTGAATCGTCTTGGTGATGCGGCTGGATCAGGTGTATTGATGACTTCATTCCTGGGAACCGTTGATTGCACAGTCCATAGTCGTTTCTTTCGCATTGCATAGGCACATAGCAATATGATGGATATATCTAAGGCAGCATTCGATGCTATATGATTGTGTAGGACTGAACTTGATTGGTTAGGCAACTCTAGATTGTTCAGTGCTGCCAATTGCTGCTGTAAGTCGTCCAGATCCTTGTCTTCTTGAACCTTGTAGTCTGAGATGTTGATATTTGTCGCAGGCACATGGGTGATGTTTGGCTTGATTATGTCGCCAAAGTGTGCGTAACTTGGCCTCACTTGACTTATGATAGTGCCAAAAGTACTGATGCTAATCTCCAAGTTGCGTGCAGTACAACATGATGATAATGAGAGTATTCCGATGTCTGCTAGCTGTATTGTGGATGGTGTTCCGTTGCATACGGCTTGTAGTTTTATTGCAGAATGTGTTGCAAAGATCCACCTGTTAGGTTGGTGTGTCTTTTCCCAAACCATCTTGGTGGTTCTGTGAGTTGTTTGACACACTGTTGGTGTCTTGTTGTTAAAGAGCTGAAACTCACAACGATTGTTTACATTAAACACAGCTTGATGGTCAAAACATATGTATTCTTCATTTGGTAGTGTGAGGCAGCGTCGTAGATCATCTTGAGTCAATCCCATGAATTGATCCCTGTGGTTGTTAACTGCTATTATAGGTGTTTTAAGCTCAAACAATCTCCAACTTGTTGAGTCCCACACCGGAAATGGCACGATATTAAACAGCTCTAATTTTGATGTTGACACTAGCGGTAATATTACTCTGAATATTACCTGAGTGTCGGTAGCTGTTCCTTCTGCTCGCATTAGTCTGTATAGTTGAATTACGTTGGATGATGTCACAGGCAGCATTTGATCTGGTGGCAAATGATCCCGTATTTGATCCAATTGATCCTTTAGTTGATTAGGGGAAATCAATGTTGGGCTGATTGTATGGTGGCGAATTCCTGTCAGAACGTCCACTATTTCTGATTGCATGCGCTGAAGAGTGGCTGCCAGAAGTGTTAGTTGAGTTGTCAGTGCCAGGTAATTCTCGGTAAGATGTGCGCCTGTGTACCTTCCTCTGCTTTGGCTAAGGATAGCCACTTGTTGTTCAAGTAGTTTTAGCCGTTTGTCCGATGTAGATCTGGTCTTTTTGACAACGTTGATAGTTGAATCAAGTACTGATGTTTGATTTTTCAGTAAGTGCAGTAGAAATGCTTCATTGGTTTTAACTTCTTCTATGACTTTGGTCATTTTATTGGCGTAGTCCGAGTCTAAAACTCCAAATAGACTGTTTGCAATGTTGCCAACTGCATCAAATGGTGATCGGCGTTTTCGTGTGTGTTGCAAGAGTGCGTTTGCCATTTGTAATTCGTCGAATAGGTGCCGAAAATGCTGTGATATGGAATCACATGTGTGTTCATTATTTAGTTCTGGACATATGTATTTGAACTCCTTTATTCCCAAATCGAATGTTTTCATATCGCGCCAGTAAGGTTCCAATTCATAATATATAATTATGGTCCAGTCGGAAATTGCTCTCTTTGTTGTTCCAATTTTTTCATAAAATATTCCAGGCTTTGTGTCGATCCTTTCCACGGACACCGACTGTGTCAGCACCAAGGGCAACATGAGAAGAAGAATTAGAATGGATGATGTGATTGTTGGCGACATAAGGCGTTTTCGCTGTACGGGTGGCGCATCATGTTTTTCTGTGTCCTCCGTTTCGTTAATAGTTCGTTTTTTGGCCATGTCTTCTGGAAATAGTGGCGCAAGTCTGTTTATAGGGCGCTTGTAGGTGCCAGAGGCAGTTTTAACGTCAACCACCCTGACATAATTGTCTTGTCCTGGGTATGTTTTAACAATGCGTCCCATTATCACAGGTATGTTATCTTCCTTGACTAGCACCAGCATGCCTTCCTTTATGTTGGAATTGACGGATTTCCACTTGTGCCTGGCTTGCAGTTCTTGCAAGTATTCTTCCGACCATTGCTTCCAGAATCCTTGCTTTAGTCTGGATACTAACTCCCAGCGCTTTACCAAGGATTTTTCATTGCGGTCCGTGTTTACATCAGGGGGAGCAGTCAACGTTTCCCCAATCAAAAAGTGTGCTGGAGTGAGGGCGGTTGTGTCCGTTGGATCATTTGACATGGGTGTGATTGGGCGAGAATTGAGGATTGCTTCAATTTCGATAATCACCGTATTTAATTCTTCAAATGTAAGAGATGCAGTATTGGTTGTGGTGACCAAAAGTCTTTTTGCAGACTTGACCGCAACCTCCCATAACCCCCCAAACGATGGCGCGCGTGGTGGAATAAACTTGAAGGCAACTTGTTTTTTGTTGCACTGATTGATGATCTCGGCTTGGCTCCTTTCGCCAAATATTGATCCATCCAGTTCCTTCAGCTGGTTGTTTGCTCCCACGAAGTTAGTTGCATTGTCACAATGAATTGTTTGACACTTGCCTCGACGGCTTAAGAAGCGTCGTAAGGCTACCAAAAAGGCGTCTGTTGTTAGATCACTAACCTGCTCAAGGTGTACCGCCTTGGTGGCGAAGCAACAGAAAACAGCTATGTATGCTTTGTCTGGTCGCTTTCCTCGAAGTTTATGATGAATCCATATTGGTCCGCAATAATCTACGCCTGTTGTAAGAAATGGGCGTGTTGGTGTTACTCGATCGGCTGGCAAATTACCCATAATTTGGTTCATTAACTTGGGCCTTGCCTTGTTGCATGTCACGCAATTGTGAATGATATTCCTTGACATTGTTTTGTCGTTGAGGATCCAATATTGTTGTCTAGCGGTTGCTCGTAAGGCTTGGGCACCGCAATGCATATTGTCCTCATGCAGATCTTTCAACAGCATTTTTACTATTGGATCATTGTAGGGCAGCAGAATCTGGTGCCTTGCATTGTAAGGTAGTGGGGCTTGATCCAATCTGCCATCAACTCGTATAAGTCTGTCGGATCCTTGTAGGGGGGACAGCGATGAAATGGAACTCCTTTTTTCCACCATATTGTGACGCTGCAGCGATTTTAGCTCAGCAGCAAATTCCACTTGTTGTATTGTCCGTAAAATTACGTTGCGAGCGTGATTCAATTCCTCGACGCTTAGAGTGACAGTTGCTGATCTCTGTTTGTTGTAGCAGAAGCGTAACATGTAAGCCACAATGCGTTGTAACTTGTGGAACGAATGACTGTGTCTACAAGTGTACAATTCTTCACCTATTGTGGATGGGGATATTGCCAGGCTTATATGTTTTGTTTTCCTTTCCAGGTTGCTCGGAATGATGTTGGGTATGGTTGCCCATTTATCTGAAGACCCATGCAGGAACAGTGGTCCATATAGCCATAGATTATGCTCAGGTAATCTACGTGCAGATATTCCTCTTGAAAGAACATCCTCTGCGTTGTTAGCGGATGACACATGACGCCATTGACTTTGGCTTGTTAGTGCTTGGATCTTAGCTATCCGGTTGGCCACAAATGTATGGAATGTGGAGGCAGCTGCATTGATCCATGACAAGACGACCGTAGAATCTGACCAAAAGTATCCTGGTACTGTGTTGGAGTTCAAGTTGAGGTCCCGTCGAATTGTGTCCGCGAGCTCAGCACCCAATAGTGCAGCACAAAGTTCTAGTCGCGGGAGTGACTGCTTTGCCGTTGGGGCTACTCGAGAGCATAGCAACCGCACAGAAATTTGTTTATTCTTGTACGTTGCGCGAACGTATATTGCTGCGCCATATGCGCGTTCCGATGCATCCACAAATGTGTGCAGTTCCTTTGTGACTGGAACCTTTCCGTCGTATAAATGTCGGGGAATTTGCATCGAATTTAGGCTCTTCAAGTCCTCTCGATAGTCCTTCCAGTCGTTCTGAAGGGATGTGGGTAATTCGTCATCCCAGTCGAATTTGTCTTCCCAGAGTCGTTGCATGAAGATTTTAGCTTTCACTACAACGGGAGCGAACAAGCCTAGGGGGTCGAAGACTTGTGCCAGCTCAGAGCAAACGACACGTTTAGTTATTTTCGTAGCTGTGCTGCTCTGAGCGCGGCCACAGAGTTGGTCTCCTTTGGGCATCCAAATGAGACCCAATGTCTTGATCCTGTAACTGTTCACTCTGTCCTCGAAGTTTACTTCGCTTGCAATGTTGTCCTTATGTATCCCTTGCAACAGTTGCTCGTTGTTCGCGCACCATTTTCGTAAGTTGAATCCATAGGGACGCAGGATCTTTACTAACTCTTCTCGAATTTGGACCGCTTCTTGGACTGAGTCTGCTCCTGTGAGGCAGTCATCTACGTAGAAGTCATCTACTAATGCAGTGGCTCCTACTGGTGATTTGTCCATATGTGTTGTGCCCAAGTTATTCAGACACTTTGTTGCTACAAATGGAGCTGAGGCCGTGCCGTATGTAACTGTTTTTAGTCTATAGTACCTAAGCTGCTCCTTAGGATTGTTTCTCCAAACAATCATCTGGTGAAATTGGTTCTCTGGATTGATCCAAATCTGGCGGTACATTTTTTCAATGTCCGCAGTGAACACATATTTGTGTGTTCTGAATCTTAACAAGATTGACATAAGGCCACTTTGCACAGTGGGTCCTACTTGCAATATGTCGTTAAGTGACTTTCCTGTCGACGTCTTGCAGGATGCATCAAAAACTACTCGTAGCTTCGTGGTGCTGCTATCTGGTTTTTGCACACAATGATGAGGGATGAAGTAATGACTTTTAGGAATCTGTTGTGGTGAAACTTCTTTCATGTGTCCTAGATCCTCATATTCCGACATGAACGCTGCATATTGCTTCCACGTATCTGCAGAAGCTCTGCGCTCTAAAGATAAAAATCGTTTTGTCGCAATCTCCATGGAATCTCCCAGGGCTGAATAGTGTTCAGAAAATGGAAGCTTCACAATGAGTCGGCCGTCCACCGCTAACTGCAAATTCTCCAAAAAATGCTTTTCGCAATGGGCCTCAACAGGTGTTCGATGCCTCTCTGCTGTTTCCATGTTGTCCAGCGTCCAAAATCGCTCTAATAGTTCATTAGTCTCCTCATTAGTTGCTGCCGCACAAATGACTGATGATTCATTTGCTGCCTTAACCTTTCCTGCAACAATCCAACCGAATTCGGTCTTTTGCATAATTGGTCCAGAATGTAATATTCTGTGTTGCTGAGGGAGCAGTATTGAGTAATAATGCTCTGCTCCAATCAACAGATAGATTTTGCCTGGTTTGCTGAAGTACGGGTCAGCAAGTGGTAGATTGCTCGGTATGCTCCAACTCGAATTGTTGATCGCTTGGGCAGGTTGATCCGATATTATATTTGGTAGCACAAATGCTTCCATTCGCATTGTAAAATTGCTGTGTAGTGACTTAATTGTCACATTTACACGAGCTTTGCTGATCCTTGTATTTCCTCCGATGCCTTCAATCCGGAGAGTCGTGTCATGACGTTTTAGTGCCAGCATTGTCACTAGCCTTTCAGAAATGACGTTGATCTGTGATCCAGAATCCAGGAGTGCCTTGAATGTTGCCTGCTGCCCATTATTTGCTTGTACAACTACCTTGGCTGTTGCAAGTAAATTGTAATTTTGGTTGTTAGCGGATGCCACAACTTGTGCGTGTGGCTCTGCTGCTGAAGCGACAGCGTTCTCCAAATGTAGCACAGTGTGGTGTTTCTTGTTGCATTTAAAACAACTGAACTTGCTAAGGCAAGCATTCGTCTTATGGTCATTTTTAAAACAGTTGACGCATAACTTTTGTCGTTGCACCCAATTAAGACGTTCGCTAACTGTTTTAGCGCGAAAGTCGTCACATTTGGATAAATAGTGACCTGTCTTTTTACAATAAAGACATCCTTTGGGTGCACTTGAAGACGAGGCACATGTTGTATTTTTAGGCTCCTTCTTATAAGTCGCAGATGCCCTTTCTCCAGTAGCCATCACTCGAACTCGCTGTTCGAGGAACTGGAGCATGGTGTCCAGTGGCTGTATTTCCTTTGTGTTACCCAATGATTGTTCATATAGGGTTTTGTTTGTGCCATCCAGTTTGTTCCTAAGGATGATTGGATCCCGGTGAGATGTCAATCCCGAGTCCCTTAACGAAGCATGCAACTGTTGTGATTTCAGTTCTTTAAAGACTACATCGTCGCGCAGGTTTTGCAGCAGAAGACGATCAATATAGAGCAATATCTCAGGATATGACGCATCAACTAAGATTTCCCATGCGAAGAGGTAATTTTCCTCCTTGAGATCAATGTGACGGATTAGTCTTTCCGCCTCTCCGATTACGCTGGTCTTGAGGTACCACATTTTGCGTATGGTTGGCATTCTAGTTTCATGTATCATACATGAGAACATATCAAAGAACTGAGACCACTTGAGTATATCACCATCAAACTTTGGAATGGAGATGCGTGGCAAGTTAATGTTATCAGACACCGTACTATTTGACTTGTCTGTCAGTACGTTCCTAACCTCAGCTTCTGCCTTGAGATAGTCAGTGGCGTCATAGCCTGCTTCCTCCGGGTCCTCAAGCTCCTCGTATATTTGGAAGTGGACCTCTTGAAGTTTTGCCCATAATGAGTTTACAATTTCTGCATTAAGGGGCTTGTGTTGAATGGCGCGATTTATTGACTCAATCATCGCCTTTTGCCGACGGCACAATGCAACTAGCTTGGCATTTGTGTTTGCTTTGGCATCAACAATTCCTGCAGCAATGGCGGTCCTTGGCTCCGTCCTATTGCTGCTAGACTGATCTGCAATATCAGCTTGTTCTTTTAAGTAAGTTCTGGTTTTTTTGAACCAAATCGTGAACTTCCTCGAAGAACTTGTGATAAGGGTGAGCCTCCTCTAAGTTAGAGTTTTTGATCAAGACATTGTTTGTCTTGAAAATAGTCCACTTTTCCTCTAAGATTGTGGCCTTGGCTTGGTAGTACCCAGGTTTTGCCTTCCGTTCTCCTGGCTTATTTCTTCCTGATCGTCTAGGACCTCTTCCAGATTCTTTGATTTTTCAATGCTCATTTTGTCTTTTGTTTGACACTTAATGAGTTTGTATATAATCAATTTTTGGTTCTCTCTGATCTCAGAACTGTTTGTATTTTAAACTCTTGTCTATTCCTGACCCGTTGGAAGTGTTTTATTTGCTTTTTGGTGAGCTGGCTTACGCTTCGATTCGCAACCGTACCTTAGTCAAGGAATAATAGAGTGTTTTGTGTTGTTGTAGTTGAAGAATCCTTGTGTGGAGTCCTTCGTCGGGGTCAACAAAATGTTTGTGTATATTTGTTTTGTAAGCATTCAGTACATAAACTGACTGCTAAAAAGGCGTCGCAACTAGCACTTGTAACTAGGTGGACTACGGAGGGGGAATTCCTTGGTGATGAGTAAAATAGCGATAGCGTTCTCCAAATGTAGCACAGTGTGGTGTTTCTTGTTGCATTTAAAACAACTGAACTTGCTAAGGCAAGCATTCGTCTTATGGTCATTTTTAAAACAGTTGACGCATAACTTTTGTCGTTGCACCCAATTAAGACGTTCGCTAACTGTTTTAGCGCGAAAGTCGTCACATTTGGATAAATAGTGACCTGTTTTTTTACAGGGGGAATTCCTTGATGATGAGTAAAATACTTGGTTTGTTGGTACAAAGTAAAGAACTGATCTTTTATTCATGAAAGTAACAATATTTATAGGAAAAAGTAGCTTAGTTGGCATAAGTGTAATATCAATATAAATTGGGTTATTGTAACGCAGCAATTGCTTGCCAATGTAGAATTGCATATTGGCAATTTCCGCGTTGACTGACCGCTGTTTTGGTAACTCGTTATGTGTGTCGTTTTCGCTGTGATCAGCAGTTTCTGTACTTAAGACAATAATACGTAGGGTGTAGTATTTAATTGACCTAGTTAAATTATAATTGTCTGTAATATATTGTTAGTGCTGTAACTTAAATGTATATACGCATAAACACACATTCTCCTTCGAACACTTTCCCCCTCTAACTCTTTCCTCTTCTAACATATTTTAATCTTAATCTCCAAGTATCAATACTCTTGAGTAGTAGGTGAATGCCGGTTCTAACTCAAAAGGATGCCGACAATTTATGACCCCATTAAATTTTATGACCCTTTTATCGCCCCCTTTTTTTACCCTTTTATCGCCCCCTTTTTTTGACCCTTGTATCGCCCCCTTCAATATGATAATTTATGACCTTTTTTTTTCATGATCTCGCCCGCTTTAATTAGACTAAGGTGGAGAACAAAGGATTAACATTCCTAGCCCACCACTTTACCAGCAGCATCTGTGAGAAGCAGTGATCAGATGAACAGATTTGGTTATTTACCTAACTAGTGTTAGAGTCAATTGTGCGCCTCTTTGACGTGCGTGGCATTGTAAACCTGTTTATGGTCATGAGGTGCAGTGTGCACAGGAAGAAAGGATAGATAAGAGAGAGTCGAGAGGGCGCCTGTTTGACGTGCGTTACATTGTTAACCTGAAAGCAAGCAATAATGAATGAATGTTTATGGTCATGAGTAGTAGTGATCAAAGGATCTGGAATCGAGAGGGCGCCTCTTTGACGTGCGTGGCATTATAAACCTGCAACACACGTCAAAAAATGAATGTTTATGGTTGTGATAACCAGTGATCAAAGGAAGTAAGGATAGAGAATAGTGAAAAGCGAACGCTTGTTCGATGTACTGGGGTTCTGTGAACAAGAGATGGGAATTTTCCTACGCAGCAGCAGCGGCAGGATCAATGCATTGCTTCTAATCAAGAGTATTGATACTTGTAGCTTAAGATTCAAATGTGTTAGAGGGGGAAAGAGTTAGGGAGAGAAAGTGTTAGAAGGAGAATGTGTGTTAGAGGGGGAAAGTGATCCTGCTTATATTAATTTAATAAGCCACGCCCCTAATACGATTTTGATTGGTTCCCACCGTCCTTAAGATGAAAACTATTTTCCAATTATTGTTAAAGTCAAGTGTGCTCCTGTTTTTAAATACGTTGCTCTGCACACGTGCATTGTTATTGTCAACAACTACAACCTTCGTGGGGGGTTATGTAAGCAAGAGATGGAAATTTTCCTACGCAGCAACAGCAGCAGCAGCAAGATCAACACATTGTTTTTAAACAAGAGTATTGATACTTGTAGATTAAGATTAAAATATGTTAGAGGAGGAAAGGATAGAGGGAGAAGGTGTTAGAGGGAGAAAGTGTTAGAGGCGGAAAGTGTTAGAGGGAGGAAGACTTAGAGACAAGCTTGTGCATGCTTGAAGTGCGCTAGTCAAAGGTCAAGTACATTAGTTGACTAATGTGTTATAGATATCACCGTCCGAAAGGATCAGTGAGCCAAGTACATGGCTTTTGAAACTATTAAGGTTTCTTAGCTACAAGTTAGTAGATAAGAGAGAGAGAGTCAACTGTGCGCAGGTTTCTTAGCTACGAATAAGTAGATATGAGAGAGTCGAGAGGGCGCCTGTTTGACGTGCGTTGCCTTGCACACCTGCAGGAAAAACATAAACAATTAATGCTTATGGTTATGAGGAGCAGTGTGCAAAGGAAGAAAGGATAGAGAATAAAGAAAAGCGAGCGCTTGTTCGATGTACGTTGCATTGTTATGGTCAACAGCAACAACAACAACAAAATTCGTGGGGGGTTATGTAAGCAAGGGATGAAAATTTTCCTACGCAGCAACAGCAGCAGCAGCAAGATCAACACATTGTTTTTAAACAAGAGTATTGATACTTGTAGATTAAGATTCAAATATGTTAGAGGAGGAAAGAGTTAAAGGGGGAAAGTGTTAGAGGGAGAAAGTGTTACAGGCGGAAAGAGTTAGAGGTGGAAAGTGTTAGAGGGGGAAAGTGTTAGAGGGAGGAAGACTTAGAGACAAGCTTGTGCATGCTTGAAGTGCACTAGTCAAAGGTCAAGTACATTAGTTGGCTAATATGTTATAGATATCACCGTCCGTGAGGATCAGTGAGCCAAGTACATTGCCTTTGAAACTATTTAGGTTTCTTAGCTACAAGTTAGCAGATAAGAGAGAGAGAGTCAACTGTGCGCAGGTTTCTTAACTACGAATAAGTAGATAAGAGAGAGTCGAGAGGGCGCCTATTTGAGGTGCGTTGCCTTGCACACCTGCAGGCAAAACATAAACAATGAATGTTTATGGATGTGAAAACCAGTGATCCAAAGGATAAAAGGGTTGAGACAAGATTGTGCTTGTTTGAAGTACGCTTGTCAAAGGGCAGTACATTCGTAGGCCGCATTCTTATGATCAAAAGCAACAACAACATTCGTGAGGGTTATGTAAGCAAGGGATGGGAATTTTCCTACGCAGCAGCAGCAAGATCAAAACATTGTTTTTAAACAAGAGTATTGAGACTTGCAGATTTAGATTGGAATGTTATAGGGGGAAGGTGTAAGAGGGGGAAAGTGTTAGAGGGAGAAAGAGAGAGTTAGTGTTAGTGGGAGTAAGTGTTAGAGGGTGAAAGTGCTATAGGGGGAAAGCGATCCTGCTTATATTATTATATTAAAACACGCTCCTTTATGCGATTCTATACACGAGCGTCTATGAAATGCAGGTGGTATGTTAATTGAATGTCCCTCTTTCTAACGCACACCCAACTTGTTCGCTACTTACGTTTCTAACATTTATTTGCATACATCTGTTTTGATTATTGCACTGACTTCTGTTACTTGTATAGAGCTAATAAGTATAACTTTTTAATTATTTTTACTTTGTTAGTAAACTATCAAATTATGTTTTTCTTATAGGTAGGTTTTAATTTAATTTATTTTGTTTTTTTTTTCATTGATTTTTACAGTATGTTAAATTTGAGAATTATATTAAGCTTGTTCCGTTGAGGGATTAAGCAAACACAAACACCGAACATTTATATAAATGACATATAGTTATAGCCGGTAGAACACACAAGTCATACTCCATGATTTTGTTTCGGCTTGATAAAAAGCTTTTTTAAGTCTATATTACAAGCCTAAGTTCTAGTACTCACTATATACATATCTAAGAATGCTTTTATGTATGTCACTATTTTGAAAGCTTAAAGAAGTTCATGTAGCTGGTATAATAAATCATGTTTCAACAAAATTATTTAGATCTTAATATTTATACTTCATCGTTTATTGAATTTATTATTATTTATTTATTTTTTTTCTTTTTAATACCCATATATTCGATTCTGTTCTATCTCAGTAATAATGTATTTTGCTTTTACATTCTTTAAATTCTTTAAGGAAATCTTTTAGGCTTAACAAATAATCTTTTCCTTAACTTTCCGTCTGCTCGCTAAAAGATTTTCGTCAAATGACACTTTTCATATTTAAGATATCCGTCAAACTATTTCTTATACTCGACTAAAACTATTTCATCAAACTCACATATCAAATCAAGCTCTAAAATAAAGAAAATGAAAACAGTAAGATGTTCTTAGCAACTTGATTTTTTTGTTATACAAACGGTCTTTCCCAGTATGCTACTTACGATAAAAATTTATAAAGAATGTGTTTTGTACTCATTTACTGACTTCAAAAATTCTTCTATTGTTGTTGTCTGATACCCTATCTTAATTTGTGTAATACTTAATCGTTTTCATCAACTTAGTATACTTTTGATTTTTAAAAATTTTATGTTATGTTGTTAGCTATTTTGACTAGACTTTACGCTTAAAACGAGATAGATTGTATTATTGTCCTTAATACGTTAGCTTAATTTTAACAGGGAAATCGATCGGACATTGATTTTTCACTTTATAATTGATTGCTTTAATATATTTTAACTGTCAACCTATATACCTTTCAACTTTTTTAGTGATTATGTTAGATTTTTATATTTCCAAACTCATTGCTTAAACTAAGAAAATTTCGTTATTAATTTCTTTTAATTGATGGATGGGTTTATTTTATTTCATTATTCTCCTCATTTTTATTACATTTAATAAGGAAGTGCATTGAACTAGCTTAACAGTTCGAGATATGAGTCTTACACTGTTTCGAAAAGTATGACTTCGTTAGCTGTTTTAATTTAAGGGTTAAGTATCTACTACTACTGTTCCTTAACTGTGATAGTTGCAGTTTTGTTACATCTCACTTCCATTTTTTTCGTTCTTTTATTTTATTTATTTATTTATTTTTATTTTTTTTTTTGTAGGTGCTTTATTAATTTTAATAAGAACAAAACCTTTTTGTTCTAGATGCCATGTTATTAGGTCTTATTTTTTCATTTAATTATTATAATTATTTCTTAAAGAGATTAATTTTCTTTAGTGCTCAAAACTTATTGTCGCTAAAGGATTTGTTTTTCATTGATCTGAGATATTTCGTAAATTCATGAAACCATTGAAATGTGCTCTATTCTTCTTGAACCTTGCATTAATCTTAAATTTGGATGGCAAAATAAGGTTGTGATGTACTAAAGCTCGAGATGACGTAAAAGTCAGTATTTTGCATAACGGGCATTAAATAATGTACGCTTACTATCACCGGATTGGTTTATACCCACTAAATATTGGTATTTTCAGTTTTTTTTTTTCTTTCTTTCTTTGTTTTCATCGCTTTTTACACCCTAGCTCTTGGTCCATTTTCCTTGGCATATAATACAGCAGGGAGTAAGATTTAAAAGTAGTATGTCATTCCATTCTGGTAATATTATTATTTTGTTTTTATTATTTTGTTATTTCATTTTTAATTTTATTCTTTTATGTTATTTGACTTTATATATTGCTTTTAAATTTAAGGGTTTTGCCTCTCAATTTTTGAACCGAGACATAGTATTTTTATTTCTGTAATGCATAAACGTAAGCATCCTTGATCCCAGATAGTATGTTTATTCTTGATCAATATTTAGATCTATGCAAACTATTTTATCAGCTTTTAGGTATCGAGATTAAATTTTGCTCAGAATCTAATCGCTGCCTTAAACACATGAGTGTTACAACTTTCACACTTAAGGAGCATTAGATCTTTTCGTTTTAAAGAGTTTACTATTTGACGCTTTTAAGAACAATTTGCTTGCCTGAGCTTGGTAGGTTATAAAGTTAAAACAATTAGCGGAAAGATGGAACTGTCTTATAGAATTTCTTATACATTATTAGTTGGTTCTTTCCCTATCGCTTATTCTCACGCACTTTGAGATTATAACATTACTTAATGGAATGTGCTGTATGTTCCTGATTGTTTGCTGATTATTGTTGTTAATTATTATTTTGTTTATTTATTTCTTTTACATCTCATATAGTATTTTTCTCTTATGTTTCTTTTTTCGCTTCACTTCTATACTTACTTTAATAATTTATCATAATTTTCCTCTAATTTATATTCAATCGCCCTTTAATTGACAAAAACTGGGTGGCGGTAAGCTGTTAAAAACGGAAGGCAATTATTCTATAAAACTGATGGAACGGAACAGTTGTGATTATTTTTCATTTAAAAATAAAAGTAGGCTGTTAAAATAAATATTTACTTATATTAAATTAAAATTTGAATTGATTTTTAGTAAACCGGCTTTTTTTTCGAAAATGTAGCTTTTAAAAGAATATATTAAGCTCATATCATATTTATTTAGATTTTCACATTGAGGTAACATCAGCCCAAGTCCCTCAATACCCGATAGTGAGCTGCCGTTTACAGACGGTGAAGTAAATGGGATGCCGCTTTGTCGTTTCTCATAATCACAATTAAGCTGCCCGACTATGAAAATGAGTTCCTTTACGATTTACGTACTGTCACTGTTTGCAGCGGCCTGGCGTCCTCCAAAGAGTCAAACACTCATCATCATCATTTGCCCCCCTACGGCGAAGCGATCCCCACCTGAACCATCACTCGTACACACATAAGTAACTTTTACCTAGATTAGGTACGGTTTGCGTCTAGCCGTCTTATTTGAATAGTTCTGTTCTACTCTGCACCGATTTTGGATCCCCTGATTTCTATTATTCCCAGCTACTTTCCTAGGCTCACACCTTTAACTTCTAACACACCAGCCCACATAACATATTATTTGGATATAAAAACATTAGACAATGACTATCAAGTACCAAGAGCTATTAAAAAAATTTATAAAGTATTCGGAGGAAATTTGATCGAACAATGCAACACCCAAAACTGTTATTATGGCTTACATTAAATCGTGAAGTCATAGTCGAGTCTACTACGTACTACACATTTTCCCATTTAAAGCCCCTATCAATTTATCCGTTTTTTCTTATTATTATTTTTTCAACCAAGTGTGTGCGTACCTGTTTTTTCAATTTTCTCTTTCTAGAAAATGTCGGCACCCTCATCGTCATTCAATATGTATGTTATAGGGATTTTATTTTGTATTTCTATTATTGAAAAGTTTAAGTTTTCCGGTTTGGTGAGCAGCCCTTCTCATTAAAATATTATGTTTGCTTATACACACATAATCATTTGCAAAGATTTTTATATGACTAAAGACAATGTCTAAAAACATTTTAACAATTATAAGATTTACTTTTATGTATGTAATTTTAGCTGTCCTATTATATTGCTGATTGTTCTAACTAAACAATTGATTGAACATTACCTCCATAATGTCTTTTAAACGTATCTTTGATTGAGTTTTCGATAATCACTACTTATTCAATTTTCTAGATCGTACCCGAGTCACGTTAATATGGCAGGGTACGACAAAATAAGCACGCAAGCAAGGTTGAGGGCAGTGACACTCCTAAAAGGGTTTGACCCGAAGTGTGACGTAGAAAAAGGCACAATAAGGTAGGAGCTAACGAAAAGCGAGAGTCTTTAGCGGGAAGCGAGCTGAACGAAGAAATCTGATCTCAGGCAAGACAAATGTTTATCGGGAGAGAGAATCCTCCTTTCACATTAGAGCAGTATGCGTAGCCTTAGAACAACATATCAAACGTATTAAAGGCTAAGAAACCCTCAACTCATCAAAAAATACTTGCTCTCGGACAGTGTCCATGTCCGATGGAAGAGTTATAGAACTAGAAGGGGGGAACAACAGACCTCTCAGGTACCAAATCATTCATCGACGATGAAGGTTTATACAGGCAGGAGACATATTATTCTATTATTAATTCCCCTTTATATTTTTTTATTTAAAAAGAACATATCAATAAAGTTGTTACTTTTTTAGGGACTTTTACTGATTTTTTATTAAATTTTTTATTATCTTGGCTCAAATTTAATTTCCGTTTGTTTAGTTCCTTACAAAGTAATTTACATCTGTCAGCAATGTCAATTCGTGATTTTTTTCGAAAAAATGTATGAGAACCGAATCTATTTTTTTAAAAGTGCTATAAATTTTATTTATTTTTTTTTTTTCACCAAAAGCCAACGAATGTACTGACGCAATACTGCTGCGTTTCGTACTATAACTTTAATTTAACATCCAAATGAAAGAACAAGTCCACAGTCGTGTCGATAAAAAACCGGGACTTAAAAGTACGCTATTGAATAGAGTTTAAATCTGTCAGCAATATCAATTCGTGATTTTTCGGTAGCCAACTGGCGTTCCCCAGGCAAATATTTTCTCTTTCAACTCCAATTCTAGAACCCATCCAATAATATTGAAAAGAGGTAAGCCAAGAAAACATAGAACAGGTGGCAGTTTAGCTGTGAAAACCCGGTTTTTCGGTTTTAGGAACAGGTAATTGTTTTGCTGTTTAAAACAGGGATCTGTTATTTTTTCCGGTTTTAAAAACCAGGGGCTGTTTTGATGTTAAAATTTTTTGTGGTTGTCAAAAAACAGGTTGCTGTTTAGCTGTTAAAAACAAACTGGTTTTTCGGTTTAAGAAACCGGTGGTTTTTTGCTGTTTAAAATAGAGAGCTGTTATTTTTTCTGGTTTTAAAAATACCGGGGGCCTGTTATGATGTTAATTTTTATGGTTTTCAAGAAACAGGTTGTTTTTTGAGCTGTTATTTTTTCCCCTGTTTAAAAACAGTTTGGGGGAGGGGGTGTCAGTTTTGCTGTTAAAAACAGGGATTTTTACAGGTTTAAAAACAGGTTGATGAATTTCTGACTGTTATTTAAAAATAACAGCTAAACAACAACCTGTTTTAAAACAGGTTGTTAATAGATGTTTTAAACCGGAAAAATAAGCAGTTTTAAACAGCAAACAACAACCGTTTCACATATAACTGAAAAACCTGTCTTTTAACAGCTAAACAACAACCTGTTTTTTGACAACCACAAAAAATAACCACCGGAAAAAATAACAGATCCCTGTTTTAAACAGCAAAACAATTACCTGTTCCTAAAACCGAAAAACCGGTTTTTCACAGCTAAACTGCCACCTGTTCTATGTTTTCTTGGCTTACCTCTTTTCAATATTATTGGATGGGTTCTAGAATTGGAGTTGAAAGAGAAAATATTTGCCTGGGGAACGCCAGTTGGCTACCGAAAAATCACGAATTGATATTGCTGACAGATTTAAACTCTATTCAATAGCGTACTTTTAAGTCCCGGTTTTTTATCGACACGACTGTGGACTTGTTCTTTCATTTGGATGTTAAATTAAAGTTATAGTACGAAACGCAGCAGTATTGCGTCAGTACATTCGTTGGCTTTTGGTGAAAAAAAATAAATAAAAAATTTATAGCACTTTTTAAAAAATAGATTCGGTTCTCATACATTTTTTCGAAAAAAATCACGAATTGACATTGCTGACAGATGTAAATTACTTTGTAAGGAAAAAAAAAACGGAAATTAAATTTGAGCCAAGATAATAAAAAATTTAATAAAAAATCAGTAAAAGTCCGTAAAAAAGTAACAACTTTATTGATATGTTCTTTTTAAATAAAAAAATATAAAGGGGAATTAATAATAGAATAATATGTCTCCTGCCTGTATAAACCTTCATCGTCGATGAATGATTTGGTACCTGAGAGGTCTGTTGTGCCCCCCTTCTAGTTCTATAACTCTTCCATCGAACATGGACACTGTCCGAGAGCAAGTATTTTTGATGAGTTGAGGGTTTCTTAGCCTTTAATACGTTTGATATGTTGTTCTAAGAAAAGAAACTTCGTTTCCTTGTAAAGGCTACGCATACTGCTATAATGTGAAAGGAGGATTCTCTCTCCCGATAAACATTTGTCTTGCCTGAGATCAGATGTCTTCGTTCAGCTCGCTTCCCACTAAAGACTCTCGCTTTTCGTTAGCTCCTACCTTATTGTGCCTTTTTCTACGTCACACTTCGGCTCAAACCCTTTTAGGAGTGTCACTGCCCTCAACCTTGCTTGCGTGCTTATTTTGTCGTACCCTGCTATATTAACGTGACTCGGGTACGATCTAGAAAATTGAATAAGTAGTGATTATCGAAAACTCAATCAAAGATACGTTTAAAAGACATTATGGAGGTAATGTTCAATCAATTGTTTAGTTAGAACAATCAGCAATATAATAGGACAGCTAAAATTACATACATAAAAGTAAATCTTATAATTGTTAAAATGTTTTAAGACATTGTCTTTAGTCATATAAAAATCTTTGCAAATGATTATGTGTGTATAAGCAAACATAATATTTTAATGAGAAGGGCTGCTCACCAAACCGGAAAACTTAAACTTTTCAATAATAGAAATACAAAATAAAATCCCTATAACATACATATTGAATGACGATGAGGGTGCCGAACTTAAAGACATTTTCTAGAAAGAGAAAATTGAAAAAAAACAGGTACGCACACACTTGGTTGAAAAAATAATAATAAGAAAAAACGGATAAATTGATAGGGGCTTTAAATGGGAACAACTCATGGAAAAATGTGTAGTACGTAGTAGACTCGACTATGACTTCACGATTTAATGTAAGCCATAATAACAATTTTGGGTGTTGCATTGTTCGATCAAATTTCCCCCGAATACTTTATAAATTTTTTTAATAGCTCTTGGTACTTGATAGTCATTGTCTAATGTTTTTATATCCAAATAATATGTTATGTGGGCTGGTGTGTTAGAAGTTAAAGGTGTGAGCCTAGGAAAGTAGCTGGGAATAATAGAAATCAGGGGATCCAAAATCGGTGCAGAGTAGAACAGAACTATTCAAATAAGACGGCTAGACGCAAACCGTACCTAATCTAGGTAAAAGTTACTTATGTGTGTACGAGTGATGGTTCAGGTGAGGATCGCTTCGCCGTAGGGGGGCAAATGATGATGATGAGTGTTTGACTCTTTGGAGGACGCCAGGCCGCTGCAAACAGTGACAGTACGTAAATCGTAAAGGAACTCATTTTCATCGTCGGGCAGCTTAATTGTGATTATGAGAAACGACAAAGCGGCATCCCATTTACTTCACCGTCTGTAAACGGCAGCTCACTATCGAGGGACTTGGGCTGATGTTACCTCAATGTGAAAATCTAAATAAATATGATATGAGCTTAATATATTCTTTTAAAAGCTACATTTTCGAAAAAAAAAGCCGGTTTACTAAAAATCAATTCAAATTTTAATTTAATATAAGTAAATATTTATTTTAACAGCCTACTTTTATTTTTAAATGAAAAATAATCACAACTGTTCCGTTCCATCAGTTTTATAGATTAATTGCCTTCCGTTTTTAACAGCTTACCGCCACCCAGTTTTTGTCAATTAAAGGGCGATTGAATATAAATTAGAGGAAACATATGATAAATTATTAAAGTAAGTATAGAAGTGAAGCGAAAAAAGAAACATAAGAGAAAAATACTATATGAGATGTAAAAGAAATAAATAAACAAAATAATAATTAACAACAATAATCAGCAAACAATCAGGAACATACAGCACATTCCATTAAGTAATGTTATAATCTCAAAGTGCGTGAGAATAAGCGATAGGGAAAGAAGCAACTAATAATGTATAAGAAATTCTATAAGACAGTTCCATCTTTCCACTAATTGTTTTAACTGTATAACCTACCAAGCTCAGGCAAGCAAATTGTTCTTAAAAGCGTCAAATAGTAAACTCTTTAAAACGAAAAGATCTAATGCTCCTTAAGTGTGAAAGTTGTAACACTCATGTGTTTAAGGCAGCGATTAGATTCTGAGCAAAATTTAATCTCGATACCTAAAAGCTGATAAAATAGTTTGCATAGATACAGACACACAGATCTAGGAAGCCTACGGTGCTGATCTAAATATTGATCAAGAATAAACATACTATCTGGGATCAAGGATGCTTACGTTTATGCATTACAGAAATAAAAATACTATGTCTCGGTTCAAAAATTGAGAGGCAAAACCCTTAAATTTAAAGGCAATATATAAAGTCAAATAACATAAAAGAATAAAATTAAAAATGAAATAACAACATAATAAAAACAAAATAATAATATTACCAGAATGGAATGACATACTACTTTTAAATCTTACTCCCTGCTGTATTATATGCCAAGGAAAATGGACCAAGAAAATAGATTGTGGACCTAAACAAGAACAACTTTATCTCGTTCTTTTAATGTACGAATTATAACCCACAAGAATCATAATAGAAAATAGCCTAGCAAAAACTATTTACCATGAAGTCTAAACGGTCTTAAGACCATGAATCCTAAGCTAGTGAAAATTATTGTAAATGACTTGATTGCGCTCTTTTTATTAGTTTAACATACACACAAGAAGTGCTCTACAATACAACCACAAAAAAAAAGAAGAACAAATCATACCATACAATTACCAAATCAAATCTTATTCTTTGGAGCCTCCTCCACAAACAGTATACAATAAAATCAGACCCTAATCTAAAATCAAAACACAAGATCAAGAGCTAGGGTGTATAAAACGATTAAAACAAAGAAAGAAAAAAAAAACTGAAAATACCAATATTTAGTGGGTATAAACCAATCCGGTGATAGTAAACGTACATTATTTTATGCCCGTTATGTAAAATACCGACTTTTACGTCATCTCGAGCTTTAGTACATCACAACCTTATTTTGCCATCCAAATTCAAGATTAATGCAAGGTTCAAGAAGAATAGAGCACATTTCAATGGTTTCATGAATTTACGAAATATCTCAGATCAATGAAAAACAAATCCTTTAGCGACAATAAGTTTTGAGCACTAAAGAAAATGAATCTCTTTAAGAAATAATTATAATAATTAAATGAAAAAATAAGACCTAATAACATGGCATCTAGAACAAAAAGGTTTTGTTCTTATTAAAATTAATAAAGCACCTACAAAAAAAAAAAAAAAAAAAATAAATAAATAAAATAAAAAAAAAAAAAAAAAATGGAAGTGAGATGTAACAAAACTGCAACTATCACAGTTAAGGAACAGTAGTAGTAGATACTTAACCCTTAAATTAAAACAGCTAACGAAGTCATACTTTTCGAAACAGTGTAAGACTCATATCTCGAACTGTTAAGCTAGTTCAATGCACTTCCTTATTAAATGTAATAAAAATGAGGAGAATAATGAAATAAAATATTACCATCCATCAATTAAAAGAAATTAATAACGAAATTTTCTTAGTTTAAGCAATGAGTTTGGAAATATAAAAATCTTACATAATCACTAAAAAAGTAGAAAGGTATATAGGTTGACAGTTAAAATATATTAAAGCAATCAATTATAAAGTGAAAAATCAATGTCCGATCGATTTCCCTGTTAAAATTAAGCTAACGTATTAAGGACAATAATACAATCTATCTCGTTTTAAGCGTAAAGTCTAGTCAAAATAGCTAACAACATAACATAAAATTTTTAAAAATCAAAAGAATACTAAGTTGATGAAAACGATTAAGTATTACACAAATTAAGATAGGGTATCAGACAACATCAATAGAAGAATTTTTTAAGTCAGTATATGAGTACAAAACACATTCTTTATACATTTTTATCGTAAGTAGCATACTGGGAAAGAGAATAGTAAAAACCGTTTGTATAAAAAAAAAAATCCAGCTGCTTAGAACATCTTACTGTTTTCATTTTCTTTATTTTAGAAATTTAATTGATATGTGAGTTTGATGAAATAATTTAAGTCGAGTATAAGAAATAGTTTGACGGATATCTTAAATATGAAAAGTGTCATTTGACGAAAATCTTTTAGCGAGCAGACGGAAAGTTAAGGAAAAGATTATTTGTTAAGCCTAAAAGATTACCTTAAAGAATTTAAAGAATGTAAAAGCAAAATAAATTATTACTGAGATAGAACAGAATCGAATATATGGGTATTAAAAAAAAAAAAAATAAATAAATAATAATAAATTCAATAAACGATGAAGTATAAATATTAAGATCTAAATAATTTTGTTGAAACATGATTTATTATACCAGCTACATGAACTTCTTTAAGCTTTCAAAATAGTGACATACATAAAAGCATTCTTAGATATGTATATAGTGAGTACTAGAACTTAGGCTTATAATATAGACTTAAAAAAGCTTTTTATCAAGCCGAAACAAAATCATGGAGTATGACTTGTGTGTTCTACCGGCTATAACTATATGTCATTAATATAAATGTTCGGTGTTTGTGTTTGCTTAATCCCTCAACGGAACAAGCTTAATATAATTCTCAAATTTAACATACTGTAAAAATCTATGAAAAAAATAAAAAAAATAAATTAAATTAAAACATACCTATAAGAAAAACATAATTTGATAGTTTACTAACAAAGTAAAAAAAAATTAAAAAGTTATACTAATTAGCTCTATAAAAGTAACAGAAGTCAGTGAAATAATCAAAACAGATGTATGCAAATAAAGGTTAGAAACGTAAGTAGCGAACAAGTTGGGTGTGCGTTAGAAAGAGGGACATTCAATTAACATACCACCTGCATTTCATAGACGCTCGTGTATAGAATCGCATAAAGGAGCGTGTTTTAATATAATAATATAAGCAGGATCGCTTTCCCCCTATAGCACTTTCACCCTCTAACACTTACTCCCTCTAACACTAACTCTCTCTTTCTCCCTCTAACACTTTCCCCCTCTTACACCTTCCCCCTATAACATTCCAATCTAAATCTGCAAGTCTCAATACTCTTGTTTAAAAACAATGTTTTGATCTTGCTGCTGCTGCGTAGGAAAATTCCCATCCCTTGCTTACATAACCCTCACGAATGTTGTTGTTGCTTTTGATCATAAGAATGCGGCCTACGAATGTACTGCCCTTTGACAAGCGTACTTCAAACAAGCACAATCTTGTCTCAACCCTTTTATCCTTTGGATCACTGGTTTTCACAACCATAAACATTCATTGTTTATGTTTTGCCTGCAGGTGTGCAAGGCAACGCACCTCAAACAGGCGCCCTCTCGACTCTCTCTTATCTACTTATTCGTAGTTAAGAAACCTGCGCACAGTTGACTCTCTCTCTCTCTTATCTACTAACTTGTAGCTAAGAAACCTTAATAGTTTCAAAGGCAATGTACTTGGCTCACTGATCCTCACGGACGGTGATATCTATAACATATTAGCCAACTAATGTACTTGACCTTTGACTAGTGCACTTCAAGCATGCACAAGCTTGTCTCTAAGTCTTCCTCCCTCTAACACTTTCCCCCTCTAACTCTTTCCGCCTCTAACACTTTCTCCCTCTAACACTTTCCCCCTCTAACACTTTCCTCCTCTAACATATTTTAATCTTAATCTACAAGTATCAATACTCTTGTTTAAAAACAATGTGTTGATCTTGCTGCTGCTGCTGTTGCTGCGTAGGAAAATTTCCATCCCTTGCTTACATAACCCCCCACGAATTTTGTTGCTGTTGTTGCTGTTGACCATAACAATGCAACGTACATCGAATAAGCGCTCGCTTTTCTTCTCGTTATTCTCTATCGTTCTTCGTTATTCTCTATCCTTTCTTCCTTTGCACACTGCTCCTCATAACCATAAGCATTTATTGTTTATGTTTTTCCTGCAGGTGTGCAAGGCAACGCACGTCAAACAGGCGCCCTCTCGACTCTCTCATATCTACTTATTCGTAGCTAAGAAACCTGCGCACAGTTGACTCTCTCTCTCTTATCTACTAACTTGTAGCTAAGAAACCTTAATAGTTTCAAATGCAATGTACTTGGCTCACTGATCCTTTCGGACGGTGATATCTATAGCACATTAGTCAACTAATGTACTTGACCTTTGACTAGCGCACTTCAAGCATGCACAAACTTGTCTCTAAGTCTTCCTCCCTCTAACACTTTCCCCCTCTAACACTTTCCGCCTCTAACACTTTCTCCCTCTAACACCTTCTCCCTCTATCCTTTCCTCCTCTAACATATTTTAATCTTAATCTACAAGTATCAATACTCTTGTTTAAAAACAATGTGTTGATCTTGCTGCTGCTGCTTTTGCTGCGTAGGAAAATTTCCATCTCTTGCTTACATAACCCCCCACGAAGGTTGTAGTTGTTGACAATAACAATGCACGTGTGCAGAGCAACGTATTTAAAAACAGGAGCACACTTGACTCTCTTAACAATAATTGGAAAATAGTTTTCATCTTAAAGGGGGGGGGGACCCATTAAAAATTTTTTTGGGGCGTGGCTTATTAAATTAATATAAGCAGGATCACTTTCCCCCTCTAACACACATTCTCCTCCTAACACTTTCCCCCTCTAGCTCTTTCCCCCTCTAACATACATTCTCCTTCTAACACTTTCTCTCCCTAACTCTTTCCCCCTCTAACACATTTGAATCTTAAGCTACAAGTATCAATACTCTTGATTAGAAGCAATGCATTGATCCTGCCGCTGCTGCTGCGTAGGAAAATTCCCATCTCTTGTTCACAGAACCCCAGTACATCGAACAAGCGTTCGCTTTTCTCTATTCTCTATCCTTACTTCCTTTGATCACTGGTTATCACAACCATAAACATTCATTTTTTGACGTGTGTTGCAGGTTTATAATGCCACGCACGTCAAAGAGGCGCCCTCTCGATTCCAGATCCTTTGATCACTACTACTCATGACCATAAACATTCATTCATTATTGCTTGCTTTCAGGTTAACAATGTAACGCACGTCAAACAGGCGCCCTCTCGACTCTCTCTTATCTATCCTTTCTTCCTGTGCACACTGCACCTCATGACCATAAACAGGTTTACAATGCCACGCACGTCAAAGAGGCGCACAATTGACTCTAACTAACTCTAGTTAGGTAAATAACCAAATCTGTTCATCTGATCACTGCTTCTCACAGATGCTGCTGGTAAAGTGGTGGGCTAGGAATGTTAATCCTTTGTTCTCCACCTTAGTCTAATTATCATATTGAAGGGGGCGATAAAAGGGTCAAAAAAAAAGGGGGCGATAAAAGGGTCAAAAAAAAGGGGGCGATAAAAGGGTCATAAAATTTAATGGGGTCATAAATTGTCGGCATCCTTTTGAGTTAGAACCGGCATTCACCTACTACTCTCTTGTTTGAAAACAATGTGTTGATCTTGCTGCTGCTGCTGTTGCTGCGTAGGAAAATTCCCATCCCTTGCTCACTGCTCAATGTTTAAGGCTTCCTTGTCAAACAGGAGCACACTTGACACCAGATCCTTTGATCACATAACCCACATGAATGTTGCTGTTGTCACTGCTTTTGACAGAAAACAATGCATGCTGTGGCTTAGCCTGTATTTGACTCTAATACTAAATGGCTAAATAGCCAAACTGATCCTGCGCACACTGATTTTCCCAATAATTATTATCCATGTTTATGGCCTGCTCGTTAAACAGGCGTATCCTTGACACTAGATCCTATGATCAAATAACCCACTTGAACGTTTTTATGTTGCTGCTTTTGACAAAAAACAATGCATACTGTTGCCTGCTTGTATGTTTGCAAGGCAATGCACTTAAAACAGGAACACACTTGAGACCAGATCCTATGATTACTGATTCTCAAGTGGGTAATAAAAGTGTAAAAAAGGGATCGCTGATTCTCAAGTGGGGTAATAAATTATGATTGGGGGTAATAATAGAGACACCTACATCCTGTTCCAGAACTGGCAATTCCCTACTACTGAAGTCCATAATAAGTCAAGTTTTGACCACCAATAGACAGTGCAATATCTTCAATGTAAATAAGACATTTATTTAATACATTATTCACAATACTTTCATCAATATTTCTGTCTTGTGAAAAATGAAAGCCTCTTAAAATATCTTCTGAGAAACTCTCTTTATAAGTATTCCAAAGTTTAAGAGCATCTGAAATTTGACAAAATACTAACATTATTGCAAAAAGTTGTCTCAGTTTTGTAGGATTTTGACATATGACAGCTTCGGCTATAGTTGAATCCCAGTGCTTATCATCTTCTAGTAATCCTAGAGCTTTACACGCCAATTGAAATGATGCGTATGCTATACAATTAACGGTTTTTAAATTTGAAAATGAAGTTGGGCCTCTTACAAAATGTTTAAAAAGGCTTAAATAAAAACATTCTGTATTATTGGGATGAATAGTGTAAACTCTTCCCAAAGCTGAATCTCTTTTAACTCCAGGAAAATTTGGCACATCATGCCCTCGTTTTCTTCTTTGAAATTCTTTATTGTTCCATGTAAAATACGATGGAACTTCACAATATAGAAGCGTTCTTGCAAACTCATCACGTGTGCATAGCTCAAAGAAGGCTAGCAAAGTGGTTTTGGGTGTAGTGCTTAATCTGTCAAGTAATTGTGGCGGATTATTGGGGTTAAAATATATCCGTTAACCATTTTCTAAATGAACAGCTAAGTGTGTAATAGCCGGAAAACGTTCATGTATGGGAAATGCAAGGATTCTTCATACCGCTTCTGAGCTACTTATATAACGGCCACTTTCGTACATATTAATTTCATTACGTTGGTCTTCAAGAGTAAATGATGCTTGATCACTGCCCTTGTTAACATATTCACAAATGTATTTAATAGACTTTACAGAACTACAATACTCAACATTTATGTGAGCTTCAAATGTTCTCAATAGTACACAGTTATAAGGCACAACCCAACGATTATCTATGCAATTACTATTTATATTAATTGCATTACCACCATCTTCTATCGCTCTTCTACGATATAGAGGGTAACTATCTTTTCCAGTCACAGTTTCTTTAAGTAATTGTCGAGGAAACCTTTTGGTACATTTTCCATTTTTCATGCATGGCGATTTATTATTAAATGCAACGCAAGGACCATAAATCATATTTGACTTAACAATGTTAAATAACAAAGGATCCTCATCTGCGTTTGGTTTTTCGGCACAGATAATTTTATCGATTTTATCTGGTCTTATTTTATTTTCTAACCAAAGTAGAATATGTATATGTGGTAAACCCCGCTTTTGCCATTCCACAGAGTACATGAAACATTGCACGCTTCCAAACAAAGAACCTTTTGTCAGTGACATTAAAGCTTTAACTTTTAAATGAAAAACTCGAGCTATAATATCCTGACGATCATGCGGTTTTTGACCCGGTAATAAAACACTTTTTATGTCATACCATTGTGGATTGCATGTGAATGTTATGAAAAGATCTGGTCGCCCATAATGGCGAACTTATGTCATAGCATCTTGAGTCTTTTCATGCATATATCGTGCAGAGCTTGTAAAAGAAGACGGTAAAATTACCATCTGACCAAGTTGAGCTGCGTCAACATCTTGTTGGCCTATTGCATCTTGTAGATGTATATAGCTAACTGCTCTGAGTTTCGCTTGATTGTAGCGAATATAATTTAACCTTTCTGTTTCAATTTTAGCATACATATCAACCAAAAACTGACTAAAAAGGGAACGACAATAAATTAAATGATTTATCTCAGATTGACGAATCATTATTTTATAGCTGTAAAAGCTTAACACAGATATCATTTTTTTTCGGTTCCTCCTTTTTTAATAATGGATTCCATTGTGGTATATCCACTGAATAGCCATCTTCGCCATAAGGAAATAGCAAAGGGAACTGTAAGGCATCGTATGATCGATGCACCTCACTTATACGATGTAATTTATTATTATGGCTTACAATAATAATATCGCGCTTTTCAAATTGCTGACCAACAATAACTAAAGCTACTTCGCTTGATTGAGGTGCATTGTAAAGCCCTTTGTGAGCACCAGCGGGTGTTCGATCGAACTACAGATTCAGCATGTATAATCAATTTATAGTCTTTAGTACTTGTTGGTATTTTTTTGAGAGCCATTTTTAGATCTTTAACATAACGATTATGCTGATGAAACATACATTGAAGATCCTTTACTACGCTACAATCAACATTTGAAATATTTTTGCAACGTAGTTGAGCTTCCTTTTCATCATCACCAACAAAATACATTTGAAGAAACTGCATTTCTTCATTTGGCAAAGATCGGACACTACGAATTAAGTGATACACTTGTCCTTGGACTTTAAAGTTTGACCAACTGTCTTTTATAGTTTTTGTACTTCCAAAAGAAGTCATTTGAAAGGAGCTGTTATACTTTCTTATACGATCAATGAAATAATCATGCTTGGGATGTCCACCAATTATTAAGCTTTTAAGTGGATCAGGCAAACTTTCATTTTGTGAAAGTTTAACTTTTCCTGCCTTGCAACAGATACCCAAAGGCTAATTTTTCCATTTTAAAGCATTACAATGTTTGCATATCAAATTCATACTACCAAGTTGAGTAGTTTTATCTGACTTGTAAGCTATTTCAAAATCATAGTTTAAGCCAGACATGGCTTTAACACTCCATGCACGCAAACGCCTTTCATGACGTGCATCAGGATTATTAGCCTGATGTCTTTTCACTGCAACTCTATGAGCTTCAGGATTATTAGCCTGATGTCTTCTCACTACAACTCTAATAACATCAGGATTATTAACACGATATCTTTTTGATGCTTCTATGCGCTTACCCCTATTGATATCCCTTTTTTTTTCAAATGAACGTTTTCTTTTACCTTTTTTTCTGTTTTGCCGGTGAATCGACTACGTCTTTTAACAGGATTTTTAACATTTTCAGTTATACATTCACTTGACGTATCAGATTCTTGAGTTAATACTTCCTCTAAATGAATATAAACATCAAAATGTCCATTCATTAATGGACCGGTAAAACGCAATCTTTTTACAGGGTGCATATTATTTCCGAATGCTTGCAATAAATTTCCATTTTGAAAAACTTGAAAATTTACAGCATAAATTTCTGCTGCTGCTTGAAGCTCACATGCAGTACCATAAAAATTTGAATTTGACATATCGCACTCATATTGTTCAGAAGAGCTATAACACTCTCCATTTAAGTTTATGCTGAAGCAAGCAAAAGTTTGCCAGTTGGTTACAACATGTTCAACAATACTTTGGCGTATGGTGCCATGGAAGCCTTGCCTACCAAATAAAAGGTAGGAAATAGATCTAAAAAGGCAGGCTCCATCACCAATTATGGCAACAACAGAATGCGGCACCAAAACACCACTAATATCTAAAGTTTCAATAGACATATTTTAATTTGGCTGTGAGTCAATTGACTTGTATTGACGATTGTTACAACGTTACAGTATCTATACGTAAGTATAGAATGCAATAAAATTGAATATACCAACTTATATTAATTTAATAGAATATTCAGAATGATTAGTTTTATTTGATTTTTAAATGCACTAAAGCAGCGTCTACATAACTATTATATAATATGCAAAATAGAAGACAACTATATAAAATGTTGTTTCAATTATTAAGTCTAAAATCGACTTATTAATTTTGTATAAAAAAAAAAACAACAAATCAAATTAACAACTTAATTTAAAGTAGGTTAGGGTAGGTTGGACCGGCTGACCCTCCCAAGGGGGAATGTCACACATAGACCGCTAAAGGGGTCCTTAGTGGGGCCGGTGGTTGGAGACGGTTAGGACTATCTCGTTGTGTGGTCCTGCGGAGTGTGAGTGCTTCTAGCAAGCGCTAGAAGTTTTTTAGGTTCTTTCTTGCTGGCTTCATCGAGCGAGGCAAGAAAGGGAGCTTTGAAGTGGTGTAGTCGTTGTGCTGCCAGTGCGGGGCAGCTGCAGAGGAGGTGCTCTAACGTCTCTTTGACACCTGTATCCTTGCATTTCCTGCATTCGTCGTTATCCGTTAAGCCAAGCCTTTTCATGTGTACCACGGTTAGGCAGTGTCCCGTCAAGAGACCCGCAAGCCTTCGGCAGTCATGCCTTTTTAGGTTTAGCATGTATTGCGTTAGTTTGACATCATATGTTTTGCACATTATTTTAGAGATTTTGCAGTCAGAGGTGTTTGTCCACCTTAGTGCTGCTGTATCGCGTGCTTGTATTTCCATGTATGAGTGTAGCGTTCGCAGTGAGATCGGAACATCCGCAGAATCACTGTTGAGTCCCGTTGCACCTTGCTTAGCCAAAGTGTCTGCTATCTCGTTTCCCTCGAATCCCTGATGGCTTGGAATCCAATAGATGCGCACTTTTTTAAAAATGCTGAGTGCATCTAGTGCTTCCCTGCTCGCCAGGACATTCCGAGAGCTTATGTAATGGGCCTGCAGGGCTTTAATTGCTGCCTGACTGTCCACGAATATGTTTACTTCATCGTGTTTTGTGTTTGTTTGTAGGACTGCTTCTGCTGCTTTCCTTATTGCGAATATCTCCACTTGGAAAATGCTACAGTGGTCTTGGAGTTTGTATGACAGGCTCATGAATGGTTCGGCACAGTATACTGCTGCGCCGACTCCCTCCCTAATTTTTGAGCCGTCTGTGTATATGTTTATGGCTGACCGCTCTGCTCCTGAGCGCCAGTCATCTTTACCTAGGAAAATGGGCGTGAAGCTAAATTCTTTCTTGGGGTCATATGGTCTGTTTCGACTTCTGTCCCCCTTCCAATTGTACTGTGCCCGTAGCTGTGTATCGTCAAGTTGCCTATCGTGTATAGCCGTTGTGCCGTCTTTCTTGCTGTAAGGCGTGCTTGTATGTCCACTGGGTTGACATTGAGCATAATCTGTAGTGCCTTAGTTGGTGTAGTTCTCAGCGCCCCTGTGATGCACATCAGTGAATGTCGCTGATTTTTTTCCATTCGTTTAAGGTATGTGGACTTCTCTGTGGCTTTCCACCATACCAGTATTCCATAGAGCAGTATGGGGCGCACAACCGAGATGAGAACCCAATGTGTCAGTCTTGGTGACAGTCCCCAAGTGCTACCCAACATCTTTTGCGATGTATAGAGTGCATTGGTGGCCTTCTTTACCCTGTCCTCCACATTGAGCTTCCAACTCAATTTGCTATCTATTACTGTCCCCAGGTATTTGATACTTTCCTTTGGTATCAGCATTTTATCGTTTATTTTCGGTGGCGTCCAGCGTGGTACCTTGTATCTCTTGGTGAAGAGAATAAGGTCCGTCTTGTGCTCAGCCCGGCTTCTGTGGCCCAAGCTAGTATCTCATTGAGTGTGTAGTCCATGACTGAGCTAATTGTCGATGGAGACTTGCCCGTGATAATTATGCTTATGTCGTCCGCATAGGCAGTTATCTTCGGGGCTTTCCGTTTGAATTTCTTTAGCAGGTCGTTTACCACCAAGTTCCACAGTAGGGGTGAGAGCACTCCTCCTTGGGGAGTGCCACACTTTGCTTCCCTGATTGTGGGCGTGGTTCCCCATTCTGCAAGTATTCTCCTGCTGCTCAGTAGGTTCTGGACCCAAGAGTAAACTGCTTCTGCTGGGGTCACAGCTCTTAGGCTGTGCATTATTGCTTCCGTCGTCACATTATTAAATGCGCCTGAGATATCCAGAAATGCGCCTAGGGCGTATTCTTTATGGTGAAGTGCTTTCTCGATGGTTGCTACGAGGGAATGTAGCGCAGTTTCCACCGACTTGCCCTTCGTATAAGCGTGTTGGTTCTGTTCTATAGTCATCACTGTATTCTCTCTAATGTGGAGGTCTATCAGTTTTTCTAGTGTTTTTAGTAGGAACGAAGTCAGGCTTATGGGTCTGTAGTCTTTAGGCACAACGTGGCTATATTTTCCAGCTTTGGGCAGGAAAATCACCCGCGCTGTCCTCCAGGCCACCGGCACATAGCCATAACTAAGGCATCCTCTAAATATTTCCCTCAGCCATGGAGTGATCACGTGTTTGACCTTCTGCAGCATGGCCGGGAATATCCCGTCTGGACCTGGTGATTTGTAGCTCTCAAAGGAGTCTATGGCCCACATTATCCTTCGCGTTGTTGTGATATCTTGCGGAATTTCCACCCTTGTGGTTGGAGATATCGTTTGTGTGTTTGTGTTGACTTCTGTGCAGTTAGGGAAGTGTGCCTCTAGAAGCACATTTGCCGCATCTTCACTGCTTTCCGTCCATCTGCCGGGATCTGTTTTTAATTGGCTTTGCACCATCTGTTGGCGAGCTAGCAGCTTTTTTAACTTTGCAGTGTCAGCTGTTTTCTCAATGCCTGAACAGGAGTTTTGCCATGCGTGTCTCTTAGCTACTCGTACTTTTTTTTTAAAGTCTCGAAGCCTTATTCTGTATTCTATCCATACTAGCTCTTCTTCCGCTTGTTTTGCGAGTTTGAAGAGTTCTAGTACGTCTTTTCTTTGTCCTTTGAGTTCTGGAGTCCACCATGGAGGCTTGTGTCTCTTCTTCTCTTGCGACGGTCTACAAGTTTTATGATAGGCCGCCACCAGATTTTTATTGAGGGTCTCCAGGGACTTCTCTAATTTGTCTAGCGAGGCTATCTTGGGTAGTCGTGGTAGGTTTCTTTCAACCTCTCTATCGAACTGCTCCCAGTCCGTGTTCCGCGGGTTTCTGTACGTCTTAGTCTTAACTATTCGTTCAAAGTTAACGCGGAATTGTATGTACCTGTGGTCCGAGAAGGAATGTCTACTAAGGACACTCCAGTCTTTTACCACGGTATTCATTACCGACGCGAGTGTGATATCTAAGACGTTTGATGAGGTAGGTCCAACATATGTTGGTTCTTCCCCCTCGTTTGCTATCTTAAGATTTGTTTGAAGTATGAAATCAAGCAGTGACTCACCTCTATCGTTTATGTCCCCGCTTCCCCATACTGTGTGATGTGCGTTGGCGTCTGCTCCGATGATGAGGGCCTGTCCTTTTGACTCGGCCTCCGTCACCAGTCGAGTTAGCTCTTGAGGGGGTGCCTCCGAGTCATGCGCCATGTAGCAGGATGCCATCAATATTGGCTCGTCTCTGCTGCCTTCTAGCGCTGTCACCGTGAGGTCGTCGGTACTGTAATTGGACAATAAGTAAGCATACCTTTCCTTAATAGGATCACAGTCCTTGCTCTACTCACTGGTGTCTGGTAGAATAGGTCGTAGTTTGGATGCTTCAGTCCAGAAACCTTGTTACCAGACGCTATCCAAGGCTCCTGGACTAAGGCGACATCGGCGTGCCCTGTCTCCAAGGTTATCAGTAGCTCCGCCGAAGCCAACTTGCTTTTATGTAAGCTGATTTGGATGACCTTCAGCTCCATGGTTGGCAGTGTCATTCTCCGCGGATAGGACTTCCACAACGGTAATGTCCGCATCCTCGTCATCTTCCAATTCTAGGCTTTTGTTGGCGTGGGTGACCTCTGCAAGGTCTCTCTCCACTTCACCCGCCTCCAGCGTGTTTGTGTTTGTGTCGTTCGGGTGGCGCTTCTTGAGTCGTAGGTAGACACTACCCACGCCCCACGCCATCTTGCCGAATCTCTCGTACAGCAAATCGTCGGCCTCCTTGTTTATTTGGATGACCATTTGCTGACCCTTATTATTGGGCTTCGCAGCGTGTATCACCTTCCAATCAACGGTTGGCACGTCCGGATTTTGCCACATGAGTAGCTGCAGCGCTTGGTCTGCTGGTACGACCCGCGGGAAGAGTACTTTTGCCTTCGCCGCGGACGGAATACAAGTTCTAACCACTACCTCCAGCTTGGCACCCTCCCACGGATCGTCCAGGGCAGCCACGACACCGGTGACCCACTTCAGAGTGTAGTCATCCTTGCAGCTGAGTATTTTCACACCCTCAAGCCAGCCCGCTCCATCAAATGAGATGGGAAGCGAGCCCGGTTCGCCCATTCGACTTAGAAACGCATCGAACAGGAGCTCCTCCACCTTCTTCCACTGCTCTGGCTTCATTTTGCCGTTTGGGTCGTTCCGGTCGATGAGCGCGACGACTAGATGTCGCCTCGCCACATCGCTGGCCGTCGGCTTTGCCCGCGACATTGGCTTTTTGCAGGGCCGCTTGCTAGCTGGCACCTCTGCTTTAGCGGTTTCAGCGGAGCGCTGGCGTTTGACGGCCAATTGCTCCTCCACCTTGTTGGCAAAACTGACGTCTTTCGACGCCATGTGTGTCTTCTTTTCAAAATGTGCTCTACCCTCTTTTATCCTTTCGTCGGCCCACTTCTGCTGACGGACCTCATCTTCCGTGAGGTCTCGCTTGCAATTAGCGAGCCGAGCCTGGATTTTAAGGGCGGCCTTGTATTGGGCTTTGGCCTTCATGCCCTCTTTTGACCGTTTGAGCCCGACCCTACTGAGGGTGATGGTACTCGCCTGATCAGGGGGACATGAAAGGTCCTCCGCTTCTGACGTATGGGACCCTCCATGTGATTCGCAATCCGAGTCTCCATAGACTGCGGAATCGCGCCACATTTTGGGTATTGTTTTGGCAGTAGCTTTACAACCGTCCTGGCCTGCTCCAACCAGTACGGAGGGTGGGTTGCTGGCGACACGCAGAGAGGATTTCTCCCCCCCGTGCCCGCCGGTGGTAGCATTCTTTTCCACCGACGTTTGGGTTGACATCCCAACCCGTGTTTCTTCCTTCTTCGTCTCCATTTTGATTTTTTTTTCTGGGAAGTCTACCCATAGCATTTTAACCTTACTGCCAAGGACCTCGAACCATGGCTTGCTCCACGTCTTCGCAGTGCCGAAGCCTTTGAATGGCGTAGAGCTCACCTTAGCTAGACATTGTACTACCTTTCTACAGGCGAGTTTATACGCAGTACCTTTGTTTGTTTTTGCAGCAGGATGACTTCTGTTGCTTTGGTTAGCCCCTCACCCTCGCAGTGCCGAAGCCTTTGAGTGGTTTGGAACTTCCCTCCGCCAGGTAACGATGCCTTCGCCTTGGTTTACCCCTTACCCTCGCAGTGCCGAAGCCTTTGAGTGGTATAGGGCTCACCTTAGCTGGGCATCGATGCCTGTTTCCTCCGCTTGCCCCACACCCTCATAGTGCCGAAACCTTGAGTGGTGTGCAGTTTGCTTTGGCCGGACGCCGCCCTGTCCCTCCGCAAGGCAAATAGCACCAGGTACCATTCGTTTGTTTCGAGGTAGCACGATGCCCATTGCCCAGCCGGCACCCTAGTGGAGGGTTCAGTTGAGGATTTTCGCCAGCCTAATTTAAAGTAAGTATTATAAATAAATAAATACTTCAAAATAAGTCAAAAATTGATTCGAAATTGTATATCAATAATATATCAATAATGTTAGTGTGTTACGTTTTGTCTAAGTTATATAAGCAGCAAGTAGGCGAATCCACCCCCATAACATATTCTGGTGTGGGAAATTTTTCTAGACGCACCAAGTTTTGTTATGTTGTTGTTGTTTTTTTTTTTTAAATCAATGACTCCAACAAAAAGTAGCAGTGCGGGCCCAACAACAACACTAACAACAACAACAAACGCTACTTGGGTCGTAAATCAATTGTCAAAGGCACACAAATTTGAAAAAAAAAATGTGCACTGTGCGAAGTGATACATGTACATAAAATTATGAAAATTATTTTCAAGCGCATTGTTCACTTAATTGTGTATGCACTTATTCATTAAGAAGCGGAAATCCGTTTCTTTTTTGCAAGTGTACGAACCATTTTTTATGACTTTGCTTGTGCGACGCGAAGGCGTCACTGCGTATTTGTTTTGTTTTTGTATTCTCGCTCGCGATCAAACTCTCAGCTTGTGCGACAATCAGGCGACAGTATTGGAATGGGTACTTGTTGTAATTGTAATTTGTTTTTTAAAATGGGTAAAAAGTGCTCCAAATCGTATGGGAGGTACTTGAAGGAGTTGTCCAAATAAAAATTCCCTTCTTAGTGCTCATTCACTACCTGAATGGAAAATTGTGTGAAAATTTCAGCCTTCTAGCTCTTTTCGTTTAGGCTGTGGCTCTTCCATTCTAGTCAGGACAAACTCTTTTATATATATAGATATATATTTTTGCACACCTTGTATAATTAAAAAAATTTTTTATTTATTTTATGAATTTAAGATTTTTAACCTATCTTTATAAACTGTTTTTTTTTTACTATTATTTCCGGAAATTACTATATTATCATTATCTTCTATTTTTTCAACTCTATAGGGCCCTGTGTATTTAAAATCTAGCTTATGGCCTTCATCGATTTTAATAAAACTTTATCTCCTATTGATAGAGTTATGTCCTTAGTTTTTAAATCATATAATTCCTTATTTTTCTGCTTATTTAATTTCTTGCTCTTTTGTATGCTACTTCTAATCTATACCTACTTTCTTTAGCGTAGTCATCTATGTTACATATAGGCTCTATATTACTCATGCTGTTAAAATACTTTGGTAGATTGTTAGTCTTACCAAATACTAACTCATATGGACAATAATTATGTGCCATAGAGGGGGTTGTATTGAAGCAATAAACAAAATATTGGAGCCATACTTCCCAATCTGTTTTATTTACTGATATATAAGATCTTATATATTCGTTAAATGTTCTGTGGCTTCTTTTTTTTTTTTTTTTATTTTATTGAAAGTTGTTGACAATTCTAGAGTCAACTTATAAAAAATAAGTTACAATAAAATAGTAGAAGTAAAAAGCCTAAGCAGAGAACAAAAATTTCTAATAACATCACCGACCGATTAGGGTGTTTTATTTGCCAGTCCGGCCAGCTATGCCCGTTTCCACAGCCAAAACTGTCAGTGATATTATAGACTCTATACTTAAAACAGAGATGTTAGTAGAAAATATAAAAGAAAAACTTAAATGTGAAAACTAAAAATAAATGTTAAAGAAAAAAAAAAAACAATAATAATAATAATAAAAATAAATAAAATAGAATACAAAATATTTATATATATATATATGAACCAATGGAGTAAAAGAAATTTAGCCAGTCCAGCAAGCTCAGCCCCGTTTCATAGCTGAGAGCGGTCATTAACTTTGCGAAGATAAACTGAAAGCAATGGTTTGATTAAGGAGAGAGAGGTCTCATTAGAGAACACGTGGTATAGATTATTAAATTGGACGCATAAAACACGAAATGGACTGTGCATAGCGTAATCGTTTTCAAAAATAACGGGCAAAAATTTCTAGTAGGTCTGGAAGGAATAGAGAAATGGAGATGACCTAACAGAAAAGAAGAATCTATATCACCAGTAATCAACTTGTGCAGGAAGGCAACACCAAGGACTATCCTACGATTGTTCAACGAGGGGAGGTTAAGGAGAAGAAGTCTACTGGAATATGAAGGCAAGCGAAGGTTACTATCCCAATTTAAGCCTCATAAGGCAAAAAGCACAAACTGCTTCTGAACAGATTCGATACGATCCTGGTTATATCTATACTGTGGGCTCCATATACAAGAGCAGTACTCTAGGATAGGGCGGACAAGGGAAGTGTACAGAGTTTTCGTAACGTAAGGATCGTTAAACTCTTTGGACCAACGTTTAATGAAACCAAGAAAACCTTTGGCTTCATTAACAATAGTAGAAATATGAAGGCCGAATGAGAGTTTGGAGTCAAAAAGAACACCAAGGTCCTTGACTGTAAAAATACGTTGCAACGGGGTACTGTCAATTGAGTAGCTGGTAATGAAAGGGTTATTTCGGCTGAAAGTCATAAACATACATTTAGAACAATTGAGAAGCAACTGATTAGTCTTACACCAAAGTTGCATTGAATTTAAATCATCTTGTAAGCAAGTATGATTTAGAGAACTACAGTAGGAGAAAATACGTTTCACATCGTCTGCGTACATGGGAATGCGAAAATGTGATAAAACAGAGGGAAGATCATTTATAAAAAGAGTGAAGAGTAAAGGACCAAGATGACTACCCTGAGGTACTCCAGAAGTAACATGAACTTGTTTCGAGGTAGCCAATCTTAGGAGTACTCTTTGTGTCCTACCCTTTAAATAAGATGAAATCCAAGATATAAGTTAGGGAGGGAAACCAATACGGACAAGCTTGAGAAGTAATAGGTTATGGTGTACAGTGTCGAAAGCTATTCTATTGTTCCAACAGTTTGATGATGATGTGCAGTTGATGTTATATTCTTTATTTTTAAATATTTGCACAAATCATTTATAATTGAATTTTTATATTCCGTTCCCATGTCCGAAATGAACGTCTTCATTGGACAGTACTTGAGAATAAATGATTCAAATATTGCTGTTGCAACAGTTGATGCGCTTTTATTTGCGACAGGTATAGCGACTGCATATTCGTTGCCTTTTTCTGACTTTGGTAGTGGACCAATTGTATCCACTATCACTCTGCCAAAAGCCTTCATCGGGGTTTCAGTAATTGTTAAAGGGGTCTTAGTATTTGTTGTTATTTTTGCTTTTTGACATTTCTGACATTTTTGGATGTACTCTGTTATATCACGAGTCATACCTTTCCAGTAATAATGTCTTTTGACCTTGGCCAAGGTTTTTGCAATGCCTTTATGACCTCCTTAACATTTGTTAATGTGGTCACCGGGTTGAGTAGCGCTACTCTCAATGTGTTTAATATTTTGTTGCCCATAATTTTGAAATTATCGATTGAAACTTTTTCAAAGATATTTTCCCACGGTGCCATTTTCAATTGGCTGATTTGCAATATACCGGCTTCTTTTTCGAGCCTTGGAAATAGTTGTCCTAAGTCAATATTTCCATTATTAGTATATAAATCTTAAATATCAATTCTTGCTATAATTTTCTTACCATTTTTAAAGAAACATAGCATATCTTTTATATGCAAGGTCACTACTTTACGTACTTCATCATTATTAATGACTTCGTATACGTTGGGCTGAGAAGCTATTTCGGTAGATTGCCTTGACATCTCTACTTTATTGTTTTCTGCGCAGAGTTTTTGATACCTGGTAGTGACTTTGAGGACTTTATGTTGTATTTCTTTTAGTCCAAATATAGTTATCCGTGACAATGCATCGGCTACAAAATTATCTTTGCCTCTTACGTACTCTACTATTAAAATTATGCTCCTCTAATTCAAGTCTCATACGCGTTAATTTAGAACTGGGGTTTGTCATTGAAAACAAAAATGTAAGTGGTTTATGGTCTGTTTTTACTGTTGATATAGGGTCTAAATTTGGTGATTGCCCAATAAATAGTTGTTAACTCTTGTTCTGTCGTACTCTTGTTACTTTCTCCTTCGGTAAATGTTCTTGATGTGTAAGCTACTGGAAGGTGAGTTCCATTGTGGTCTTGTGTTAGCACTGCACCACAGGCTTGCTTACTAGCATCTGTGATTATACAAAATTCTTTTGTAAAATCTGGATATTGTACACACAGAAAAAAAAAATTTTAAATCGCATAATTTACACTTTGATTCTAAAATTTTTCGGAACGATTTTCGGTCTACACCTATAATTTTAAATTCTAAAAGTGGAATTTTAAATTAAAATTTTAAAATTAAAATTTTCAGTTTAAAATTTTTTATTTTATATATAAAGTGCTTACATTTTAGTTTTCACAATGAAAACTTTTTGATTGAAAATGTTTTTATTTTAAAGTTAAGCATTAGAAACCTTAAATTAACTAAAAAAGTTTTTGAATCGAAATGTTACATCCCGATATCAGTACTTAACACCACATAGGTGGTTAATTCATGTACAGATGTTTAGGATAAACTACTATAAATTGTTATTAAACTTTTTGCTTGAGGCACACGGGTACACACTAGTAGCAGCATTGCGTGATAGCTCTTTGTTTATAGTTAATAGATTCCTAGAATATATGCGAGAGAAATATTATGTTCATATACTTGGTATGAATTATTTGTATAATTTTAAATTAATTTTTTAAAACTTACCGATCACGAAAAGCCAATACCTATGCCGCGACTCGAACCTAGGACCTTAAATTACCACGCGGATGTCATAGCCATCGCGCTGTTGCCGAATATGTCTTACAGGCAGTTAATTTTAATAGATAGTTATAATAGATATTCTATTTTTTTCCTCGTCTTTTTTTTGCACACGCTCTCTCGAAAAATAAGAGCGCCTCTCTCTCTCTCTCTCTCTGTTAAGCGTAATTCTAGAGCAGTGGTATCCAAACTCACACAATGACAGCGTTGCACTTGTGTGCGAAGCAGCGAAACACGAAGGCAACGTGACGTTTTACTGCTTTACACTGAAAAAATACAATGCGTGCGATCCAAGCATAAAAAAAATTATAACATCAAAGGTAAAGCGACATGCATCGTAATGGCACAATAAACATTGAGCTTTTTACCATCCATATTCTCAATGAAAAATAATTCATTTTCCCAATTGACATCAAACATTTTTTGCAATGCAGCATAGGAAATGACTGCGCGTTTGACTTTTGAGCATCAGCCGAACACATGAGTCGAGAGAGCAAATGCAGCCGAACACGTGCATCGTAAGAGAACAAGCTGCCGAGCGTTCTATTTATAGAATACACATATTCTCTCTCTCTATGCATGTGTCGCACTATGGGTAATTTGACCAGTTTTTGGGGCCAAAACCCATTTTTTGAAAGTTGTTTAATTAACATTTTGTTGGTGGCTTTACATAGTAAAATGATTGAGCTTTAATGTTACATACCACAAATTTTAACAGAGGCCTCCACTGTTAAGTTACAAGCTGTTAAACACAGCTGTTCTAACAGAAGAGCGCGCGCAGCTAACTTAACAAAAATTGCACAAAAAAGAACATAATAAATAAAAGTAAATTTACACTTAAAATTTGAAATTTCGGTGGTGGGTGGTTTTTACATTGTGTTTGTGAAATTAGAATGTAGATTGTGCTTGTCTTGTCCCCGTATTTGTCTTTATTGTAAGTTGCCTAAAATGAAAAATTTTAAAACGAAAACTGAACTTTGAATGGACTAGCAAAGTGAGTCCCACCTAGTCCCACCTTAAAATAAAAACAGTGTTTTAGAGTGTTTCATTACCTTTAAAATGAGTGTAGTCTTAATTCCCACTTTTAACCACAACCAGAGATATTTCAATTTACAGATCATAACCTTAAATTTGATAATGCGACGTTGTTTGCAAAATGGACTGCAGTGAGTGGAAAAGGGCAAAAATAGGTTGCAATTTTTAACTGTTTTATGGCGAAAGTTCCAAAAACGTGTTTTTCCACAACCATAAGCGTTATCGAAGAAAATCAAAATCAATATAAAAACGAAAAAAAAAATATGTCATTAATTTTTTACTAAGCGGCTCTATGGGAGCTATATGATATAGTGGGCCGATGTTTATAACTTTTACCCAAAATGTAAGAAACATAAATATACTAATTTTCAGAAAGCTTAACCCAATTATCTTTAAAAACAAAAATGTTTTCATACGAGAAATCACATTTTTACCAATTGTTACTATGGGAGCTACACGATATAGTTGACCCATGTCGCTCTTTTTTTGCAACGATGTTAGTATTATAATAACTATAAAAACCGCCAAGTTTGGTCGTGATAGGTTCACAAACATAGAAAATACAAAACCTATCTTTTTTAAAAGGGGCGGTGACACGCCCATTTTTTACAAATATTTTCCTTTGGTTATTTAAAACTCAAAGCAAAAAACCAAATCAAAATATCTTGCTTCGTTCTTGAGTTATTAATTAATGCCCCAAAAACTGGTCAAATTACCCATAGTGTGTCGGCTGCAACGCCGGCAGAATTTTTCTTGCCAACCACGCGTTTGCCTTTTCAAATTTTGGACATCACTGTTCTAGAGCGATTCGTACTGGTTTTTAAAATTTTAATTATCAAATTAAATGTGCTCGTTTTAAATATGTTTTTTAATAGGGCAAATTAATTTTTCATTTGAAGTTTGAGTAGTAAAAATGGAACACTTTGCTTCAAAAATTAAAAAGCCTTAAAACAATATTTTTCAATTTAAAATCTAAAATTTGAATTTTGCATTTTATAATTTTTCAGATATCTTCAAATTAAAAATAGTAAATTACGATTTATAAAAGTTTGAACTTAAACTTTAAATCGACTCGTACTGATTTCTAAAATTGAAATTATATTTTTAAATGTGGTAGTTTTTATATATATATATTTTAAAAGCGCACATTCTTAAATATAAAATTTTCATTTTAGGTTTAAGAAGTTATTATTTAAATCAAAGTTTTTCCACATTGATTTTAATATGAATCGTTTTAAATTTGATGTTTCAATACGATTAATTTTAAAATAAAAAGTTTTCGTATTGAAATTAAGAAAAAAAATTTAAAATCTGAATCTAAAATTAAAATGTTTGGTTTTACGTTTAATTTTTTTTCTCTGTGTAACAGAGTAGGGTTTATTAATTGAGCTTTAAGATATTCAAATGCATTTTGACATTCATTAGTCCATTCAAATGGAACATTCTTTTTATTTAATCTTTTATATGCCTTGAATAATCGGCGAAATTTTTGATGAATCGTCTGTAGTAATTACAAAATGCTATAAAGCGTCTAGCGCTATCAGAGTCATGTGGAACTGAATAATTTAATATAACATCAAACTTTTTGTCATCTGGTTAGATTCATGGTTCAAGTCCAGAGAATGCAATAGTCATCATTCTTTGGAATGAATTTGAGGCTATTTTCAAACCAAATGGCAATCGCGTGAAGCGATAAGAGCCATTGCTCGTTGAAAAGGATGTTATATCTCTAGAGTTTTCGTCTAGCTCAATCTGATGGAATCCTGACATTAAGTCAAGGCAAGAGAAATATGTTGCTCTTCCTAGTTGATCTAAGATATCATCGATCCTTCGAAGTGTTAATTTATCGGATAGTAATTTTTTATTAATTTGGCGATAGTCAATTACTAATCGCCATTTCTTCTTTTCATTATCTATAGATTTCTTTGGTTCTAGTAACAGTGGACTGTTGTATTCTGAGGCTGAGGGTTCAACTATTTTATCTTTAATTAGTTTATCGACTTGAGCTTGAATTTCGTCTTTTTGACTGTGAGGATTTCTTTAATTTTTTATATATACAGGTTCATTATCTATTAATCTTAGTTTCTGCTTATAAATATTATTGGTTGTTATTGATTCGGTATCAAGTCCGAATATGTCTGTGTAATTATAACAAAGTTCTTTTAATTGTTTATAAAATAATTTTGGAAAATTTTTAGTTAATTTTGACATAACATTCTTCGTTCTAGTTTCATTATTTGTTTCGGATATATCATAATTTGCTAATTGTTCATTAGTTCAACTTATTTATATTAACCATTTGATCGGTACTAGTTGTATTAAGTAAACGGACGAATGCATTTGCAGTTGTTACGACTGTGTTTGCTGCATATGTACCGGGTTGAATTTCCTGGTTTGGAATTAAAATGCTATCTTCACTTGAAGTTAACTCAATTTTTCGGACAACTTCGGATCTTGCTGGTAACACTATTGTATTGTTACCAGAGCTGTAATTTATGAGAACATATAAAGGATAGTTTAGATTATCTGGTCTTATTATGAGTAGGTCTTTTGAAGTTGTGAAATCTAGTTGACAATTATATTTTTTAATAAAATCTATTCCTAAAATTCCATCACTCGGTATAGAAAAAGTTGATTCGACAATATGGAAGTTGTGTGGAATTATATATTTAGTTATTTGTATTTCTAAGGACGTCACTGCTTTAGATTGAATTAATCCTTGATTGATTCCCTGAATATGTATTTTGTTGTCTTTGTTTTTGTCATTAACCCTCCAACTGGTAAGACCGTCTCCAGACGGTCATATTTTCTGTTTGTTTTTCTTTGTTCTGTCAAAATTTATGAAAAAAGTATGAATGGGAATACCTCATAAATATAGTATTTTATCATATGTAAAAATTTTGGTTGAGTTATTTTATCATTTGCACTTGTAGTTGACATTTGATTGACACAAAGCATTGTAAACAAGCGTCAAAAGTGAACACGACAAAAAAAATTTTGTAGTGCGAAAAAAATAAAGTCATCGATTTTCAAAGTGTCTAAATATTTGCAGGTATGTTCATATAACTGTGTTTTAGAGAAATGCACTTTAAACTTAAAAAAAAAAATTAAAACTATGTGTTTTATAAGCAAAAACATAATGACCGTCTCAAGGCGGTCATGCCGGTTTAAGGCAACATAAGTATATGAAATTGCTCAACATAGCTGTACTATTTATACAGTGTACCCACATACCTAACGGTAAATTATTGGTGATTGCGAGCAATTCTACACTCATTTATTATTATTCGAGAACATATTGCAGCAGGTTTAGTTGCGTACAATACAAGAAGAACACCTGGCCGTTAAAGAAGCAATACACCGCAACAACAACCCATATTTATTGTTGGAAAAAATGCCAAACATCCCGTGGCTGATGTTCGTTTTGATGGGAATAACCACTTTCCTGTTTGGCTAGATAGAAAAGGTGGTAAAAAAAGGTGCAAACATTTCAAGTCCTCTGACACACAATGCTTTTGCCAGAAATGCGAATTAAATTTATGCTGTACTCAATCAAAAAATAGTTTTTTAGATTATCATAACCCATAAATGTAAAAAAACACCCGATTTATCAATAAAAACTTCAAAGTATTATTATTATTATGAAATTTAGATCACAATATGTAATAATTTAACTAAATACAAAGTTTAGAGTAAAAAAAATATATAAAAATTTTAACGTATAAGTTAACGGTGGAGCATAGTGCTAACGCTGCACACAGGCCAGCGACCCAGTGGGCCCGCCTCTGACCAGACCGAAACGCGATATCTTGCACGAGGCGCAAGATCAGCAGTTTCGTATCCGGCGCAGCGGCCGCATAGCGACAACACATGCCGTTGTATAGCGGCAGCAAAGCGACAAGCTAGGGCTTTATAAGTAAACAACTTGTATTTTAGATTTAGTTCCTTATCGGCTCCTCATCAAGACGCCTCGTCTGATGTGAGAATAAATCAAATAATAAACCACACATTGTATTATTACTTGAACCATCGGCTGTTGTCCGATCAACATATGAAAAGCTAATTGCAAAACTGTCGCCCAACGTTTACGGAATCCACCGTGATACACCCAACATACAACACACAAGTGTAACAAATTAAATAAAAGTACTTGCAAAATAATAAAAAATCTCAGTGCACCAGCAAACAATAATTCACAGAATATTGACAAATACAAAACAGCTTATGAACATCCACAAGTGCAAACAAAACTCAGTGCGTGAACAAAACGAGATAATTCACAAAATAATAAAAAAGTACATGAAATAAGTGCATGAATGAACAAATTATAAACATCTGCAAATGCAAACAAAAACTCAGTGCGTGAACAAAAATCATTCACAAAATATTAACAATTGAAAATAACGCAAAATAGTGCACAGAAGAAAAAACACGGAAGGCACAACACCTAACTCAAAGGAAGGAGGATCCACTAGCAGCACCAGGATTGATTTTAAGAAGACAAAAAAACAGCAACAAAAATGTAAGTGAAAATTTCATGCAAAATTTTTCCTCAAATCGTCATAAGTTGTCTCAGGCTTTTCAAATAAAACATAAAAAAAAATATTCAGCTATTAAAGCTGCTAAAAAGTTGCATTATAAATTCTTAGCGACCGAGCCAGTGTAACCCGATACGGTGCATAATTTGTAAGGCCACAATTTGGTCTTTTCATTGTCGTTATTTAGCGCACACATTGTGGCAACCAAAAGAATATCTTATTGCTTGCTATAAAAAACAAAAAAAAAAGATTAAATAAACAAAGTGTCGACAACGCCCTATGTTTACAAACGACGAAAGCGACTCAGACAGCATTTCTGATTTATTGACAGACTTAGAAAAACTCAAGTTAGCTAACAACATGTCGAACATAGACGCAGAGACTCTTACAGACCTTAACAGCAGTAACCGCTGCACTCGACGCACAGAGAAAAGAGTTTAACGAAACAGTTCAGCAACTCGCGAATAGCGTTAAACAGGTATCAGTAAGCGAGCCGGTTGTCAAAACTTTTGAAGATGTTACTTGTACAAATACAACAGGCAACGAACCACTCGACGCCGCACAGTGGGGCCTTTGCTCATTTAGCTTATCAAAAATCATATCTTCTAAAATAATGAAGCAATTTCAAAAATTAATTTTGACTTTTCAAGCTTTAAAATGAATGTTTACCAAGAGTGCTAGGTATCCGTGGTGCTTAAATATTCAAGGTCAAAGTCAAGAAATATTTCCTGTTATTATTGTATTAGGTGGCACTGCTCCTTTTTTGGCAAATACAATTTTTTTATATCCGGGAAGAACTTTGACGTTATGTTTTTTTAAGGAGCTGCGTAAAATATCATACTTCGCCTTAGTCAGTCCCAAGTCCATAAATAGGGAAAACGCTTCTTCATCAGTGTACTTAATGGCGACTGAGTTTGGTGGCGTTGGAATACTTTCTTTAATCCTATTCAGCCGTAAAGGACTGGCGACCTGCACAGCTTCCGTAATTGTCGCTCTTGTCCTCTCTTGTTCCTTCATATACTTGGATGAAAGTGCTTCCGACCGATGTTCAGCTGTTAAGCTATCCGTAGCATCCTCAAGCTTACGTTTCCTTGTAACACATGAACACTCCTCCATACTTTTTTGCGGCCTTCCTCTTCCTCGGCTAGTCGATGGGTAAACTTCTTCCTGTTCTGAATATCCGAATGTTGTACATTCCTCCAACCAATTTTCATGCTTTTTTATGAAAGCCGACATGGTTCTATGGACCAAGTTCCATTTTCCCTTCAAGTTAGCGTGAATGAATTTAATTTGTGTCTGAAGCGCACAACTAGCGTTTTCGAGTACGCCAATCTCTTTAAGCAATGCCACTTGAAAATCGTTAATATTTTCAGAAGCACGAAAAAGTTCAAAAATCTTTGAATTTGTTAAATCCATTATTGCGCTTATTTATCAAAATTCCGTGAATTATATTGAAAAATACTATTCAATCTGAAAATTTCTTATTGTTCGCAGCAATAAACAACAAGTGTTTCCTCTTATGAAGTTATGAAATAACTGTTGCCATCAAGTGACATATTTTGCACTTTATACCATATTTTTGAGTTAGCTAGGTAAGCAAGCAAAATTGGTATAACCCTTTTCCAATTAGCTAGGTAAAAAACAATATATACCTAAGGTATTGATTTACATTAAAAATAGGTAAACGTGGAAATACAGAAATTAAAAAAAAAATAACCTGTAGTACCGCAACTTTCCATCAACTACAATTATATTTACCTGCCTCCTCAGACCTTTTCCATTCAGGTAACTAGAAAGGATAGGAAGGAAAAAAGGATTAGAAGGGATATATATAGACAGGTAGTACTTATAATACAACATTTAGAAATGTTGTCAATAAACAGCACACACGCTACAGCCAAATTTGTATGCGCTCTTCTTCTTCCTTATACCTGCCGCGTGTTTTTAACTCGAGGTATCCCTAGTTTTTTGGCTCGCGTTTCCAAAATGCAGATTTTCGCAGATTGTGACTATATATATATGAAAGGTATATATTATAGCTTTCAAATGCATGTGGTCCCACCGTGACTCTGAGAGATACTTTTTTGTTATAGTCCACGAAAGTTCAAAAAATGCCAAAATTTAGTGTATTTTATAAACGATTCTAATTTAATAAGTATTTCAGCTATATTTAAACTGTATACAGAAAAACACTGAAATTGAACATACTTTTCAGATAAAGAAAAAAGATCGAAGATCGGTTGTGTACGTCGCCCAATATTCAGTTCGAAAGTGGTAAATTTCTGTAAAAATTGTCATTTTTTCGTACTCACGTAAAATTACTCAACTTTGAGGAGCTCTACCACCCATAATTATTAACCGATTTAAAAAATCTTTTGGATCCATAATCTTTGAAGTATTCTCTATCGATTACATATTTCACTTTTGCCAAACGCGTTCATGAAAAAAATGATTTTTGATAAGCTATCCGAGAAAAGGCCCCACTGTGCGTCGTCTCGACGCATCCGAATCCGATCTCCCACTAAAATCTGTAGATAACTATGAGTCGACTCGAGATACAGAGAACGACTTACACTCAGACTTTTCAAATTATAGCCCGGCTATAAATAAAATTAAATCTGAGGTTCAATGTCAAACAGATAATTCTGATTTGAAACTTAATTTTGAGGAATCAACAGAAATAGTATTACGCCCAAAGCGATCCACATTGCGTATAAGAAAGGTTTGGAAGAAAATAAAACAAGTTAGGAAAAAACTTATAGAAACTATTTTAATGGACTCAGATGACCGTTTATACACAGATGTAAACATCGAAGGTCAAAACTTCAGAGCATTGTTAGACTCGGGAGCTACGGTCAGCTGATTGGAGGCAAAGCGGCTAAGTCTCTTGCTTCGCATCCAAATGGACACAAATATTCAGGGAAATTAAGAACACTTAAACATGGCGCTTGTTCTGTGGTAGCCAAGTTAATAGTTCCTATTCAGTTCCGTAATATGGTTCACGACATCGAATTCTTCGTAATTCCAGACCTCAAACAAGATGTAAGTAGTAGGGAACTGGGGGTTCTGTGACAGGAAGTAGCTGTCACTTTTATTACCCCCAATCACAATTTATGACCCCATTAAATTTTATGACCCTTTTATCGCCCCCTTTTTTTTTTGGACCCTTTTATCGCCCCTTCAATATGATAATTTATGACCCTTTTTTTTCATGATCGTGCCCGCTTTAATTAGACTAAGGTGGAGAACAAAGGATTAACATTCCTAGACCACCACTTTACCAGCAGCATCTGTGAAAGCAGTGATCAGAGGAACAGATTTGGTTATTTACCTAACTAGTGTTAGAGTCAATTGTGCACCTCTTTGACGTGCGTGGCATTGTAAACCTGTTTATGGTCATGAGGTGCAGTGTGCACAGGATGAAAGGATAGATAAGAGAGAGTCAATTGTGCGCCTCTTTGACGTGCGTGGCATTGTAAACCTGTTTATGGTCATGAGGTGCAGTGTGCACAGGAAGAAAGGATAGATAAGAGAGAGTCGAGAGGGCGCCTGTTTGACTTGCGTTGCATTATAAACCTGCAACACACGTCAAAAAATGAATGTTTATGGTTGTGATAACCAGTGATCAAAGGAAGTAAGGATAGAGAATAGAGAAAAGCGAACGCTTGTTCGATGTACTGGGGTTCTGTGAACAAGAGATGGGAATTTTCCTACGCAGCACCAGCAGCAGCAGCACCAGCAGCAGCAGCAGCAGCGGCAGGATCAATACATCGCTTCTAAACAAGATTATTGATACTAAAATGTGTTAGAGGGGGAAAGAGTTAGGGAGAGAAAGTGTTAGAAGGAGAATGTATGTTAGAGGGGGAAAGAGCTAGAGGGGAAAGTGCTAGAAGGAGAATGTGTGTTAGAGTGGGAAAGAGTTATAAGGGGAAAGTGTTAGAAGGAGAATGTGTGTTAGAGGGTGAAAGTGATAATGCTTGTATTAATTTAATAAGCCACGCCCAGTGATCCTGCTTGTATGAATTTAATGAGCCACGCCCCCTTATACGATTTTGATTGGTCCCCACCGTCCTTAATATGAAAACTATTTTCCAATCCTTTGGGCTTGATATTTAAATATTTAGCGCCATCCCTTTCTATCCTTTGATATTATATATATACCTGCTTTTATTTTGGTCAAGTGCAAGGAAAATCTTATACCCTGCATTGACCTCAAAACGAATAAAAGAGTTAGTTTTGACTGAAAAAACGATCAGTAGCATTCGAAATTTACAAGTGTAACTTTTAAAATTTTTCTTCCGTGTTTTAAAACGTTTGTGTTTTTAAATTAAAAAAAAAAAAAAAAATTGTGTAAAATGTCTTCAAACAACGTTGTGTACACCACCGCCGAAGCGAACGACTTAGCCGAGATTTTCGGCACCGAAACGAGACCCCACACTCCAGGATCGCAAACCACTACCACTACCTCTACCATCACAAGCAAAGCCACCACCCTTATGAAGATGTTTAACGCCACCTTCCCCAACACACCCTTCAACGCCACATACAACAACACAGCCTACACCACCACCTACAACAATACACCTTACGCCGCCACCTACACCAACACACCCATGACCACCACCTCCACCAACGCACACTCGACTGCCACATACAGCAACACAGCATACGGCACCACCTACAACAACAACATAGCCTACACCACCACCTGTAATAATACACCCTACACCGACACCAACATCTTCGCCGCCACCCCCAAACCGACAACAAAGTGGTGCAACACATGTAAGGTTAATGTACTTTTTTCAAAGTGGAATGGACATTTACGCTCCAGTATCCACAAAATGCGTGTTTTTATACCCCTAAATAGTGCTGTGAAGCAGATTTCAGGTGGATTTAAAAACCGCATTCTCACGTTCTCATAGGCGTGAGGAAATTCTTGATCCACAGGAATTCCTCACTGATTCCTCATCAGAGCTTATTCCAATAATAACCAATGTTTTGTCTTTACACACATCGTGTAAGATAAACTTTGAGTTATTTGCGGAATACATTAAATTCCACCAAGACGAGATGGTGATGCAAGTCAAATCGCATCAAACACCTATGTGTGTTCTAACAGCTGGAAGAAATATAGAAGAAGTCTATAATCAGCATGCTGAAATCATCCGACAAAAAATGGATGAGTTCCAGGAAAGGGACAGCGGATGGACTATGTCCCAAATAATAAGATTGGAGTGTAATCTTAACAAATACACCCCACTCAAAGTTTCAAATTATATTGAAACTCCAAAGGTGTTGAGGACTAAAAAGGCAATTCTGAATATAAAAAACACAGATGAATATTGTTTTAAATGGGCTTTAATATCAGCCCTTAAAGTCCCACTCAACAACACCAATCCTAGTAGATGTTCGAGCTACGAAATCAATGTTAATAGCTCAAGAATCTATGTAAGTGATACACTTACATTAGATTTTGAGGAGCTGGAGTTCCCGCTTCCACTTTCACAAATTAAAGTGTTCGAAAGACGGAACTCCACTGTCAGTATTAACGTTTTTGGATTCGATGAGGAAAAGGGAAAAGTGGTTCGCCCGCTTTATTTAACGGAGGTTGAACGCGAAAAGCATATAAGTTTATTGCTTTTGGAGAGCGATGGACGGGCGCATTTTGTATGGATTAAGAATTTATCAAGGTAAGATTCATAATTTAAAATAATTTTTGATTATTTATAGTACTAATACATTTTGTTTTGTTTTAAATTTTACAGACTGGTTCGCTCACAGGTAACCGCACACAAAAACAACCTTTTCTTTTGTACCACCTGCCTCAACTTCTCCCACAACGAGAAGTTATCTTTGGAGCACCGGATGAATTGTGGCAAGATGGTATCTACGCTACCAACGGAAGAAAAAGCAAGTCTTAAATTTAAGAATTTTAATCGTAGTTTAGATGTTCCGTTTGTAGTGTATGCAGACTTCGAATGCATTTTAACCCCCCTCAATTCGAAAGTGAGCGAGAATGTTACAGCTACATCATTGCATGTACCTATAGCATTCTCGTACTATATTAAGTGCTCCTTTGACTCATCCTTAGATAAGTTTGTTTTAGAGACTGGTAAGGATGCAGGTGTCAAATTTGTCACATCTCTCATTAGAGATGTAAGTGAAATTTACACGACCTACCTCTCTAATATTAAACCAATGAAAATGAGTGCAGAGGAGGAAAATAGTTTTCGATATGCAGTTAATTGCCATATCTGTAAGAAAATTCTGGGGGCCGATCGAGTACGTGATCATTGTCATTTAACGGGTCAGTACAGGGGTCCAGCCCATAATGTTTGCAATATTAATTTTCAAATTGCACCTTTTGTCCCCGTTTTCTTTCACAATTTTTCGCGATATGACTCCCATCTCTTCGTTAGGGAACTTAACAAAGTGGAGGGTGATATTAAAGTACTCCCACTGAATAAGGAGTTGTATATATCACTCTCCAAATTTACATACATAGCGTCCCATGAAAAAAATTTAGAAATTAGATTTTTGGATACGTTTCGCTTTATGGCAACCAGCTTAGATGCTTTAAGTAGTAATCTAAGTACTGAATGTTTCGAGAGCGTTAAGCGTTTTTATCCCTGTGAGGAGGAGTTTAATTTATTGCGTAGAAAGGGAGTCTTTCCATATGAGTTTTTGGACTCAGAAAGCCGACTAGCTGAAACCTGTCTGCCTCCAAGGGAGAAGTTCTTTAATAGTTTAACTAATAAAGAATGTTCGCCTGAGGACTATTTACATGCACAACATGTATGGAAAATTTTCAACTGTCAGACATTAAAAGAATATATGGAGCTCTATCTCAAAACAGATGTTCTTTTATTGACTGATGTTTTTCAAAATTTTCGCGCAATATGCAAGAAAATTTATTCTCTTGATCCTGCCCATTATTATACCACACCTGGTCTATCATGGGATGCTATGCTGAAAACAACCGAAATAGAGTTAGATCTGCTTACTGATATTGATATGTATAGATTTATTCAGAATGGTATTAGGGGTGGTTTGGTTCAGTGCTGTAAACGGTACTCCAAAGCCAACCACATGTATATGGATGCGTATGACGCAAGCAAACCATCTGAATACTTAATGTATCTAGATGCCAATAATTTGTATGGCTGGGCAATGTCTCAGAGTCTTCCATACACTGGTTTTCAATGGATGAGTGACGATGAGATTGCTGCATTAAATGTTGCTCAAATAGAGGAAACTTCTGAATATGGTTATATTTTAGAAGTAGACCTTTTATATCCAGATACATTACATGATTATCATAATGATCTACCATTTTGTCCGCTCAACCAAAAACCCACACCAGAAGCAAAGGTGTGTAAACTCGTTGCTGACCTTAGGTCAAAAAATAAATATCCTATACATTACAAAAACCTTCAGCAATGTTTACGTAATGGTTTAATATTGTCGAAAGTACATAGAGTTTTAAAATTTAAACAGGCGCCTTGGCTTAAAAAGTATATTGATCTAAACACTTCCCATAGAACACTAGCGAAAAATAATTTTGAAAAAGACTTTTTCAAACTGTTAAACAACGCAGTCTATGGGAAGACAATGGAGAACGTTGAAAAACGTAAAGATGTTAAGATTGTCACTTCGTGGGAAACCACATCATGCAATCGATTAGGTGCACGTTCGCTTATTGCAAAGGCTAGCTTTCACAGCTCTGCGCAATTTGCTGAAGACATGTATGCTATTCAGATGCAGCGGCTCCATAATGTTTATGACAAGCCAATGTACTTAGGGTTTACAGTTTTAGAACTGTCCAAATGGCAGATGTATGATTTCCATTACGATTATATTAAACCAAAATTTCAAGAAAAAGTCACATTGAATTATATGGATACAGACTCTTTCATATATTCAATACAGACTAAAGACTTTTACGCAGATATTGCTGAAGATGTAGAAATGAAGTTTGATACGTCCGAGTACCCTGAGGAGTTAGCTAAGTTATACGGGATTAAGAGGTGCAATAAAAAAGTCTTGGGTATGATGAAGGATGAGAACTGTGGCAAACGAATGCTGGAGTTTGTTGGTCTCAGAGCGAAAATGTATTCATTGTCTCTTGAGGGGGGTGGCTGTGTTAAAAAATCAAAGGGTGTAAAGAAGTCTGCATTAGATAAGCTTACTATAAATAGTTATAAAGAATGCCTTTTTGATAATAAGATATTTAATGATGAAATGATGTTGTTTAGATCTAAGATCCACAACTTGTATACACATAAGATAAAAAAAACTACTTTAAGCTCTAATGACGACAAAAGAAAATTAAGGTCTGACGGTATAAATACCTATGCCTGGGGTCATTATAAAATTGATTCCCACATATATGAATAGCTTTATATTGTTAAATAAAAAATAAATAAAAAAAAAAAAAAGAAAAAAATAAGAACAAGAAAAAAAAGCACATGTACCTTAATTATGAATAAAAAATTACAAAAAAAAAAACCTTTATACCCTATAAAACCTGTAAATAATAATAAGAAAACCTGCAAAACCTGTAAATAATGTAAATTTCTAAAACCTTTATATCAAAAAAAAAAAAAAAAAAACAAACCTTTATACCCTATAAAACCTGAAAAACCTGTAAATAATAATAATAATAGAGTGTAAATAAAATAAATAAATAAAAACAACATTTGAATACGATATAAAAATTAGCTTTATTTTAAAAAATGTATAGAATTTAATAAAATTTTTAAGCCTGAAAATAATAATTATAATATATTTGGAAACAAGAAATAAAAAAAAAATAAATAAAAAAAACAACATTTGCTATACAATATAAAAATTAGTCTTTATTTTAAAAAATGTATAGATTGTTTTATTTTTTATAAATAATTTAAAAATTCATCGCTGTTCATAGTATCCAGCATAGAATCTAATGAGTCTATCGATCGAAATAGCTCACTCCTCTTGAGCCTGGGAGGACTTTACCTCAACTCGTCGAGGCCTAAATCCGAGAGCGGTGATGGCGTCCGCTCATCCCGGCTGTGTAGCTCTACCGATGCTCTCGGCTTCCTCCAGTGTGCGTCAAATGGTGCTGGTGATTTTAGTCGTATGACCCAGCGGGCCATTCCAGGAAACCGGCGGCGGCATCTCCGGTTTCGACCCTGGTTGATGGGATCGTAAAAATCCATCGGTGCCGGCATCTTCTGTCCCTCATTTTCCACCAGCTCCACTGCCGGCTTCAGCCAGCTTAGTATGGTGTTCTTCTGCTGCTTTTTCGCCATCTTGTTGATTTTCGGCATGACTCTTCTTTTGGATTTGTTGACTTTGTATGATTGAGCTATGCTCTGCACTGCCTTTTTATACCCATCAGCAGCACACACACACACACACACACACATGCACATCAGAGAACTGCAACGAGTCAAACATTTTTGTTCATACTCGAGTACTGACGTGTACTTTTTCTGATTCTGTCAGTTTGATTCATGTACATGTATCGAACCGTTCGTCTTCAACTCATCGTCGAAGATCAAGTTTGAATCACTAGCATTAAGCTCATACATGATTTGCTAACGAACGTTCCCTGTCACAAGCAGTAACCGAAAATGAATCACACTTATATTAGTATGATTGAATTGTTAGATAGTGTTCGAGTTGCACATCATACCCGAACAATGATTTACTCGTGTACTTGCCATACACAAGTTCTCGCAACGTCATTGTATTGCTGACAAGGATATTAAGGTGATTTTTAACAAACGGTCGTGTATAAAAAATGGATGAAAGCAATAAAATTATCATAGAAAAAATTCAGTGCGGTGCTTATACGCTAAGTGGCCAACGCAAAGGGCGCAGTTCTCTGTGGAATATTTTGGCCGAAGTCAAGAATGAATGTGATGAAATTGTGCCTGGGTTCGTTTATTGTCGCTCATGCGCGGCTGTATTAAAGTACAAAAACGGACAGACGTCTAATTTGCACAGGCATAAATGTTGCAAGGCAATAAATAAGACAATTGCCTTAAAAAAGTGTCTGCTGAGGATAAGAACGAGGCAACCAAAGTTTGCCAAATTGGGTAACGGAAGATTGCCGACCGTTTTCTGCAGTTAAAGGTGAAGTTATTCAATTAAATTAAATAATATTAATAATATTAATTAATTGATTAATTAAAAGGTGCTGGCTTTATAAAAATGGTGAAATTTTTCAAAGCTCGGATCATTATACGGCGAGGATGTAGATGTGGATGACCTAATTCCGGATCCTACAACAGTGTCGAGGAATGTCCAAAAGGCCGCGGAAAAAAAAAAAGGGACATGCATGAAGAGATTTCCAAAATTGTACGCAATGGAGGAGGATCAGCGACAATTGATTTGTGGACAGACCATTACGTCCAGCGTAACTTTTTGGGTGTCACATTCCACTACGCAGACGATAACAAGTTTAATTCAATTGTGATTGGAATGAAATCAATGGATTTCAAAAAACAACAAGTCAAAACGTTCTAAAAAAGCTGAATAGCGTCTTCCTGGAGTTTGGTGTGGACAACATAAAGCCAGTTAAATTTATAACTGATAGGGGCTCCAACATTATTAAGGCTCTAGAGAACAACACGAGAATTAACTGCAGTAGCCATCTTTTATCCAATGTTATGGAAAAAGCCTTTTCTGAAACCATGGAGCTGGCAGAGACAACGGAAGCGTGCAAAAAATTACGAAATATTTTAAGAAAGCTAATCTCCAACATCTTCTAGTGACGTCGCTGAAAAGCCAGTGCCCAACAAGGTGGAATTCGCATTATATGATGCTTAAGTCCATTCACGACAATTGGGCGGATGTAAATAGAATTTTGGCAACAAAAGACGAAAGTTGCCGACTGCTTAACATAAATATAAGCGTTGTAAAATCGTTAGTAGACGTGTGAAGTATTAGAAATTGTTTTTAAAAAACTCAGTGCACAAAGTCGCCGTCATTATGCTACGTAATACCGTCAATAGTGACAATCAAGCAAAATTTATGCCCAAGCCCAGAGGACATACCAACTATAGCTGGCTTGAAACTGAATATTTTGGAAAATATTGACAAAATATGGGTAAAGAACCTGTGCATATGGCATAAAGTTGCATTTTTTTGTATCCGCCTGCTATTGGCATGCAAGCAATTGACCAGGATGAATTGAAAGAGTATTGTGTGTCACTAATTGTTTCCAAATCAATTGAAAATCAACCACTAACACCCTCAACGCCAATATCAACCACTACAAGTTCCTTGGAGTCAAACAGCTTCTCGGATATTTTTACTAATACTGATTGCTTGGTTTCGCCGTTAAACAGCTCAAGTGATACTTTCTTCTTTTCGCAACTAATTGGCAATTCGACCAAGAATACAAAAGAAAGTCCTACAGAAGAAGTCGATAGATATGCGAAAGAAATAGTAGAAATTTCAGATAGTTTTAATTTACTCGAGTGGTGGAAGAGCAATAAAAATAAAATATCCAAATTTGTACGAAGTTGCTATGCAAATTCACTCGATACCAGCCAGTAGTGCAGCAGCTGAGAGATCATTCTCGTTAGCGGAAATGTAATTACAGATAAACGCAACCGGCTTGCACCAGGCTCAGTTGATAGTTTAATTTTCCTGAATTCAATTTATAAAAATAATGACACTTAATATACTACATGTTAGACAAATTTAAAAGCAATCAAATAAAAAATATGTATTTTTTGATTTATTTTTATTTAATTTTCATTATTTAATATAAATTATTATTTCAAATTAATATGTTTTCTTTAAGCTTTTTTTATATCTGTTTCAAATATATTCTGTCACAGATGTCTTGAACGCATTGTGTGCACGCTTCAAACCCTTCTAACATACGCTTCATACCCAAAATCATACATTATTACTCGAGTATGCCTGAGATGATTTAAATCAATCGAACATTACTCGAGTAAATTTGGCATGTTTAGTAGCTTACATTAGGTTCGTTTCAATGAATCGTCGTGACGCGTCCCGAAACGATAAGCTGACACGGTTTGATTGTAACCGAAGCCGCCCATACCGTTACTCGGTCGTGATTGTCAAACTCGAGTCGGTTCATGTTGTATCAAATCAGTTGACGCTGGACAATACTTGAATCGATTGAACATGTTGGGTCAGGTGACTTGAATTGATTTGATTGTATTTTTGGCACGAGTGTTTGATCAGACTTAATCATACTCGTTGCAGTTCTCTGATGCACATGCGCAATACAGGTATCAATACAGGTAACAATTATCCTGCCCACATTTAAAATAGGAAAGTGTCACAAACAGAGTGACGCGCCCAATAACTGTAGCAACCAATAGAGTGACGCACCCAAAAACCTGTTGCTTTCAATGGAGTGATGCGACCAATACCTGCTGCTTCAAAGAACGTCATTTTTATCTATCCAAGAGTTGTGCGCATTCGAGAACCCTAACCATTTAACAAGTACCTGCCCTTTTCGTTTTTCTATTATTTGCTCAACTAGGTAAGTGTGCGGAAACTTTGTTTTTGATAGTTCCTCTTTATAAAAACCGCCTTTCACTTCGATACCCTCATAGTCTTTCAATATGTATGTAGTAGGGTATGTATTTTGTATTTTTTTAACTTGGAAAATTTCAGTTGTCCAGTTTGGGGTATACCCTTTCTCAAATAAATGTTTATGTTTACTTATACGCACATAGTCATTTACTTTGAATTTGCTACCACCAAATATTTTTAAGTGACTGTAAACAGTATTTAATAATATCTGTTCATTTGAGGAATTCACTTTTATAGGTGGCATTTTAATTGTTCTATGATATTGATTATTGTACTCTTTAATCAGCCGCTTATACATTTCGGTCCAATTATATGTTCCATTGAAGCTAAACTCTCTCCACATCATTTCCTTTAAAGTTCTATTAAAACGCTCAACAATCGATGCTTTAAGTACACTATAGTTTGAGTAATGATTAATGTTATATTTTTTACACAAGTTTTTAAAATCAGTATTAAAAAATTCTTTTCCATCATCCGTTTGTAAATTCTTAGGAATTCTATTCCCTTTAAAAATGCCCGCGAACGCTTGTGTAACTTCTTTTCCAGATTTTGACTTCAATGCTACTCCCCACGCATATTTGGTAAACGTATCAATGATTGTCAATAGAAATCGATATCCCTTATTAGATGAGGAGTACTTTCCTATTTCTACTAAGTCTGCCTGCCAATGATCATCGATTCCCTTCATTACAACTCTTCTTCGCTTAAAATTTTTACGTGCAGGAGCATGTAATTCTTTCACTAATTCCCGTTTGCTCAGATTGGAATGTAGCACGTCTTGTTGGTTTTATTTTTGTTTTTATTTATTTATTTCCTTTATAACGTAGTACAATGTTGTTGTTGACGACGTCTTTTTTTATTGTGTCGAGAGAAAAATTTTGAGAAACACATCTTTTTCACCATAGGTGCCTTCTCCATCAGTATCGTAATCCATACTATCCATATACATTTCCACGATTTAAATCCCATGTTTCTTGATATAGTAATAATCACATAAAATATAACCAACCGTGGTGGGGGTCAATCAGCAATTAACGGGTTTTGATAAATTGTATTTACTTATATATCATTTTTATTAATTAATATTTTTCTTTCGTTTTTGTGACGTACAGGCACCTCATCCGCTGTTAATATTTATTTTTAAAATGGTAGGATTCTCAAAACAGCCAATTACAAATGCAAAATATTTATCAAGTATTTCTTTTAAATTTTCGATACTCTTTATAGTATTGTTTAAGTTCTCTTGAAATAGATCAATTTGTTGGTTTCTCTCTCTTATTAATAATAATGAGATGGTGTGCTCTATATCATTTTTCACTAGAATTAATACTCGATCAACGTATTCTTTTATAACCAAGTCATTCGCCTCCTGCGGTTGTGTACAACATATGATTCGTTTTTTCTGTATATTTAAATTTCCATCCTCATCAACGATAAAACCCACGAATCCTATTCCATTTCTGTGTAAATACTCCAAATGCTTCCTATCGCTTGAGTAGTGTCCAAACTTATCTAGAGTCATATTGACTTAACATCGATCTGATTTCACAATTGGTTTTTTTCTTGATGTAACTGCTTGCTTACAAACTCATTATTACTGTTTATTCTTGAAATTATTTCATTGCTAACTTTGTTAACATCATCTAATAACTTAGTTACTTCGTTAGTTATTTCATTCATTTTGCTTTCCATATCCTTTAACTTATTATTTCTTTGTTCAACTAACTGAGCAATATAAGCCGTTTGACTTTTTTTTAATTCAAATACTTCAACATCAACGTATTCTTTGATTACCAAATCATCGTTATTTATGGGGCTGATTGAATTTTTAATGCGTTTGTTTTGGGCATTTAGGTTACCATCCTCATCAATATGAATCCCACTCACAGCTTCAATCCCCCTTTTCAACTTGTCTGAGCGTTCTTTATCGTTCGAGAAATGACCAAACTTGTCAAGAGACATATTAATAATAAGAATATTTAATGAGTGTATATCATATTTATTAAAAAATTATGTTTGCCTCTCGCAACTCTTCAATTATCGATACAATTTCATTATTATGACTACTGTTACCAGCTGCCTGTGAAGCGATCAAAAGCTTAAGTCTATTTACAATTTCATTAGGATTATCCCAGTACACATAATTTGGTTTATGTTTGTTGAGCATCATAAGAGTTCCGCCTTTATGTGTAGATTTTTTATTATTCAAAGGTGTGGACACTGCACTTGGCTCAACAACTTTCGGGAAAAGTTTTTTTATTATATCAGTATAGTTTTTGGAGCGATTACCCTTTAGTGGTTCATTAGGCTGATGATTTCTTCTATGAGCATTTGTTTTTGACAAGATTTCCTTATATGTATCCAGATCCAATTGGTTATAAGCATGTGGATTTTTTAAAAAGATTAAAGAATACAATCCAGGAGTAAGATTCCACTTTTCACCCGTTTCCAGTTCTAGCCTTTTGTTGTTTACGTTTATTTTAGAGCTGCCTAATTTAGTTTCTCCTTTATTTTTAGTTGGTCCAAATGCTTTATCTAACTGTCCCTCTCGCTCTAACTCATTTAGACTAAGATTAAAACTATCATCACTTGCTACATTTGACTGATTATAATCTTTATTGCCTACTGTAGCGGAGTTAATATAGCTTTGTTCACTCGATATAAGCGAATCATGGATTGACTGTTTTTCATCAATTTCCCCATCTATTGCGTCATAAAATTCGCTAGTATTATTTTCATTCTCCACCACCTCATTTACACTATTATCTTTTTCTTCTTTTTTGATTCTGGGATATGGCTTAATTTCTTTATTTCCTTTAATAATCTTTTTGAGTGGTTCTGTTATCGGCTTAAATGTTTCCTCCAACTGGTATTCATTTGCGGCTTTACCTAATTTAATACTTCGAAATTTTCTTTTTAGCGCGTTTCTTGTTTTTGTTAGCTCCTTTAGTATATGCTCATTCATTTTAGTATATTTATGATAGTAAGCCAATAAACTTGATCAGCGAGCGTAAAAGAGGGTGGTTTTAATAACAGGTTGTTCTGTCCTTGTTTTACTGTTATATTGTTGTAGTTTTTCATAAACAAGGTGTTGTTTTGATGTTATTTTTTTTTTTTTTTCAGAAACAGCTTTTTGTTTTGTTGTTATTTTTTTTTCCAGAAACAAGGTGTTATTTTTTATGTTTTTCAGATACAGCTTGTTGTTGTTGCTGTTATTTTTAATGTTTTTGGTTTTCAAGAAACAGGGGGCCTGCTATATGTGAACTAATCAGATACTCCAAACAAACTGAGATAGTTTACAGACAATATATATATATATATATATATATACTCATAAATGATAAATATTTTTTTTCCTTCTTAATTAAACCATTTAAATGTAAAGTATTTATTTTGATATAAAAATTATTTTAAAAAAGATTTTGAGGTGAGCATTAAAAACTTAAGACATAAGTGACCGCAGTTAAAAGTACCAAATTGTTGTACTTGATTATAATTGTATTGAATGTTCTCGCCCAAATATCTTATAAGTTCTATAGGGGGTGGCAAATTTCCAAAACTATCAAAATATCTGCATTCCTGATCCGCCTTATAGTAAGCTACCCAATGAGTTCCAGCTCCAGTTGACGAGTCCAAATTAACGATACCGCATTCTCTTTTTCTAACATGTTTCGGTAAGGAGTTTCTCATATAAACCCCTCTAAAATGTGGGATATGTTTGCGTGCAAAGTTTATAATATCAATGTTCGAAAGCGGTTTATTGGGCAGCTCATTCATAAAAAATTAATTTTTTTATTTGTGGTTATACCAAAACCTTTCTGATACGGTTTTAAATAGAGACCACTACCTAAAGCAATGGCTTCCATTTTTCTATTATGACGTTTATTCTCTTCTAGCTCTTTTTTAGCATTCTTAGCATTATTAATGCTTTTAGCAATAGCTGCTCCACCAGATGCCATTCCTCCTAATGCACTGAGCGCTGTCAAGATTGGCACAAGTGGTAAAAAACCTCCAATTTTAGGAACGTTGATTACTCTAGGAATAACAACTGTATTTTTTTTATTTCCAATGGTCTTCGACAAAGCTTTTCGGGCTACTTTAATCGCAGCTTGAATGCCAAGTGGTTTTTCTTTCTTTAACACTCGGGTTGCGTCTCGAACGATATTCATAAAATTTTTCTTGTTTTTACATGACTTTTGTTTCTTTTGTTTTTGTGGAAGGCCCATACCAAATTTTTCTTTGCTTTCATTGCGTTTGTAACGAAATATGCAGAAGATTTTTCACCGAGAGTACTATCAGATGCTTTTACACGCTCCCACGCTCTTTCAGCTAGTATTGAGTCAGCTTTATGACGATTTTCCAGATCTTTATATTTAGAATAGGCTATATCGTGCTCTCTACAAGCGGCATCCAAGGGATTTATTCCTTTGTCACCACGTGCTAAACGAGCTTTAAGCTTTGTTCCTGGACCACAAAACTGATATCCCGGTATGTGCAGCTCAACTGGTAGGGAGTTTATTATTTTATTGACAATACCTCTTCCTAGGTAGAGTGGTAGTTTGTTACTAGTAGTTTTATAAAACCGCAACACCATTTTATTTGTTGTTTATTCTTCAATGAGATTTTAGCAAGTAACGATCTACTCAAAAAAGTTAGATTAATATGCGTTTAATCAAACAAAAAAAATGACATAGAAGTAAAAAATATCGATTGTAAAAATGGTGATGTCAAACAACTTAGACATAGTAGCTTGTTACCCAATTCAATAAGAGCTCTAATTGTCGGACCTTCAAATTGCGGGAAAACCAATGTTATGATTAGTTTGATTGAAAGCCCTAACGGATTAAAGTTTGAGAATATTTAATTATATTCAAAGTCATTATATCAGCCTAAATATGAATACTTAAAACACTTATAAAACCAATAAAAGGAATGGGTTACTTCACATTTTCTGAAAATGAAAATGTTGTTGCACCCAGCGATGCCAAAAAGAACTCTTTTATGATTTTTGATGACGTAGCATGTGAAAAACAGGATAATATTCGTGCATACTTCTGCATGGGCAGACATAAAAATATAGATGCGTTCTATTTGTGTCAAACGTATACACGCATCCCAAAGCATCTTGTGCGTGACAATGCAAACCTAATTATTATGTTTAGGCAGGATGAAGTCAATATGAAACATGTGTATCAGGATCATGTAGGCGTAGACATGTCGTTTGATGCATTTAAGAATATTTGTCAATTTTGTTGGAGAGAAAAATATGGATTTTTATTAATATGTAAAGATGATCCGCTAGAAAATGGACGTTATCGAAGGGGGTTTGCTGATTTTATTCAAATTTAAAATATAATAAAATAAAATAAACTAGTATTATTCATTCACTTATCAATAATCTTTCGGAATGGCAACAACACTAACGTTGACGGGTAACAACTCGATTTTAATAGCTAATTATCATCCTCCCATAGAGTTAAGTGGGAGCTATGAATGTGCACTAATTGATTTCCATATGTACAACTCGGTTCCAAATGTGGACTACGATAATAATTTATTCCATATTGGGGAGCATATTTTCGAGATACCTGTGGGATCATATGAGCTTAGTGATATAAGTGAATTTATTAAAGAGAAATTGAAGAAAATAGAGCCCAATGAATTAAAGCACCCACTAATCGAGAGCAATAATAATACCCTTCAAGTGGTGATTTCATCTAAAAAAGATTCAATATATTTTAACAAAGAGCGTTCCATTGGCCAATTATTTGGATTTAATAAAAGAGAACTAAAGCCATATGCAACGCATATATCAGATCAACCGGTTGACATTTTAAAAGTAAATACAATTCGTCTGGAATGTAACATTGTTAGCGGTTCATATGTAAATGAGGTATCAAGTCATGCTCTGCATGAGTTTGCACTCAACGTTCCGCCAGGCTATAAATTGAGTGAGAAACCAAATAATCTTATTTATTTGCCAGTTAATACGACCGAGATACAGTCATTAATAATACGGATCGTTGATCAGAACGGAAATTTGGTTAATTTAAGAAAAGAGGTTGTAACACTTCGCTTACACTTGAGGCGCCGATAATGATTATTTATAATAATAAAAACGTGCGCTATCCACCCCCAGCGAGCACTTTGAGTTCTACTACAGAAGGATACAGGTCGACGAAAAAAGTACTAACACCTGAGAACAAATTATTTTTAAAATCTCTGGGTCTAAAAATAAAAAAATAATGAGTAGTGTATTGAATGTTCGAGAGAAAGCCTATTCGGATGAGAGTATAATCAAGAAAGAATATCATAGTTACTCTCCCTATCTACAAGCATTTAAAAGCAATGATGAAGTTAGGATTACTATTCAGAATCAGGACTTATATGTATTGCCTTGTGAGAGTTTTATTAATGTTGAGGGCACAATTTGTTTGGCGGATAACTCGCTTGCTGTAGATGGAAAACTTAAAAACAATTGTATGAGTTATCTCTTTGACGAGGTTCGTTATGAATTAAATGGAATTGAAATCGACCGTACTCGATTTGTTGGTATTTCAACAACCTTAAAAAACTACGCTTCCTTAAACAAAACGGAGAGCTGCATGTTAGAGAATTCTGGCTGGTTCAATGGAAATGATAGAGAGCTGTAAAACGGATACTTTAATTTTTCTATACCTCTTAAATACTTACTTGGATTTGCTGAAGATTATAACAAGGTCTTACTAAATTGTAAACATGAATTGATATTACTCATGACTAAAAATATGGAAGATGTATACTACACTAAAATTGGAACTAAGGAGTATAAGCTAAATATTTCTAACATTGTATGGAAAATACCACATGTAACTCTGAGTGATGAAAAGAAGTTACAAATGTTTAGTCTGACTAAGAGCGGAGGCTCACTTCCACTTGCATTCCGCAGTTGGGATTGTTACCTGAATCCAACATTACCCGAAGGTACACAACATGTTTGGAATGTTAAGCTAGCAGCTAATAGAGAACGCCCTCGATTTGCGATAATAGCTTTTGTAGTGGACGATAAACCAACACATAATCATTTGAGGAATTTAAAAGTGTATCTTAACTCGGAGAACTTTCCGTACGATGACATGAATATTAATTTTAAGCATGAACGATACGCAAGTTTGTATGATATGTATACAGGATTTCAAGCAAGCTACTATATGAAGGAATCTGAGCCATTACTAACACCTATAGAGTTTAAAGAGAAAGCACCAATGGTTGTTGTAGACTTGTCACATCAGAATGAAACAGTTAAAACGGGGCCAATCGATGTAAGAGTTTCGATCGATCTAGAAACTGTTAGTGTAAAAAATACTAAGGTATATTGTCTGCTTATGCATGATCGATTAGCAGAGTATTCACCTTTGACTGGAATAGTTCAACGCATCGTTTAAAACCAATTTAATATAGAATCAAGTTGTAGTTGATAATCATTGACATTAATTATATTAAATATCATGTACCCTCTCTTAATTAAATAATAAATAGAAACATGATGAAATTAATAAGAAAATAATTTTTATTTTATTCAAGTATACTAGCATAAACATTTACATTTTCAGATACGCTACACTTGAAAAAAACTAAAAATTCAAGTAAAGTTCAAGATCATGAAATAATTTTTGGATTTGAGTATTTTGTTAGTCTAGAGCTTAAACTAAAGTGTGGGTTTTCTACGAGTAGAGATTTCTTACCTATGGTTTGGCTGCAGCAACATAAAAGTAACTTTATTGGATTGCAAAAAGAGGAGTGGATTCAATTATTAACTTTTAAGGAGTACATCCAAATGAAACTAGAGCACTTTGACTTCTTAATGCCAGACACAATAATTGAACATCCAATGCTTGAGACCGTTAAGTGTCATTTTAAAATTCGAAAATCAGATAGGCAACGAATATTAATACTCAATCAGTATGGTAATAGAGTTGAATTTGATAGCGACTCATGGAGGACGCTTATAAGATTAGGAATTTTTTTAACAACATTTTTGTGTTGGAACACATTACTGAAAAATCAAATAAAGAATATATATTAGAGTGTGTAGAGATGCGTAAATATAGTATACAACTTTCAGATTTAGAAGCAACTTATGATTATGAGTCAGAAATTGATCTTACTCGGTTACTGTTTGAAATTTCAAAAAAGATGGGTAAAGAAATAAAAAGGGATGTTAATATTTTTGGGACACAATTTCATCATAATATGAAACTAAATAAAAAATGAAATGCTTTGAGGAAAGTTAAAATAATCATTTAAGTCAGTCTTAAATAAACGTTTGCCGAGTATACTACAAAATGGAGCTGAATTCTAACTTTGGATTTAAAACAATTGTCAAGAAAATCGATGATTTTTCAAAAGAGTTTGAGGAAATGATTTTTCCTGAACATCATGAATTGCTTGAAGAATATCGAGAATTTTTCTTGGCGTACGAAAACTGCCTGTCTAGTTACATCCAAATTTGGTGAGCATCTTTCAGCGTGTAGCTGGTCATCCGATTTAACTACAGAGGGAGTCGACACATGTGGATGCTTTTACTACAGCATGCGTCTGACAAGGCTAGAACGCCTAATGGCAAAATATAAAAATTTAAACAAAAGAATTAACAAACAACGTTTAAGTCAATAAGGCATAAAATGTATGAATACTAGATTTAAAAATAAATATTTTATAGCATACATAGAAAGAATAATAAATAAACTATACAACTTAAACCAAACTACCTCTTTTATTCGTTTTGAGGTCAATGCAGGATACATGATTTTCCTTGCACTTGACCAAAATAAAAGCAGGCATATATATAATATCAAAGGATAGAAAGGGATGGCGCTAAATATATAAATATCAAGCCCAAAGGATTGGAAAATAGTTTTCATATTAAGGACGGTGGGGACCAATCAAAATCGTATAAGGGGGCGTGGCTCATTAAATTCATACAAGCAGGATCACTGGGCGTGGCTTATTAAATTAATACAAGCATTATCACTTTCCCCCTCTAACACACATTTTCCTTCTAACACTTTCCCCTTATAACTCTTTCCCACTCTAACACACATTCTCCTTCTAGCACTTTCCCCCTCTAGCTCTTTCCCCCTCTAACATACATTCTCCTTCTAACACTTTCTCTCCCTAACTCTTTCCCCCTCTAACACATTTTAGTATCAATAATCTTGTTTAGAAGCAATGTATTGATCCTGCCGCTGCTGCTGCTGCTGCTGCTGCTGCTGCTGCTAGTGCTGCGTAGGAAAATTCCCATCTCTTGTTCACAGAACCCCAGTACATCGAACAAGCGTTCGCTTTTCTCTATTCTCTATCCTTACTTCCTTTGATCAGTGGTTATCACAACCATAAACATTCATTTTTTGACGTGTGTTGCAGGTTTATAATGCCACGCACGTCAAACAGGCGCCCTCTCGACTCTCTCTTATCTATCCTTTCTTCCTGTGCACACTGCACCTCATGACCATAAACAGGTTTACAATGCCACGCACGTCAAAGAGGTGCACAATTGACTCTAACACTAGTTAGGTAAATAACCAAATCTGTTCCTCTGATCACTGCTTCTCAAGATGCCGCTGGTAAAGTGGTGGCCTAGGAATGTTAATCCTTTGTTCTCCACCCTAGTCTAATTAAAGCGGGCACGATCATGGGAAAAAAAGGGTCATAAATTATCATATTGAAGGGGCGATAAAAGGGTCAAAAAAAAGGGGGCGATAAAAGGGTCATAAAATTTAATGGGGTCATAAATTGTGATTGGGGGTAATAAAAGTGACAGCTACTTCCTGTCACAGAACCCCCAGTTCCCTACTACTGATGTATACCTAGGTATTGATTTCTGGAAAATATTCGGCCTTTTAAAAGGAGTGTTAAATTTTAATGAGTTAATAATTAACGAATTGGATGTGGGCCATACTAAAAAATCTAAACAATCCCCAAAAATTCATATTCTAAATGAAGTAGAGAAAATAAGATTAGATGCAGTTATTAAAATGTTTACGTCTTTTGAACTTGAAGGGCTGGGACGGAGTAAAGTTATCCAGCATTCAATAGAGATGGAAAAGGTTAAACCGATTAAGCAACGCTACTGGCCAATCTCGCCAGCTAAAGAGAAAGTAATGTTCGAAGAGGTTGAAAAGATGTAATAGATGTAATAGAAGAATCTAATAGTGCTTGGAGCAGTAATTGCGTGTTGGTTAAGAAGGGAAACAAAAATCGACTTTGTCTATATTCAAGGGAAATAAACAAACACACATGTAAAGATGCCTACCCCTTACCCCATATCGACGGCATCCTTAGTCGACTTCCGCCAGCTAAGTACATAACAGGGCTAGATATGAAGCATGCTTATTGGCAAATACCATTAGAAGAAAGTTCACGTCCGTATACAGCTTTCACTGTCAAATAGACCTCTGTACCAGTATAAAGTAATGCCGTTCGGTCTTACGAACGCAGCACAAACGCTTTGTAGGCTCATGGACCAGGTGATACCAGCCAGCCTTAGAACTCGAGTATTTGTCTACTTAGATGATCTGCTTATCTTGTCAGAAGAGTGGCTGTTCATTTGAGAAAAGCTAACTTGACTATCAACATTGCCAAATCAAACTTCTGCATGCAGGAAATAAAGTATTTAGGTTATATAATTGGATACGGTCAGTTAAAAACAGACCCCTATAAGATACAAGCGATCGTCGATTTTCCTGTACCAAAGACAGTGAAACAGGTGCGAAGATTTTTACGACTAGCAGGGTGGTATCGTCGATTTATCACTAATTATGCCACGGTATGTATTCCTTTGACTGATCTGTTGAAGAAACATCAACCACTAATTTGGAATGAATCCACTGAAAAAGCATTTCAGCAACTTAAATCTTACCTAACGTCTACGCCGACTCTTTCCACACCAGATTTTACCAGACCGTTTCTTTTAGTCTGTGACGCGAGCACATTTGGTTTAGGATGTGTCTTATCACATATAAGCGATCACTTATAAGTGACGAAGGAGACGAATTACCCATAGCCTTTATGTCCGAAGGGTGTCCGAAAAACTCTCAAAGACTCAGAGAAACTATTCAACTACGGAACTAGAGTGTTTAGCGGTAATAAGGGGTATTAAAAAGTTAAGGGCCTATATAGAAGGGCAAGAATTTGCTGTTGTGACTGATCATGCCTCACTACAGTGGCTTATGAGGCAAAAAGACTTAGCAGGGCGATTGGCTCGTTGGGCGATCAAATTGCAAGGATTTGATTTTGAGATTACACACCGTAAAGGCTCAGAAAATGTGGTGGCTGATGCATTATCACGTCAAAATGATCCAAGTGTCTCAGAACTTAATGAGCACGGTCCCATTATTGATCTTTCGTCACCAGAGTTTAAATCACACGAGTATGTGGACTTGTTAAAACAAATAACCACGAACGAGGCAAAACTTCCCGATTTACAGATACGAGATGATCTAGTCTATAAACGGCTAAACGATGCATCATCTTGGAAACTTTAGGTACCTTCGGGACTCACAGCAGACGTGATCGCAAGAGCTCACGATCCGCCAAATGCTGCACACAGTGGCATAGCTAAAACCTTAGAAAAGATTAAGCGATATTTATTCTGGCCAAAGATGACGAAGCAGATAAGGGAGTACGTTTCCCAATGTGAAATTTGTCGGCAGACTAAAAGTCCGAATGTAGTGTTGAAGTCGCCGATGGGTAAACCAACGGTTTCAGAACGGCCGTTTCAAAAGCTTTACATGGATCTTTTGGGGCCATACCCCCGCTCCAAAAGTGGAAACATAGGACTGTTAGTGGTAGTAGACCACAATACTAAATTTCATTTCCTATGTCCGCTAAAGCGTTTTAAGTCAAATAAAATTTGCCAGTATCTGGAAAACCAATTATTTTGTACTTTTGGAGTACCCGAAACTATTCTAACCGATATGGGTTCTCAATTTGTGTGTGGTGCATTTAAAGCATTTCTAACGAAGTTTGGAGTATCTCATGTGTGCACTGCTATATACTCGCCACAGGCTACAGTCAGCGAGCGATTAAACAGATCATTACTAGCCGCTATTAGACCGTACATAGGAAAAGATCATACAAACAGGGATGTTAAGCTACCAGAAATTAGCGCAGCGTTAAGAGCGAGTGTTCACCAAAGTACTGGATATTCACCTAACTTTCTAGCTTTTGGTCAAAATATGATTTTAAATGGCCAAGACTATAATTTATTACGGCGACTTAACCTGTTGTCTGATGACACCAGAATTGGTAATCCCAGCGCCATACAGGACATTAGACAAATAGCTAAACAGAAAATCGAAGAATCACATGATAGAACATACAATTTGCGTACAAGTAGTATCCAACTTAAAGTAAATGATAAAGTCTATGCCCGTAAATTCTGTCAGAGTAACGCAATCAAAAAGTTTAGTGCTAAATTGGCACCAACATTTCAACCGGCGGTTGTAACTAACCGAGTAGGGTCATCTTATTACCAGTTAGCAGATGAAAAAGGAAAAAAACTAGGAGTTTATCATCTGAAGGATATACAAATCCAAACAAAATGTCTGCCTTTTTTTCAGTCGAAGTTATCATAGCATACCTATTCTCCTTCAACTGTGCTGTAAGGGCAGAAGTTACAATATTTTGGACACCACTGTAGTTTGGATCTATTTAAAAACTATTGGGTTCATGGTTTATTAGAGACTAAAAAGAATATGAGCTGCAATCGAAGGCAGCCAAACTTAAGCGCAAAGAAGAACAGAAGAAAGTCCGTTATCTTTCAGTGAACAGACGTATGTATAACAAAAGAGAGAATAGGCATAAGCGGTGTGTACATAACATATTTTAACATTCCTTCTCAACGCGATGTCTATCTACAAAGAATTCAAATTCAAAAATACAGCTTAGTCTAAACATTATTTCAATCCTAACAAATTAGTAAATTTTTCATGTTATTATTATTATTATTATTGGAACGAGGATCATGCACTGCGACCACTAGGATCTATTGTGCCCTCTTACTGTTTTGTGAGTTACAGCTCCTCAAACAGCCCGATCGATCGCAGGAACGCGACGATGTGGCATGGTCTGAGAGCCCTCATTTTCTCTGTAGACAGAAAGAGGCTCCCCAGAAGAGAGAGCCTCAGTCGGCTGATGGCGGGACACTCCTCAAGCAGGTGCTCTGGAGTCTCATCCCCCTCCAGGCACAGTCTGCAAAGACTGTCTTCCCCTAACCTGAGATTATGCAGATGCTTGCGCAGTCTGCAGTGCCCGGTCAAGAAACCCGTGACTATACGAAGAGATCTTTTGCTCAGCTTCAGACAGTCCTCAGTTCTCTTCTTGTTGTAACTGCCTAGCAGTCGCTTGCTCTGTCTTGCCCCATGTGAAACCCGCCAAGCGTCCTCGCATGCGTTGAGCAGATCGATGCGACTGCTCTGACTGACAAACCCTGGTCCTAGCCCACAGAAAGGTTCAGGGCCCTGGAAAGGAGTGCTAGCTCCTCTCCTGGCCAAACTATCGGCGACCTCATTACCGGGAACACCCGCATGTCCCGGTACCCAATATATGGTGACTTTGTTTTTACTGCCCAACCTATTGAGCGCTTCAATACATTGCCAAACCAGTTTTGAGACGATTTTATAAGCGCTAAGTGCTTTAATCGCTGCCTGGCTGTCTGAGAAAATGGCAATGTCTCTATGAACGTATCCCCTCTCGAAGTTAAAGGTAGCACATCTTTCAATCGCGTGCACTTCCGCTTGGAAAATGCTGGCGAATTTGCCCAGGGGCTCATGATACTTGAGTCGGGGTCCGCAGACTCCAGCTCCAGCACCCTCATCCGTTAATGATCCGTCTGTGTACCATCTAATAGCATGTGGTTTCACATTATAGGTGGTCGACAGACTGGTCCATTCTGCTTTGTTGCTAAGCTCCGTTTTAAAGAGCTTCTCAAAACTAAATAGGCCCTTCTGCGCATCTTGCGGAAAGGCCAACAGCGTGCCAGTTGCACTAGTGACAGAGGTGATTGCGTTCGCTCCTGTCAATCTTATAATAGATCTGTGCGCACTGTGTTTGATGTAGACATGCAAAGGCGGAAGTCCTAGCAGTACGTCCAGTGCTGAGGACGGGCAGGTACGCATTGCGCCCGAGATGCACGTGCAGGCAAGTCTCTGGAGTTTGCCCAGCTGCCGTTTGGTGACATCCAGGTCAGCACGTCCCGCCCATACCACTGCGCCGTAGCTGACTATGGGCCTCACCATTGCTGTGTACATCCACAGAAGGATTTTTGGGGACACACCCCAGTTTTTCCCTGCGAGAGACCTACAACACATTAGGGCTATAGTAGCCTTGCGTACCGCATGCTCAATATGCTGTTTCCACAGTAGTCTCTTGTCCAAGATTACTCCCAGATACTTTATCTCCGTAGAGAGTGGAACTATCGTACCCCCAATGGATATGGGTCTTATGGACTTTAACTTGTAACGGTTGGTGAAGGCGACAATTGTGGTTTTTGCTGGATTAATATTCAGCCCCACGTCTTTGCACCAGTCCAAGCAAAGTTTAAGACCCAGAGTTATTCTATCACAAAGCGTGTTCTCGAAGTTGCCTTTACAGACAATGGTAATGTCATCAGCGTAGCCTTGGCATTCAAATCCATTATCTGTAAGTTTGACTAGTAGCTCGTCCACCACGAGACTCCAGAGGAGAGGTGATAGGACACCCCCTGTGGACAGCCTCTGGTGGTTTGGGCCCTGACCGTCAAATTGTTGACAGTGACTTCCGCTATTCTAGTGTCAAGGAGCTTGCCTAGCCAGAGAGTAAGTCCTGGCTCAACCCCTTTTCCCTGAAGCGCCCTAACCACAACATCATGTGCTGTGTTATCAAAAGCACCCTCTATGTCCATGAAAGCACAGAGAGCAACGTCTTTGGCCTTCACTGAGCATTGAAGACTGTTTACTAGGTCAAGGAGAGCCGATTCTGTCGACTTTCCTTCTCTATAGGCATGTTGATGATCATGCAGGGGACTGGACACTAGGTACGAGATCCTGATGTGATTTTCAACTATCTTTTCAAGGGTTTTTAGCAAGAAGGATGTCAGGCTGATCGGCCTGAAAGATTTGGGGTGAAAGGGGTCCTTTTTCCCCACTTTCGGGATAAAGATCACCCTGGCCGTCCTCCATGCCCTAGGTATGTAGCCCATAGCTAGGCTACCCCGGAAAATACGAATGAGGAACACCATAAGCTGTTCCATCCCTTTCTGTAGATGGACGGGGAGGATACCGTCCGTACCTGGGGCCTTGTAGGGACTAAGCGTACCAATGGCCCATCTTATTCTTTGCTCTGTTACTATCGCTGCAGCCAGGCTCCAGTCCGGTCTCCTGATGGGAACCGTTTCGTAACAGCTGTCGGTGTTGGTGATGGTTTTACAAAGTGGAAAGTGAGTTTGTAGGAGAAGTTCTGCCTTTTCCACCTCATTTTCCGTGAAGGAACCATCTGGCCTCTTTAGGCAGAGTTCGGACAACACTTTGCCTTTCGAGATAGACTTAAAGACTCTCACAGCAGGTGTGGCCTGCTCTAGGTTGGAGCAAAATCTCCGGAAATGGGCACGTTTGCTGTACCGGATTTCTTTATTATACTCTGTTAGTTTCTTGGTGTATAAGTCCCATCTGTCACTATTCTTTTTGGCTGTATTAAACAACCTCCTGACCTCTGCTCGAAGCATACCGAGCTTTTTATTCCACCAAGGGTTATCCCTGTTGGACTCTATGGAGTTGGTTGGACAACTTGCATGATAGGCATGCATAATCGTCTCGCCAACCTCAGACGAGAGTTGCTCTAGCTCTTCCTGTGAAGAGACCCTCCTACTATGGTTTAGTCTGCTCAGATTTAACCCCAGGTGTGACTGGTAGAGCGGCCAGTCAGTCCGCCGGGGATTCCTGATGACTTTACTAATCCTGAAATTACTACTAATGTCGAGGAGGATGATCCTATGATCCGACATTGACGGTTCTGTGGAGACCCTCCAGTTATTAACTAGCCCAGAGGCACCCCCATTGCCGAAAGTAATATCAAGTACTTCGGCTCTATTTTTGGTGATAAAAGTGGGTTCAGCCCCCATATTGAACACCATGAGGTCATTAGCTACAAGATATTCAAGCAAGCACTCACCTCTACTGTTGTTGTCCGTGCTGCCCCACGCTACGCTATGCGCGTTTGCGTCGCATCCCAGCAGCAATGGGAGTCTATTGCTGCTGCAGTGTGCCACCAGATCCTGAACCTCTGATGGGGGGCTTCCGCTTTATCTCCCGGGAAGTAGGCTGACGCCACCACCATGCTCCCGGACGCGCCAGTGATTAGCACTGCTACAAGGTCCCTGCTGAGAAATTTGGAGAGACAAAGAAAGTTAGTGTTCTTTCGGACCAAGATGCATGCTCTTGGCGATGTCTCCCTAATATCTACAACTAGTTGTGAACTTACTTGATCAAGGCCGCAGATCCTACCTCTGACGACCCATGGCTCCTGGATGAGCACCAGCCCCAGGTCAGACCTGGAGATCAACCTGCTGATGACAGCCGAAGCTGCCCTCGCGTGATGCAGGTTGATCTGTGCCACGCTGGTGGCCAGCATCCTTAGAGCTCAGGTTCCCCTTCCGAGAGCGTCAGATATGACTCTGACAGCGTCCCGGTGGGTGTCTGCTCATCATCGGACGGCTTCTCATCGCTCCCCGAGCCTACTTCGCTGCGCACGTGTAACCGTGACAAGTCCGAGTCCAACTCGGCTTCCCAGGCTGCAATTGCTTCTGCTTCGGCTGCCTCATCGGAGGGTGCTGCAGCAGAAGAAGTGCCAGGCACAACGTCTGCTTGCACCTTCACAGCCGTCTCTTTCGCTGCTTGCTTTTTGTGCAGCCGGCACCTCAGCTGACCAAATCTGAAGCTAACCATCATTCCCCTATTACTGAGGAGTGATAGCGCTTCATCCTCCAAGCCAAAGGTCAGCACCTTTCCGCCCTTGGTTTCCAGGCGCCTGAGGATGCGCCACGTCTCGGTGAGAAGACCCTTATTTTGCTCAATGAGCAGTCCAAGTGACTTCTCCACCGTCTCACCAGCCGTGCGTGGCAGGTACACCGTGACGATGTTGGTCTCCGGTATCTCACCTTGCGGGCATGTGCGGAGTTCCACACCCACTGCGGCACTGATGCTGGGCACCTTCAGCTCCAGCCACTTCCTGGCATCCTCGTCAAGACAGTCCACTAGGACCAGACCATCCCGGAATAGGATGCCATTAAAGTTGAGGCTGGCGGTCCAGCCCTTCCTCATCTCCTCTACCAGGGCTAACTCCACCGCCGACAACTCCTCCTTGGTCAGCCGCTTCCTCGGGAATTCACGAGCCAGTATAGCAAGGTTCGTGCCCTTAGCTACACTGGCATACGTGGCCGCCTTCGGTCGCTTAGAACCGCTTGAGGTACCTTGGCCCTCCGGAGTTGCGTTGCCTCTACCTTTCGGCCTCTTGGGGTCGATGGGGATTTCGGTAGGCGACGTGTGCTGAAGAAGTCGCTTCTTCCCCGCCACGGCCTGACCGTCGATGCGCCCAGCTGGAGATACGGTCGGGGCCCGATGCTCCAGCGCTCTCTTGCGAGCCTCTTCCGGCTTCAAGCCACGCTCAAGGTACCGGAGGTACCATTTGCGTCCGGCTCCGCTGAGGCCTTGCCTTAGCGGGTCGCCAGAGCCACCAGGCTGACCCGGTGCCGGTAGAGGCGGCTTCTTATGCAGCCTCTTCTGTGGAACAGAAGAGGGTGTAGCGGCGTCTCCCCCGCTTGCTGCATTAGCCCGCAGGGCAGTCGCCGGCGCAGTGCCGGGCACTGCAGACCCACCCCCTACGTCCGTCCGTTTGGCGGCCTGCTTGGCCGTGCTTTTGGGGGACTGGCCCCCGCGCGGCGTGAGCTTGCCGCCTTTGTCCAGAGCCTCCTCTTCCATCCGCTCTGCTATTTGGGTTGCGGTTAAGCCCCGCATATTTTTCAAAAATTTTTCTTTATCCATAAAGATCCCACGAGTGTAGGGGAAAGTAGTACCGGCGTGTCATAGCCCCCACTAACACGCCGGGGCCAGGTATACTCACCGAGGCGGCCAGGTATCGGTGAGGCTCCGTACAAATACAGTCGGTTACCCCTGACTGCAAACCAGCCAATGAGCACGGACCACATAACACTCTGGCTTAGGGGGGTGAAATGGCACCCTTGCCCTAGGACGTCACCACTGCCCGTTGTGAGATGTGGGGGGGTAGGAGTTGGGTAGGAAATCATGTGTAGGAGAAGGGTGTGTGTAAGACTATATTAAGAAGGCGGTCAGACAAGCGCCTTGTCGGTCCCACACAACGGTGTGGTACCCGCTGTTGTCCGGGACTGCTTATTCACGACAAGTCGCTATTCGCAGCTAACCTCAACTAGAGGCCTTGCGCTATCCGCAACCTGCGACCCGTCCGGTGGCCTCAGCTTGCCCACCTCAGAACCATCTCACTAGTTCATCGGCACCAGAAAATTTTTCATGTTTGACCTTACTCAAATTTTTCGTTAATGCATCTGATATCATATCATTTGTGGGAATGTATTTTATATCTATTACATCATTTTTATACATTTCCCTTACAAAGTGATACTTGATTTCTATATGCTTGCTACGTGAATGATATCTGGAGTCTTTTGCAAGGTGTTGTGCACTCTGATTGTCGCTGTAGATCATCAGTGCATCCATGGGTCCGAAGCCTATCTCATTCATTAGCTTTCTCATGTAAACCGCTTCCTTGGTTGCTGTGGAAAGTGCTACGTACTCCGCTTCCGTGCTACTAAGGGCTAGAGGTGGAGAACTATCGATAGTCGGCGCCATCGATTGTGCTTGATAGTTTCCATAAACTATCGACTATCGACGATAGCAAGAAAAATCTATCGTCGATAGTTGTCGATAGTCTAGTAAGTAAATTAAAAAAATTAATTTTATTAGTGTTTGAAATATTCATTTGAAATATTCCTTATTTATTTAAATTTACATTAACTTCAAAAGAGTATGAAATTAATTTTCCAAATGTTTTTCTTCATCTGAAAATAGTCAGACAAATAATTATTATTCGAATAATGATATGATATTTTATTTTTTGATTTACCTTAACTGCTTTTTATATATTTACTTCAACCAATAGTTTTAGTTAAGAAAAAGTAGAACATTAACATTTTCGTCCTTAAGCCTTGTACGCCTATTTGAAACAATTGCCCTGCTTTGAAAAAGAGCGTTTTCAATATGGGAAAGTCGTTCTGGTTAATCTGGAAATTTATTTAATATAAAGATTATGTTTGATCGTATTTACTTAGCTATTTAAATTTACCTTGATCCATAATAGGGGATCCATTTCCTGATTAACCAAGGCCCTCTCCATATTCTTCTTTTTCATAACAATGGAATCAGATCTGGCATTACAATGTTTATTAGCAGCTTGATTATGAAGAATTAAATCAAAAAATGACGTTTTGTCGTCGCTTTCCTCCACGGTTGAAAAGTCCGTGTTAGGTGATTTTTGGCACATTGCCAACGTGAGCAGCTCTTTATCCAAATAGTCGCACGCTTGCTCCGCATTTATGGGGCTCTGGAACCCATTTGTTTTAAAGTGTGGATCAATAAGGGTTGCTATTCTTGGAAGTGTCCACGTCTCGTATATAGACAGGCGTTTCCTTATTGCGTTCAACAATTTGTTTACAATAGTCATCCCCTCCGCAGTCACCAAGTCTGGCATAATACGTTCTAATTTTCGGCATAAAATGTATGCCGTAGGTATTATTAATGAAATGGTAACATACGTTCCACCCGAAATCTTTTCACTTGCTTCTTGAAAGAGCACAAGTATTTGTTCTATTTCTTTTAAAATTTGTATTTCCTCCGCAGTGAAAGGCACTGGTGCGTTTCTTGTTGTAAATAACACATTATTAATAGCATCATTCGTTGCCAATATTCGTTGAATCATAAAAAAAAAAGCTATTCCACCTTGTAGGCATTTCTTGGAGCAACGTATATGGGAAGCTTTCTTGGGCGCTTTTAAATTTTTCGCCTGCTATAGTACTTTTTTTGAAAAATCTTACAATTCTTTTGCACTTTGCGAACTACTCTTATAGTCCCTCTTCATCGTCTACTTTAAGTCCATCTTGGACCACCAGGTTGATGGTATGGGCGAAGCAGGGGAGATTTCTTATATTCAAAATTTCACACGTCTTGAGCATTGATGCGGCAATGCAAATTGTTTTGTCAAGGATGTTCCACTGCGCTAATATCTCTTGCAAAGTATTTGCAATATTTTTTGCCGAATGGTTAGTAGCATCCAACAGTTTTTTTGTGACTAATGATGCTGTTTTCAAAGCATAATTATGGACAAAGTGTCACATGTAATCGCAACGTTTGAAATGCCTTCTAAAATAATTGCCAGCTTTCCGGAGGTTTCTTTATACATGTTCATCATAAGTACATCCCTTAAATGTGTTTTGCTCGGCAATTTGTATCGCGGATCTAATACCTGTGTATTTATAAAAAATGTAAATATAAGATGTAAAGTGTAAGTTACACGTAGCATAGAAGGTCACGAAGTCACTGTTAATAACAATACCTGTGTGTACATTACGAATCCTTCATTTTCTACAATATTGTAAGGCTGCACATCCTTTGCAATCATTGCGGTTAAGGCCTGGTCAATATCATTTTTGCGCTTAGAATTCGTATCATATAATATGGCTCTCTGAAAATAAGAAGCCACAGATTGCATACTCGACCTAGAGCTGCTACTTGTGGATGGGATATGGTACTTATCAGCCTCTGTATCAGGGGTACTCTTGCCCGGTGCATGAGTATTCAATGTCGGGTGAAATCTTTTCAAGTGATCCCGTAAGTTCGATGTATTCCCGCTAGTTTTATACTCTTTTCCACACGAAAGACACTTTGCAAATTTCTTATCGTCAGAGCTTTTGAAATACTTCCATACGCGTGAAATTTTGGAATTTCTTTTGCGTGCTGGTTTCTCCGTCGCCAAATCTTCACTATCAGTGCTGCTGCACTCACAAATCTCTTTGTCCGTACTGACTGTATTGGGCGTTAGAGACGTTCGGCGTTTGCCTTTAATTAAATAAATATTTACTAGTATAATTATAATTTAAATACACATAGATTAATATGCACAAGATATGCATGTATGTATGTATGCGTATGTAAGTCACAACAAAACGTAATAGCAGCAATAACATCCGCACGTAGCATTTTTGTTATTAACACACACAATTTTGGTTTAATCTTTACAATACAAACACAAGTACACAATATCTTACCTATTTGAAGAAAACGATCCATTTTATTGTTTATTTTTTATAAATGCGCGCAAATTTCTTTCTTTCTTTTCACCACAATTTTAATGCAGAGATGTAAAAAAACAATCGACAACTATCGATGATAGCAATCGACCACTATCGAGAGTGCGCGCCGCTATCGATAGCGAGTCGATAGTGGCCAACCATCGATAGTCCCGATATTGCCATCGATAGTTCTCCACCTCTACTAAGGGCAACCAGGTTTTGCTTCCTCGACTCCCAAGATACAGCTGCTCCAGCCATAAAGACTGCCCAGCCACTATTTTGCGATCCATACTATCGATTTGCGATCCATACTATCGCCAGCCCAGTCGGCATCCACAAAGCAATGAGCGGGTATAACAGTCTTTACATAGTGCAGTTGCATATTTGAGGTACCTTTCAAATATCTCAACACACGCTTAGCAGCCACCTCATGCTCCTTGTGAGGATCTGCATTTCTCTGTGCTAGCTTCGCAACAGAATGTATTATATCTGGCCGTGTAGTTAACGCCAAATACAATAACGAGCCAATTAGCGATTGGTAGCGCCTTTTTGTCCACCTGTGGACACTCGCTGTCGTCACACTTGGTCTGGTAACCAACTTCTAACGGTGTCGCGTTAGCTTTGCAGTCCTGCATACCATACTCGCTCAGCAGATTATTGATGTACATATTGCTTATGGCCGATGGCAACGCTACCAGTCTTGCCAACTCTCTCGATTTCTATGCCCAGGAAATGTTGCAGTTTTCCGCCATCAACTACATCAAATTTATTTGATATGAGCTGCTTTATGTGATTTACGTCTTCTTCTCGAGTACATGCAAGTATAAAATCATCGACGTAAACAACAATAATATTTAAATACCCATTAATTTTGGCTGTGTAAATGCACGGTTCGCTTGGGCAAGGTGCAAATCCGATTTCTAGAAGAGTGCTTTCTAGTTTTTGATTCCACTCACGGCCACTCTGCTTCAGGCCGTATAATGATCTTTGCAGTTTCAGCACGCCCTTAGGCTGTTCTGCATCCACGAATCCTTCAGGTTGCCGCATGTAAACTACGTCATGTAGCTCACTATTGAGATACGCAGCTGATACATGCAGTTGATGTAAGTGCATCTCATGCTCGACGGCTAACGCAATTACCAGTCTGATGGATGAATAACGCGCAACAGGAGAAAAAGTCTCCTCGTTGATGAAAACCCATTTGCATCCGATTACCTTTTCATCAGCAGGAAGGTTAACCAAACGCCATGTTTTAATGCGTTGCAGATGGTCATACTCCTTCTGCATCGCAGATTTCCAGTTATCTGCATACTGTGAGTCAAGTGCCTCTTTTACACTTGTTGGCACAACAATGTCTTTTGCGGCTAAATTGACCATGTTGTATTCCTTGCGAGGACGACCAACACATCCCGTGCGAACAATCTTTGGCCTCCCTGGCCCTCTTTTTGGCCTTGCTTGGCTCATTTCTACATCAGATTCATCATCAGTTTGCCCAAGTTCCTCAACGGCTGCCACCTGCTGTTCTTGATCTGAATCCTGCTGATTAGATCCGCGCTGGTTACTAACATTTTCAGGGTCAGACTCCGAAACCAAAATAACAGATAAGCCTTGATTCGGCTCTGAATCTGACGTAAATTGTTTCTCTATGAACACAACATCTCTGGCAATTGTCACGCTGCGTTTGCCAGGATTATACAAACGATAAGCTTTGGAAGTCTCAGAATAACCTACCAAAACATGTTCAACTCCTTTAGGTGCAAACTTTCTTTTATGTGTCTAACACTATGGCTTTAGTACCAAATACTTTTAAATGAGACACACTCGCCTTTTTCCCATACCATGCTTCATATGGAGTCTTGTCGCATAAAGAAGCAGTCTCAGACCTATTGCGTAAGTACGCTGCTGTGGTGATCGCCTCACCCCAAAATGACTCGCTGACTCCAGCATGCACCATCATGCTACGTGCCATTTCAATCAAGGTCCTATTCGCCCGTTCAGCCACACCGTTTTGCTGTGGGGTGTGGGGAACCGTAAGCTGTCTTCTTATCCCGTGGCTTGATAAAAAAGTTTCAAATGCATTACTCAGATATTCGCGACCATTATCGCTTCTAATTGCCTTGATCTTTTTTCCAGTCTGATTTTCGGCCATCACTTTAAAGTCTTTAAATTTTTCGAAAACTTCATCTTTGCTTTTCAACGTGTATACCGACACATACCGTTAATTGTCGTCTATAAAAGTTGCGAAATAGCGCGCACCACCTGGTGATAATGTTGGCATTGGACCACAAATGTCAGAATGTCAAGAACATCTTTCGCACGATTACCAGAAGTTTTTGGAAATTTCTTTTCGCATATTTTACTTTTAGCGCAAATTTCACAAACAAAGTTATTTAAATCACACGCGTTGGCTCGCAAGCCGTAAACCATGTCTTGTTTAATCATTTTGCTTAAACTGTTGAAGTTTAAATGTCCGAATCTTTCATGCCATTTTACAAGCTGACTTAAATTTGCATTTGCAGCGAACACTCTTTTCACTTTGCTTTGAAACATGAACAAGTCATTATTTTTCTTTGCAATCATTATAGTGTCACCGTTACAGTTTTTAACATACGCTTTGTTCTTTTCAAATTGCACTTTGCATCCATTTTCGGTTGCTTTAGGCACAGAAATAAAATTACACTGCAGATCTTTTACGAATAATACATCATTTAATTTGATCGTATGTTTTTGCCAGTACAACATTACAGTACCGCAGCCCTCTGCTTCAATGTAATTGTCACCCGCCAGTTTTATTTTTCTTTGTGCTCTCGAACATAAGTAAATAACGATTTGTCTGCACACGAATGAGCTGTTGCTCCACTCTCCACGCACCAGGAATTTTGTGCCAAATTGTTTTTATTTACCGTTGCACTAAACACCGAAAGCGACGATGGGTTTTGTTGCCCTCTCGTGCCTTTTAACTTGTATTCTTTTTCTTTTCTTTCGATCGACACTGTGCTGCGAAGTGCCCGCGACGGCCGCACGACCAGCATTCTACATTTTTCATGTCTCTTTTCGATCTGTCCTTTTTACCGTTTGCTTGACGCGACGAATACATTTTTTGCTCCGATTTGTCGGTAGGTATTTCGTTTGTTTTGCGTCTTTCGCCTTCTACGAGTAATTTTATTTTGAGAGCGTTCAACGACGGCAATGTGTCCCGCGTCTCTATGGCGACTACAAAATTCTCGAACTCGTCACTTAAACTTGCTAGCAAAATTATAGCAAGCATTTCATCAGGCACAACTTGTTGGATTTCACTAAGTTTTTCAACCAGATCAGAAAAACGATTCAAATGTTTTGTCAAGGATGTTCCACTGCGCTAATATCTCTTGCAAAGTAGTTGCAATATTTTTTGCCGAATGGTTAGTAGCATCCAACAGTTTTTTTGTGACTAATGATGCTGTTTTCAAAGCATAATTATGGACAAAGTGTCACATGTAATCGCAACGTTTGAAATGCCTTCTAAAATAATTGCCAGCTTTCCGGAGGTTTCTTTATACATGTTCATCATAAGTACATCCCTTAAATGTGTTTTGCTCGGCAATTTGTATCGCGGATCTAATACCTGTGTATTTATAAAAAATGTAAATATAAGATGTAAAGTGTAAGTTACACGTAGCATAGAAGGTCACGAAGTCACTGTTAATAACAATACCTGTGTGTACATTACGAATCCTTCATTTTCTACAATATTGTAAGGCTGCACATCCTTTGCAATCATTGCGGTTAAGGCCTGGTCAATATCATTTTTGCGCTTAGAATTCGTATCATATAATATGGCTCTCTGAAAATAAGAAGCCACAGATTGCATACTCGACCTAGAGCTGCTACTTGTGGATGGGATATGGTACTTATCAGCCTCTGTATCAGGGGTACTCTTGCCCGGTGCATGAGTATTCAATGTCGGGTGAAATCTTTTCAAGTGATCCCGTAAGTTCGATGTATTCCCGCTAGTTTTATACTCTTTTCCACACGAAAGACACTTTGCAAATTTCTTATCGTCAGAGCTTTTGAAATACTTCCATACGCGTGAAATTTTGGAATTTCTTTTGCGTGCTGGTTTCTCCGTCGCCAAATCTTCACTATCAGTGCTGCTGCACTCACAAATCTCTTTGTCCGTACTGACTGTATTGGGCGTTAGAGACGTTCGGCGTTTGCCTTTAATTAAATAAATATTTACTAGTATAATTATAATTTAAATACACATAGATTAATATGCACAAGATATGCATGTATGTATGTATGCGTATGTAAGTCACAACAAAACGTAATAGCAGCAATAACATCCGCACGTAGCATTTTTGTTATTAACACACACAATTTTGGTTTAATCTTTACAATACAAACACAAGTACACAATATCTTACCTATTTGAAGAAAACGATCCATTTTATTGTTTATTTTTTATAAATGCGCGCAAATTTCTTTCTTTCTTTTCACCACAATTTTAATGCAGAGATGTAAAAAAACAATCGACAACTATCGATGATAGCAATCGACCACTATCGAGAGTGCGCGCCGCTATCGATAGCGAGTCGATAGTGGCCAACCATCGATAGTCCCGATATTGCCATCGATAGTTCTCCACCTCTACTAAGGGCAACCAGGTTTTGCTTCCTCGACTCCCAAGATACAGCTGCTCCAGCCATAAAGACTGCCCAGCCACTATTTTGCGATCCATACTATCGATTTGCGATCCATACTATCGCCAGCCCAGTCGGCATCCACAAAGCAATGAGCGGGTATAACAGTCTTTACATAGTGCAGTTGCATATTTGAGGTACCTTTCAAATATCTCAACACACGCTTAGCAGCCACCTCATGCTCCTTGTGAGGATCTGCATTTCTCTGTGCTAGCTTCGCAACAGAATGTATTATATCTGGCCGTGTAGTTAACGCCAAATACAATAACGAGCCAATTAGCGATTGGTAGCGCCTTTTTGTCCACCTGTGGACACTCGCTGTCGTCACACTTGGTCTGGTAACCAACTTCTAACGGTGTCGCGTTAGCTTTGCAGTCCTGCATACCATACTCGCTCAGCAGATTATTGATGTACATATTGCTTATGGCCGATGGCAACGCTACCAGTCTTGCCAACTCTCTCGATTTCTATGCCCAGGAAATGTTGCAGTTTTCCGCCATCAACTACATCAAATTTATTTGATATGAGCTGCTTTATGTGATTTACGTCTTCTTCTCGAGTACATGCAAGTATAAAATCATCGACGTAAACAACAATAATATTTAAATACCCATTAATTTTGGCTGTGTAAATGCACGGTTCGCTTGGGCAAGGTGCAAATCCGATTTCTAGAAGAGTGCTTTCTAGTTTTTGATTCCACTCACGGCCACTCTGCTTCAGGCCGTATAATGATCTTTGCAGTTTCAGCACGCCCTTAGGCTGTTCTGCATCCACGAATCCTTCAGGTTGCCGCATGTAAACTACGTCATGTAGCTCACTATTGAGATACGCAGCTGATACATGCAGTTGATGTAAGTGCATCTCATGCTCGACGGCTAACGCAATTACCAGTCTGATGGATGAATAACGCGCAACAGGAGAAAAAGTCTCCTCGTTGATGAAAACCCATTTGCATCCGATTACCTTTTCATCAGCAGGAAGGTTAACCAAACGCCATGTTTTAATGCGTTGCAGATGGTCATACTCCTTCTGCATCGCAGATTTCCAGTTATCTGCATACTGTGAGTCAAGTGCCTCTTTTACACTTGTTGGCACAACAATGTCTTTTGCGGCTAAATTGACCATGTTGTATTCCTTGCGAGGACGACCAACACATCCCGTGCGAACAATCTTTGGCCTCCCTGGCCCTCTTTTTGGCCTTGCTTGGCTCATTTCTACATCAGATTCATCATCAGTTTGCCCAAGTTCCTCAACTGCTGCCACCTGCTGTTCTTGATCTGAATCCTGCTGATTAGATCCGCGCTGGTTACTAACATTTTCAGGGTCAGACTCCGAAACCAAAATAACAGATAAGCCTTGATTCGGCTCTGAATCTGACGTAAATTGTTTCTCTATGAACACAACATCTCTGGCAATTGTCACGCTGCGTTTGCCAGGATTATACAAACGATAAGCTTTGGAAGTCTCAGAATAACCTACCAAAACATGTTCAACTCCTTTAGGTGCAAACTTTCTTTTATGTGTCTAACACTATGGCTTTAGTACCAAATACTTTTAAATGAGACACACTCGCCTTTTTCCCATACCATGCTTCATATGGAGTCTTGTCGCATAAAGAAGCAGTCTCAGACCTATTGCGTAAGTACGCTGCTGTGGTGATCGCCTCACCCCAAAATGACTCGCTGACTCCAGCATGCACCATCATGCTACGTGCCATTTCAACCAAGGTCCTATTCGCCCGTTCAGCCACACCGTTTTGCTGTGGGGTGTGGGGAACCGTAAGCTGTCTTCTTATCCCGTGGCTTGATAAAAAAGTTTCAAATGCATTACTCAGATATTCGCGACCATTATCGCTTCTAATTGCCTTGATCTTTTTTCCAGTCTGATTTTCGGCCATCACTTTAAAGTCTTTAAATTTTTCGAAAACTTCATCTTTGCTTTTCAACGTGTATACCGACACATACCGTTAATTGTCGTCTATAAAAGTTGCGAAATAGCGCGCACCACCTGGTGATAATGTTGGCATTGGACCACAAATGTCAGAATGTCAAGAACATCTTTCGCACGATTACCAGAAGTTTTTGGAAATTTCTTTTCGCATATTTTACTTTTAGCGCAAATTTCACAAACAAAGTTATTTAAATCACACGCGTTGGCTCGCAAGCCGTAAACCATGTCTTGTTTAATCATTTTGCTTAAACTGTTGAAGTTTAAATGTCCGAATCTTTCATGCCATTTTACAAGCTGACTTAAATTTGCATTTGCAGCGAACACTCTTTTCACTTTGCTTTGAAACATGAACAAGTCATTATTTTTCTTTGCAATCATTATAGTGTCACCGTTACAGTTTTTAACATACGCTTTGTTCTTTTCAAATTGCACTTTGCATCCATTTTCGGTTGCTTTAGGCACAGAAATAAAATTACACTGCAGATCTTTTACGAATAATACATCATTTAATTTGATCGTATGTTTTTGCCAGTACAACATTACAGTACCGCAGCCCTCTGCTTCAATGTAATTGTCACCCGCCAGTTTTATTTTTTCTTTGTGCTCTCGAACATAAGTAAATAACGATTTGTCTGCACACGAATGAGCTGTTGCTCCACTCTCCACGCACCAGGAATTTTGTGCCAAATTGTTTTTATTTACCGTTGCACTAAACACCGAAAGCGACGATGGGTTTTGTTGCCCTCTCGTGCCTTTTAACTTGTATTCTTTTTCTTTTCTTTCGATCGACACTGTGCTGCGAAGTGCCCGCGACGGCCGCACGACCAGCATTCTACATTTTTCATGTCTCTTTTCGATCTGTCCTTTTTACCGTTTGCTTGACGCGACGAATACATTTTTTGCTCCGATTTGTCGGTAGGTATTTCGTTTGTTTTGCGTCTTTCGCCTTCTACAAGTAATTTTATTTTGAGAGCGTTCAACGACGGCAATGTGTCCCGCGTCTCTATGGCGACTACAAAATTCTCGAACTCGTCACTTAAACTTGCTAGCAAAATTATAGCAAGCATTTCATCAGGCACAACTTGTTGGATTTCACTAAGTTTTTCAACCAGATCAGAAAAACGATTCAAATGCTCCCGAACACTTTCCGTATTTAGCATTTTAATGTACAATAACTGTTTAAACAACTTAATTTTACGGAGTATGAATCTCGGCCAACCTTTTCCAGGCTTCACTTGCTGTTTTGCAGTGAAAGATAAAGAAACTCGCAAGTGCCTTTTCGTCTTTGTTGTCAAAAATAGCCTTTTGTTCCACTGTATCATTTTCGTTCTTTATCAATCGGCCGCATGCCACTGACCACAGATCAGAATGTATGAGCAGACTTTTCATCTGCACTGACCAAACATTGTAGTTTTCACTATCCAGTTTCTCTATAGCAAATTGGGAACTCATTTTGCACAACTTACTGAGTCTCTCTTTTTTTTCAAAAATTTAATTTAACTGGTGTCGTTTCGACTTACTCGCGCAGTTTTATTTGCTGCCTGGGCCCATAACCTATTGGGTTCATGGTTTATTAGAGACTAAAAAGAATATGAGCTGCAATCGAAGGCAGCCAAACTTAAGCGCAAAGAAGAACAGAAGAAATTCCGTTATCTTTCAGTGAACAGACGTATGTATAACAAAAGAGAGAATAGTCATAAGCGGTGTGTACATAACATATTGTAACGAAAACAAAGGTTGGTGTCTCCGCCAAAAATGGGTCACATTGATATCCCGGATAATCTCTCTCAGTAACAGTAAAGCTTAGTGAGCTACCGAGAGATCGATAGGGGATTAGGTTTGTTGGTTCGTCTGCTTTATGCAGAATATTTGGCAGCTAGCACTTAGCTTAAGAGGCATTGAACCTCGAGGTTAGGGATTAGTTCCAAAGAAACCCCATGGAGATCACATCGCTCAAGAAGCGAAAAATATATATATATATATATATAAAGAAGCGAATTTAACACGCGGTTAAACCAACTATATTAAGAGGTTATGCGCATAATAAAACTTTATGCTAAAATTTGCGATTAAGTCTTTTCGTCTTAAAATAATAAGGAAAGCCAGGTAAATAAGTATTTGTTTAAATAAAAACAAAGTGTTTCAAGTGACAAATATATTTTAATAAATATAGTGCCTGGTGTGAAACAGAAGTCTCGCGGGGGGAAAAAAAAAGTTTGAAGTCCAGAATTAAAACAAGGCAAACTTCAACATCTGAAGCAACAGTTTCCGCAGAAACGAAGGCGGATAACTTTGGGGTTATTTAACAGGTGGCCGTAGAGGTCAAAAGTACAAAAGTGTAACTCAACGACCACTGATACAGTGTTCACCACGACTTAGTGAAAGAATATAAAGTTTAATGTTTCTTTAAGAATCCCATCGATCGGGGCTTATATAAGTTCAAATTTAATATAAATATGTGCCGTGTTACCCGTGACATGTAAAGTCGTATAAGCCCGATCGTCAAAACGAAAGAGTATAGTGAGAGCACATGTAACAGTGTGAATGTCTTACACATGCATATCACTCGCGCTTTTGAGTGAGTTTTACGGATAGTTTTGAAAGCTTTTGTGCATTGCCTTCGCATAAATGTAATGATAGTACAGTGGCCTTCAAACTGTCTTTGTTTTGATTTTTGATTAAACTTCTAAAAATTGTTGAAATTAAATGTATGATTAAAAGTTAAATTGGTAGTGAATTATTAGATGAATTAATTGTAAATTATAAGTAAATTCAAAGATTTATTATTATATATTTATAAATTATAAGTAAAAATAATGATGTTTGTGAACTAATTCAGAAATGAACATATATATCGGATGGTTACTATAAATTTTGGTTTATGTATGTAAATAGTTACTTATTCAATTTATTCTTATACAGAACTACCTACACACCATCTTGAGCTCAACGATCGTGCAAGGAGTAAGTCATGTCAACAAACTTGGAATTTCGTGAGTTTTAATAACAAGAAAAATGCTTGTCTCTATATTATGATTATTTACATACCTAGCCCTTAATAATTTTGTAATATAAGAATTTTCTAAAACCAAACCGATATACAGTCCATTCTTGGTTAGGAATATGTTTTATATATATCTTTATAATTTTTTTTTTAGACTTTAGTACATATGAAGATTATAATGAAAGAAAGTTATACAAGAAGGCAAGGAGATTTGAATAATGAAATATATTGTTGAATTTAATTGATTTGAAATGATTGCTTAGTTTATTTATTCAGTCCGGAGTACAGCATGGTCGAAATGATGGCATACGATAGCTAGAGAGTTTCCTCGATAAGGGCGACATCAAACTCCATCGTGATGCCGCATAGGTAGGGTGGGTAGAGAAGTTAAAGGGGACTCAATAACATCCGAGAACCCCACACCAATAGTTTGTTGGATCCAAATTGGTGATCGGTTTGCGGGGATTTAATGTTCCTTTTTGATTATTTTTTTTTTTTTTATGTACATTTCCTTATTTTTGTTTAGTATACCCTTTCGGTACATGTGCACCTAAATTGTTATGCGAGTGTGTCCGTATGGCCTATGAGAGTGTAGCAAGAACCCCGACCAATCCGGCGAGCAAGCTAAGAGCATAGCAAGAGGTGCACCCTAGGCAACAATCTCTTCATACAAGTTGGTACTTATATCAAACCGACTCACCCAACACATTACAGATGGCGGTATTGAATATGTAAGTTACATAGCCAATGATTAGCGGCAGAAAAATTTTAAAGAACTTTGGATTTAAACCATCCATGCCAGTTGCGTTAGACTTAATTTAACTTATGATTGACACAAATAAAATCAAAACTATTACAACAATTATTAAGTGGTTGCGAACACAAATACGGATTGCACACATACACTGGAACATTAAGGTTATTGTTTGTTGTTATTGTTTATTGTTGAGATCATTAACATCAACATCTTCACTAACTACACCACGTTCTTTGCCGATTCCCATGTTATTAATTTCTTTCCACGCTTGACTGGCGGATATTGCATTTTTAAACCTATCACTAAAATATTTGAATCAGGAAGTTAACATGCCGTTTGGTAGTTATGAATTGCTTATGAAGTGCCTCGGTCCTATATCTTTTCCATCTCCGATAGGCCGCGTCTCTAATATTTATTGCACACTTTATATCTTGGTTAAATCAGGATTTTGTAGATGGCCTGACCAATTTGCTTTTAATTGGCACGTATTTATAGTACATATACTCCATATAGTATTGCACAAGATTTATTTGGGAGTCAACTGTAGGGAGAGAATATATGAGGTCTAGTTCAGCTTTACAGCTATCTGAATGTAATCCAGCGAGGTATATGTTCATAAAGTCACGGTATGTTATTTTAAGATTGCAATTATTGGGTACAATGTCATAGGTCAGAAATATAAGATCATTTTTGGAGAAAGCCGGGATGGGAATCTGGTCATAAAGTAGTGTGCATTCTTTTTTGTTTACAAATATTAGGTCAAGTAAAGTACTTAAATTCTTTGAAAAGTGCGTCGGTAATTTAGTTGTGTTGCTGTTTGTGGGCATACAAAAATGAATGAAGATTTCTGGGTGGTGACAAATTTTTGTTGCTGCTTGTATGAAATGTTTTATCTTACATGGATTATATTGATATGACTTGATTATAAATATGAGAGACATTTTAATGTACTCATCAACCAACAATTTAATTATATATATAAATAATTTATGGTTTTGGCAATTTTAATATGATTATTTGATAAGTGCTTCTTAATAAGTAAAATAAAGAAGTCACTTAAACAAATACACCTGTTAAAAATAATACAAATAACCATTAATGCATAAATGTGAGCGCACACATTCAAGCGCTGTTCAAATTTAAAAATCCTACCCCAAAAATAACAAAACCATCACACGCTAATCCCACACGCATATAAACAGCAGAGCTGCGTGGATCGACCGTCTCAGTCGGCTGCCTCTCTGCATCTAAGCGCAAACAAGAGATCTCAGTTTGAGTGTGATTGACGTGTTTTACTTAAGCTCCGAACAACTTATTAATTTTGCGCCGTTTATCAGGCTTTTTATTTATTTTTTGCCGTCTACTGTGTGTACAACATAGGCTTACCCAAGCTGTGCAAAGTGCTTCTTGTTGTGCGTCGTTAAATTTGCTAATAATTATATTTTAACTATTGCGGCTTTAGTTCTTTGTGGTTGTTAGTGCCTGTTTTTTTATTCTGCAAATCTGTCGCTTATTCGTAAATTCATTTGTTTGTGTGTTTGTTCGCTTAGAGTTATCTGCCCTCGTCGTGCTTTTATACATTTTTGTTGTTGCTTATCGCTCCAAACAAGAAGTATTTGTGTTACGATTCCTCTGAATTTGTGCGTTTGCTCTTAGATTTCCTGTGCGCCGTTTTGTCCGTCCTGTGCTCTCGCAACCTATTTTCGTTAGTTTCCCCCCAGTTGTAAATATGTCGTGCTGCAAAAAGTCTTGTGTGAAAAAAGTTCTGTGAGAAATCAGTTTTCAAAACTAAAAAAGGCGGCAAGCATGCTATTGACTGACATTGATTCGAGTTTGGAATTTCTCAATAAATTTAAATTTGAGTCATTGTCTACTCGCCGTTTGGAGTCAGAATTTTTGCATGTTTCATTAATGTATGCCCCTTCACCCTCGTCACTTTCACCCGTGCCTGGTAACGTAGAATTGTCTCCAATTCTATCCTTATCTCCAACTTCAAGCGATTGTCCAAATATATCTCCTGCAGTATCCCCTGCTATTAATAATATTGTTCCCGTCTTGGGTAAATAATGATCTATCTGTCCCTATACCCCAGCCACCTCCTATTTTAACAGTAGTGGCTCCTCGCAAGCAAGTTTTTGTATCGCGTCTTTCCGCTAAAACTACTTGTGATTGAGTTGCTGCCTATATTGCTAGCAAAACTAAAGCTACGTCTCTATTACGAAATTTAACTTTTCTTCTCCTCGCGAAATATCATCTTTTAAAATAAATGTCTGTCTAGAATCGTTTTCAATCATCTGTGATTCCAAATTTTGGCCCCCTCATAAGGTTGTTCATGAGTTTTTGCAAAAAAAGAACTCTGCCTTTACCTGTCAACCTTCCAGCTGCAACCTTTGCAAATAAAAACTCTGTCGTCCAAAAAAACTAAATTCTGATGAAATATCTATTATTTATCAGTATGTTAGGGGACTAGTCTCAAAACTTAAAAACTTGTTTTTGAATAGCTTTTCGTTCCATTCAGATATAATTTCTTTTACTGAAACTTGGTTAAATCCAAATATATCTAATTAAGAACTTTTTATACCCTTAACCCATAAAATGGGTAAATAAGGGTATAATGGTTTTGTGCAAAGGTATGTAACAGGCAGAAGGAAGCATCTCCGACCCTATAAAGTATATATATTCTTGATCAGCATCAATAGTCGAGTCGATTTAGCCATGTCCGTCTGTCCGTCTGTCTGTCCGTCTGTCCGTCTGTCTGTCTGTCTGTCTGTATGAACGCGTGGATCTCAGAGACTAGAAGAGCTAGAGACTTCAGATTTGGGATATAAGTTCTCCTATACCATGAGCAGAACAAGTTTGCTTCAAATTATCGATAACTATTCTGATATACACATGTGATCGATAACAAAAAAATATAGAATTTGGAAAATGTAAAAATGAGGGTTGAAAGAATGGGTAACGATAGATCTTTTCTGAAAATTTCGTCCAAATCGGTTAAGAAACACCGGAGATATCGAATTTAATCGATTGAAGTTAAGTCAGTATACCAAAGTCTTATATAAATTTCATTTATTTTTTGCAACTGGGTTCAGGGTATCTTCTAGTCGGGCTGTCCCGATTGCTGTTAAAGCTACTGTACTGCTGGAACCTTTTTATTTTTCTGCCGTTAATGATGCTGAAATTATCTCTGTTAAAGTAACTCTATCTTCACATGCTGTTTATATCACTTGCTCTTATATCCCTCCTTCTTCTGACATTCAAGTTTATATTCAACACCTAACTTGTATTAAAGAAGTTTCTACTCACGGATATCCGTGACAATGATATTTTTATCGTACTGGGTGACTTTAATTTACCAACCATCTTTTATTTATTAACAACCACTGCATTGCCAATGTCTCTAGGTCAAGTTACACTGTCTGATAGCAATCCTGTTATGTCTTCTCCTCCAGTGTCTAACCTGCCTCGCCGTTGCTTTCGCAAAGGAAATTACTCATTGTTAAATCAACGTATTTTGGCAACTGATTTGTCTTTTACATATGATTCGGTTGATATAAATATTGCCCTAAAATCTTTTTATAGCACCTTAAATTCTCTTTTGGACGAATGTATCCCTTACTCTGCTCCGTTGTCCGCTTCTTCTAAGCCCCCTTGGTTCAATCCAAGACTATCAACTTTACAAAATAATAAATCTAAATATTGTAAAAAGTTTAGCAGGTCTGGGTTGAGTGCTGACTTGCCTAAATACATTATAGCCAAATCAAACTTTCTTCTCCTGAATTCTAAGTGCTATGAGAATTAGCTTATTTGTTGCAAACGGCAATTCACTTCCACTTTGCCGTCATCTTCCATGTTTGGGATGGATAAATCTAACAAAGATAGCGAATCCGCTAATAATTTGCTAATTTTTTCCAGTCAACTTACTCTTCTGCATCCATTATTAACATACCTTACCCTTATAACATTGCTTCTACAAATTATATTCCTGTTCCTATCATCTCTCAGTCCACTCTGCTTTCAGCTTTAAATTCGTTAAAGTCTTCTTACTCTCCTGGACCTGACAATATACCTAGTTGTCTTCTTAAAGAGTGTAGTGCTTCTCTTGTTCGCCCATTGCTTAAGCTTTTTAATCTATCCCTTGAATCTTCTGTCTTTCCATCTCTTTGGAAAGAATCTTTTATAATCCCTCTTCACAAACAAGTGGAAACGTTGTAGTCGGACGCAACCGACTGCGGTATACTCGTTACCAGTATTAAAACCGGTAAATAGAGGCCTGATTGCAAAGGGGTACGGATGAGGCAGGGGTGTACGCTGCCGATTCTCCGATGCAGATGGGATGCCACCAGCTATCTTCGTTTCAAATTTGGTGACTCAAGCTCAAAGTTTGTAAAACGTGGGGAAAGGGGGCTGGGGGCGGATTGGTTGGGTGTTGCATCCAAATTTTTTCTGCAGGTCTTTGTGGGATATCAATTGCTATCTTCATAAAAAATTAGGTGACTCTAGCTCGAAGTTTGTAAAAGGTGTGGAAAGGGGGGTGGGGGTGGTATGGATGGGTGTGGCATCCAAATTTTTAATGCAGATCTTTGTGGAATGTCAATTGCTATATTCATACCAAATTTGGTGACTCTAGCTCAAAGCTTGTAAAAGGTGGAGCAAGGGGCTGGGCACAGTGGGCCAGGCTGACCATCTAGCGGAACTTTAGTAATAACTTGCGTAAATGAAGACATATTCCATTGAAATTTTTAAATTAAGATTTTTAATATATTCATAACATATTTATAAAAAAAACAAGTGGAAACGTTGCAGTCGTACGCAACTGACTGCGGTAAACTCGATACCAGTATTAAAACTGGTAAATAGAGGCCTGATTGCAAAGGGGTACGGATGCGGCAGGGGTGTACGCTGCCTTAGAGATTCTCCGATGCACATGGGGATGCCACCAGCTGTCTTCGTTTCAAATTTGGTGACTCTAGCTCAAAGTTTGTTATAAATTTTTGATGCAGATAGTAGTAGGAGAATGGCGGTTCTAACTCAAAAGGATGCCGACAATTTATGACCCCATTAAATTTTATGACCCTTTTATGACCCTTTTTTCGACCCCTTGATTTTTGACCCCCTACAATATTATAATTTATGAGTCTTTTTTTCCCATGATCGTGTCGCTCCTTTTTTAGACTAGGGTGGAGAACAAAGGATTAACATTCCTAGGCCACCACTTTATCAGCAGCATCTCTGAGAATCAGTGATCATAGGATTTGGACTCAAGTGTGCGCCTGTTAAACGTGCGGTGCATTATACACCTGCAAGCAAGCCACAATCATAGATGGCATTCTTAAGGACAACAACAACAAGATTCTTGAAAAGCAGTGATCAGAGGAACAGATTTGGCTATTTAGCTAACTAGTGTTAGAGTCAAGTGTGCGCCTGTTAAACGTGCGTTGCATTGTAAACCCGTAACACACGTCAAAAAATTAATGTTTATGGTCATGAGTAGCAGTGTGCAAAGGAAGAAAGGATAGAGAAAAGCGGACGCTTGTTCGATGAACGTTGCATTGTTATGGTCAACAGCAACAACAAAAAGATGTGAACAAGAGATGGAAATTTTCTGACGCAGCAGCAGGAGCAAGATACAGTACATTGTTATTGTCACCAACTACAACCTTCGTGGGGGAGCTATGTGTGCAAGGATGGGAATTTTCTTTCGCAGCAGCAGCAAGATCAACACATTGTTTTTAAACAAGAGTATTGATACTTGTAGATTAAGATTATAAAGAGTTAGAGGGAGAAAGTGATAGAGGGAGAAGGTTTAAGTGGGAGAGTGTTAGAGGGAGAAGGTTTAAGAGGGGGAAAGGATAGAGGGGAAAGTGTTAGAGGGAGAAGGTGTAAGAAGCAGAATGTGTGTAAGAGGGGGAAAGAGTTAGAGGGGGAAAGTGTTAGAGGGAGGAAGACTTAGAGACACGTTTGTGCATGCTTAAAGTGCGCTAGTCAAAGGTAAAGTACATTAGTTGGCTTATGTGCTATAGACATCACCGTCTGTGAGGATCAGTGAGCAAAGGAAGTGCATAACCTATGAAACTATTAAGTGCTAGAGTCAAGTGTGCACAGATTTCTTTGCTACAAGTTAGTAGATAAGAGAGAGAGTCAACTGTATACAGGTTTCTTAGCTACGAATAAGCAGATACGAGAGAGTCCAGAGGCCACCTGTTTGACGTGCGTTGCCTTGCAGACCTGCTGGCAAAACATAAACAATGAACGTTTATGGCTGTGAATACCAGTTATCAAAGGATGAAAGGATTGAGACAAGTTTGTGCATGTTTGAAGCACGCTGGTCGCATTGTTATGATCAAAAGCAACACCACCAACAACAAGAACTACAACATTCGTGAGGGTTATGTAAGCAAGGAATGGGAATTTTCTTTCGCGGCAGCAGCAGTAGCAAGATCAACACATTGTTTTTAAACAAGAGTACTGATACTTGTAGATTAAGATTATAAAGAGTCAGAGGGAGAACGTAATAGAAGGAGAAGGTGTAAGAGGGGTAGTGTTAGAGGTCGAAGGTGTTAGAGGGAGAAGGTGTAAGATCTAATTCTAATTCTTTTTAATTGGATTATTATTTCCTTATTTTTCTTTTTATAGCTTGTTGCATTAGGTTTATTTTTAAATTCATATTAAGTTTTTTTTCCGTTCAAGTTTAACACAAACACATGCACCGAACATTTAGATTAAAGCAGCATGCGTATAGCCGGTAGAACACACACGTCACATTCCATGCTTTTAGGCTTAATATCTAATCATTTGTTTAACTTTTTGATTGTAATATTAGACGATCCAACTGTACTAATCACATAATGTCCATCTGCACGAAGTAAGATTTTCGCTACATGTTTATGTCCTTCAATCGATCTTTTCGTACTTTTAGATATTCGTCAAACGGTTTTAACTATTCTCATTCCCAGTGTGTTCCTTACGATAAACAGATATTAGGAATGCGTTTTGTATTCATTTAATGACTTGAAAACTTCTTATTTAAGGTTTCCTGTTGATGTCGTCAGATAACCTTACCTTAATCCGTGTTATATTAAATCTTTTTCTTCTAACTTCTTAGTTTTGATTTTTAAATCTTCTATTTTAAATAGTTATCTAGCTGGACTAGGTTTCAGCCTTAAGGCGATAAAGATTATCTATAAATTGCTACAGGGAAATCGATCGGATATTGATTTTTCCTAATTTTGATTGAATCCTTTATTGTATTTTAGCTGTCAACCGACATACCTTTTCCGAAGGCTCAGTGATTTATCAATGCTACATCCGACTACTTTAATGTTAAACGGAAATGTTCTACCTTTTTAGTGGATGGATAAGATCTTGATTTCTTCCAACACATTGCTAAAACTAAAAAAATTTCGTTATTAATTTCTTATAATTGATGGATGGTAATATTTTATTTCATTATTCTCTGAATCATTGTTGTATTAAATAAGGAAGTGCATTAAACTTGCTTAAGAATTCGAGATATGAGTCTGTTTAAAAAAGTCTGTTTAAAAAAATATTACTTCGTTTACTGTTTTGATTTGAGTGATAAGTTTCTTTACATTGAAAGGTCTACTGTTCCTTAACCATGATAGCTCCAGTTGTGCTTCATCTCATTTGATGCTTTTCATTAAATTTATTAAGAATAGCACCTCATTGTTCCAGATACCATGCTATTAAGCCAAATTTTTTGATTAAATTATTATTATTGTTTCCCAAGCAAAGAAACTGCTTCTTTAGTTCTCAAAACAGATTTTACTTAGTTTGAGATATTTCTAAAGTACATGACTATAACTTTGCATTAATCCATGGGTTTGGATGACAAAATAAGGTTGTGATGTGCTAAAGGTCGAGGCGACTTTAATGGGTGGTAAAGTACTTAACATTTTTAATTGTATTGTGTTTTTAAAATGATAAAGGTTAACTATCACCGGGTTGGTTTATACACTCATTGAATGATGGTTTTTTCTTTATATTAGTCGTTGTATACAGCCTAGCTCTTGCTAGAAACTGATTTTTATTGAAAGCTTTTTTGTGGAGGAGGCTCCAAAGAATAAGATTCGGTTTGGTTTTTGATTGATTTTAAGTAACATTCAAGTTTATATTCAACACCTTACTTGTATTAAAGAAGTTTCTACTCACGGATATCCGTGACAATGATATTTTTATCGTACTGGGTGACTTTAATTTACCAACCATCTTTTATTTATTAACAACCACTGTATTGCCAATGTCTCTAGGTCAAGTTACATTGTCTGATAGCAATCCTTTCCGAAAGGAAATTACTCATTGTTAAATCAACGTATTTTGGCAACTGATTTGTCTTTTACATATGATTCGGTTGATATAAATATTGCCCTAAAATCTTTTTATAGCACCTTAAATTCTCTTTTGGACGAATGTATCCCTTACTCTGCTCCGCTGTCCGCTTCTTCTAAGCCCCCTTGGTTCAATCCAAGACTATCAACTTTACAAAATAATAAATCTAAATATTGTAAAAAGTTTAGCAGGTCTGGGTTGAGTGCTGACTTGCCTAAATACATTATAGCCAAATCAAACTTTCTTCTCCTGAATTCTAAGTGCTATGAGAATTAGCTTATTTGTTGCAAACGGCAATTCACTTCCACTTTGCCGTCATCTTCCATGTTTGGGATGAATAAATCTAACAAAGATAGCGAATCCGCTAATAATTTGCTAATTTTTTCCAGTCAACTTACTCTTCTGCATCCATTATTAACATACCTTACCCTTATAACATTGCTTCTACAAATTATATTCCTGTTCCTATCATCTCTCAGTCCACTCTGCTTTCAGCTTTAAATTCGTTAAAGTCTTCTTACTCTCCTGGACCTGACAATATACCTAGTTGTCTTCTTAAAGAGTGTAGTGCTTCTCTTGTTCGCCCATTGCTTAAGCTTTTTAATCTATCCCTTGAATCTTCTGTCTTTCCATCTCTTTGGAAAGAATCTTTTATAATCCCTCTTCACAAACAAGTGGAAACGTTGTAGTCGGACGCAACCGACTGCGGTATACTCGTTACCAGTATTAAAACCGGTAAATAGAGGCCTGATTGCAAAGGGGTACGGATGAGGCAGGGGTGTACGCTGCCGATTCTCCGATGCAGATGGGATGCCACCAGCTATCTTCGTTTCAAATTTGGTGACTCAAGCTCAAAGTTTGTAAAACGTGGGGAAAGGGGGCTGGGGGCGGATTGGTTGGGTGTTGCATCCAAATTTTTTCTGCAGATCTTTGTGGGATGTCAATTGCTATCTTCATAAAAAATGAGGTGACTCTAGCTCGAAGTTTGTAAAAGGTGGGGAATGGGGGGGCTGGGGGCGGTATGGGTGAGTGTGGCATCCAAATTTTTAATGCAGATCTTTGTGGAATGTCAATTACTATATTCATACCAAATTTGGTGACTCTAGCTCAAAGCTTGTAAAAGGTGGAGCAAGGGGCTGGGCACAGTGGGCCAGGCTGACCATCTAGCGGAACTTTAGTAATAACTTGCGTAAATGAAGACATATTCCATTGAAATTTTTAAATTAAGATTTTTAATATATTCATAACATATTTATAAAAAAAACAAGTGGAAACGTTGCAGTCGGACGCAACTGACTGCGGTATACTCGATACCAGTATTGAAACTGGTAAATAGAGGCCTGATTGCAAAGGGGTACGGATGCGGCAGGGGTGTACGCTGCCTTAGAGATTCTCCGATGCACATGGGGATGCCACCAGCTGTCTTCGTTTCAAATTTGGTGACTCTAGCTCAAAGTTTGTTATAAATTTTTGATGCAGATAGTAGTAGGAGAATGGCGGTTCTAACTCAAAAGGATGCCGACAATTTATGACCCCATTAAATTTTATGACCCTTTTATGACCCTTTTTCGACCCCTTGATTTTTGACCCACTACAATATTATAATTTATGAGTCTTTTTTTCCCATGATCGTGTCGCTCCTTTTTTAGACTAGGGTGGAGAACAAAGGATTAACATTCCTAGGCCACCACTTTATCAGCAGCATCTCTGAGAATCAGTGATCATAGGATTTGGACTCAAGTGTGCGCCTGTTAAACGTGCGGTGCATTATACACCTGCAAGCAAGCCACAATCATAGATGGCATCCTTAAGGACAACAACAACAAGATTCTTGAAAAGCAGTGATCAGAGGAACAGATTTGGCTATTTAGCTAACTAGTGTTACAGTCAAGTGTGCGCCGTTTAAACGTGCGTTGCATTGTAAACCTGTAACACACGTCAAAAAATCAGGGACCGTAATCATTATAAGTTTTACTTTAAAAATTATTAAATAATGATTATTTTTTATTTATATTCATTTACTCACAAAATATTGATTAATTTTGAGTTATACTTACAACTTAATCAATAATCATTATTTTTTATCAAAAAAATAAAACTCATGAAATAATGATTATTCTTTGAGTTTTATTTTTTGCTTAAAAATAAAACTCAAGTTGTTATTTCGACCTTTTTTTAGGGAATAATCCTAAACATGATATATATTCCTAGTCAGTAAATCAAGACAAACCATAACAATCCATTTTTAAATTTAAAAAAATCTCATAAAAAATTTTTGTTTTCTTAACAAACAATTTTTTTTTATTAATTTTTTATATATATATATCATATATATATTTGTATATACATTTTTTATACGATTTTTTTTTTTTGTATATATATATTATTTTTATTTGAAATTTCTTTTATTTATTTCATATTTAATTTTACAAAAAGTAATTTTTGCAATGACTCTGAAGAGAGGTTGCACCTAAGATCCGATAAAACCAGTCTGAGGGCAGAAAACGCCCGCACAATTTTGGCCAGTTGATATAAATTGGGATATCGAAACTTTGCTTTTTCCCAATATTCCATTATATTCGAATATACATCAATTGGTTTTGGGTTAAAGTTGTCGAATTCAAAATAGGCTTTTTGCAAATTCTTCTCAATAGTTTCAACTGCCTCTTCGTCATCGGAAGCCACCTCGATAGAATTAAGAAATTCATTTAACAGAGAGCAGGTATTTGATTCCCGTAAGAATTCTCTATTCTCCGCCTGGGAAGATGTTGATGCCTGCGAGTTGACTATGCATGGGATTGGTACGTGGTCAATCTAAATAAATAATATAAAATTAACACACCATATGAAAATACGATAGATATTAACTTACGTTTTGGTCCATATTATGTATTCTTAGCATTAGTTGTTTGAGGTGAACCCTAGCGAGCATAAGTGTCAAGGGAGTCTGCAGCAGCACTCTTCTTATTCTTGGATCTAAGTAAATGCTGCAGACGACCACATGATTTTCCAGTAAGGCTTTCTCTCTATTTTGGATGCACTGGTGTAATTTTGGGCTGTGCAAATATGTTGTTGCGCTGACTGCAAGTTTGAGCTCCAACCACAGCTTGTAAAAATCACCCATGTACAATTGCGTGCTCTGCAATTTCAGCGTTGCCAAGTATACCGGTTCTAATGTGCGCACGAGTGATTTGATTTCATCCCATTCAGATGAAGTCAACTTAATTGCACTACTAAGGTACTCGCCACAAAAGTCTTCATACTTTACCAATGTGTCTAGCATTGTATATGTTGAGTTCCATCGAGTAGCAACATCCAGCTCTGGCTTTGGCAATGACATAGCCATAATTAAAGATCTTTGAAATTTAAAATTAATTATTTGTTTTAAATATAAAAATGGCTTTAAAAAACTCACCTGTATGAAGAAGTTCTTAAAGTCTTTACGATTTTCCGTGCTTTCTCAATAAACTCGAGGGAATCCACTTGTTTAAAAAAATCATGCACAGCAAGCTGCAGGGTATGTGCAGCACATTTTATGGATGATATTGAAAATACCTTAACATCCTTTAGCAGTGCCTCATCATCCGAACTCTCATCTGCGTTATCAGACCCGTCAGAGGCATCTACTGATGCCGAGCAGTCACTTAGGATTTCTACTGCCTTGAGCATGTTACGCCCATTGTCAGTTGTGATTGCGTAAATTTGTTCTTTTATTATATTGAAATCATTCAAAATATTTTGTATATGGGCGCATAAGTTTTGAGATGTGTGTGATTTTTGAAGCTCAATAAGTCCAAGAGTCCTCACACAAATTTCACTGCCAATATAATATTGTACATTTATGCCTAAGATTCCACGATTCAGTCTAGTGGCTGTGTCCATTTTAAGGCAAATAAATCTTTTAGATAGTGCAGCAACGATTACCAAGCTCATAATATTTCTTGACGTCACCGCTGGCATTTGCAGTCCATTAAAAATCTGTGTTGTCAGGATTCTGAAGCTGTCCGAATTTAAAATAGAAAACGGTGTTTTTTCAGTGGTGACGAGACCAACGCATGCATCCTTAACTTCACTTCGGCTCATAGTCACTGTAAATTTAATTTTTTTTTTCTGGTACTTCAGTCTCTTCGTCCGCCAAATCGTTCGCATATTCTTTGTTGTGATGCTGAACCAAATTAAATCATGTTGAAAATGCATAAATGAGCCTTAAAGATGAATATTGGTATATTTCTCGCTGTCCCAAAGATACCATAAGTGAATGATTTGTTTATTCAAAAAAAAAAAAAAAATAATCATTATTTGCAGTCCCTGCAAAAAATTAATGTTTATGGTCATGAGTAGCAGTGTGCAAAGGAAGAAAGGATAGAGAAAACCGGACGCTTGTTCGATGAACGTTTCATTGTTATGGTCAACAGCAACAACAACAACAAAAAGATGTGAACAAGAGATGGAAATTTTCTTACGCAGCAGCAGGAGCAAGATACAGTACATTGATCTTTATGGCTGTGAGAATGACAGGATCAGGTTTAACTATTCAACCAATTATTGTTAGAGTCAAGTGTGCTCCTGTTTTAAATACATTGCTCTGCACACGTGCATTGTTATTGTCACCAACTACAACCTTCGTGGGGGAGTTATGTGTGCAAGGATGGGAATTTTCTTCCGCAGCAGCAGCAAGATCAACACATTGTTTTTAAACAAGAGTATTGATACTTGTAGATTAAGATTATAAAGAGCTAGAGGGAGAAAGTGATAGAGGGAGAAGGTTTAAGTGGGAGAGTGTTAGAGGGAGAAGGTGTAAGAGGGGGAAAGGATAGAGGGGAAAGTGTTAGAGGGAGAAGGTGTTAGAAGGAGAATGTGTGTAAGAGGGGGAAAGAGTTAGAGGGGGAAAGTGTTAGAGGGAGGAAGACTTAGAGGCACGTTTGTGCATGCTTAAAGTGCGCTAGTCAGAGGTAAAGTACATTAGTTGGCTTATGTGCTATAGACATCACCGTCTGTGAGGATCAGTGAGCAAAGGAAGTGCATAACCTATGAAACTATTAAGTGCTAAGGTCAAGTGTGCACAGATTTCTTAGCTACAAGTTAGTAGATAAGAGAGAAAGTCAACTGTATACAGGTTTCTTAGCTACGAATAAGCAGATACAAGAGAGTCCAGAGGCCACCTGTTTGACGTGCGTTGCCTTGCAGACCTGCTGGCAAAACATAAACAATGAACGTTTATGGCTGTGAATACCAGTTATCAAAGGATGAAAGGATTGAGACAAGTTTGTGCATGTTTGAAGCACGCTGGTCAAAGGGCAGTGCATTCGTAGGCCGCATTGTTATGATCAAAAGCAACACCACCAACAACAAGAACTACAACATTCGTGAGGGTTATGTAAGCAAGGAATGGGAATTTTCTTTCGCGGCAGCAGCAGCAGCAAGATCAACACATTGTTTTTAAACAAGAGTACTGATACTTGTAGATTAAGATTGTAAAGAGTAAGAGGGGTAGTGTTAGAGGTCGAAGGTGTTAGAGGGAGAAGGTGTAAGATCTAATTCTAATTCTTTTTAATTGGATTATTATTTCCTTATTTTTCTTTTTATAACTTGTTGCATTAGGTTTATTTTAAATTTGTATTAAGCTTTTTTTCCGTTGAAGTTTAACACAAACACATGCACCGAACATTTAGATTAAAGCCGCATGCGTATAGCCGGTAGAACACACACGTCACATTCCATGCTTTTAGGCTTAATATCCAATCATTTGTTTAACTTTTTGATTGTAATATTAGACGATCCAACTGTACTTATCACATAATGTCCATTTGCACGAAGTAAGATTTTCGCTACATGTTTATGTCCTACAATCGATCTTTTCGTACTTTTAGATATTCGTCAAACGGTTTTAACTATTCTCATTCCCAGTGTGTTCCTTACGATAAACAGATATTAGGAATGCGTTTTGTACTCATTTAATGACTTGAAAACTTCTTATTTAAGGTTTCCTGTTGATGTCGTCAGATACCTTACCTTAATCCGTGTAATATTAAATTTTTTTCTTCTAACTTCTTAGTTTTCATTTTTAAACCTTTTATTTTAAATAGTTAGCTAGCTGGACTAGGTTTCAGCCTTAAGACGATAAAGATTATCTATAAATTGCTACCTATTTTTACAGGGAAATCGATCGGATATTGATTTTTTCCTAATTTTGATTGAATCCTTTATTGTAATTTAACTGTCAACCGACATACCTTTTCCGAAGGCTCAGTGATTTATCAATGCTTCATCCGACTACTTTAATGTTAAACGGAAATGTTCTACCTTTTTAGTGGATAGATAAGATCTTGATTTCTTCCAACACATTGCTAAAACTAAAAAAATTTCGTTATTAATTTCTTATAATTGATGGATGGTAATATTTTATTTCATTATTCTCTGAATCATTGTTGTATTAAATAAGAAAGTGCATTAAACTTGCTTAAGAATTCGAGATATGAGTCTGTTTAAAAAAGTCTGTTTAAAAAAATATTACTTCGTTTACTGTTTTGATTTGAGTGATAAGTTTCTTTACATTGAATGGTTTACTGTTCCTTAACCATGATAGCTCCAGTTGTGCTTCATCTCATTTGATGCTTTTCATTAAATTTGTTAAGAACAGCACCTCGTTGTTCTAGATACCATGCTATTAAGCCAAATTTTTTGATTAAATTATTATTATTGTTTCCCAAGCAAAGAAACTGCTTCTTTAGTTCTCAAAAAAGATTTTACTTAATTTGAGATTTTTCTAAAGTACATGACTATAACTTTGCATTAATCCATGGGTTTGGATGACAAAATAAGGTTGTGATGTGCTAAAGGTCGAGGCGACTATAATGGGTGGTAAAGTACTTAACATTTTTAATTGTATTGTGTTTTTAAAATGATATAGGTTAACTATCACCGGGTTGGTTTATACACTCACTGAATGATGGTTTTTTCTTTATATTAGTCGTTGTATACAGCCTAGCTCTTGATCTTTTGTGCTGATTTCAAGGCTAGAAACTGATTTTTATTGAAAGCTTTTTTGTGGAGGAGGCTCCAAAGAATAAGATTCGGTTTGGTTTTTGATTGATTTTAAGTAAGTGTATAGTAGGATTTATTCTTGCTTTTTGTGGTTGTATTATAGATCACTTCTTGTGCGTAGAAAGTTTCTTGTAAGAATATTATCTGTATGATTGCAATTCTTGTCTTAAGCCTTTGTTTACTCTATGTTAAACTTATATAAATAGCGCAAACAGATCATCTACAGTAATTTTCACTAGCTTAGGATTCATGGTTCTAAGACCGTTTAGACTTCATGGCTCTCATAAATTAAGATAATATATTATATGTTCATGCTTCGGATTCTAGCATCAATAAATACATTTGAACATTTGTGTATTAATTTATAAATGCACTTCAATTTTATGTTCTTTTCTTTATTTTAACCATCATCATTGTTTCAACTGGATAGCAATATAAAATTATAGGCGGAGAAAAGTTACCCTTTTTTTTTTTTTTAGCTACATAATTCGCAACAGCTCTCAAGAATAGTCATAATCTTCGTTGAGATAATACAGGAAAACTCTTAAAGTGTAGGCTATATTCTATTATGATTCTTGTGGTTTATAGTTCGTACATTGAAAGAGCGAGATAACGTTATTCTTTAAATGAAAAAATATTACGAGAGTTACTACCTAGATTTTGACTCAACTGATTTCTGGTTTATTTCTTAACCATTGTTTAGGTCAACCGTGGAGTAAGATTTCAAAAATGTATATATAGCCATTCTAGTACTGTTAATTGATTTTTTTTTTATTATTTTATTTATTTTTAGTTATTTGACTTTATGCATTGCTTTGAAATTTAAGTGTTTGCTTGTCAATTTCAGATCCGAGAAATAGACTTTTTAGTGTACTGCATAAATGGAAGCCTCCTTGACCCCACTTTGCATATTTATTCTTCTTTGATAAGCATCGCAGGCTGCCTAGGTCTGTTCCTCTGTTCCTATACAAACTGTTGTATATGTATGTATGTTTATAGCAATCGAGGTTAAACTTTTCTCAGGGTCTATTTTATTTTATTATTATTATTATTATTTTTTTTTTTTTGCAGCTAGTTTATTTCTCAAAACAACTAAGATCCGAGAACTTTATAATTTAGATAAAATTCAATTGCAAGATCAGCAATAGGGAACTATTATTAGAAATATAATGAAGGCTTTTTAAGTGTATATAATTAGGGTATTCAGTAGCTATGCTATGTGCGTAAAGTGCTAGATTGTTATATGCAAGCTTTACAACAAACACACAAAAGCATTTTTAACACAGCAAACATGCCCCTGGGTATGTTTGCTACTATTGTACTATTTGTGTTATTAAGTGGTTGCCAGACTATTTATAAAAACAGCTGCTTTCAAATATATTGAATTAGTGAAATTAGGTCACACTAGGCGAGCTTTGGTTGTAAAAGTAAGTAAATTTTATTATTTATTAATTTTAAAGACTAAACTGATGTTTTTAACAGTGGAAAGGAAGAAAAAATACGAAATGATTTTCAATTCAAAAATTTGCAGCTGGAAAAAGAGGATAGAATGCAAAAATTAGAGCTAGAAGTAAAATATAAGAATGCTTAAGTGTTGATATAAATAATAAACATTTATTTTCTGAATAATAAAGAAGGTTTTTCAATTATTATTTATGAAAACAACAACTTTTTTCAGCTTATCAATTGCTCAATTCAATTTAACTTTCGATTGTATTGTCATCGAACTGGCAAACAGCTGACTTAGTACAAATACGACAAAAGAAACGTAAAAAGTGCACTCACTAGCTACACTGTATTATATATAACACTTTACGCACATAGCATAGCTACTGAATACCCTAAATATTCTGTTTGTTTGCTGATTATTATTTTTGCTTATTATTTTATTTATTTATTTCTCTCACACCTAATATTTCATTTTTACTTCTCATTTTTTGATTCGCATCACGTCTATACTTTAATAATTTATCACGTGTATCCGCCAATTGATTGTCATTCACTTTTTAAGTAACAAAAGCCGGAGGCGGTTAAGCTGTGAAAAACTGAAGACCATTAATCTGTAAGACTGATGAAACGGAATAGATGTTGTTTTTTTTTCCAGTTATATGGGTACACAAGATATTCACTTATATCAAATTTAAATTTGGATGGATGTTTAATCAATCCGCTTTTTTTCAAAAATGTATTTTATTTTTTTTTAGGTTTTCTCATTCACGTCATCGGTTAAAGTCCCTCAATGCCCGTTAGTGAACTGCTGTTTACCGACGGTGATGTAAATGGGGTACCACTTGCCGCTTCTCATAAAATTAGTTCCTTTACGAATTACTGTAGCTATTTGCAGCAGCCTGGCGTCCTCCAAATCCAAAACACACACATCTGTTTAAGACTCAAACACTCAGCCTCATTTTTTGCCTCCCCACGGCGACCTACATACGATAATAACATTAATCACATTCGCATAAGTAACCTATACCTAGGTAATGTACGGCTTGCGTGTAACCGTCTTATTTTAATAGTCCTGTTCTACTTTGCACAGATTTCAAATCCCCTAATTAACTTTTAAGACACCAGCCCACAAAACATATTCTTTGGATACAAAAACATTTGACAAATGACGATCAAGCATCAAAATTTACTCAAAAATTATAAAGTATTGGGAGGTAATTTGATCAAACAATATAATAATCAAAATATTTATTATGGTTTGTATTAAGCCGTGAAGTCATAGTCGATCCTACTACATGCTACACATTTTCAAAACTTATTTAAAAACCCTATCAATTTACCCGCTTATTCATTATGTATATTATAGGGATTTTATTTTGTATATCTGTTATTTTACTAATTTAAGTTTTCTTCTCATTAAGAGATAATTTTTGCTTATACACACGCACACACACACACACACACACACACAAAGCGGTGGAGACAGCCAACATCATCGTGGCTAACACTGCAGTCAGGTCTAAGAGGGCGATTATATACCTGGGCGTTATGCTGGATACCAGGTTATGCTTCAAGGAGCACTTGGAGTACGCTAGCACAAAGGCCGCCTTAGCAAATCGTGTGATCTCGCGAATCATGCCAAATACGAGAGGTCCGAAGCAATTCAAGAGACTCCTTTTATCCAGCGTCATAAGAGCGACGATGCTGTATGCGGCGCCGATATGGCAACTAGCTTGCCGCTTTGAGAGCTACACCCGCGGTCTGAGAGCTACTCACCGTCGTGGAGCGATCAGAGTTTGTAGCGGCTTCAGAACCATCTCGGATGACGCATGTCTGGTCCTGGCTGGAATAGCTCCCATAGCCGAGCTGGCTAGGGAAATCTCGGAGATCTACGAGGGAACTCATTGCAAGGAACTTTCGGATCCCCAGAAGCATGAAGTGCGCACAGCGGCCAAAACGCGCACTTTGGAAAACTGGCAGAGGCAATGGGATGCGTCTAGCAAAGGGCGTTGGACACATCGCTTCATCCCGAGCATTTCAGCGTGGCAAAACCGGCGGCATGGGCAGCTTAACTACTACACCACCCAACTCCTAAGTGGTCATGGCTGCTTCCGTGAGTACTTGCACCGATTTGGGCATGAGGGTGCAGCGTTCTGTACCTCCTGTGGTGATAGGTTCGTAGAGGATGCCGAACACGTCTTGTTTCACTGTGGACGCTTTACCGGGCTCCGAGATGAAATGGAGAGGGTTTTCGGCTGTAGCATCGAGTTGGACAACCTGGTGACATTGATACTGGCCAGCAGCGTCAAATGGGAAGCATTCAGCGCGTTCGCGGCGGCAGTCATGACCAATCTGCGTAAGACTGAGCGCGAGCGAAGAGAGCAAGTGGATTAGGTGGAACATTACCCAATAATAAGTCATTGTATATATAGGATAAGCAATAAAGAAAAAAAAAAAAAACACACACACACACACACACATATTTGCATGGAAATCAGGTTTTTATATGACTAAAGACAATGTCTTAAAACATTTTGACAATTATTTTATTTACTTTTTTATTTGTTATTTTAGCTGCTCTATTATTTTGCTTTTTATTCTCATTAAACAATTGATGTAACATTACCTCCATAATGTTTTTTCAACGTATCATTAATTGATTTTTCGTAAATCACTATTTATTCAATCCTCTAAATCTCTTATGTACCCTAAGATCGGTACCCAATCTACGTTAATATAACAGGGTACAAGAAGATGAGCAAACAAGCAAGAATGTGAGGCAGAGAAACTCCTAAAAGTGTTTGAGCAGAAGTGTGGCTTAGGAAGAGGCAGAATAAGATAGGAACTAAGGAACAATGAGAGTCTCTAGCAGAAAATGAGCTGGGCGGTGACACCTGATCTCAGACAAGCCAAACGTTTCTCGGGAGGGAGAATCCTCATATAACATTTTGACAGTATGCGTAGCCTTAGCAAGGAAACGAAGTTTCTTTTGTAGAACAACACATGAACCATATAAGAGGCTTAGAAACTCTCGACCCATCAAAAATACATGCTTTCGTACAGAACCTAGGCCTGATGGAAGAGTTATATAGCTAGAAGGGAGGTGGCACAATAGACCTTTCAGGTACCAGTTCCTTCATCAACGGTTAATGTTTTTACAAGCATTAGACATGTCATTCTATTACTAATTACCGTATATATTTTTTATTAATAAACGAACTTATCAATAAAAGTCTCACTTTTTCTCTCACTTTTATTGATTTTTTGTTACAATAGAGTTTTAATCTGTCAGCAATATCAATTCGTGATTTTTCGGTAGCCAACTGGCGTTCCCCAGGCAAATATTTTCTCTTTCAACTCAATTCTAGAACCCATCCAATAATCTTGAAAAGAGGTAAGCCAAGAAAACATAGAACAGGTGGCAATTTTGAAGTAAAATACTGTTTTTTCGGTTTTAGGAACAGGTAATTGTTTTGCTGTTTAAAACTGGGATCTGTTATTTTTTCCGGTTTTAAAAACCAGGGGCTGTCTTGATGCTATTTTTTTTTTGTGGTTTTCAAAAAACAGGTTGTTTATTAACTGTTATTGTTTTTTTTTTTGTAGTTTTTAAGTAACAAGGTGTTGTTTTGGTGTTTCAAATAGAGAGCTGTTATTTTTTCTGTTTTTAAATATCGGGGCTGCTGTTAAGGTGTTATTTTCGTGGTTTTCAAGAAACAGGTTGCTGTTTGTTATTCTTTTCGGTTTCAAAAAAGTTGGGGGGGGGTGTATGCTGTTAAAAACAGGATTTTTTCAGGTTTAAAAACAGGTTGATGTTTGACCGTTATTTAAAAATAATAGCTAAACAGCAAGCTGTTTTTGAAACAGGTTGTTGATAGATGTTAAACTGGTGGGCTGTTATATCTGCATATTGCACATATAACAGCTCTCCGTTTAAACATATATAAACAACCTGTGTTTAAACCTGAAAAAATCCTGTTTTTAACAGCATAACTGCCACCCCCTCCCCCAACTTTTTTGAAACCGGAAAAAAATAACAGCTAAACAACAACCTGTTTCTTGAAAACCACGAAAATAACACCTTAACAGCCCCCGATATTTAAAAACAGAAAAAATAACAGCTCTCTATTTGAAACACCAAAACAACACCTTGTTACTTAAAAACTACAAAAAAAAAACAATAACAGTTAATAAACAACCTGTTTTTGAAAACCAAAAAAAAAATAGCATCAAGACAGCCCCTGGTTTTTAAAAACCGGAAAAATAACAGATCCCAGTTTTAAACAGCAAAACAATTACCTGTTCCTAAAACCGAAAAAACAGTATTTTACTTCAAAATTGCCACCTGTTCTATGTTTTCTTGGCTTACCTCTTTTCAAGATTATTGGATGGGTTCTAGAATTGGAGTTGAAAGAGAAAATATTTGCCTGGGGAACGCCAGTTGGCTACCGAAAAATCACGAATTGATATTGCTGACAGATTAAAACTCTATTGTAACAAAAAATCAATAAAAGTGAGAGAAAAAAGTGAGACTTTTTATTGATAAGTTCGTTTATTAATAAAAAATATATACGGTAATTAGTAATAGAATGACATGTCTAATGCTTGTAAAAACATTAACCGTTGATGAAGGAACTGGTACCTGAAAGGTCTATTGTGCCACCTCCCTTCTAGCTATATAACTCTTCCATCAGGCCTAGGTTCTGTACGAAAGCATGTATTTTTGATGGGTCGAGAGTTTCTAAGCCTCTTATATGGTTCATGTGTTGTTCTACAAAAAGAAACTTCGTTTCCTTGCTAAGGCTACGCATACTGTCAAAATGTTATATGAGGATTCTCCCTCCCGAGAAACGTTTGGCTTGTCTGAGATCAGGTGTCACCGCCCAGCTCATTTTCTGCTAGAGACTCTCATTGTTCCTTAGTTCCTATCTTATTCTGCCTCTTCCTAAGCCACACTTCTGCTCAAACACTTTTAGGAGTTTCTCTGCCTCACATTCTTGCTTGTTTGCTCATCTTCTTGTACCCTGTTATATTAACGTAGATTGGGTACCGATCTTAGGGTACATAAGAGATTTAGAGGATTGAATAAATAGTGATTTACGAAAAATCAATTAATGATACGTTGAAAAAACATTATGGAGGTAATGTTACATCAATTGTTTAATGAGAATAAAAAGCAAAATAATAGAGCAGCTAAAATAACAAATAAAAAAGTAAATAAAATAATTGTCAAAATGTTTTAAGACATTGTCTTTAGTCATATAAAAACCTGATTTCCATGCAAATATGTGTGTGTGTGTGTGTGTTTTTTTTTTTTTTTTTATTGCTTATCCTATATATACAATGACTTATTATTGGGTAATATAAGCGAAACATAACATGGGCGGTACGGCCGTTAGGTAATGCGTCACCAATGCCTATGTTCCACCTAATCCACTTGCTCTCTTCGCTCGCGCTCAGTCTTACGCAGATTGGTCATGACTGCCGCCGCGAACGCGCTGAATGCTTCCCATTTGACGCTGCTGGCCAGTATCAATGTCACCAGGTTGTCCAACTCGATGCTACAGCCGAAAACCCTCTCCATTTCATCTCGGAGCCCGGTAAAGCGTCCACAGTGAAACAAGACGTGTTCGGCATCCTCTACGAACCTATCACCACAGGAGGTACAGAACGCTGCACCCTCATGCCCAAATCGGTGTTAGTACTCACGGAAGCAGCCATGACCACTTGAAATGCTCGGGATGAAGCGATGTGTCCTACGCCCTTTGCTAGACGCATCCCATTGCCTCTGCCAGTTTTCCAAAGTGCGCGTTTTGGCCGCTGTGCGCACTTCATGCTTCTGGGGATCCGAAAGTTCCTTGCAATGAGTTCCCTCGTAGATCTCCGAGAATTCCCTAGCCAGCTCGGCTATGGGTGCTACTCCAGCCAGAACCAGGCAAGCTTCGTCCGAGATGGTTCTGAGCCGCTGCAGACTCTGATGGCTCCAAGGCGGTGGGTGGCTCTCAGTCCGCGAGTGTAACTAACAAACGGCATCCTGGTTGCCATATCGGCGCCGCTTATAGCATTGTCGCTCTTGTGACACTGGATAAGAGGAGCCTCTTGAACTGCTTTGGGCCTCGCGTATTAGGCATGATTCGCGAGATTGCACGATTTGTTAGGGCGGCCTTTTTGCTAGCGTACACCAAGTGCTCTTTAAAGCATAGCCTGGTATCCAGCATCACGCCCAGGTATTTAATTGCCCTCTTTGAGATGACCACTGTGTTGGCCACCATTATGGTAGCTGTCTCCACTGACTTCCGGCTGCTAATGAGCACTGCCTCCATTTTTTGGGGTGCTATCTGCAGCCCTACTGTAAGACTTCCGCGATGGCTAAGTTGCACTTCCCCTCCACTGTCTTAACTTCCTTGGCAACGACCACTATTGCCACATCGTCAGCAAAGCCCACAAGGTGAACATCGTCGGGCATCAGTAAACGAAAAACGCCGTCATACATGATGTTCCACAATAGAGGTCCCAGAACCGACCCTTGTGGCACGCCTCCAGATACTTCATGCTCCTCTGTCGCCTCGCTGGTGTCATACTTCAGGATTCTATCCTTGAAATAGCTTCTTGTTATCCTAAGTAGGTACTCTGGGACGTTGAGCGCCCCGAGGGCATCCAGGATACAGCCCCATTTAACCGTATTGAAGACATTTTTGACATCCAACGTTGTCACTAGGCAGTACTTCTTAGAGCCGCCTTTCCATCTGCATCCGGCTATCGCTCCCGAGGCTAGCTCGACTACCTTGCCGATCGCATCCAGCGTAGATCTCGCTTTGCGGAAGCCATACTGCTGCGGTGAAACTCCACCAGCAGCTGCAATAGCGCCGTCAAGCCAGGTGCAAATCAGGTGCTCCAGCAGCTTACCGACCGTATCGATCAGGCAGATCGGGCGTTATGCAGCAGGATCTTCGAGCTGTTTGTCAGGCTTCGGTTGTAGGACCAGCCGCTGAATTTTCCAGCGGTTTGGAAACACTCCGCTTCGTAGGCAGCTGTTGTACATACTCGAGAAAACCTCAGGGCAGAGTGCGATTGCCAATTTGAGTTGTCGGTTGGGGAACCCATCTGGGCCAGGTGACTTGCTCGGCTTCAACAACGATGCAGCGTGGCAAATCTCCTCCAGTGTGATGAGCTCGGCTGCAGGAGGAATGGCTGGCACGGGCGGGAGCTCGCCGATATCCTCAGCCATACTGGGAAAGAGATGCCTAATAATCTCTATCAACGATGCTGGGTCCATGGGGTGGCAGCGGGAAGAGGCGTTAAAGCGTTTAACTACCAACTTGTAGGCATTGCCCCACGGGTCACTCTCCGCAGTGTCGCAGAGGTCCAAGAAGCATCTGCGTTTGCTATCTTTAATAAGCTTTTGGAAGCGTCTCCTGCTGGCGAGAAACTCAGCCTGACGTTCCTGAAACACCAGCGATCCACGTGAGCGCTGGTAGCGGCGTCTCGCATAGTTGCAGTCGCTCCGAGCCTCGGCTATCTCCTCGTTCCACCAGTATACTGGGACATGGTGCCTATGGTATCTTCTGCTCCTGGTCATGCTAGTATCGCACGCACTGCTTAGCATCCGCATGGTTTTGTCAACCACGTCTTCGGTGCTTTCAGCTGTATCGGGGACCTCAGCAGACTCTAGACAGGCACTAAAAATCCGCGTGTCCAGCGTCTCGACGCGATACCTAGGCCAATGCTGTGCTGGATCATGACGGCGATCCGGGCGTACTCCAACGGTGTACCATATGGCGACGTGATCACTTACATTAAAAGAGTCGTCGATGCTCCAACCGGAAAAGCGTTCACGCACTGTTTGCGACAACAAGTCCTGAGCCGCTGCACAGTGGTTAAGATTCAGCTGTATGCACTTCACTTTGCACGGCTACTAGCACCTCCACTGAGTGGACATCTATTACTGGCCGCCTGGTGGCTCATTGAGGCACTGCCCTTAGCGCTGCAGATGAAACGCCTCGCCTCGCTGTTACAACTTGCTGCCTTGTGTCCCAGGTCTCCGAACCTGATGCAGCACTGGGACCTGTCCACTGAGTTGCGGCATCTGTTGGCGGTATGTCCCACTCGAACCGTACGCAAGGCAGTGATGCTGCCCGCCAGGCTCGCGGGTACCGAGAAATTGGCCACCTGGGTATTGCCGTATCCGGGTCGAATATTTTTGACACTGCAGGCATCAACAGGTATATTAGCCTGTGTCGACAAGGCAGCCACTATTTCCTCCTTATTTGCCAACTCGTCCAGATCTCGAATCGCAAAGTGTGATTGCTCTGTGAATGAGCGAACCACTGCGCTCTTTCCAAGCACCAGCTCGATTTCATCCTTAAGCTGCTTGGTACACTCCAGCCCACCTTTCTTTAGCTCAAGAAGCAAGTCGCCTTTTGCAGTGCGACGAGCTTTCGAGACCTTATCGCGGACACCGTTGAGCTTGCCATCGTCTATGCGAGTAACAAGCGCTAAAACTTCGCTGTATGACAGCTCGCTGGTACTTATGACCAGCGCATCTGATCTGCTCTTCAAGAGCTGCTTACCAGACGGCTTGCCAGGTTTCCTAGGCAGCTTCGTCATGTTCCTCCGTTGCACCGTTTGCCACGTGGTGCATGGAGCCGGTTCCAAAGCCACCGGAACCGGGAGACCAGTTTTGCTTCTCTTGGATGGAGAGGGGCGCTGGCTAGGCTCGCGCTCTCGCTGTCTCTTGGGTGCTACGATCGTCCTCGCAACCCCACTACCCTGCTGACTAACCTTGCATACGCTGGGTGGCAATTTTGCAACCGGCGTAGTCTGAGTGGCAGAATCCGGGCTAACTTTGAAAGCTGGCTTGCTTCCGCCTGCAATCGCTTCGTAAAATTTAACAGCGTTCGCTGCTAAATCCCTCACCTGCTGGTTGACATGCCGCTGCTCGAATAAAAGAGCACTGAGGCTGATAAGGGTGGCACCCAGCTGCTCGAAAGCATCCATCCCTGCCGGCTCCTGGGGTGAGGCGGCTGCCACAGGTGCAGGCGAGGCGCCTATAGGTGCCAAGCTTTGCACGGGGGGAGGTACGACCCCCTGAAGGGGGGATCTCGGCAATGCCGAGCGGTGCACAATTTCTTCCAGTGCTACCACTTGTCTCCAATACGCGTAGGACTTCAAGCAGTCCCTCAGTGACCTAAGGTTTCCCTAAGGTGTGTACCGGTGGAGGCTATACCGCCCCGAATCGGTCACCAGAGCCCCACGGAGCACCTCCGCGACGGAGGAGGTTGGTTATAGCTGATTCCGTGGCCCTTTGCTTCATGCTGCTTGAAAATCCCTACTAGAGAAAAATCACCAAATGACGCACCTGATGGTTATGCAACGAAATTTAGTCGCACTCGCACCTAGCCAGTGCACAAACCACTCACAGTACCACCTCGTGGAGTGGTGACGCCACCTGTGATCAACTACAGAAAACCAATTGGCACTGTTTGCTCAGCTGGCACTGCTAAGCAAAGTGCACAGCCCTGGTACGCTGCGCGATCAGCTGGCAATGTGGTCTTCCCAATTGCGCAAATAAACACAGATAGCACAACACGGAGGTTAAGTGTGTAATATGTGTAATAATTACGTGCAATACAGCCACGCACACCAGCAAACTAGCGGGGTACTTCAAAATAATAAAAGCAACTCGCGCCAGAAAACGTGCTGGCATCGGCGACGAAGACAACAGGTAGGTGGCACCACCTCTTGAAACACCGACTCACTTGAAAAATTCGTTTCCAACACAGGTTTGGCACTGCGAAAACACTACAAGGACGGAGCGACAGGAAAAACCGCGACCGCACTTGCAAGAGCATACACATGTGTGTGTGTGCGTGTGAGCGTGTGTGCCTGTGTGTGTGTGTGTGTGTGTGTGTGTGCGTGTGTATAAGCAAACATAATCTCTTAATGAGAAGAAAACTTAAATTAGTAAAATAACAGAAATACAAAATAAAATCCCTATAATATATATACAGGGGTGTGCCAGCCATCAAAACCAACCGAATTCCAACCTAAAACCAACCTCGAGCTGGTTTTAGGTGTGCCAGAGCAGAGTTCGAGATGGTTTTGAAATCTCAACAAATTTGGTCAGAGATTTGGTTAGATTAAGCAATATTAAATGTCTAATGCATAACAAGTGTTACTTCTTCGAAAGGTAATTTTAAGCTTAATTGCATATTGCATATACATTCGAATTTTATAAATATTTTAATTCATGATTTTCGATATTAATAAATCTCTAACAAATCTCTAAGACTATTTGCCGTTCCATGTAAGCTTGCAAAACCGTCCCTAACAAGAGAGGTGCCACCTTGTTCGTTTAACAAAAACTATTATTCGGAGTCTTTAATAGGTCAATTTAAAAGACACTTATTTGTGGCAAATAAACATAAAAAAATCTTACTTTTAGGTAACAAAATTGCATGGTTGAGCAGTGGAGAGTTTGTTGTAAATTTAACAAAGTTATTGCAGCAAACCTTTTTTATAAGGTGGCAGCTTTTGCGGTGTTTGTTAGGTGTGTGAATGTCTACAGTAAGAAGAAGAATTTAATTTATGGCAAGTCATTGTGCCGCCAAAATGTAAGTTGAATTAAAATTGCATTTAATTCTTTGCATTGCATTTATTTTATTTTTTTGAGTTTTGAATGAATCTGTAACAAATCTCTAAGACTATTTTCACGAAATATGTAGAACAGCTGTTCAAGCAAGCTATCACGGCAGGGCTGCCAAGCAACATGAGTTACTTGGCGGGCAAAATATTAAATATGTATTTTGTAAAAGAATTACAAGAGATAAGACCTAACATATTTTTATTTTACTATTTATTAAATTTTACACTAATGCCCTGTGGCCAACCTTGAAAACAATGACTAAAATAGCAAATACATTTTAGGCAATTTTTCTTTTTCAAAGGTAGCAACTCTTTTTGGCCATTTTCGTTTTACGTATTTGCTCCGAAAAATTTTACCGAAAATTTAAATCTCCCTAACTTCTGGCACACCTACGGTTTTGTTTTAGAGATTTGAAAACCTGCTCGAGCCGAAATCTCTAGAGATTTCTGGCACACCCCTGATAATGAATGAGTATGACGAACTAAAATAATAACAAGAATAAGCGGGTAAATTGATAGGGTTTTCAAATAAGTTTTGAAAATGTGTAGCACATAGTAGGATCGACTATGACTTCACGGCTTAATACAAACCATAATAAATATTTTGATTATTATATTGTTTGATCAAATTACCTCCCAATACTTTATAATTTTTGAGTAAATTTTGATGCTTGATCGTCATTTGTCAAATGTTTTTGTATCCAAAGAATATGTTTTGTGGGCTGGTGTCTTAAAAGTTAATTAGGGGATTTAAAATCTGTGCAAAGTAGAACAGGACTATTAAAATAAGACGGTTACACGCAAGCCGTACATTACCTAGGTATAGGTTACTTATGCGAATGTGAGTGGTTGTCCTGGTAATGTAATTATCGTATGTAGGTCGCCGTGGGGAGGCAAAAAATGAGGCTGAGTGTTTGAGTCTTAAACAGATGTGAGTGTTTTGGATTTGGAGGACGCCAGGCTGCTGCAAATAGCTACAGTAATTCGTAAAGGAACTAATTTTATGAGAAGCGGCAAGTGGTACCCCATTTACATCACCGTCGGTAAACAGCAGTTCACTAACGGGCATTGAGGGACTTTAACCGATGACGTGAATGAGAAAACCTAAAAAAAATAAAATACATTTTTGAAAAAAAGCGGATTGATTAAACATCCATCCAAATTTAAATTTGATATAAGTGATTATCTTGTGTACCCATATAACTGGAAAAAAAAAACAACATCTATTCCGTTTCATCAGTTTTACAGAGTAATGGTCTTCAGTTTTTCACAGCTTAACCGCCTCCGGCTTTTGTTACTAAAACAGTGGTTGACAATCAATTGGCGGATACATGTGATAAATTATTAAAGTATAGACGTGATGCGAATCAAAAAAATGAGAAGTAAAAATGAAATATTAGGTGTGAGAGAAATAAATAAATAAAATAATAAGCAAACATAATAATCAGCAAACAAACAGAATATTATATACACTTAAAAAGCCTTCATTAAATTTCTAATAATAATTCCCTATTGCTGATCTTGCAATTGAATTTTATCTAAATTATAAAGATCTCGGATCTTAGTTGTTTTGAGAAACAAACTAGCTGCAAAAAAAAAAAAATAATAATAATAATAATAAAATAAAATAGACCCTGAGAAAAGTTTAACCTCGATTGCTATAAAACATACATACATATACAACAGTTTTTATAGGAACAGAGGAACAGACCTAGGCAGCCTGCGATGCTTATCAAAGAAGAATAAGTATGCAAAGTGGGGTCAAGGAGGCTTCCATTTATGCAGTACACTAAAAAGTCTATTTCTCGGATCTGAAATTGACAAGCAAACACTTAAATTTCAAAGCAATGCATAAAGTCAAATAACTAAAAATAAATAAAATAATAAAAAAAATCAATTAACAGTACTAGAATGGCTATATATACATTTTTGAAATCTTACTCCACGGTTGACCTAAACAATGGTTAAGAAATAAACCAGAAATCAGTTGAGTCAAAATCTAGGTAGTAACTCTCGTAATATTTTTTCATTTAAAGAATAACGTTATCTCGCTCTTTCAATGTACGAACTATAAACCACAAGAATCATAATAGAATATAGCCTACACTTTAAGAGTTTTCCTGTATTATCTCAACGAAGATTATGACTATTCTTGAGAGCTGTTGCGAATTATGTAGCTAAAAACAAAAAAAAAAAGGGTAACTTTTCTCCGCCTATAATTTTATATTGCTATCCAGTTGAAACAATGATGATGGTTAAAATAAAGAAAAGAACATAAAATTGAAGTGCATTTATAAATTAATACACAAATGTTCAAATGTATTTATTGATGCTAGAATCCGAAGCATGAACATATAATATATTATCTTAATTTATGAGAGCCATGAAGTCTAAACGGTCTTAGAACCATGAATCCTAAGCTAGTGAAAATTACTGTAGATGATCTGTTTGCGCTATTTATATAAGTTTAACATAGAGTAAACAAAGGCTTAAGACAAGAATTGCAATCATACAGATAATATTCTTACAAGAAACTTTCTACGCACAAGAAGTGATCTATAATACAACCACAAAAAGCAAGAATAAATCCTACTATACACTTACTTAAAATCAATCAAAAAACCAAACCGAATCTTATTCTTTGGAGCCTCCTCCACAAAAAGCTTTCAATAAAAATCAGTTTCTAGCCTTAAAATCAGCACAAAAGATCAAGAGCTAGGCTGTATACAACGACTAATATAAAGAAAAAAACCATCATTCAGTGAGTGTATAAACCAACCCGGTGATAGTTAACCTATATCATTTTAAAAACACAATACAATTAAAAATGTTAAGTACTTTACCACCCATTATAGTCGCCTCGACCTTTAGCACATCACAACCTTATTTTGTCATCCAAACCCATGGATTAATGCAAAGTTATACTCATGTACTTTAGAAATATCTCAAATTAAGTAAAATCTGTTTTGAGAACTAAAGAAGCAGTTTCTTTGCTTGGGAAACAATAATAATAATTTAATCAAAAAATTTGGCTTAATAGCATGGTATCTAGAACAACGAGGTGCTGTTCTTAACAAATTTCATGCAAAGCATTTAAGGAACAGTAAACCATTCAATGTAAAGAAACTTATCACTCAAATCAAAACAGTAAACGAAGTAATATTTTTTAAACAGACTTTTTTAAACAGACTCATATCTCGAATTCTTAAGCAAGTTTAATGCACTTCCTTATTTAATACAACAATGATTCAGAGAATAATGAAATAAAATATTACCACCCATCAATTATAAGAAATTATTAACGAAAGTTTTTTAGTTTTAGCAATGTGTTGGAAGAAATCAATCTAATCTATCCTCTAAAAAGGTAGAACATTTCTGTTTAACATTAAAGTAGTCGGATGAAACATTGATAAATCACTGAGCCTTCGGAAAAGGTATGTCGGTTGACAAAAATAAATAAAGGATTCAATAACAATAAATTAGGAAAAACAAGTGGAAACGTTGCAGTCGGACGCAACCGACTGCGGCATACTGATACCAGTATTAAAACCGGTAAAAAGAGGCCTGATTGCAAAGGGTACGGATGCGGCAGGGGTGTAAGCTGCCTTAAAGATTCTCCGATGCAGATGGGGATGCCACCAGCTATATTCCTTCCGAATTTGGTGACTCTAGCTCAAAGTTTGTAAAATGTAAGGAAAGGGGGCGGTATGGGGGTGTGGCATCAACATTTTTGATGCAGATCTTTGTGGAATGCCAATTGCTACCTGCATACCAAATTTGGTGACTCAAGCTCAAAGTTTGTAAAAGGTGTGGAAAAGGGGTTGGAGGCGGTATGGGTGGGCGTGGCATCCAAATTTGTGATGCAGATCTTTGTTGAATGTCAATTGCTATCTTCATACCAAATTTGGTTACTGTAGCTCGAAAATTGTAAAAAGTGGGGAAGGGGGGCGAAATGGGGGCGTGGCTCCAAAACTTTGATGCAGTTTTTTGGGGGTCGTTAACAGCTATCTTCCCACCAAATTTGGAGGCTCTAGCTCCACAACTCTGGAAGATACACGCATTCCCGTTTTTGACGAAGCGTTGGCGGATGGGGGCGGCTAGGGCAGTATCGGTGGGCGTGGCATCCAAACTTTTGGTGCAGTTTTTAGAGGGTCATCATCACCTATCTTGGCACCAAATTTGGTGGCTATAGCTCAAAAACTGTGGGAGATATAGCCATTTCGATTTCAAAATGCGGGGGCTGGGGGCGTAATGGGTGGGCGTGGCTCCAAAACTTTGATGCAGTTTTTTGGGGGTCGTTAGCAGCTATCTTCTCTCCAAATTTGGAGGCTCTAGCTCCACAACTCTGGAAGATACACGCATTCCCGTTTTTGACGAAGCGTTGGGGTGGATGGGGGCGGCTAGGGCAGTATCGGTGGGCGTGGCATCCAAACTTTTGGTGCAGTTTTTAGAGGGTCATCATCACCTATCTTGGCACCAAATTTGGTGGCTATAGCTCAAAAACTGTGGGAGATATAGCCATTTCTGATTTCAAAATGCGGGGGCTGGGGGCGTAATGGGTGGGCGTGGCTCCAAAACTTTAATGCAGTTTTTTGGGGGTCGTTAGCAGCTATCTTCCTCCAAATTTGGAGGCTCTAGCTCCACAACTCTGGAAGATACACGCATTCCCGTTTTTGACGAAGCGTTGGGGTGGATGGGGGCGGCTAGGGCAGTATCGGTGGGCGTGGCATCCAAACTTTTGGTGCAGTTTTTAGGGGGTCATCATCACCTATCTTGGCACCAAATTTGGTGGCTATAGCTCAAAAACTGTGGGAGATATAGTCTTTTTGACTTTAAAATGCGGGGGCTGGGGGCGGAATGGGGGCGTGGCTCCAAAATTTTTGATGCAGTTTTTTGGAGGTTGCTAATAGCTATCTTCTTACCAAATTTTGTACTTCTAGCTGAAGGAGTGCGAAATATGTGGATTTATCGGTTTTGGGTTATCGAATTTATCGATTTGCCAGCCCCCCAGTTATCGTAGAACCCCATCTTGACACTTTAATTTACTATCCCATAGATAAAGAGAATTGGAAAGTTTCAAGTCTCTCTGCTGTGGAGGGTGGGAAAAAACTTGCATACATACGGACGGACAGACGGAAAGACGGACAAACACCATGACGGACATTGGAAAAAAACCATATTATCTTTACCTTCGGTATCGAGTATAATCAATATCCAATCGATTTCCCTGTAGCAATTTATAGATAATCTTTATCGTCTTAAGGCTGAAACCTAGTCCAGCTAGCTAACTATTTAAAATAAAAGGTTTAAAAATTAAAACTAAGAAGTTAGAAGAAAAAAATTTAATATTACACGGATTAAGGTAAGGTATCTGACGACATCAACAGGAAACCTTAAATAAGAAGTTTTCAAGTCATTAAATGAGTACAAAACGCATTCCTAATATCTGTTTATCGTAAGGAAGACACTGGGAAAGATATTGAAGGAAAGAAATTGAAGGACATAAACATGTAGCGAAAATCTTACTTCGTGCAGATGGACATTATGTGATAAGTACAGTTGGATCGTCTAATATTACAATCAAAAAGTTAAACAAATGATTGGATATTAAGCCTAAAAGCATGGAATGTGACGTGTGTGTTCTACCGGCTATACGCATGCGGCTTTAATCTAAATGTTCGGTGCATGTGTTTGTGTTAATCTTCAACGAAAAAAAAATTAATACAAATTTAAAAATAAACCTAATGCAACAAGTTATAAAAAGGAAAATAAGGAAATAATAATCCAATTCCAAAAAATGTCATTGGCTTTTTAAAAATGTAAATTTATTAACTCTATAAAAGAATTAGAAGTCAATGCAGAATATAAGATTTTCCTAGCACTTGATCGAAAAAGATGGTTAAAGAAATAAAAAGAGATGTCAATACTTTTAGGACACAATTTCACCAGATTATGAAACTTAATAAAAAATCTAATGCTTTGAGGAAAGTGAAAAAATCATTTAAGTCAGTCTTTAATAAACGATTGTCGAGAAAATTTCAAAATGAAGCTGACTTCTGACTTTGGACTTAAAACAATTGCCAAGAAAATCGATGATTATTTATAAGAGTTTGAAGAAATGATTTTTCCCGAACATCATGAATTGCTTGAAGAATATCGAGAATTTTTCTTGGCGTACGAAAACTGCCATTGGATGTAACTACCAAATTTGGCGAGCATCTTTCAGCGTGCAGATGGTCATCTGATCTAGCTACAGAGGGAGTTGACACATGTGCTTGTTTTTACTACAGTTTGCGGCTCGAAAGACTTGAACGTTTAATTGCAAAATATAGAAATTTAAACAAAAGAATGAATTAATTTAAGCCCAAACGTGTCTCTAAGCCAATAAGGAATCAATTGTTTGAATACTAGATTTAAAAATAAATATTAAATAGCATACATAAAAAGATGAATAATAAAAAATCTACACAACTTAAACCAAACTATCTCTTTTATTAATTTTGAAGTCAATGCTGGATATAAGATTTCCCTAGAATTTGACAAACAAATCAAAGCAGATATATATAAAAACAAAGGTTAGAAAGGGATGGCGCTAAACATTTAAATGTCAAGCCCAAAGGAATGGATGATTATTATTACTAGGGCCTTGTTGCACTGCGACCAGATGTTAGGTCTTTTGTGCCGAAGGAATGGATGATAGTATTTATCTTAAGGATGAAGGGGACCAATCAATTAACATTCCCATCTGCGTTTCATAGGCGCTCATGTATAAAATCGTATAAGAGGGCGTGGCTTATGAAATTAACACAAGGAGGATCACTTTCCCCCTCTAACACTTTCCCTATCTAACACTTTCACTATCTACCACTTTCCTCCTCTTACACCTTCTCCCTCTAACACCTTCGACCTCTAACACTACCCCTCTTACACCTTCTCCTTCTATCACGTTCTCCCTCTGACTCTTTATAATCTTAATCTACAAGTATCAGTACTCTTGTTTAAAAACAATGTGTTGATCTTGCTGCTGCTGCTGCCGCGAAAGAAAATTCCAATTCCTTGCGAATGTTGTAGTTCTTGTTGTTGGTGGTGTTGCTTTTGATCATAACAATGCGGCCTACGAATGCACTGCCCTTTGACCAGCGTGCTTCAAACATGCACAAACTTGTCTCAATCCTTTCATCCTTTGATAACTGGTATTCACAGCCATAAACGTTCATTGTTTATGTTTTGCCAGCAGGTCTGCAAGGCAACGCACGTCAAACAGGTGGCCTCTGGAATCTCTCTTATCTACTTATTCGTAGCCAAGAAACCTGTATACAGTTGACTTTCTCTCTTATCTACTAACTTGTAGCTAAGAAATCTGTGCACACTTGACCTTAGCACTTAATAGTTTCATAGGTTATGCACTTCCTTTGCTCACAGATCCTCACAGACGGTGATGTCTATAGCACATAAGCCAACTAATGTACTTTACCTTTGACTAGCGCACTTTAAGCATGCACAAACGTGTCTCTAAGTCTTCCTCCCTCTAACACTTTCCCCCTCTAACTCTTTCCCCCTCTTACACACATTCTGCTTCTTACACCTTCTCCCTCTAACACTTTCCCCTCTATCCTTTCCCCCTCTTAAACCTTCTCCCTCTAACACTCTCCCACTTAGACCTTCTCCCTCTATCACTTTCTCCCTCTAACTCTTTATAATCTTAATCTACAAGTATCAATACTCTTGTTTAAAAACAATGTGTTGATCTTGCTGCTGCTGCGAAAGAAAATTCCCATCCTTGCACACATAGCTCCCCCACGAAGGTTGTAGTTGGTGACAATAACAATGTACTGTATCTTGCTCCTGCTGCTGCGTCAGAAAATTTCCATCTCTTGTTCACATATTTTTGTTGTTGTTGTTGCTGTTGACCATAACAATGCAACGTTCATCGAACAAGCGTCCGCTTTTCTCTATCCTTTCTTCCTTTGCACACTGCTACTCATGACCATAAACATTAATTTTTTGACGTGTGTTACAGGTTTACAATGCAACGCACGTTTAACAGGCGCACACTTGACTCTAACACTAGTTAGCTAAATAGCCAAATCTGTTCCTCTGATCACTGCTTTTCAAGAATCTTGTTGTTATTGTCCTTAAGAATGCCATCTATGATTGTTGCTTGCTTGCAGGTGTATAATGCACCGCACGTTTAACAGGCGCACACTTGAGTCCAAATCCTATGATCATTGATTCTCAGAGATGCTGCTGATAAAGTGGTGGCCTAGGAATCTTAATCCTTTGTTCTCCACCCTAGTCTTATCAAAGGAGGGACACGATCATGGGAAAAAAAGACTCATTTTTCATAATATTGAAGGGGGTCAAAAATCAAGGGGTCAAAAATCAAGGGGTCGAAAAAAGGGTCATAAAAGGGTCATAAAATTTAATGGGGTCATAAATTGTCGGCATCCTTTTGAATTAGAGCCGCCATTCTCCTACTACTGCAGATCTTTGTGGAATGTCAATTGCTATCTTCATACCAATTTTTGTGACTCAAGCTCAAAGTTTGTAAAATGTGGGGAAAGGGGGGGTTGAGGCGATATGGGTAGTTGTGGCATCCAAATGATTGATGCAGATCTTTGTGGAATGTCAATTGCTATCTTCATACCAAATTTGGTGACTCTAGCTCAAAGTTTGTAAAGGTTGGGAAAGGGGGAGCTGGGGGCGGTATGGATGGTAGTGGCATCCAAATTTGTGATGCAGATCTTTGTGGTATGTCAATTGCCATCTTCATACCAAATTTTGTGACTCTAGCTCAAAGTATGTAAAAGTGGGGAAAGGGGGGCTTGGGGCGGTATGGTTGGGCGTGGCATTCAAATTTTTGGTGCAGATCTATGTGGGATTTCAATTACTATCTGCATACCAAATTTGGTGACTCTAGCTCAAAGCTTGTAAAATGTGGTGAAAGGGGGGATGGGGGGCGGTATGGGTGGGCGTGGCATCCAAATTTTTGATGCAGATCTCTGTGGGATGTCAATTGCTACCTTCATACCAAAATTGGTGACTCTAGCTCAAAGTTTGTAAAAGGTGTGGAAAGGGGGGCGGAATGGTTGAGCGTGGCTCCAAAATTTTTGATGCAGGGTTGCTAGTAGCTATCTTTTCACCTAATTTGGTTGTTCTAGCTGTAAGGATGTGCGAAATATGTGGATTTATCGGTTTTATCGAATTTATCGATTTGCCAGCGCCCCAGTTATCGTACAACCCCCATCTTGACACTTTAATTTACTATCCCATAGATAAAGAGAATTGGAAAATTTCAAGTCTCTAGCTTGAAGGGTGTGGAAAAAAGTTGCGTTCATACAGACGGAAAAACACCATGACGGACATTGCACAAACTCAATATACTCTTTACCTTCGGTAACGAGTATAAAAATTAATCTGAATCAGATGAATCCGAGTCATTCAAAGATTCTTTAAAATTATTAAGCAGTCCTGCAACGGTTTTGTCCAAATTAATTTATTTAAAAGTGGCTTTTGTTGTTTTTGAGAGAGTCGTTATAAGTGGATCCGGTGAAGCAAGTAAACCGTTCATAACATCTTCCATTGTATTACTCCTCTTGTCCTTACGGGAATGGTTTAAGCGTATATTCCTGAAATCCTTATTCCTAGCTTCAAGTGCTTCTTCGGACATTATACCAATAGGAAGTGCTACATTGTAGATGATGTCCGCTCCATGTATTAAAACTTTGTGAACAGATGACGGCATATAATACCATGGATATTTGTCGACATACATTTCAGCTGTTTCCATGGCATATGAGCTGAATGAATCAGTATTCACTTGATATCCACAGGCCATTACCCTTAATATAACACTAAACCTATATATTAGAGCTTCGCTAACTCTAGTAATTCCGGCTACCAAATTTGGTAGGCTAAAAAACCGTCTGGCAGTATTTCCATTGTTGGTATTGCCAATACTACCCACTGGAATATCCATCAATAAGCCCATCTGCTTTCTAAGTTGCAATTGGATTTCAGATTTTCTAGCTTCTTCCTTTGCCTTATCTTCACTTCGAGCACACACATTGGAAGTCTGTAAGCAGTATGTAGAACGCATTCAAAAAATCGTATACACGCATGCAGAGTTGATAAGCCACATTTTAGGAGATCTGGATCAATTCTATAACTTTTTACCAAACTAATATTATTCATATTCTTGGGTACGGCTCTACAAATTCCACATATCATAGTAGGTGCTTCTGCAACAACAAGTATGAAGCACTTATAGAGTCGTCATGAGGCCAAATTCTGACTGCCAGTTGGAATATCAAATCGTGGCGACACCTCTCTCACAGAGCGCTGTCGTAGACTTTTTTCTCTGCCAGCGCTTTTCGTGCCCGATTTCCAAGTCACTCGGCTTGCCGACTGTGCTACGCTTTTTTTCTCTCCTAGCACAGCCAGCCAGCCATACTGTGTGTATGCGCCAGTAGCCAGCGATTTTGTAGCGCGCAGTCGCTTCTTCGATTGCTGTACGCCCTTCTTTTGCTTGTGTATGCATATGAGCGTCATATGATCATATGGTTTGTCTATTCCTTATCGCTTTTTGCGACGTTGCCATAGTGAAGTTATACACTATATCCACATACATATTTCCATATGTTTGCAGTTTTGCTGGGATATAGGCTGTATACTGATTTTTGTTATATTGTTTGGGCTGGCTAGTGTTAGTGTGTTAGTGCTTTTGTATATCTACATGACATATTTTAATGTAAGCGTAGCATTTGCCATGGCATTCATTGATCTTTCTCTACTATTATCAATTATATTTGGTGCAGAATTTGTATTTTGCCTACAAAAATCTAAAAACCAATACTTCCAAGGTAGTCAAATATCATATATTGTGCTGATCGACCATTTGCATTATCAGGCGAACAGCAAAATAAACAAGCGTCTAGTAAAATAAGCAGGCAAATATCAGTTTTGCATTGATGGCCATACATACACTTTCATGTTTTTAGCTCTATGACTTTAGCAGTCACACGCTGACCACTTGTAACATATACATATATACACAAGACTCTCTCTCTCCCGATTATGCTGATAAGACAAAATATGTACGAAGCCGCTCCGCTGCTGGTGTAACCGGCAGCGCAGCTATGCGGTAAGATATTGAATAAAACATTCAGAAAAACTAAGTCAAACGGCACAGACGTGCCAGTGAATTATTCATTATTACACTACACGACACCCATTACATGGCGACCGTGACTCGGTCTGAGTCCTGCATCGATGGAATCTGCTGATCAACTTCAACATTAACAACAATCAACAATGGAATCTGCTGAGCAACTTCAACATTAACAACACTAGAAGAAAACTATGCAAACAAATAGAAGAATCAACAGCGGATCCATCGACCAAAAAAGAAACACGGAACGAACACTAAACGCAGTGAGTAGAGTGGTATGTGTGGCAAAAGAGGCGGCGTTGTAAAAAGCCTAAGAGACCGAAAACGTAAACTGCTTAAACTACTTAACAACGATAATTTGCCGTGGAGCACAACTGTGAAATTAAACACAGAGCTCGAACACATCAAATCGTTGATAACAGAAAAGAAAAAAAATCAAGAGCCTGTGCACACAACCACCTACACTGCTATACAAAACACAAATAAAATAACAATCAAAACTCAACCACCCCAGAAAAAGGAAATACCAACGTTAAAGAAGACATGCCCCGGTGACTGCGAGGGACCCCTATATTCACCGCATTGCCGTTACACCTGTGCAGCCTGCACCGGTGCCCCAACAAAGAAGCATTAAAAGCCTGTGCAGACAGCACCGGACTCGTAAAGCGCAACAAGCTAGACCCGGAAAAGTGAACCGACAGCGTTTCTAAGTGCGCCAACCAATAACAATTTTTTTTTAATGCACTACGATGAATAAAATCTAACTTTAAAAATTTAATGTAACATTGAGCGGAATAACATCTGCCCAATTAGAGTGCGGCCTGTAAAGCCACACAAACATTAGGCAGGAAATAATGTAAAAATAAAAAAAAATTATAGAAACTTCAAATTAACTTAATATATATACATCAGTATAAATGTAAAAAAAAAACATAGTGGCGCATAGTTAATTTTGGCTATGCCAAGACTATGATACCCTTCACACAGCCAAATCAATGCTCCCCCCTCTTATGTTTCTGTACAGTTGTTGGTAATTTTTCGCTAATATTTTTACTCTTGAGCGTCATTTACTTGTTCGTGTGCAACAACAACAATTTGACATGTAGGTACTTGAAAGTGCACGACAGAGACAACAATTGATAGTACGATATGGTAAATTTGTATGGTGGCTATGTCGTAGAATGCTCCGATCGAAATGAAATTTCATAGTGAACAAACCCGACATGATCTAAGCAATCTGTGAAAGTTTCATCAAGATCGGTTCAGCAGTTTGGCCGGAAATCGTGTTGATATGGTAAATTTGTATGGTTGCTATGTCGTAGAATGCTCCGATTGGGATGAAATTTCATAGTGAACAAACCCGACATGATCTAAGCAATCTGTGAAAGTTTCATCGAGATCGGTTCAGCAGTTTGGCCGGAAATCGTGTTGAAACAGACAGACGGACAGACGGACAGACGGACGGACGGACGGACGGAAATCAATTCCTGAGCTCGTCCTGATCATTTTGATATATAGTTTATGGGGTCTCCCATCATTCCTTTAAGGCGTTACAGATTCATGACAAAGTCAATATACCCTGATTCACATGTGAAGGGTATAACAAGTGGAAACGTTGCAGTCGGACGCAACCGACTGCGGCATACTCGATACCAGTATTAAAACCGGTAAAAAGAGGCCTGATTGCAAAGGGGTACGGATGCGGCAGGGGTACGCTGCCTTAAAGATTCTCCGATGCAGATGGGGATGCCACCAGCTATATTCCTTCCGAATTTGGTGACTCTAGCTCAAAGTTTGTAAAATGTAGAGAAAGGGGGGCTGGGGGCGGTATGGGTGGGCGAGGCATCCAAATTTTTGATGCAGATCTATGTGGAATGTCAATTGCTATCTACATACCAAATTTGGTGAATCTAGCTCAAAGTTTGTAAAAATTGGGGAAAGGGAGGCTGGGGGCGGTATGGGTGGGCGTGGCATCCAAATTTGTGATGCAGATCTTTGTGGAATGTCAATTGCTATCTACATACCAAATTTGGTGAATCTAGCTCGAAAATTGTAAAAAGTGGGGCAAGGGGGGCGAAATGGGGGCGTGGCTCCAAAACTTTGATGCAGTTTTTTGGGGGTCATTAACAGCTGTCTTCCCACCAAATTTGGAGTCTCTAGCTCCACAACTCTGGAAGATACACGCATTCCCGTTTTTGACGAAGCGTTGGGGCGGATGGGGGCGGCTAGGGCCGTATTGGTGGGCGTGGCATCCAAACTTTTGGTGCAGTTTTTAGAGGGTCATCATCACCTATCTTGGCACCAAATTTGGTGGCTATAGCTAAAAAAATGTGGGAGATATAGCCATTTCTGATTTCAAAATGCGGGGGGGCTGGGGGCGTAATGGGTGGGCGTGGCTCCAAAACTTTGATGCAGTTTTTTGGGGGTCGTTAGCAGCTATCTTCCCTCCAAATTTGGAGGCTCTAGCTCCACAACTCTGGAAGATACACGCATTCCCGTTTTTGACGAAGCGTTGGGGTGGATGGGGGCGGCTAGGGCAGTATCGGTGGGCGTGGCATCCAAACTTTTGGTGCAGTTTTTAGGGGGTCATCATCACCTATCTTGGCACCAAATTTGGTGGCTATAGCTCAAAAACTGTGGGAGAAATAGTCTTTTTTGACTTTAAAATGCGGGGGGCTGGGGGCGGAATGGGGGGGCGTGGCTCCAAAATTATTGATGCAGTTTTTTGGGGGTTGCTAATAGCTATCTTCTTACCAAATTTGGTACTTCTAGCTGTAAGGATGTGCGAAATATGTGGATTTATCGGTTTTGGGTTATCGAATTTATCGATTTGCCAGCCCCCCAGTTATCGTAGAACCCCCATCTTGACACTTTAATTTACTATCCCATAGATAAAGAGAATTGGAAAGTTTCAAGTCTCTAGCTTGAAGGGTGTGGAAAAAACTTGCAACCATACGGACGGACAGACGGACAGACGGACAGACACCATGACGGACATTGCACAAAACCAATATACTCTTTACCTTCGGTATCGAGTATAAAAATTCCTTTTTGTATTAAATTATATATGTCAATAGTCAAACATAATACGTAAAGTTGAAAAAATATTTAAACATTTCGACAAAATAATATATGTCAATAGAAACAAACAGAATAAGTAAATTTGAAGAAACATTTAAAAATTTTGACAAAATGGGTATAGTAGATTCGACCGCTAATGTAATAAACAAAGTCGAAGTAAATAACGCTGACCTAAAATTAATAACAATACTCATTGCCATTATTTTTATAACAATGATAGGGCATTTATTATATAAATTGTACAAACTACACAATAAATGCATTAAAAAACGCTATCAAAGTCAGGCAAATGACCTAGACAAAATTTAAAACAAATTAATTAATTAAATAAAAATAAAAGAAAATATCAAAACAAATACATGAATATAAATTATAATTATTTGAGTGACAATTTATGTATGTTTTTGCACATTTTATAGCTTATTTTGAAATGAAATGGAATGGCAAAATATTAATGCCACATTAATTAAAATAAAAGAAAATTTTGACAAATCATACATACAAAATAGGAATATTTAGAAGGAGACTATAAGTAGACACGCAGCAATACTAGTTGGATGTTTTAACCAAGCTCGTTCCCTGATACACGACAATAAAGAAAAATTAAATACGCAACATTGGTCGTATGTATCAAGACTTTTGCATAGATTAAAAACAAATTTCAATAGCATTCAATCAAAATATTCGCTAGACAAAACTAAACCTTCAATTTCGAATACTTCAACAATATTCGAGGAGGAAACTAACACAGATTTTGAGACAGTAAGCGAATCTGAAACCGCAAGCGGTTCAGATACACATATTAAAGAAGAAGATCTAGGCGACCTTACGATACCAGCGGTAATAACACAAGCAGAACTATCTGATTCTGAATCAGAGTCCATTACTGAAGTAAAAACTCTAAATATGGCCAGCGGCTTTGCAGTCAGCACATATGATTAACGGTGTATCGCAAGAATATGCCGAAGAACTAAGCCTACAAGTTGCCGTAAAATCGATCATAACAAACAGCACAAATGACGAAGTTAGGTCTGTAATGAAATCACGAATTTTCAATTCAATGAGTGAGATTACAACAGTGTTCGTCGAAAGTTGCACAGACGCAGTAGGACATCCAAATACAGTCCTATACGCTGCGCAGCAACAAAGATATAAACCTAACCGAGGGTATAACCGCGGAAACTACCGTGGAAATTACCAAAATAGCAGTAACAGATATATTATATTATATTTCCTTTTATTTCTCCGCAACTCGTGGGACAAAATGAAAGAAAATAAAAATAATCAAAAGTATTTAGGTGTGCAGCAGGATACCCCTGCTGCCAGTGTCGCGAGACACTTTGAGGACCGCCTCCTTGACGGGGAGCGGCCCTCCAATGTGGGACGGCGCCCTAACCAGGCGCAACCAAGAAGAAGGCCGCAGGCGGCAATAAACACAACGCGCGCACAACCGACGACGAGGGAAGCCCCACGTCACCGTGTCGCCCCAGCTGCAGGAGGAGGAAGCAAGGCTGGACCATCCCAGCCGATGCGACCGAGACTCAGCGCAGTTAGGCGACATGGCGTGTAGCACCAGCAGCCGAAAGCGCAGTTGCCAAAATTGGGAGAGCCGGGCGGTTTGGATGACCCAAACCGAAAAACGCTGAACGGCTCGAAAACCAAATGGTACCTCAGGTACGTTCAGCAGGGACTACCCCCTGCTGAGGCACTGCGCATGGAAACGGCTGGAAAGGACTCGGCGAGCCAGGTACGGGGACCAGCCCCCAAACGCCTGAGCAGTGATCTGACGCCACCCACTGCCACCGCCAAGAGGGCGTGCCCAGAGGAGCGTCCCAGCACGTCGGCAGCCGCCGTAGCAACAGCAGTGAGGTCTTCCTCTCCATTGTCCACCGAGTCCAAAAAAAATCAAGGTGGCCGTGTTACCTGTGGAATACCCGCAGGTAATGCTCAGCCATGGGGACTTGTCCGCATTGGAGGAGGCCATCCTGGACGAGATTATCCTCACAGGATGGGACACCGCGGTCGCGTTCGCGGGCATTCATTTCCGGGTTGGCTACCTGGTCATTGAATGTTCCGACGATCACTCAGCGGAATGGCTGAGGACCGTGGCGTCAAGACTGCAGTCGTGGAAAGGGGCTCCACTGCACTGCAAGGTGGGTGATGATATTCCATCACCCCACAATGTCACCATCTTCTGCCCAAGAAGCGCGGATCGGTCAACCGAATCCTTGTTGGTTCTGCTGAGGAACCAGAACAAGATCGAGACCGACTCGTGGAAGGTGCTTTCAAGGAGGACGGAAGGCGGAGGTGCGCTATTGGTGATTGGCATCGATGAGGCATCCAAGGACGCGATAGTGGCGAGAGGCCACCAAGTTTCATTCCGCTACGGGACCATCCCCGTTAGCGGTCTGAAGAAGAAGAGTGTTGGCGCAAGGACTGCCCCACCATAACGACAGCCCCGGGAGCTGCAGGCTCGGCCCCCACACCTCCCACCGCCACTGTTCCGAGTGCTCATCTGGCAGGTGCCTCTGATTTATCAGAGGATCTGGCCGAGGATGAGGACCTGGTGGAGATGACGCTCGGTCCAGCAGAGCTGGAAGGGATGGATGATGACGTGCCGATGTCCTCGCAAGAGCTCGCTGAGGAGCTTCAAACGGCAGAAGCTGACGACACCATGACGGGCAGCGGTGATGTGGGTAGCTCCCAACCTGCAACCTGCACCAGGAGCTGGAGCGACAGATGAATGATGGTGACGTCAAACGTCACCGTCACTGGGCTAGCCCAGATAAACCTCCATCGGGCTAAGGCAGCCTCTGCTGTCTTGGCCAGGATGTTTATCACCCAACATCTTGGGCTAGCCCTGGTACAGGAGCAATGGGTGAACAATGGCATAAAAGGCCTGTACACCGCTGACTCGAAGGTAATCTGGGATCAAAGAGATCCTACACCTAGAGCATGCATTATGGTAAGGAAATGTATTAATTTTACTATTCTTTCAATATTCCTCACTAGAGACTGCGTACCTATTGCCGTAAGGGCGATTGGAAACGCCCCCCCTATTGTGGTGACATCTGCTTATTTTGCTGGTGATGTGGACTGCCCGCCACCGGAAATAGAAAAGCTGATGGACCACTGCAGGAGAGAGAAGCTGCCGGTTATAATTGGCTGCGATGCCAATGCGCACCACTCCATATGGGGCAGCACGGACATCAACAGAAGGGGTGAGTTTCTTACCAACTTTATATTCAAGTATAACTTAGAAATTGGTAATGTCGGATCGACACTGTAAAGTAGCGATCTAAGGCTGGGGTAGGGCTCAGCTCAGACCACGATCATTTTACAATAAAATTTATAAAATACCGAGACTCAGAGAGCATTTCGGCAGCCCTCATTCAAATCCAAACCTACGCACCTCGAGAAACGCTCGAGAGATGCCCAAGAGTAGGCGATAGGACACTTACAAGACTCGCCACAACGCGCAGAGAAACCCTCAGAACGCGCTGTGTTGGGTCTCGTGGTGCCCCGTGCGATGCCGGATAACCGCAAAACGTGCAGAGAAACGCTCGGAGCCCGTGTTGCGGCCATACGGCACGCCTCTAGCCGTCTAGCGAAACAAATACCTACGGACGGGACTGTAAGACACCCACCAGACTCACCACAACGCGCAGAGAAACCCTCGGAACGCGCTGTGTTGGGTCCCGTGCGATGCCGAATAGCCGCAAAACGTGCAGAGAAACGCTCGGAACACGTGTTGCGGCCATACGGCACGCCTTTTATCAGAGAAGCGGGGGGGAAGGCACTTGCAAAACGCACTTGTTTATATTTTTCGAATTCTTTGGTCATATCCGTTTGAGACTTTTATTTCACATTTAACAAAACCTAATACCACACCGCAACAAAGACAATTGCCCGCCCAGTTAAATCCCCGCAGACCGAAGGTCAGCTTACCCCTGTTCCATCCTTATACTCCGCTTACGGCTCGTTGCTGTTTTGGTTGTTGTACTTCCTTGCGCACGTTGTCGCTTGCCGCTGTCACCCACGTTGTCGCTGCAGTTGTTTTGCTTTTGGCTTCCGCACTCAATTAGGGTGTTCAACAGCTCCGTTTCATCGTTTCATGTTTCAAAGTTGAAACGATTAACTCGTGAACGGCATTTTGGGTGTCAATGCGTTTCAAGTTTGTGCAGTCAGCTGTTGTTTGTTTGCATTCCTTATTCTTCAATTTTTGTCACTGTTGCTGTTTACCGCGGTTATACTTTATTTATAAAAAATGCAATTTAAAAGTGCTAAAGATATGCTATGCGATGCTTTAGCAAAGCAAGTTATTAGAGAAATAGAGGATATTGAAGGTGAGAAGAGCTCGTTGTTTGAACTAGTTGCTCAATTACATGCTTTTAACATTTGGCGGCCATTAATCATATGTGTTCATACTTTTTTGCACAAAAATACACCAAATATACTAAAAAGTACTGCACATCGATAGCAAATATCGAATAAATATCGTGCTCTTCCCATCTTTACTTTGTTGAAACTTGAAACACTTTTTGTATACATAGGCTGGGGTGTTTCAACGTTTCAAGAAATTTTCTATGTATGTTGTTGTTGCGAGACGTTTCAACTTTGAAACTTGAAACGAGCTGTTGAACACCCCAAATATTCGCACTTGCGTTTCTGAGCGCGGCCCGATCGTGACTCACTTGCCGGCGTTTTGCATTTTCGGCACGGGCTATCCTCTGCCGCTGAGGCCTCTGCTCTGGCTTCGGCCGCTCTCTCTCTCTACGGCTTTTCGCGGCTGCTGGTGTGTGTGATGTTTCTCTGCTGTTGCTTCGGCTGTAGCCGCTCTCGCTACGATACTTCGCGGCTGCTGTTGTGTGTGATGTTTCTCTGCTGTTGCTTCTGCTGTTACTTCGGCTGTTAGCAACCAGTGCGGCTGCATTCTCAGCGCCGGCTATCCTCTGCTGCTGAGGCCTCTGCTATCGCCGCTTACGCTGCGACACTTCGCAGTTGCTGTTGTTTCTTTTGCTGTTGCTTTGTTAGTAGCCAGTGCGGCTGCATTTTCAGCGCCGGCTATCCTCTGCCGCTGAGGCCTCTGCTATCGCCGCTTATGCTGCGACACTTCGCGGCTGTCTTTGTTGCTCTTTCTTTTGCTGTTGCTTCGGCCGTTAGCAATCAGGGCTGCTCATCGCTGTCAGTGCTGATCATTTCTGGTTCGTGAACCTGTACCCAGTTCCCCGTGTCTTAAATATAAATATTCGTGTTGTTGCGAGTTCGTTTAAAAATAACTGCCAAGCCTTGCCGTATTGTTTTCTTATTCTAGTTCATACAACCATATGACACGATATATATATATATATATATCGTATTAAATTTAGTATTTGTTATCGGTGGACGATAGAATCGAGCTGTCATGCGACCCTGCGATCGAGGGCAGTCTTCTTCGCAAAGTTTTCGCACGAAGCATATTAAAATAAATTGCTTTAATCCTACATTTATTCTTTAATTTGGTTATAAATGCTTATATTATTCTTTCGTGGAATCATATTAATAAAATTATTAAATTGGAGTAAAGAATTCTATTTTTGTGTTGCGACGACGTGTTCTGGTTGAAGTCAGAACATTTTTTATTTTAATTAAATTGCGTGGCGAAAAAAGTATTGCGTGTTACACATATACACACGTATAAACATGGTGAAATAAAATTTAACTTGATGGAATTACGGAGTAAAAAGTGACTTGTGAGTGTTGGAGAAATGTCTGGATCTTCAACACCTAAGAAATCTGATGAAAAGTCAGACAGTGATATGGAGGATGATGGCAGCCAAACGATTGTGGCCAGCGAAAAAGAAGACGCTAACACTGTCCTTATAAGACGCATGTTTGAGCAGATAAATGCAATGTCTTCACAAAACAATGCATTGGCTACACAGATGTCGATCGTTACGGAGAATATGTCTGGACGGATGGACAAGCTTGAGCAGTTGGTTGCTACAAATTTAATGGGTGCATCTAGCATTGCCACACAGGGTGGCACCGGCGTTTCTGCAATTGGCAGCAGCGCAATTATGGGTGCATCTAGCACAGCCACACAGTGTGGCAACGGCGTTTCTGCAAGTGGCAGCGGCGCTATTATGGGTGCATATAGCACAGCCACACAGGGTGGCACTGGCTTTTTTCTGCAATGGGCAGCGAGATTATTATGGATGCATCTAGCACAGCCACACAGGGTGGCACTGGTGTTTTTGCAAAGGGAAATAACACATCTGCACACCAATTCGGCAATGCTACACAGGGTAGCTCAGGCATGGAATTACTTGGTGACAGAACTAATGGAAGACAACATGGTGTCTCACGAGCCGCTGATCATGGCGGAATTGCTCAACCTAGTGGTGTTATTCAAGGCGCTGGCGGAGGCGCATTTTGGTCATCTGCACTGGGCGTTTCAGGGGCTGCTTATCATATGGCAGATATGCACGCAGATTATGGAGGAACACACTGGAAAACCACACATGGCGTCTTTGGCGATGATCGAAGGACGACATTGGTCTCAACAGATGCCTGATAGACGCAAATGATTTGAACACTGAAAATAAAGGTATGTATGGGCTGAATGAGGGTCATAATGCGGCAAGGTCTGATTTGGCACAAGGTAGGCAAACAGAAAATATTAGTCTCTCTCACCCACAACATAATTCTGTCATGCAACCCCGTAAATTGATTGATCTTCCAGTATTTAGTGGAAATGCAATGGAATGGCCTGTATTTTTCACATTGTTTTCGGAGTCAACTGCGGCTTATAGGTATACAAATTTAGAAAACCTCTTGAGGCTACAGAAGTGTCTTGAGGGAGCAGCAAAAAATGAGGTTGAAGCCTTATTAATGATTCCGGTTAACGTACGCCACATTGTTGAAAGGCTGCAATTTCGATATGGACGTCCGGAATTATTAATTAAATCCCAGATGGATATCGTAAACAATTTACAAAGCGTCCCAGAGAATAATTTAGAAAATCTGGTACCATTTGCCTCAAAAGTCGAGAATTTTGTAATTTATTTGAGGTCGGCGAATGCAACTCAGTATTTGCAAAACGCAGCAATGTTGGATCAGCTGGTTAGTAAATTGCCATTGTCAAAGCGCATATAATGGAATGAATACGCTGTAAACATTTTACCTTATCTGGACTTAAGCCATCTTAGCGTTTGGCTATATGAAGTAAGCCGAAGCATTGCAAGGGCGTTGACGACTTCGAAGGATCAAACAACGGCAGAAAACAGAATTCGCAGCGAAAAGCGGTAATGCAGGTTACAAAGGCCTCGGATGATAAGACTTCAAATAAGGATATGTGCTACAAGTGTAAAGGAGATCACAAGGTGCTGAAATGCGACGACTACAATAAAGCATCTGTGAAGGACAGATGGAAGGTAGCAAAGGAGCTTGGCGTGTGCTATAGCTTTTTGAACCGAGGTCACAGCATGTTGCAATGCAAATTCAAACGGTCATGTAAACTGAACGGATGCGTCAAGATGCATCATAGATCGTTGCATAACGACCAAGAAAAACCAGTTGAGAAAAGAGAAGAAACAGAGACGGCAGCTACAATTAGCACGATTAAGTCGAGCATGTCAAAAATACTCTTTAAAGTAGTGCCAATCGAGCTAATGGGTCCAAACAGACAAATTATTAAAACATTTGCCTTTATCGATGAAGGCTCGTCCACTACTTTGATAAACACATAGTTGGCACATAAATTGGGTATTAAGGAGGTCCCCGTAAAGTTAACATTGAACTGGATTGGGAAACAAGCGATGGATGTAAATTCTATGATTTGCAAACTAAAGATAAGACATCAGGATGGTAATAAGAAATGGCTGCGCATAAGTGGAAAAACCGTTCCTGAGCTTCAGTTGCCGTTGCAGACCTTGGATGTGCAGGAATTGGAGAGCCAGCATAAGAAATTAAAGAACTTACCGATAAAAGGGTATGTAAATGCTGAACCAATGCTACTCATTGGAATAGATAACTGTCCAGTTATTCGTGTTATAAAAACCGTATCGGTAAATAAGAATTTGATTGCAACAAAAACCGCTTTAGGGTGGTACATTTATGGATTGACTCATCAACAGACGAATATATTACCAATTTGTACAGTCGTGCTGCACACAACTGTAACAAATACAGAAATGGATATGAACAAATTAATGGTTGATTATTTTTCGACAGAAGGTTTTGGTGTCGAATTATCTGGAAAACGTTTGGAATCTGCCGCTGTCACTAGAGCCAGAAAAATATTACAGGATACTACACAGCAGTTGGAAGGAGCTTATGAAACAGGATTGTTGTGGGCTGTAGATGATGTGAACTTACCTGATAGCTATAGCATGGCCGTACGCAGACTACGTGGAATAGAAAATAAAATGCGCAAAATAAATAAGATGGAGGAGTATGATCGAGCAGTAATGGATTTCGTGGAGAAAGGATACGCAGTTAAGCTATCAAAAGAAGAGGCCGCTATTATACATCCTTGCACATGGTACTTGCCGCATTTTGGAGTACACAATGTCAACAAGCCCAAAAAGATGCGGCTGGTGTTCGACGCTGCAGCTACAATTGATGGAGTCTCTCTGAATTCCAAACTTTTAAAAGGACCAGATGAGAATCCACCATTAACGAAAATATTGTTTCAGTTCCGCCAAGGAAAGATTGCTGTATGCGCCGACATCAAAGAAATGTTTCTGCAAGTCCGAGTTAGAGAACAGGATCAGCAGGCTCTTCGCTTCTTATGGAGACATGGAAACCAGGAAGAGGAAGTGGCAACATATAAGATGACTGCCATGATATTTGGAGCTGCTTGTTCGCCATGCTGCGCACAATAAAACATAAACGCCCAAAATGCAAAGAAATATAGGGAAGCTGTTATAGATGCAATTGTATCAAAACATTACGCAGATGATTTTGTGGCAAGTTTTAATTCGGAATGCGAGGCTTATAATATCAGCAACGAGGTGAAAAATGTTCACAAAATGGCACATTTCGATCTCAGAGGATTTGTCTCTAATTCAATGGATGTGCGAAAAAGGCTGAACTGCACAGGACACGAAGTTCAAAATGCAACAGTCAAAATGGACTGTGAAAAGATTGACAAAAAACTAGGAATGCATTGGGATAGTAGCAGCGACGAGTTCATTTTTGATCTGCAGCTGAATCGCGTTGACAAGGACATTGTTAAAGCCCTAAAGTGCCCAACTAAACGACAATTGTTGAGTTAGGTAATGTCGGTATACGACCCTTTTGGAATGTTGGCAGATCTGATGGTACACGGCAAAGTATTTGTACAAGATGTTTGGCGTTCGGGAATAGATTGGAATGACATGTTGCCGGATTGTTTGTTTGAGCGTTTTAAGCAATGGGTTCGGCAATTGGAGAACGTTAAAAGCTTTAAAATGAGTAGATGTTATTCACTGAATTTCTTTGACCATGACACGCGGATCGAACTACATGTGTTTGTAGATGCGAGCGAGTTAGCATTCGCAGCGGTCGCTTTTTGGAGAATCGAATATAATGGCTTTATTGATACAAAATTTGTTCCAGGCAAGACGAAGTGTGCACCCTTAAAGATGCTTTCAGTGCCACGGCTCGAGCTTCAGGCAGCCGTATTAGGAACTCGCCAGCGAAACACAATTCTGTCTTGTCATGATATTAAGGTGCAGAGTACAACATTATGGTCGGACTCGATGACAGTGATTTCTTGGATAAACTCCGATCAGCGACAGTATAAACCGTTCGTAGCTCACCGCATAAGTGAAATCCTGGAAACAACGACTGAAAACGAATGGAGATGGGAGCCAACAAACTTGAACGCTGCCGATAAAGCTACGAAGGCATCTAATGGAATAAAATATTAAGCAGGAAACGTCTGGACTAAAGGACCGGAGTTTTTACTGCTAGAAAGGCAGTTTTGGCCTTCCTCAAATGTAATCGTCAACTCAACCGACGAGACGAGTGAACGAAAGAAGATCGTATTAATGGTGATGCAGAATTCCTTGATTGATGTAAATAAGTATTCAAACTATTTGTTTTTGAAACGCACCATGGGGTGGATAATAAGATTCATCAATCGCCTACGCCACCAGCACACGGACGAAATTCATGGAGAGCTTTCTTCGGACGAGTTACGGTGGGCGGAAATTGGCCTATGCAAGATAGCACAGAGACAAACATACAACCAGGAACTGACGGATTTAAATAATGGAGGTACAGTTGCGAAAGGCAGCACGATCTACTCGTTGTGTCCAACCATATCAACTGATGGCATTTTGGTGGTTGGCGGAAGGCTGGATTATGCCGCAGCCTTACCTGAATTGGCTCGGCGTCCTATAATCATGCACAATCGACATCCCTTGACCAACCTAATAATTAAATGGTATCATGAGATTTACCACCACCAAATCGAAGAATTGATTGTGAATGAAATAAGGCGTAAATTTTGGATAGTGCATTTGCGAAAGGCTGTAAAACGGGCTAAAGCAATTTGTCAGCAATGCAAAAATAACAAAGCAGTTTCGATACCGGCACAAATGGGGCAGTTGCCTAAAGATCGAGTAACTCCGTTCCAGCGTCCGTTTTCCTACATAGGATTAGACTATTTTGGGCCAATTATGGTTACGATAGGTCGCCGTCATGAGAAGAGATGGGTTGCTCTGTTCACGTGCCTCACAATAAGAGCAATGCACCTCGAACTGGCAGCAGATCTATCTACAGATGCATGCATACTATGCATTCGGAATTTTGTAAATCGACGAGGTGTACCAGTAAAAATTAGATCGGATATGGGCACCAACTTTGTTGGAGCAGACAACGAAATTAAAAATACAAACGATCTTTTTGATTGGGAAGCTATCAAATCAGAAACGGCAAACAAAGGCATCAAATGGGAGTTTAATTGTCCAGCTAACCCTAGCTCAGGTGGCTGCTGGGAGAGGTTAGTACGATCCACAAAACGAGTCTTAGCTGTCACTCTTAAACAACAAGCTCCTCAAGTAGAGACTCTAAGGAGTCTACTTATAGAAGCCGAAAATATTGTAAATAGTAGGCCACTAATGATCCAGAGCCATTAACTCCAAATCATTTTTTACTGGGAACGACAAATTCAACACAAACTCCTGGAGATGGTGGCAATTTCTGTTTCTATAAACAGTATCGAATTGCAAATCAACTTAAGCACAATTTTTGGCGACGATGGATAAGAGAGTATTTGCCAATACTAACCAGACGTACTAAATGGCTTGCCAGCACAAAGCCAATCAGCGTGGGCGATGTTGTCATAATCTGCGACAGCAACCAACCACGTGGAAAGTGGCAAAAAGGAATCATTATTCGAACAATACCAGCAAAGGATGGACAGATACGAATCGCCGAGGTGAAAACTTCGTCTGGAAAACTAAACCGACCCGTTTCAAAATTAGCAGTATTGGATGTGTTGGGTAAAATTCCAGACTAGTTTTACGTTGGGCGGGATGTTGCGAGTTCGTTTAAAAATAACTGCCAAGCCTTGCCGTATTGTTTTCTTATTCTAGTTCATACAACCATATGACACGATATATATATATATATATCGTATTAAATTTAGTATTTGTTATCGGTGGACGATAGAATCGAGCTGTCATGCGACCCTGCGATCGAGGGCAGTCTTCTTCGCAAAGTTTTCGCACGAAGCATATTAAAATAAATTGCTTTATTCCTACATTTATTCTTTAATTTGGTTATAAATGCTTATATTATTCTTTCGTGGAATCATATTAATAAACTTATTAAATTGGAGTAAAGAATTCTATTTTTGTGTTGCGACGACGTATTCTGGTTGAAGTCAGAACACGTGTTCTTGTCAGCTTACTTATTATTATTGTACTCAGGGTGCCATCTTGGCCTTAAACTAAAATACCTTCATGGCTCATCAATACTAAAAAGATAACAAAGAATCAAATGATGTGGAGGAGTTAAATAGCTCCTTCACACTCCCTCCCTTCCTCGGGGTTGAGAAGCGTTATCGTCACCTGTCGCGACCTGTTGACGCTGTAGCGGAAGGTGTGGGGACCGATCTTCTTAAGATTTCGGACTCCCAATCGTGCGTCGGGTTGGCTGAGGTATGACCTCACGAAGTAGATGACTTGTGACGGCAGCTGACGGGGTTCCGGGCCGACTCGCCAATCCTCCGGTGCCGTGGTCCACTCTTCACCAGTTCCTGGGTGCTCATCAGGAGTTACTTCGGCCATTTGGTTGACCAGAACCTCGCCAACGGTTGGGTGCTCCTCCAATACTAGCATTAGCCAATCGGCAACCTCCCCATCGAGTGGCACGTGGGTGGCTATGCTATCCTCGTCGTCGTGTTCTTGGGTGATCTCAACCTGTGGCTCGCTGCTGGGCTCTACTGCTGCTTCTGTGTGTGTGTCGGGAGCTACCGAGGTAACATCGGACCAATTGCTCGCCCTCATGATCCCCTGGTCGTCCAGTGCCCATGACCCGTATGCTGGTGGCGGGCTGCATGGGTATGGTGGCGGGTAGCCCATATCGCCGTAGCGTACGGCGAGTCGATATGCCGCCGAGCTCATGGTGCTCGCTGTGGATCCCTCTGGTTTGGCAGCTATCGGGCTTTCCTGGCTCTCGGGGTACACCTCGCCCAGAGATCCCTCATCGATCGTGCCACCAATAAAAGTGGCTCCGGTACTTTGTTACTTTCCGGTTAGTTGTTTCTGTTGTCGTCGTCGCTGGTGTTGTTTTCGTCTGGATGGAATTCCTTGAGATCGGCCAGGCTCGCTGTTTTCCGTCGTCGCACAGTGGCGCCCGTAGAACAAGTCAAGTGTCAAAAATCAAAAATTGCATGTGCCTCTAAAAAATATTGAATGAACCTACTTTATAGGAAATTTTCCAGCGATTTTAAATCTGCAATCCATAATATAACCGGATTTTTTGTTTAGAAGATATAGCTTTTCAAAGTTGTCTGATTTTTTGTGTTACATAAAAATCACAATTTTAAGGTAATTTGGTCGGCTTTGAGATACAATATCTCAAAAACTAAGTTACGGATCGTCATCACTTTTGGTTCTATTGATAGATCTATTTATTAAGAAAAGAATAAAAAAAAATTATACTGTTTGCTTTGCGTTTGGCCAGGCAATTCAATATTTACCAACTATCCACTTTTTCACTATTTCTCAACTTTGATGGAAAATAAAAAAAAATTATATCACATTATATCGGCTATTTTTTTAAATTAATTTCTTTGATTATTTCTCTATTAAATGCAAAAAGTTTCATGTGCCCGTTTTTGCCCCTTTTTTTTAAATGTAAAAAAGTCATAGGAAAAAAAAAATGGGTTGCATGCATTTTGGGCAATTTATGACATATAACCGTGAAAACTTTTTTTTTTTTTTTTTTTTTTTTTTTTTTTTTTTTTTTTTTTTTTTTTTTTTTTTTTTTTTTTTTTTTTTTTTTTTTTTTCTTTTCTTTTTTGTTTTTTTTTTGGATTTTAAAAAACAGGCCCGGGCCCCCCCCAAAACGCAGTTTTTTGTTTATTTCGTCAACCCTCCCCCCCCCCCAATTAGGAATCTTTTTTTTTTTACTGGGAAGGGGCCAAATTACTTATTTTATATTTTTTTTTTTTTTCTTTTATTTAAAAAAAACAAAAATAAAAAAGTTAAGGGTTTTTTTTTTTTGTTTTTTTTTTATAGGGGGAAAGTTGTTTTTTTTTTTTAAATTTGGGGATTTTGGAAAAAAATATTTTTTTTTTTAGTTTTTTTTTATCAGAAAAAATTTGAACAAAAAATTTAAAAATTTTTAGGGGTGAGAAAAGGTTTTTTTTTATTTTTTTTTTTTGCCATTTGGGGGTTTTTTAAAGGAAAAAAAAAATTTTTTTTATAATTTTTAAAAAAATTTTAATTTTTTAAAAATTTAAAAATTATTTTTTTAAGATTTTATTTTTTTTTTTTTTTTTATTTTTTTTTTTTTTTTTTTTTTTTTTTTTTTTTTAAAAAAAATTTAAAAAAAAAAAAAATAAAAAAAAATTTTTTTTTTTTTTTTTTTTTTTTTTTTTTTTTATTTTTAAAAAAAATTTAAAAAAAAAATAAAAAAAAAAAATTTTTTTAATTTTTTTTTTTTTTCCCCTTTATGTTTTTTTTTTCAAATTTTTTTTTTTTTTATACACAAAAAAGGAGGAAAAATGGTGTATTTTTTTTCAAACGCTTTTTTTTTAGGTTGTTTTTTTTTTTATTTTATCTTTTTAAATTGTTTGTTTTTCTTTTTTGGTTTAAAAGTTTTATTTTTGAAATGAAAAACAAGGCCCCACTGTGCGTCGTGCACTATCCGCATCAGTAGGGGTTGGATAGTTTTTAATAACATCATACATTTTATCATCTGGAAGGATGCCATGGTCTGTGCATTTATGCCCAAAGAACATTTCTCTGGGTTTAGTTTTAAATTGTGTTTTCTACACAAGTCAAAGATATTTGACAAATTTTTAAACATGTGTTGTTCTGAACAGCCAATGACTACTAAGTCATCCATGTAGAGAAATGCTTGGGATGGCTCAAGGCCAGAAAATGCGAGTGTCATCATCCGCATGAATGAGTTTGGTGCTACTTTAAGACCATATGGTAATCGCGTGAAGCGATAAGAACCGGAGTTTGTGGAAAATGATGTTATATTTCTAGATTTTTATTCTAGTTCTATTTGATGAAATCCTGACATAAGATCGAGACATGAAAAATATTTTGCTCGTCCTAATTGGTCTAGTATTTCTTCTATTCTTGGCAGTGGGTATTTGTCCGCTTAGAGTTTTTTATTTATTTGGCGGTAATCAACTACTAAACGCCATTTTTCTCCTTGGAATTAGGGAGAGATTTCTTGGGAACCAAGAGAAGTGGGCTATTATATTCTGAAATTGATGGTTCAACTATACCATCTTTTATCAACTTTTCGACCTGTCTGTTTATTTCTGGTTTTTCGGTTTCGGCATTTCTATAATTTTTTATGTAAACGGGTGTTCTATCTGATAATCTTAGTTTTTGTTTATAGAAATTATTCTGGGAAATGGGTTCTGATTCTAGACCAAATATTTCACTATACTTGGTACACAAATCAGTTAATTTTTCTTTGAATTGGTCAGGGAATGATAATTTATTTATGACTTCTTTTGTTCTATTGCTTGTATTGACAGTTTTTGATTCAATTTCATATTGTTCTAGTGATTCGAAAGTAATTTTTGGATCTTGGATTTTCAAGTGTTTATTGGTTGTATTTAGAATACGAATTATTGCGTTATTACCTGCTACTATGCTGTTAGCTATTAATACCCCAGGAGAAATTTCCTGGTTTGGTATTAATATTAATTTATATATAAATTATATATATTATTAATTTTTATACACGATACCGAAGGTAAAGAGTATATTGAGTTTGTGCAATGTCCGTCATGGTGTCCGTCCGTCTGTCCGTCTGTCCGTCCGTCCGTCCGTATGTTCGCAACTTTTTTCCACACCCTACAAGCTAGAGACTTGAAACTTTCCAATTCTCTTTATCTATGGTATAGTAAATTAAAGTGTAAAGATGGGGGCTCTACGATAACTGGGGGGGCTCAAAACCGATAAATCCACATATTTCGCACATCCTTACAGCTAGAACTACCAAATTTGGTAAGAAGATAGCTACTAGCAACCCCAAAAAAACTGCATCAAAAATTTTGGAGCCACGTCCCCCCATTTCGCCCCCAGCCCCCCCGCATTTTAAAGTCAAAAAAACCTATATCTCCCACAGCTTTTGAGCTATAGCCACCAAATTTGGTGCCAAGATAGCTGATGATGACCCCCCAAAAACTGCATCAAAAGTTTGGATGCCACACCCACCGATACTGCCCTAGCCGCCCCCATCCAACCCAACGCTTCGTCAAAAACGGGAATGCGTGTATCTTCCAGAGTTGTGAAGCTAGAGCCACCAAATTTGGTGGGAAGATAGCTGGCAACGACTCCCAAAAATCTGCATGAAGGTTTTGGAGCCACGCCCACCCATTTTGCCCCCCTTTCCCCACCTTTTACAAACTTTTAGCTAGAGTCACCAAATTTGATATGAAGATAGCAACTGACATTCCACAAAGATCTGCATCACAAATTTGGATGCCACGCCCACCCATACGGCCCCCAGCCCCCCTTTCCCCACTTTTTGTAATTTTCGAGCTAGAGTCACCAAATTTGGTATGAAGATAGCAATTGACATTCCACATAGATCTGCATCAAAAATTTGGATGCCTCGCCCACCCATACCGCCCCCAGCCTCCCCTTTCCCCACCTTTTACATACTTTGAGCTAGAGTCACCAAATTTGGAAGGAAGATAGCTTGTGGCATCCCCATCTGCATCGGAAAATCTTTAAGGCAGCGTACACACCTGCCGCATCCGTACCCTTCTGCAATCAGGCTTCTTTTAACCGGTTTTAATACTGGTATCGAGGGTGCCGCAGTCGGTTGCGTCCGATTGCAACGTTTCCACTTGTTTTTGTATGGCTTTACGGGCCATACGCTAATTGGGCAGATGTTATTCCGCTCAATTTTACAATTTTAATTTTTTTAAATTAAATTTTATGCATCGCAGTGCATTTAAAAAAAATTTTATCGGTGGGCGCTCTTAGGGGCGCTGTCGGTTCACTACTCCGGGTCTAGCTTGTTGCGCTAGACGAGGCCGGTGCTGGCTGCACAGGCTGCTACTGCTTCTATTTTGGGGCACCGGTGCAGGCTGCACAGGTGTACTCACAATATGGTGAGTATAATGGTCCCTTGCAGTCATTCGGGCATGTCTTCCTTAAGGGTGGTATTGATTTCTCCTGGGGTGGTTGAGATTTGATTATTATTTTACTTATATTTGTTATTGCAGTGTAGGTGGTTGCGTTTGTTGGCTCTTGCTTTTTTCATTCTGCTAGTAAGGATTTGACGTGATCGAGCTCTGCGTGCAATTTCACAGATGTGCTCCACGGCAAATTTCCATTTAGCAGTTTGATAATTTTTGCTTCTCGGGCTCTTAGGCGTTTAACTACGCCGCCTCTTTTGCCACGCATACCACTCTACTTACTGCGTTCAATTTTCGTTGTTCTTGTGTTCATGTGTTGTAATGTTTATTTTTGTTTTCCCACGGTGTTGTAGAGAACTAGCAGACCGCTGTCCTCCACATTAATTACTCGTTCCGTGGATTTTAATTTAAATTTTATTTTTTTTTTTATCACTTTCAGTTCAACTTCATTGTTCGTACATTGCAAACAATTCAAATCGTATTTTATTTATTTTTACTTTTTAGTTTCATTGTTCGTAAACACAGAGTTGCACAGTGTTTGATGTGAATAATAGTTTATTGCAGTGTGTTTTCACTGCGTTCGTTGTTCCTGTGGTTGTCGTTAGGGTGTTGTTGATCAGTTTTCATTGCTGCCGTTGTTGAAGTTGTAGCTTTTGTTGTTATTGGTGTAGCACCGCAGGACTCAGTCCTGTCACGGTCGCCATGTAATATTATATATTTTGTATAACATATTAGCTTCATTAATTAAAGTGAAACAAGCGTAACTTCAGGTCTTGACATTTATTCATTGAATGCTGATGAAAATGTTCTCTTAGGAACTAGCTTAGCTAAAAGGCTGAGCGCTGCTTCGGCTGAGAAGCCAGCGTCGGAGCCGTACATAATGTATATAATATAAAGTATGTTTATTCGGTCGCCGACTGCAGCGACCGAGAGAGAGAGTGGTATGCGCACATACTGTTCTTTCAATTGCGCCGTTGGCTTATGCCAAATATGCTGACGCTGCGGTTCTCACGTATGCGTTGAAGACACTTAAGTGGAGGATCGCATTACTTGCGCTTAGACATTGTTGCGCTTATTTGTGACTTATGTCAACTATAGTAAACTGCAACTAAGTGTTACAGTGTTGTTATTATATGAGCATACTGCAGTATATGTGTATACTACATGATAATAATTGAAATTAATTATATTAAATATTATGTACCCCCTCTTAATTAATAAATATAAACATGATGAAATTAATAAGAAAATAATTTTTATTTTATTCAAGTATACTAGCATAAACATTTTCATTTTCAGATACCTCAAACTGAGAGTTTTCTAAGATAAGAAATAATTTAAGCAAATTATTTAGTGCACATTGCTTTACTATTTTCTTGTGTATTCAACAATTTGTAAAGAAGTTTGGATATTGCGCTAAGCTCTGTTCAAGATTTACATCTATTATTTTTGTGTGTAAAAATTTACTTAAGAACTCTTTTTTAACTCTTCCTCTTACTATTACAGTTGCGTAACTATTCAAAGGTTTTAGTATTTCGCCAAGACTTAGATAAGAGATGCCACCTTCAGACCAATCTAAGCCGTCCACTTACTGTTTGGTTATCTTTAAGGTTTTCCTAGTCACTTCATCCAGCTCCCTCATGTGGTAGGGTGGTTTAAAGTGAAAAAAAATTGGGTGTGACGTACCCAGCTTGCATAAATGCCAACTCTTTGACAAATATCTGTCTTTCGTTTCCAAATACATATTGAAAGTCAACTAAAATACATGAGCTTCTATCTAGAATAACTATTTTACCTCTAGCGTTAATGATGTACTGAGAAATTAAACAAAAATCAATACCTTAAATATTATGGTTTATCTTATTTTGCGTTTAGTTTGAAAAAGCAGATAAGAGAGGATGGATACGCTTCACTGGAAAAAAACGAAAAATTCATGGAAAATTCAAGATCATGAAATAATTTTTGGATTTGAGTATTTGTTAGTCTAGAGCTTAAACTAAAGTGTGGGTTTTCTACGACTAGAGATTTCACACTTATGGTTTGGCTGCAGCAACATAAACGTAACTTTTTTTTGCAAAAAGAGGAGTGGATTCAATTATTAACTTTTAAGTAGTACATCCAAATGAAACTGGAACACTTTGACTTCTTAATGCCAGATACAATAATTGAACATCCAATGCTTGAGACCGTTAAGTGTCATTTTAAAATTCGAAAATCAGATAGGCAACGAATATTAATACTCAATCAGTATGGTAATAGAGTTGAATTTGATAGCGAATCATGGAGGACGCTTATAAGATTAGGAATTTTTTTAACAACATTTTTGTGTTGGAACACATTATTGAAAAATCAAATAAAAAATATACATTATAACTATATTATTCCAAAGTGTGTAGAGAAGCGTAAATATAGTATACAACTTTCAGATTTAGATGCAACTTATGATTATGAGTCAGAAATTGATCTTACTCGGCTATTGTTTGAAATTTCAAAAAAGATGGGTCAAGAAATAATACGGGATGTTAATACTTTTAGGACGCAATTTCATCAGAATGTGAAACTAAATAATAAATGAAATGCTTTGAGGAAAGTTAAAATAATCATTTAAGTCAGTCTTTAATAAACGTTTGCCGAGTATACTACAAAATGGAGCTGACTTCTAACTTTGGATTTAAAACAATTGTCAAGAAAATCGAGGATTTTTTAAATGAATTTGAGGAAATGATTTTTCCTGAACATCATGAATTGCTTGAAGAATATCGAGAATTTTTCTTGGCGTACAAAAACTGCGATCTAGCTACATCCAAATTTGGCGAGCATCTTTCAGCGTGCAGCTGGTCATCCGATTTAACTACAGAGGGAGTCCACACATGTGGATGCTTTTACTATAGCATGCGTCTGACCGGGCTAGAACGCCTAATGGCAAAATATAAAAATTTAAACAAAAGAATTAACAAACAACGTTTAAGTCAGTAAGGCGTAAAATGTATGAATACTAGATTTAAAAATAAATATTAAATAGCATACATAGAAAAATGAATAATAAATAAACTACACAACTTAAACCAAACTATCTCTTTTATGCGTTTAAGATATAAGATTTTCCTAGCACTTGACCAAAATAAAAACAGGTATATATAATTTATATATATATAATATCAAAGGATAGAAAGGGATGGTGCTAAATATTTAAATATCAAGCCCAAAGGAATGGAAAATAGTATTCATCTTAAGGATGGTGGGGACCAATAAAAATCGTATAAGGGGCGTGGCTTATTAAATTAATACAAGCAGGATCACTGGGCGTGGCTAATTAAATGAATACAAGCATTATCACTTTCCCCCTCTAACACACATTCTCCTTCTAACACTTTCCCCCTATAACTCTTTCCCTCTCTAACACACATTCTCCTTCTAGCACTTTCCCCCTCTAGCTCTTTCCCACTCTAACATACATTCTCCTTCTAACACTTTCTCTCCCTAACTCTTTCCCCCTCTAACACATTTGAATCTTAAGCTACAAGTATCAATACTCTTGTTTAGAAGCAATGTATTGATTTTGCCGCTGCTGCTGCTGGTGCTGCTGCTGCGTAGGAAAATTCCCATCCCTTGTTCACAGAACCCCACGAATCTTTATGTTCTTGTTGTTGTTGCTGTTGACCATAACAATGCAACGTACATCGAACAAGCGTTCGCTTTTCTCTATTCTCTATCCTTTCTTCGATTGTATACTGCTACTCATGACAATAAACATTCATTTTTTGACGTGCATTGCAGGTTGACAATGCAACGCACGTCAAAGAGGCGCTCTCTCGACTCCAGATCCTTTGATCACTGCTACTCATGACCATAAACATTCATTCTTTGACGTGTGTTGCAGGTTTACAATGGGGATTCTACGACACAAAGGATGCCGACAATTTATGACCCATTAAATTTTATGACCCTTTTATCGCCCCCTTGTTTTTTGACCCTTTTTTTTTGACCCCTTGATTTTTGTCCCCTACAATATTATAATTTATGACCCTTTTTTTCCCATGATCGTGCCCGCTTTAATTAGACCAGGGTGGAGAACAAAGGATTGACATTCCTAGGCCACAACTTTATCAACAGCATCTGTAAGAATCAGTGATCATGGGATTTGGAGTCAAGTGCGCGCCTGTTAAACCTGCGTTGCATTATACACCTGCAAGCAAGCCACAATCATAGATGGCATTCTTAAGGACATCAACAACAAGATTCTTGAGAAGCAGTGATGAGAGGAACAGATTTGACTATTTACCTAACTAGTGTTAGAGTCGAGAGGGCGCGTACTTGGCTATTTACCTAACTAGCGTTAGAGTCGAGAGGGCGCGTATTTGACGTGCGTTGCATTGTAAACCTGTTTATGGTCATGAGGTGCAGTGTGCAAAGGAAGAAAGGATAGAGAATAGAGAAAAGCGAGCGCTTGTGTAACGTGCGTTACATTGTTAACCTGAAAGCAAGCAATAATGAATGAATGTTTATGGTCATGAGTAGTAGTGATCAAAGGATCTGGAATCGAGAGGGCGCCTCTTTGACGTGCGTGGCATTGTAAACCTATAACACACGTCAAAAAATGAATGTTTATGGTTGTGATAACCAGTGATCAAAGGAAGAGAATAGAGAAAAGCGAACGCTTGTTCGATGTACTGGGGTTCTGCGAACAAGAGATGGGAATTTTCCTACGCAGCAGCAGCAGCAGCGGCAGGATCAATACATTGCTTCTAATCAAGAGTATTGATACTTGTAGCTTAATATTCAAATGTGTTAGAGGGGGAAAGAGTTATAGGGGGAAAGTGTTAGAAGGAGAATGTGTGTTAGAGGGGGAAAGAGTTATAGGGGGAAAGTGTTAGAAGGAGAATGTGTGTTAGAGGGGGAAAGTGATAATGCTTGTGTTAATTTAATAAGCCACGCCTAGTGATCCTGCTTGTATTAATTTAATAAGCCACGCCCCTTATACGATTTTTAATGGTCCCCACCATCCTTAAGATGAATACTATTTTCCATTCCTTTGGGCTTGATATTTAAATATTTAGCACCATCCCTTTCTATCCTTTGATATTATATATATATATATTATATATACCTGTTTTTATTTTGGTCAAGTGCTAGGAAAATCTTATATCCTGCATTGACTTCAAAATTAAAAAAAAAAGAGATAGTTTGGTTTAAGTTGTGTAGTTTATTTATTATTCATCTTTCTATGTATGCTATTTAATATTTATTTTTAAATCTAGTATTCATACATTTTATGCCTTACTGACTTAAACGTTGTTTGTTAATTCTTTTGTTTAAATTTTTATATTTTGCCATTAGGCGTTCTAGCCTTGTCAGACGCATGCTGTAGTAAAAGCATCCACATGTGTCGACTCCCTCTGTAGTTAAATCGGATGACAAATTCTCGATATTCTTCAAGCAATTCATGATGTTCAGGAAAACTCATTTCCTCAAATTCTTTTAAAAATTCATCGATTTTCTTGACGATTGTTTTAAATCCAAAGTTAGAATTCAGCTCCATTTTGTAGTATACTCGACAAACGTTTATTAAAGACTGATTTGAATGATTATTTTCACTTCCCTCAAAGCATTTCATTTATTATTTAGTTTCACTTTCTGATGAAATTGCGTCCTAAATGTATTATCATCTCTTTTTATTTCTTTACCCATCTTTTTTGAAATTTCAAACAATAGCCGAGTAAGATCAATTTCTGACTCATAATCATAAGTTGCTTCTAAATCTGAAAGTTGTATACTATATTTAAGCTTCTCTACACACTTTGGAATAATATAGTTATAATATATATGCTTTATTTGATTTTTCAATCTTATAAGCGTCCTCCATGAGTCGCTATCAAATTCAACTCTATTACCATACTGATTGAGTATTAATATTCGTTGCCTATCTGATTTTCGAATTTTAAAATGACACTTAACGGTCTCAAGCATTGGATGTTCAATTATTGTATCTGGCATTAAGAAGTCAAAGTGTTCCAGTTTCATTTGGATGTACTACTTAAAAGTTAATAATTGAATCCACTCCTCTTTTTGCAATCCAATAAAGTTACGTTTATGTTGCTGCAGCCAAACCATAAGTGTGAAATCTCTAGTCGTAGAAAACCCACACTTTAGTTTAAGCTCTAGACTAACAAATACTCAAATCCAAAAAATTATTTCATGATCTTGAATTTTCCATGAATTTTTCGTTTTTTCAAGTGAAGCGTATCCATCCTCTCTTATCTACTTTTTCAAACTAAACGCAAAATAAGATAAACCATAATATTTAAGGTATTGATTTTTATATAATTTCTCAGTACATCATTAACGCTAGAGGAAAAATGGTTATTCTAGATAGAAACTCGTGTATTTTAGTTGACTTTCAATATGTATTTGGAAACGAAAGACAGATGTTTGTCAAAGAGTTGGCATTTATGCAAGCTGGGTCCGTCACACCCAATTTTTTTCACTTTAAACCACCCTACCACATGAGGGAGCTGGATGATGTGACTAGGAAAACCTTAAAGATAACCAAACAGTATGTGGACGGCTTAGATTGGTCTGAAGGTGACATCTCTTATATAAGTCTTGGCGAAATACTAAAGCCATTGAATAGTTACGCAACTGTAATAGTAAGAGGAAGAGCTAAAAAGAGTTCATAAGTAAATTTTTACACACAAAAATAATAGATGTAAATCTTGAACAGAGCTTAGCGCAATATCCAAACTTCTTTACAAATTGTAGAATACACAAAGAAATAGTAAATCAATGTGCACTAAATAATTTGCTTAGATTATTTCTTATCTTAGAAAACTCTCAATTTGAGGAATCTGAAAATGAAAATGTTTATGCTAGTATACTTGAATAAAATAAAAATTATTTTCTTATTAATTTCATAATGTTTCTATTTATTATTTAATTAAGAGAGGGTACATAATATTTAATATAATTAATTTCAATGATTACCAACTACAACATGATTCTATATTAAATTGGTTTTAAACGATGCGTTGAACTATTCCAGTCAAAGGTGAATACTCTGCTAATCGATCATGCATAAGCAGACAATATACCTTAGTATTTTTTACACTAACAGTTCCTAAATCGATCGAAACTCTTACATCGATTGGCCCCGTTTTAACTGTTTCATTCTGATGTGACAAGTCTACAACAACCATTGGTGCTTTCTCTTTAAACTCTATAGGTGTTAGTAATGGCTCAGATTCCTTCATATAGTAGCTTGCTTGAGATCCTGTATACATATCATATAAGCTTGCGTATCGTTCATGCTTAAAATTAATGTTCATGTCATCGTTCGGAAAGTTCTCCGAGTTAAGATACACTTTTAAATTCCTCAAATGATTATGTGTTAGTTTATCATCCACTACAAAAGCTATTATCGCAAATCGAGGGCGTTCCAAACATGTTGTGTGCCTTCGGATAATGTTGGGTTCAGATAACAATCCCAACTGCGGAATGCAAGTGGAAGTGAGCCTCCACTCTTAGTCAGACTAAACATTTGTAATTTCTTTTCATCACTCAGAGTTACATGTGGTATTTTCCATACAATGTTAGAAATATTTAGCTTATACTCCTTAGTTCCAATTTTAGTGTAGTATACATCTTCCATATTATTAGTCATGAGTAATATCAATTCATGTTTACAATTTAGTAAGACCTTGTTATAATCTTCAGCAAATCCAAGTAAGTATTTAAGATGTATAGAAAAATTAAAGTATCCGTTCGACAGCTCTCTATCATTTCCATTGAACCAGCCAGAATTCTCTAACATGCAGCTCTCCGTTTTGTTTAAGGAAGCGTAGTTTTTTAAGGTTGTTGAAATACCAACAAATCGAGTACGGTCGATTTCAATTCCATTTAATTCATAACGAACCTCGTCAAAGAGATAACTCTTACAATTGTTTTTAAGTTTTCCATCTATAGCAAGCGAGTTATCCGCCAAACAAATTGTGCCCTCAACATAAATAAAACTCTCACAAGGCAATACATATAAGTCCTGATTCTGAATAGTAATCCTAACTTCATCATTGCTTTTAAATGCTTGTAGATAGGGAGAGTAACTATGATATTCTTTCTTGATTATACTCTCATCCGAATAGGCTTTCTCTCGAACATTCAATACACAACTCATTATTTTTTTATTTTTAGACCCAGAGATTTTAAAAATAATTTGTTCTCAGGTGTTAGTACTTTTTTCGTCGACCTGTATCCTTCTGTAGTAGAACTCAAAGTGCTCGCTGGGGGTGGATAGCGCACGTTTTTATTAAATAATCATTATCGGCGCCTCAAGTGTAAGCGAAGTGTCACAACCTCTTTTCTTAAATTAACCAAGTTTCCGTTCTGATCAACAATCCGTATTATTAATGACTGTATCTCGCTCGTATTAACTGGCAAATAAATAAGATTATTTGGTTTCTCACTCAATTTATAGCCTGGCGGAACGTTGAGTGCAAACTCATGCAGAGCATGACTTGATACCTCATTTACATATGAACCGCTTACAATGTTACATTCCAGACGAATCGTATTTACTTTTAAAATGTCAACAGGTTGATCTGATATATGCGTTGCATTTGGTTTTAGTTCTCTTTTATTAAATCCAAATAATTGGGCGATAGAACACTCTTTGTTAAAATATATTGAATCTTTTTTAGATGAAATCACTACTTGAAGGGTATTATTATTGCTCTCGATTAGCGGGTGCTTTAATTCATTGGGCTTTATTTTCTTCATTTTCTCTTTAATAAATTCACTTATATTACTAAGCTCATATGATCCCACGGTATCTCAAAAATATGCTCCCCAATATGGAATAAATTATTATCGTAGTCCACATTTGGTTGCTTCTGCTGTTACTTCGGCTGTTAGCAACCAGTGCGGCTGCATTCTCAGCGCCGGCTATCCTCTGCTGCTGAGGCCTCTGCTATCGCCGCTTACGCTGCGACACTTCGCAGTTGCTGTTGTTTCTTTTGCTGTTGCTTTGTTAGTAGCCAGTGCGGCTGCATTTTCAGCGCCGGCTATCCTCTGCCGCTGAGGCCTCTGCTATCGCCGCTTATGCTGCGACACTTCGCGGCTGTCTTTGTTGCTCTTTCTTTTGCTGTTGCTTCGGCCGTTAGCAATCAGGGCTGCTCATCGCTGTCAGTGCTGATCATTTCTGGTTCGTGAACCTGTACCCAGTTCCCCGTGTCTTAAATATAAATATTCGTGTTGTTGCGAGTTCGTTTAAAAATAACTGCCAAGCCTTGCCGTATTGTTTTCTTATTCTAGTTCATACAACCATATGACACGATATATATATATATATATATCGTATTAAATTTAGTATTTGTTATCGGTGGACGATAGAATCGAGCTGTCATGCGACCCTGCGATCGAGGGCAGTCTTCTTCGCAAAGTTTTCGCACGAAGCATATTAAAATAAATTGCTTTAATCCTACATTTATTCTTTAATTTGGTTATAAATGCTTATATTATTCTTTCGTGGAATCATATTAATAAAATTATTAAATTGGAGTAAAGAATTCTATTTTTGTGTTGCGACGACGTGTTCTGGTTGAAGTCAGAACATTTTTTATTTTAATTAAATTGCGTGGCGAAAAAAGTATTGCGTGTTACACATATACACACGTATAAACATGGTGAAATAAAATTTAACTTGATGGAATTACGGAGTAAAAAGTGACTTGTGAGTGTTGGAGAAATGTCTGGATCTTCAACACCTAAGAAATCTGATGAAAAGTCAGACAGTGATATGGAGGATGATGGCAGCCAAACGATTGTGGCCAGCGAAAAAGAAGACGCTAACACTGTCCTTATAAGACGCATGTTTGAGCAGATAAATGCAATGTCTTCACAAAACAATGCATTGGCTACACAGATGTCGATCGTTACGGAGAATATGTCTGGACGGATGGACAAGCTTGAGCAGTTGGTTGCTACAAATTTAATGGGTGCATCTAGCATTGCCACACAGGGTGGCACCGGCGTTTCTGCAATTGGCAGCAGCGCAATTATGGGTGCATCTAGCACAGCCACACAGTGTGGCAACGGCGTTTCTGCAAGTGGCAGCGGCGCTATTATGGGTGCATATAGCACATCCACACAGGGTGGCACTGGCTTTTTTCTGCAATGGGCAGCGAGATTATTATGGATGCATCTAGCACAGCCACACAGGGTGGCACTGGTGTTTTTGCAAAGGGAAATAACACATCTGCACACCAATTCGGCAATGCTACACAGGGTAGCTCAGGCATGGAATTACTTGGTGACAGAACTAATGGAAGACAACATGGTGTCTCACGAGCCGCTGATCATGGCGGAATTGCTCAACCTAGTGGTGTTATTCAAGGCGCTGGCGGAGGCGCATTTTGGTCATCTGCACTGGGCGTTTCAGGGGCTGCTTATCATATGGCAGATATGCACGCAGATTATGGAGGAACACACTGGAAAACCACACATGGCGTCTTTGGCGATGATCGAAGGACGACATTGGTCTCAACAGATGCCTGATAGACGCAAATGATTTGAACACTGAAAATAAAGGTATGTATGGGCTGAATGAGGGTCATAATGCGGCAAGGTCTGATTTGGCACAAGGTAGGCAAACAGAAAATATTAGTCTCTCTCACCCACAACATAATTCTGTCATGCAACCCCGTAAATTGATTGATCTTCCAGTATTTAGTGGAAATGCAATGGAATGGCCTGTATTTTTCACATTGTTTTCGGAGTCAACTGCGGCTTATAGGTATACAAATTTAGAAAACCTCTTGAGGCTACAGAAGTGTCTTGAGGGAGCAGCAAAAATGAGGTTGAAGCCTTATTAATGATTCCGGTTAACGTACGCCACATTGTTGAAAGGCTGCAATTTCGATATGGACGTCCGGAATTATTAATTAAATCCCAGATGGATATCGTAAACAATTTACAAAGCGTCCCAGAGAATAATTTAGAAAATCTGGTACCATTTGCCTCAAAAGTCGAGAATTTTGTAATTTATTTGAGGTCGGCGAATGCAACTCAGTATTTGCAAAACGCAGCAATGTTGGATCAGCTGGTTAGTAAATTGCCATTGTCAAAGCGCATATAATGGAATGAATACGCTGTAAACATTTTACCTTATCTGGACTTAAGCCATCTTAGCGTTTGGCTATATGAAGTAAGCCGAAGCATTGCAAGGGCGTTGACGACTTCGAAGGATCAAACAACGGCAGAAAACAGAATTCGCAGCGAAAAGCGGTAATGCAGGTTACAAAGGCCTCGGATGATAAGACTTCAAATAAGGATATGTGCTACAAGTGTAAAGGAGATCACAAGGTGCTGAAATGCGACGACTACAATAAAGCATCTGTGAAGGACAGATGGAAGATAGCAAAGGAGCTTGGCGTGTGCTATAGCTGTTTGAACCGAGGTCACAGCATGTTGCAATGCAAATTCAAACGGTCATGTAAACTGAACGGATGCGTCAAGATGCATCATAGATCGTTGCATAACGACCAAGAAAAACCAGTTGAGAAAAGAGAAGAAACAGAGACGGCAGCTACAATTAGCACGATTAAGTCGAGCATGTCAAAAATACTCTTTAAAGTAGTGCCAATCGAGCTAATGGGTCCAAACAGACAAATTATTAAAACATTTGCCTTTATCGATGAAGGCTCGTCCACTACTTTGATAAACACATAGTTGGCACATAAATTGGGTATTAAGGAGGTCCCCGTAAAGTTAACATTGAACTGGATTGGGAAACAAGCGATGGATGTAAATTCTATGATTTGCAAACTAAAGATAAGACATCAGGATGGTAATAAGAAATGGCTGCGCATAAGTGGAAAAACCGTTCCTGAGCTTCAGTTGCCGTTGCAGACCTTGGATGTGCAGGAATTGGAGAGCCAGCATAAGAAATTAAAGAACTTACCGATAAAAGGGTATGTAAATGCTGAACCAATGCTACTCATTGGAATAGATAACTGTCCAGTTATTCGTGTTATAAAAACCGTATCGGTAAATAAGAATTTGATTGCAACAAAAACCGCTTTAGGGTGGTACATTTATGGATTGACTCATCAACAGACGAATATATTACCAATTTGTACAGTCGTGCTGCACACAACTGTAACAAATACAGAAATGGATATGAACAAATTAATGGTTGATTATTTTTCGACAGAAGGTTTTGGTGTCGAATTATCTGGAAAACGTTTGGAATCTGCCGCTGTCACTAGAGCCAGAAAAATATTACAGGATACTACACAGCAGTTGGAAGGAGCTTATGAAACAGGATTGTTGTGGGCTGTAGATGATGTGAACTTACCTGATAGCTATAGCATGGCCGTACGCAGACTACGTGGAATAGAAAATAAAATGCGCAAAATAAATAAGATGGAGGAGTATGATCGAGCAGTAATGGATTTCGTGGAGAAAGGATACGCAGTTAAGCTATCAAAAGAAGAGGCCGCTATTATACATCCTTGCACATGGTACTTGCCGCATTTTGGAGTACACAATGTCAACAAGCCCAAAAAGATGCGGCTGGTGTTCGACGCTGCAGCTACAATTGATGGAGTCTCTCTGAATTCCAAACTTTTAAAAGGACCAGATGAGAATCCACCATTAACGAAAATATTGTTTCAGTTCCGCCAAGGAAAGATTGCTGTATGCGCCGACATCAAAGAAATGTTTCTGCAAGTCCGAGTTAGAGAACAGGATCAGCAGGCTCTTCGCTTCTTATGGAGACATGGAAACCAGGAAGAGGAAGTGGCAACATATAAGATGACTGCCATGATATTTGGAGCTGCTTGTTCGCCATGCTGCGCACAATACGTTAAAAACATAAACGCCCAAAATGCAAAGAAATATAGGGAAGCTGTTATAGATGCAATTGTATCAAAACATTACGCAGATGATTTTGTGGCAAGTTTTAATTCGGAATGCGAGGCTTATAATATCAGCAACGAGGTGAAAAATGTTCACAAAATGGCACATTTCGATCTCAGAGGATTTGTCTCTAATTCAATGGATGTGCGAAAAAGGCTGAACTGCACAGGACACGAAGTTCAAAATGCAACAGTCAAAATGGACTGTGAAAAGATTGACAAAAAACTAGGAATGCATTGGGATAGTAGCAGCGACGAGTTCATTTTTGATCTGCAGCTGAATCGCGTTGACAAGGACATTGTTAAAGCCCTAAAGTGCCCAACTAAACGACAATTGTTGAGTTAGGTAATGTCGGTATACGACCCTTTTGGAATGTTGGCAGATCTGATGGTACACGGCAAAGTATTTGTACAAGATGTTTGGCGTTCGGGAATAGATTGGAATGACATGTTGCCGGATTGTTTGTTTGAGCGTTTTAAGCAATGGGTTCGGCAATTGGAGAACGTTAAAAGCTTTAAAATGAGTAGATGTTATTCACTGAATTTCTTTGACCATGACACGCGGATCGAACTACATGTGTTTGTAGATGCGAGCGAGTTAGCATTCGCAGCGGTCGCTTTTTGGAGAATCGAATATAATGGCTTTATTGATACAAAATTTGTTCCAGGCAAGACGAAGTGTGCACCCTTAAAGATGCTTTCAGTGCCACGGCTCGAGCTTCAGGCAGCCGTATTAGGAACTCGCCAGCGAAACACAATTCTGTCTTGTCATGATATTAAGGTGCAGAGTACAACATTATGGTCGGACTCGATGACAGTGATTTCTTGGATAAACTCCGATCAGCGACAGTATAAACCGTTCGTAGCTCACCGCATAAGTGAAATCCTGGAAACAACGACTGAAAACGAATGGAGATGGGAGCCAACAAACTTGAACGCTGCCGATAAAGCTACGAAGGCATCTAATGGAATAAAATATTAAGCAGGAAACGTCTGGACTAAAGGACCGGAGTTTTTACTGCTAGAAAGGCAGTTTTGGCCTTCCTCAAATGTAATCGTCAACTCAACCGACGAGACGAGTGAACGAAAGAAGATCGTATTAATGGTGATGCAGAATTCCTTGATTGATGTAAATAAGTATTCAAACTATTTGTTTTTGAAACGCACCATGGGGTGGATAATAAGATTCATCAATCGCCTACGCCACCAGCACACGGACGAAATTCATGGAGAGCTTTCTTCGGACGAGTTACGGTGGGCGGAAATTGGCCTATGCAAGATAGCACAGAGACAAACATACAACCAGGAACTGACGGATTTAAATAATGGAGGTACAGTTGCGAAAGGCAGCACGATCTACTCGTTGTGTCCAACCATATCAACTGATGGCATTTTGGTGGTTGGCGGAAGGCTGGATTATGCCGCAGCCTTACCTGAATTGGCTCGGCGTCCTATAATCATGCACAATCGACATCCCTTGACCAACCTAATAATTAAATGGTATCATGAGATTTACCACCACCAAATCGAAGAATTGATTGTGAATGAAATAAGGCGTAAATTTTGGATAGTGCATTTGCGAAAGGCTGTAAAACGGGCTAAAGCAATTTGTCAGCAATGCAAAAATAACAAAGCAGTTTCGATACCGGCACAAATGGGGCAGTTGCCTAAAGATCGAGTAACTCCGTTCCAGCGTCCGTTTTCCTACATAGGATTAGACTATTTTGGGCCAATTATGGTTACGATAGGTCGCCGTCATGAGAAGAGATGGGTTGCTCTGTTCACGTGCCTCACAATAAGAGCAATGCACCTCGAACTGGCAGCAGATCTATCTACAGATGCATGCATACTATGCATTCGGAATTTTGTAAATCGACGAGGTGTACCAGTAAAAATTAGATCGGATATGGGCACCAACTTTGTTGGAGCAGACAACGAAATTAAAAATACAAACGATCTTTTTGATTGGGAAGCTATCAAATCAGAAACGGCAAACAAAGGCATCAAATGGGAGTTTAATTGTCCAGCTAACCCTAGCTCAGGTGGCTGCTGGGAGAGGTTAGTACGATCCACAAAACGAGTCTTAGCTGTCACTCTTAAACAACAAGCTCCTCAAGTAGAGACTCTAAGGAGTCTACTTATAGAAGCCGAAAATATTGTAAATAGTAGGCCACTAATGATCCAGAGCCATTAACTCCAAATCATTTTTTACTGGGAACGACAAATTCAACACAAACTCCTGGAGATGGTGGCAATTTCTGTTTCTATAAACAGTATCGAATTGCAAATCAACTTAAGCACAATTTTTGGCGACGATGGATAAGAGAGTATTTGCCAATACTAACCAGACGTACTAAATGGCTTGCCAGCACAAAGCCAATCAGCGTGGGCGATGTTGTCATAATCTGCGACAGCAACCAACCACGTGGAAAGTGGCAAAAAGGAATCATTATTCGAACAATACCAGCAAAGGATGGACAGATACGAATCGCCGAGGTGAAAACTTCGTCTGGAAAACTAAACCGACCCGTTTCAAAATTAGCAGTATTGGATGTGTTGGGTAAAATTCCAGACTAGTTTTACGTTGGGCGGGATGTTGCGAGTTCGTTTAAAAATAACTGCCAAGCCTTGCCGTATTGTTTTCTTATTCTAGTTCATACAACCATATGACACGATATATATATATATATATCGTATTAAATTTAGTATTTGTTATCGGTGGACGATAGAATCGAGCTGTCATGCGACCCTGCGATCGAGGGCAGTCTTCTTCGCAAAGTTTTCGCACGAAGCATATTAAAATAAATTGCTTTATTCCTACATTTATTCTTTAATTTGGTTATAAATGCTTATATTATTCTTTCGTGGAATCATATTAATAAACTTATTAAATTGGAGTAAAGAATTCTATTTTTGTGTTTGCGACGACGTATTCTGGTTGAAGTCAGAACACGTGTTCTTGTCAGCTTACTTATTATTATTGTACTCAGGGTGCCATCTTGGCCTTAAACTAAAATACCTTCATGGCTCATCAATACTAAAAAGATAACAAAGAATCAAATGATGTGGAGGAGTTAAATAGCTCCTTCACACTCCCTCCCTTCCTCGGGGTTGAGAAGCGTTATCGTCACCTGTCGTGACCTGTTGACGCTGTAGCGGAAGGTGTGGGGACCGATCTTCTTAAGATTTCGGACTCCCAATCGTGCGTCGGGTTGGCTGAGGTATGACCTCACGAAGTAGATGACTTGTGACGGCAGCTGACGGGGTTCCGGGCCGACTCGCCAATCCTCCGGTGCCGTGGTCCACTCTTCACCAGTTCCTGGGTGCTCATCAGGAGTTACTTCGGCCATTTGGTTGACCAGAACCTCGCCAACGGTTGGGTGCTCCTCCAATACTAGCATTAGCCAATCGGCAACCTCCCCATCGAGTGGCACGTGGGTGGCTATGCTATCCTCGTCGTCGTGTTCTTGGGTGATCTCAACCTGTGGCTCGCTGCTGGGCTCTACTGCTGCTTCTGTGTGTGTGTCGGGAGCTACCGAGGTAACATCGGACCAATTGCTCGCCCTCATGATCCCCTGGTCGTCCAGTGCCCATGACCCGTATGCTGGTGGCGGGCTGCATGGGTATGGTGGCGGGTAGCCCATATCGCCGTAGCGTACGGCGAGTCGATATGCCGCCGAGCTCATGGTGCTCGCTGTGGATCCCTCTGGTTTGGCAGCTATCGGGCTTTCCTGGCTCTCGGGGTACACCTCGCCCAGAGATCCCTCATCGATCGTGCCACCAATAAAAGTGGCTCCGGTACTTTGTTACTTTCCGGTTAGTTGTTTCTGTTGTCGTCGTCGCTGGTGTTGTTTTCGTCTGGATGGAATTCCTTGAGATCGGCCAGGCTCGCTGTTTTCCGTCGTCGCACAGTGGCGCCCGTAGAACAAGTCAAGTGTCAAAAATCAAAATTGCATGTGCCTCTAAAAATATTGAATGAACCTACTTTATAGGAAATTTTCCAGCGATTTTAAATCTGCAATCCATAATATAACCGGATTTTTTGTTTAGAAGATATAGCTTTTCAAAGTTGTCTGATTTTTTGTGTTACATAAAAATCACAATTTTAAGGTAATTTGGTCGGCTTTGAGATACAATATCTCAAAAACTAAGTTACGGATCGTCATCACTTTTGGTTCTATTGATAGATCTATTTATTAAGAAAAGAATAAAAAAAAATTATACTGTTTGCTTTGCGTTTGGCCAGGCAATTCAATATTTACCAACTATCCACTTTTTCACTATTTCTCAACTTTGATGGAAAATAAAAAAAATATATATCACATTATATCGGCTATTTTTTTAAATTAATTTCTTTGATTATTTCTCTATTAAATGCAAAAAGTTTCATGTGCCCGTTTTTGCCCCTTTTTTTTTAAATGTAAAAAAAGTCATAGGAAAAAAATGAGTTGCATGCATTTTTGGGCAATTTATGACATATAACCGTGAAAATTTTTTTTTTTTTTTTTTTTTTTTTTTTTTTTTTTTTTTTATTTTTTTTTTTTTTTTTTTTTTTTTTTTTACTTTTTTTTTTTATTTATTTAATTTCTTTCACTAAATTAAATTTAAATAAAAAAAAAAAAAAAAAAAAAACAAAATCACCACAAAAAAAAAAAAATTTAGGATTAAAATATAACAAACCACAAAAAGCAAACACCAATTTTTTAAATTTAAAAAAAAACCCAAAATAAATAAAAAAATTAAATAAAATAACTTTAATAATAAAAAAAAAAAAAAAAAAAATAAAATATAAAGAATAATAAATAAATTTTTTTATAAAGAAAAAAAAAAAATAAAAAATTTTAAAAAAATAAAATATAAAAAAAAATCACAAAAAATATAAAAATATACAAAAAAATTTAAAAAAAAAAACCCAAAATATAAAAAAAAAAAAGAATTATAAAATTTATAATTTATTATTATTTTAAAAAAATTTAAAAAAATATAAAAAGAAAAAAAAAAAATAATAAATAATTAATAAAAAAAAAAAAAAAAAAAAAAATTTTATAAAAAAAATTTATATTTTATATATATTTTATCTTTAATTTATTTAAATTATTTTTTATAAAAATAATTAAAAAAAAAAAAAAAAAAAAAAAAAAAAAAAAAAAAAATTATTTTATTATAATAATTTTAATTTAAAATTAAAAAAATAAAAAAAAAAAAAAAAAAAAAAAAAAATAAAAAAAAAATTTTTTTTCTTCCCTTTAAATTTTTTTTTTTTTAAAAAATTTTAAATTTTTAATAATAAAAAAGAGGAAAAAAAAAATGTAATATTATTTAAAACTTTTATTTATTGGTTAATTAATTTTTTTATTTTTTTTTTTTTATTTTTTTATTTTCTTTATTGGATCAAAAGTTATGATTGTAAATAAAAAAACTTAAAATGGCCCCACTGTGCGTCGTGCACTATCCGCATCAGTAGGGGTTGGATAGTTTTTAATAACATCATACATTTTATCATCTGGAAGGATGCCATGGTCTGTGCATTTATGCCCAAAGAACATTTCTCTGGGTTTAGTTTTAAATTGTGTTTTCTACACAAGTCAAAGATATTTGACAAATTTTTAAACATGTGTTGTTCTGAACAGCCAATGACTACTAAGTCATCCATGTAGAGAAATGCTTGGGATGGCTCAAGGCCAGAAAATGCGAGTGTCATCATCCGCATGAATGAGTTTGGTGCTACTTTAAGACCATATGGTAATCGCGTGAAGCGATAAGAACCGGAGTTTGTGGAAAATGATGTTATATTTCTAGATTTTTATTCTAGTTCTATTTGATGAAATCCTGACATAAGATCGAGACATGAAAAATATTTTGCTCGTCCTAATTGGTCTAGTATTTCTTCTATTCTTGGCAGTGGGTATTTGTCCGCTTAGAGTTTTTTATTTATTTGGCGGTAATCAACTACTAAACGCCATTTTTCTCCTTGGAATTAGGGAGAGATTTCTTGGGAACCAAGAGAAGTGGGCTATTATATTCTGAAATTGATGGTTCAACTATACCATCTTTTATCAACTTTTCGACCTGTCTGTTTATTTCTGGTTTTTCGGTTTCGGCATTTCTATAATTTTTTATGTAAACGGGTGTTCTATCTGATAATCTTAGTTTTTGTTTATAGAAATTATTCTGGGAAATGGGTTCTGATTCTAGACCAAATATTTCACTATACTTGGTACACAAATCAGTTAATTTTTCTTTGAATTGGTCAGGGAATGATAATTTATTTATGACTTCTTTTGTTCTATTGCTTGTATTGACAGTTTTTGATTCAATTTCATATTGTTCTAGTGATTCGAAAGTAATTTTTGGATCTTGGATTTTCAAGTGTTTATTGGTTGTATTTAGAATACGAATTATTGCGTTATTACCTGCTACTATGCTGTTAGCTATTAATACCCCAGGAGAAATTTCCTGGTTTGGTATTAATATTAATTTATATATAAATTATATATATTATTAATTTTTATACACGATACCGAAGGTAAAGAGTATATTGAGTTTGTGCAATGTCCGTCATGGTGTCCGTCCGTCTGTCCGTCTGTCCGTCCGTCCGTCCGTATGTTCGCAACTTTTTTCCACACCCTACAAGCTAGAGACTTGAAACTTTCCAATTCTCTTTATCTATGGTATAGTAAATTAAAGTGTAAAGATGGGGGCTCTACGATAACTGGGGGGGCTCAAAACCGATAAATCCACATATTTCGCACATCCTTACAGCTAGAACTACCAAATTTGGTAAGAAGATAGCTACTAGCAACCCCAAAAATACTGCATCAAAAATTTTGGAGCCACGTCCCCCCATTTCGCCCCCAGCCCCCCGCATTTTAAAGTCAAAAAACCTATATCTCCCACAGCTTTTGAGCTATAGCCACCAAATTTGGTGCCAAGATAGCTGATGATGACCCCCCAAAAACTGCATCAAAAGTTTGGATGCCACACCCACCGATACTGCCCTAGCCGCCCCCATCCAACCCAACGCTTCGTCAAAAACGGGAATGCGTGTATCTTCCAGAGTTGTGAAGCTAGAGCCACCAAATTTGGTGGGAAGATAGCTGGCAACGACTCCCAAAAATCTGCATGAAGGTTTTGGAGCCACGCCCACCCATTTTGCCCCCCTTTCCCCACCTTTTACAAACTTTTAGCTAGAGTCACCAAATTTGATATGAAGATAGCAACTGACATTCCACAAAGATCTGCATCACAAATTTGGATGCCACGCCCACCCATACGGCCCCCAGCCCCCCTTTCCCCACTTTTTGTAATTTTCGAGCTAGAGTCACCAAATTTGGTATGAAGATAGCAATTGACATTCCACATAGATCTGCATCAAAAATTTGGATGCCACGCCCACCCATACCGCCCCCAGACCCCCCTTTCCCCACCTTTTACATACTTTGAGCTAGAGTCACCAAATTTGGAAGGAAGATAGCTTGTGGCATCCCCATCTGCATCGGAAAATCTTTAAGGCAGCGTACACACCTGCCGCATCCGTACCCTTCTGCAATCAGGCTTCTTTTAACCGGTTTTAATACTGGTATCGAGGGTGCCGCAGTCGGTTGCGTCCGATTGCAACGTTTCCACTTGTTTTTGTATGGCTTTACGGGCCATACGCTAATTGGGCAGATGTTATTCCGCTCAATTTTACAATTTTAATTTTTTTAAATTAAATTTTATGCATCGCAGTGCATTTAAAAAAAATTTTATCGGTGGGCGCTCTTAGGGGCGCTGTCGGTTCACTACTCCGGGTCTAGCTTGTTGCGCTAGACGAGGCCGGTGCTGGCTGCACAGGCTGCTACTGCTTCTATTTTGGGGCACCGGTGCAGGCTGCACAGGTGTACTCACAATATGGTGAGTATAATGGTCCCTTGCAGTCATTCGGGCATGTCTTCCTTAAGGGTGGTATTGATTTCTCCTGGGGTGGTTGAGATTTGATTATTATTTTACTTATATTTGTTATTGCAGTGTAGGTGGTTGCGTTTGTTGGCTCTTGCTTTTTTCATTCTGCTAGTAAGGATTTGACGTGATCGAGCTCTGCGTGCAATTTCACAGATGTGCTCCACGGCAAATTTCCATTTAGCAGTTTGATAATTTTTGCTTCTCGGGCTCTTAGGCGTTTAACTACGCCGCCTCTTTTGCCACGCATACCACTCTACTTACTGCGTTCAATTTTCGTTGTTCTTGTGTTCATGTGTTGTAATGTTTATTTTTGTTTTCCCACGGTGTTGTAGAGAACTAGCAGACCGCTGTCCTCCACATTAATTACTCGTTCCGTGGATTTTAATTTAAATTTTATTTTTTTTTTATCACTTTCAGTTCAACTTCATTGTTCGTACATTGCAAACAATTCAAATCGTATTTTATTTATTTTTACTTTTTAGTTTCATTGTTCGTAAACACAGAGTTGCACAGTGTTTGATGTGAATAATAGTTTATTGCAGTGTGTTTTCACTGCGTTCGTTGTTCCTGTGGTTGTCGTTAGGGTGTTGTTGATCAGTTTTCATTGCTGCCGTTGTTGAAGTTGTAGCTTTTGTTGTTATTGGTGTAGCACCGCAGGACTCAGTCCTGTCACGGTCGCCATGTAATATTATATATTTTGTATAACATATTAGCTTCATTAATTAAAGTGAAACAAGCGTAACTTCAGGTCTTGACATTTATTCATTGAATGCTGATGAAAATGTTCTCTTAGGAACTAGCTTAGCTAAAAAGGCTGAGCGCTGCTTCGGCTGAGAAGCCAGCGTCGGAGCCGTACATAATGTATATAATATAAAGTATGTTTATTCGGTCGCCGACTGCAGCGACCGAGAGAGAGAGTGGTATGCGCACATACTGTTCTTTCAATTGCGCCGTTGGCTTATGCCAAATATGCTGACGCTGCGGTTCTCACGTATGCGTTGAAGACACTTAAGTGGAGGATCGCATTACTTGCGCTTAGACATTGTTGCGCTTATTTGTGACTTATGTCAACTATAGTAAACTGCAACTAAGTGTTACAGTGTTGTTATTATATGAGCATACTGCAGTATATGTGTATACTACATGATAATAATTGAAATTAATTATATTAAATATTATGTACCCCCTCTTAATTAATAAATATAAACATGATGAAATTAATAAGAAAATAATTTTTATTTTATTCAAGTATACGAGCCCTGACCACTATTAATTCGTACGACACGTTTTATGAGGTATACGCAATGTTTTATGGAATATATGGTCAAAGTATGGAATCAATGGAAAGGTCATTAAATTTCCGTTTGAATGATAAAGTACTGTTCTTAACCCATTAAGTACCCATTGAAAATTTTCAATTCTTGTAAAAGTCTACTTTTTAAACTTTTTCCCCTGGCTTAAACAAAAAATTTTTTTGATGCAAAAAGTTACTTCAAACAATTCTAATAGTGTCTGAAAAAATTTTTTTCAAAAATCTCTTCCCATATATTTTTTATGATTGTTTTAAAATTGCTAAAAACTACTATTTTGTATGAAAAGTGGGCACTTTTGGTACAAAATAGTCGTTTTTAGCAATTTTAAAACAATCATAAAAAATATATGGGAAGAGATTTTTGAAAAAATTTTTTTTTTCAGACACTATTAGAATTGTTTGAAGTAACTTTTTGCATCAACAAATTTTTTGTTTAAGCCAGGGGAAAAAGTTTAAAAAGTAGACTTTTACGAGAATTGAAAATTTTCAATGGGTACTTAATGGGCTAAGAACAGTACTTTATCATTCAAACGGAAATTTAATGACCTTTCCATTGATTCCATACTTTGACCATATATTCCATAAAACATTGCGTATACCTCATAAAACGTTACGAATTAAGTGGTCAGGGCTAAGCATAAACATTTTCATTTTCAGATACCTCAAACTGAGAGTTTAAGATCTAAGATAAGAAATAATTTAAGCAAATTATTTAGTGCACATTGCTTTACTATTTTCTTGTGTATTCAACAATTTGTAAAGAAGTTTGGATATTGCGCTAAGCTCTGTTCAAGATTTACATCTATTATTTTTGTGTAAAAATTTACTTAAGAACTCTTTTTTAACTCTTCCTCTTACTATTACAGTTGCGTAACTATTCAAAGGTTTTAGTATTTCGCCAAGACTTAGATAAGAGATGCCACCTTCAGACCAATCTAAGCCGTCCACTTACTGTTTGGTTATCTTTAAGGTTTTCCTAGTCACTTCATCCAGCTCCCTCATGTGGTAGGGTGGTTTAAAGTGAAAAAAAATTGGGTGTGACGTACCCAGCTTGCATAAATGCCAACTCTTTGACAAATATCTGTCTTTCGTTTCCAAATACATATTGAAAGTCAACTAAAATACATGAGCTTCTATCTAGAATAACTATTTTACCTCTAGCGTTAATGATGTACTGAGAAATTAAACAAAAATCAATACCTTAAATATTATGGTTTATCTTATTTTGCGTTTAGTTTGAAAAAGCAGATAAGAGAGGATGGATACGCTTCACTGGAAAAAAACGAAAAATTCATGGAAAATTCAAGATCATGAAATAATTTTTGGATTTGAGTATTTGTTAGTCTAGAGCTTAAACTAAAGTGTGGGTTTTCTACGACTAGAGATTTCACACTTATGGTTTGGCTGCAGCAACATAAACGTAACTTTTTTTTGCAAAAAGAGGAGTGGATTCAATTATTAACTTTTAAGTAGTACATCCAAATGAAACTGGAACACTTTGACTTCTTAATGCCAGATACAATAATTGAACATCCAATGCTTGAGACCGTTAAGTGTCATTTTAAAATTCGAAAATCAGATAGGCAACGAATATTAATACTCAATCAGTATGGTAATAGAGTTGAATTTGATAGCGAATCATGGAGGACGCTTATAAGATTAGGAATTTTTTAACAACATTTTTGTGTTGGAACACATTATTGAAAAATCAAATAAAAAATATACATTATAACTATATTATTCCAAAGTGTGTAGAGAAGCGTAAATATAGTATACAACTTTCAGATTTAGATGCAACTTATGATTATGAGTCAGAAATTGATCTTACTCGGCTATTGTTTGAAATTTCAAAAAAGATGGGTCAAGAAATAATACGGGATGTTAATACTTTTAGGACGCAATTTCATCAGAATGTGAAACTAAATAATAAATGAAATGCTTTGAGGAAAGTTAAAATAATCATTTAAGTCAGTCTTTAATAAACGTTTGCCGAGTATACTACAAAATGGAGCTGACTTCTAACTTTGGATTTAAAACAATTGTCAAGAAAATCGATGATTTTTTAAATGAATTTGAGGAAATGATTTTTCCTGAACATCATGAATTGCTTGAAGAATATCGAGAATTTTTCTTGGCGTACAAAAACTGCGATCTAGCTACATCCAAATTTGGCGAGCATCTTTCAGCGTGCAGCTGGTCATCCGATTTAACTACAGAGGGAGTCCACACATGTGGATGCTTTTACTATAGCATGCGTCTGACCGGGCTAGAACGCCTAATGGCAAAATATAAAAATTTAAACAAAAGAATTAACAAACAACGTTTAAGTCAGTAAGGCGTAAAATGTATGAATACTAGATTTAAAAATAAATATTAAATAGCATACATAGAAAAATGAATAATAAATAAACTACACAACTTAAACCAAACTATCTCTTTTATGCGTTTAAGATATAAGATTTTCCTAGCACTTGACCAAAATAAAAACAGGTATATATAATTTATATATATATAATATCAAAGGATAGAAAGGGATGGTGCTAAATATTTAAATATCAAGCCCAAAGGAATGGAAAATAGTATTCATCTTAAGGATGGTGGGGACCAATAAAAATCGTATAAGGGGCGTGGCTTATTAAATTAATACAAGCAGGATCACTGGGCGTGGCTAATTAAATGAATACAAGCATTATCACTTTCCCCCTCTAACACACATTCTCCTTCTAACACTTTCCCCCTATAACTCTTTCCCTCTCTAACACACATTCTCCTTCTAGCACTTTCCCCCTCTAGCTCTTTCCCACTCTAACATACATTCTCCTTCTAACACTTTCTCTCCTAACTCTTTCCCCCTCTAACACATTTGAATCTTAAGCTACAAGTATCAATACTCTTGTTTAGAAGCAATGTATTGATTTTGCCGCTGCTGCTGCTGGTGCTGCTGCTGCGTAGGAAAATTCCCATCCCTTGTTCACAGAACCCCACGAATCTTTATGTTCTTGTTGTTGTTGCTGTTGACCATAACAATGCAACGTACATCGAACAAGCGTTCGCTTTTCTCTATTCTCTATCCTTTCTTCGATTGTATACTGCTACTCATGACAATAAACATTCATTTTTTGACGTGCATTGCAGGTTGACAATGCAACGCACGTCAAAGAGGCGCTCTCTCGACTCCAGATCCTTTGATCACTGCTACTCATGACCATAAACATTCATTCTTTGACGTGTGTTGCAGGTTTACAATGGGGATTCTACGACACAAAGGATGCCGACAATTTATGACCCATTAAATTTTATGACCCTTTTATCGCCCCCTTGTTTTTTGACCCTTTTTTTTTGACCCCTTGATTTTTGTCCCCTACAATATTATAATTTATGACCCTTTTTTCCCATGATCGTGCCCGCTTTAATTAGACCAGGGTGGAGAACAAAGGATTGACATTCCTAGGCCACAACTTTATCAACAGCATCTGTAAGAATCAGTGATCATGGGATTTGGAGTCAAGTGCGCGCCTGTTAAACCTGCGTTGCATTATACACCTGCAAGCAAGCCACAATCATAGATGGCATTCTTAAGGACATCAACAACAAGATTCTTGAGAAGCAGTGATGAGAGGAACAGATTTGACTATTTACCTAACTAGTGTTAGAGTCGAGAGGGCGCGTACTTGGCTATTTACCTAACTAGCGTTAGAGTCGAGAGGGCGCGTATTTGACGTGCGTTGCATTGTAAACCTGTTTATGGTCATGAGGTGCAGTGTGCAAAGGAAGAAAGGATAGAGAATAGAGAAAAGCGAGCGCTTGTGTAACGTGCGTTACATTGTTAACCTGAAAGCAAGCAATAATGAATGAATGTTTATGGTCATGAGTAGTAGTGATCAAAGGATCTGGAATCGAGAGGGCGCCTCTTTGACGTGCGTGGCATTGTAAACCTATAACACACGTCAAAAAATGAATGTTTATGGTTGTGATAACCAGTGATCAAAGGAAGAGAATAGAGAAAAGCGAACGCTTGTTCGATGTACTGGGGTTCTGCGAACAAGAGATGGGAATTTTCCTACGCAGCAGCAGCAGCAGCGGCAGGATCAATACATTGCTTCTAATCAAGAGTATTGATACTTGTAGCTTAATATTCAAATGTGTTAGAGGGGGAAAGAGTTATAGGGGGAAAGTGTTAGAAGGAGAATGTGTGTTAGAGGGGGAAAGAGTTATAGGGGGAAAGTGTTAGAAGGAGAATGTGTGTTAGAGGGGGAAAGTGATAATGCTTGTGTTAATTTAATAAGCCACGCCCAGTGATCCTGCTTGTATTAATTTAATAAGCCACGCCCCTTATACGATTTTTAATGGTCCCCACCATCCTTAAGATGAATACTATTTTCCATTCCTTTGGGCTTGATATTTAAATATTTAGCACCATCCCTTTCTATCCTTTGATATTATATATATATATATTATATATACCTGTTTTTATTTTGGTCAAGTGCTAGGAAAATCTTATATCCTGCATTGACTTCAAAATTAAAAAAAAAAGAGATAGTTTGGTTTAAGTTGTGTAGTTTATTTATTATTCATCTTTCTATGTATGCTATTTAATATTTATTTTTAAATCTAGTATTCATACATTTTATGCCTTACTGACTTAAACGTTGTTTGTTAATTCTTTTGTTTAAATTTTTATATTTTGCCATTAGGCGTTCTAGCCTTGTCAGACGCATGCTGTAGTAAAAGCATCCACATGTGTCGACTCCCTCTGTAGTTAAATCGGATGACAAATTCTCGATATTCTTCAAGCAATTCATGATGTTCAGGAAAACTCATTTCCTCAAATTCTTTTAAAAATTCATCGATTTTCTTGACGATTGTTTTAAATCCAAAGTTAGAATTCAGCTCCATTTTGTAGTATACTCGACAAACGTTTATTAAAGACTGATTTGAATGATTATTTTCACTTCCCTCAAAGCATTTCATTTATTATTTAGTTTCACTTTCTGATGAAATTGCGTCCTAAATGTATTATCATCTCTTTTTATTTCTTTACCCATCTTTTTTGAAATTTCAAACAATAGCCGAGTAAGATCAATTTCTGACTCATAATCATAAGTTGCTTCTAAATCTGAAAGTTGTATACTATATTTAAGCTTCTCTACACACTTTGGAATAATATAGTTATAATATATATGCTTTATTTGATTTTTCAATCTTATAAGCGTCCTCCATGAGTCGCTATCAAATTCAACTCTATTACCATACTGATTGAGTATTAATATTCGTTGCCTATCTGATTTTCGAATTTTAAAATGACACTTAACGGTCTCAAGCATTGGATGTTCAATTATTGTATCTGGCATTAAGAAGTCAAAGTGTTCCAGTTTCATTTGGATGTACTACTTAAAAGTTAATAATTGAATCCACTCCTCTTTTGCAATCCAATAAAGTTACGTTTATGTTGCTGCAGCCAAACCATAAGTGTGAAATCTCTAGTCGTAGAAAACCCACACTTTAGTTTAAGCTCTAGACTAACAAATACTCAAATCCAAAAATTATTTCATGATCTTGAATTTTCCATGAATTTTTCGTTTTTTTCAAGTGAAGCGTATCCATCCTCTCTTATCTACTTTTTCAAACTAAACGCAAAATAAGATAAACCATAATATTTAAGGTATTGATTTTTATATAATTTCTCAGTACATCATTAACGCTAGAGGAAAAATGGTTATTCTAGATAGAAACTCGTGTATTTTAGTTGACTTTCAATATGTATTTGGAAACGAAAGACAGATGTTTGTCAAAGAGTTGGCATTTATGCAAGCTGGGTCCGTCACACCCAATTTTTTTCACTTTAAACCACCCTACCACATGAGGGAGCTGGATGATGTGACTAGGAAAACCTTAAAGATAACCAAACAGTATGTGGACGGCTTAGATTGGTCTGAAGGTGACATCTCTTATATAAGTCTTGGCGAAATACTAAAGCCATTGAATAGTTACGCAACTGTAATAGTAAGAGGAAGAGCTAAAAAGAGTTCATAAGTAAATTTTTACACACAAAAATAATAGATGTAAATCTTGAACAGAGCTTAGCGCAATATCCAAACTTCTTTACAAATTGTAGAATACACAAAGAAATAGTAAATCAATGTGCACTAAATAATTTGCTTAGATTATTTCTTATCTTAGAAAACTCTCAATTTGAGGAATCTGAAAATGAAAATGTTTATGCTAGTATACTTGAATAAAATAAAAATTATTTTCTTATTAATTTCATAATGTTTCTATTTATTATTTAATTAAGAGAGGGTACATAATATTTAATATAATTAATTTCAATGATTACCAACTACAACATGATTCTATATTAAATTGGTTTTAAACGATGCGTTGAACTATTCCAGTCAAAGGTGAATACTCTGCTAATCGATCATGCATAAGCAGACAATATACCTTAGTATTTTTTACACTAACAGTTCCTAAATCGATCGAAACTCTTACATCGATTGGCCCCGTTTTAACTGTTTCATTCTGATGTGACAAGTCTACAACAACCATTGGTGCTTTCTCTTTAAACTCTATAGGTGTTAGTAATGGCTCAGATTCCTTCATATAGTAGCTTGCTTGAGATCCTGTATACATATCATATAAGCTTGCGTATCGTTCATGCTTAAAATTAATGTTCATGTCATCGTTCGGAAAGTTCTCCGAGTTAAGATACACTTTTAAATTCCTCAAATGATTATGTGTTAGTTTATCATCCACTACAAAAGCTATTATCGCAAATCGAGGGCGTTCCAAACATGTTGTGTGCCTTCGGATAATGTTGGGTTCAGATAACAATCCCAACTGCGGAATGCAAGTGGAAGTGAGCCTCCACTCTTAGTCAGACTAAACATTTGTAATTTCTTTTCATCACTCAGAGTTACATGTGGTATTTTCCATACAATGTTAGAAATATTTAGCTTATACTCCTTAGTTCCAATTTTAGTGTAGTATACATCTTCCATATTTTTAGTCATGAGTAATATCAATTCATGTTTACAATTTAGTAAGACCTTGTTATAATCTTCAGCAAATCCAAGTAAGTATTTAAGATGTATAGAAAAATTAAAGTATCCGTTCGACAGCTCTCTATCATTTTCATTGAACCAGCCAGAATTCTCTAACATGCAGCTCTCCGTTTTGTTTAAGGAAGCGTAGTTTTTTAAGGTTGTTGAAATACCAACAAATCGAGTACGGTCGATTTCAATTCCATTTAATTCATAACGAACCTCGTCAAAGAGATAACTCTTACAATTGTTTTTAAGTTTTCCATCTATAGCAAGCGAGTTATCCGCCAAACAAATTGTGCCCTCAACATAAATAAAACTCTCACAAGGCAATACATATAAGTCCTGATTCTGAATAGTAATCCTAACTTCATCATTGCTTTTAAATGCTTGTAGATAGGGAGAGTAACTATGATATTCTTTCTTGATTATACTCTCATCCGAATAGGCTTTCTCTCGAACATTCAATACACAACTCATTATTTTTTTATTTTTAGACCCAGAGATTTTAAAAATAATTTGTTCTCAGGTGTTAGTACTTTTTCGTCGACCTGTATCCTTCTGTAGTAGAACTCAAAGTGCTCGCTGGGGGTGGATAGCGCACGTTTTTATTAAATAATCATTATCGGCGCCTCAAGTGTAAGCGAAGTGTCACAACCTCTTTTCTTAAATTAACCAAGTTTCCGTTCTGATCAACGATCCGTGTTATTAATGACTGTATCTCGCTCGTATTAACTGGCAAATAAATAAGATTATTTGGTTTCTCACTCAATTTATAGCCTGGCGGAACGTTGAGTGCAAACTCATGCAGAGCATGACTTGATACCTCATTTACATATGAACCGCTTACAATGTTACATTCCAGACGAATCGTATTTACTTTTAAAATGTCAACAGGTTGATCTGATATATGCGTTGCATTTGGTTTTAGTTCTCTTTTATTAAATCCAAATAATTGGGCGATAGAACACTCTTTGTTAAAATATATTGAATCTTTTTTAGATGAAATCACTACTTGAAGGGTATTATTATTGCTCTCGATTAGCGGGTGCTTTAATTCATTGGGCTTTATTTTCTTCATTTTCTCTTTAATAAATTCACTTATATTACTAAGCTCATATGATCCCACGGTATCTCAAAAATATGCTCCCCAATATGGAATAAATTATTATCGTAGTCCACATTTGGGACCGAGTTATAAATATGAAAATCAATTAGTGCACATTCATAGCTCCCACTTAATTCTATGGGAGGATGATAATTAGCTATTAAAATCGAGTTGTTACCCGTCAACGTTAGTGTTGTTGCCATTTCGAAAGATTATTGATAAGTGAATTTATAGTACTAGTTTCTTGTATTTTATTATATTTTAAATTTGAATAAAAGCAGCAAATAATAAAAATCCATATATTTCTCTCCAACAAAATTGACAAATATTCTTAAATGAGTCAAGCGTAATATCCACGCCCACATGATCCTGGTAGACATGTTTCATATTTACTTCATCCTGTCTAAACATAATAATAAGGTTTGCATTATCACGCACAAGATGTTTTGGGATGCGTGTATACGTTTGACACAAATAGAACGCATCTATATTTTTATGTCTGCCCATGCAGGAGTATGCTCGTATATTATCCTGTTTTTCACATGCTACGTCATCAAAAATCATAATAGAGTTTTTTTTGGCATCGCTGGGTGCAACAACATTTTCACTTTCAGAAAATGTAAAATAACCCATTCCTTTTATTGGTTTAATAAGTGTTTTTAAGTATTCATATTTAGGTTGATATAATGACTTTGAATATAAGTAAATATTCTCAAACTTTAATCCGTTAGGGCTTTCAATCAAACTAATCATAACATTGGTTTTCCCGCAATTTGAAGGTCCGACAATTAGAGCTCTTATTGAATTGGGTAACAAGCTACTATGTCTAAGTGGTTTGACATCACCACTTTTACAATCGATATTTTTTAGTTCTGTGTCATTTTTATGTTTAATTAAACGCATATTAATCTAACTTTTTTGAGTAGATCGTTACTTGCTAAAATCTCATTGAAGAATAAACAACAAATAAAATGGTGTTGCGCTTTTATAAAACTACTAGTAACAAACCACCACTCTACCTAGGAAGAGGTATTGTTAATAAAATAATAAACTCCCTACCAGTTGAGCTGCACATACCGGGATATCAGTTTTGTGGTCCAGGAACAAAGCTTAAAGCTCGTCTAGCACGTGGTGACAAAGGAATAAATCCCTTGCATGCCGCTTGTAGAGAGCACGATATAGCCTATTCTAAATATAAAGATCTGAAAAATCGTCATAAAGCTGACACAATACTAGCTGATAGAGCGTGGGAGCGTGTAAAAGCATCTGATAGTACTCTCGGTGAAAAATCCTCTGCATATTTCGTAACAAACGCAATGAAAGCAAAGAAAAAATTTGGTATGGGACTTCCACAAAAGCAAAAGAAACGAAAACCATGTAAAAATAAAAAGAAATTTATGACTCTTGTTCGAGACGCAACACGAGTGTTAAAGGAAGAAAAACCACTTGACATTGAAACTGCGATTATAGTAGCCCGAAAATACTGTTGTTATTCCTAGAGTAATCAACGTTCCTAAAATTGGAGGTTTTTTACCACTTGTACCAATCTTGAAAGCGCTCAGTGTATTAGGAGGAATGGCATCTGGTGGAGCAGCTATTGCTAAAAGCATTAATAATGCTAAGAATGCTAAAAAACAGCTAGAAGAGAATAAACGTCATAATAGAAAAATGGAGGCCATTGGACTCTATTTAAAACCGTACCAAAAAGGATTTGGTATAACCACAAATAAAAAAATTAATTTTTTATAAATGAGCTACCCAATAAACCGCTTTCGAACATTGATATTATAAACTTCGCACGCAAACATATTCCACATTTTAGAGGGGTTTATATGAGAAACTCATTACCGAAAAATGTAAGAAAAAGAGAATGCGGCATCGTTAACTTGGACTCGTCAACCGGAGCTGGAACTCATTGGGTAGCTTACTATAAGGCTGATGAGGAATGCAGATATTTTGATTGTTTTGGAAATTTACCACCCCCTATAGAACTTATAAGATATTTGGGAGAGAACATTCAATACAATTATAATCAAGTACAACGATTTGGTACTTTTAACTGCGGTCATTTATGTCTTAAGTTTTTAATGCTCACCGCAAAATCTTTTTAAAATAATTTGTATTTTAATCAAAATAAATACTTTACAAATTTTATTATTTTTGAGTATATATATATATAAATATTGTCTGTAAACTATCTCAGTTTGTTTGGAGTAACTGATTAGTTCACATATAGCAGGCCCCCTGAAAACCAAAAACATCAAAAATAACAGCAAAACAACAAGCTGTATCTGAAAAACATAAAAAAATAACAGCAAAAAAACACCTTGTTTCTGAAAAACAAAAAAAAAAAACAACAAAACAAGAAGCTGTTTCAGAAAAAAAAAAAAAATAACAGCAAAAAAACACCTTGTATCTGAAAAAAAAAAAAAATCAAAAATAACAGCAAAACAACAAGCTGTTATTAAAACCATCCTTTTTACGCTCGCTGATCAAGTTTATTGGTTTACTATCATAAATAAATTATAATGAATGAGCATATACTAAAGGAGCTAACAAAAACAAGAAACGCGCTTAAAAGAAAATTTCGAAGTATTAAATTAGGTAAAGCCGCAAATGAATACCAGTTGGAGGAAACATTTAAGCCGATAACAGAACCACTCAAAAAGATTATTAAAGAAATAGGGAAATTAAGCCATATCCCAGAATCAAAAAAGAAGAAAAAGATAAAAGTGTAAATGAGGTGGCAGAGAATGGAAATAATACTAGTGCATTTTATGACGCAATAGATGGGGAGATTGATCAAAAACAGTCATTTCATGATTCGCTTATATCGAGTGAACAAAGCTATATTAACTCCGCTACAGTAGGCAATAAAGATTATAACCAGTCAAATGTAGTAAGTGATGATAGTTTTAATCATAGTCTAAATGAGTTAGAGCGAGAGGGACAGTTAGATAAAGCATTTGGACCAACTAAAAATAAAGGAGAAACTAAATTAGGCAGCTCTAAAATAAACGTAAACAACAAAAGGCTTGAACTGGAAACGGGTGAAAAGTGGAATCTTACTCCTGGATTGTATTCTTTAATCTTTTTAAAAAATCCACATGCTTATAACCAATTGGATCTGGATACATATAAGGAAATCTTGTCAAAAACAAATGCTCATAGAAGAAATCATCAGCCTAATGAACCACTAAAGGGTAATCGCTCCAAAAACTATACTGATATAATAAAAAAACTTTTCCCGAAAGTTGTTGAGCCAAGTGCAGTGTCTACACCTTTGAATAATAAAAAATCTACACATAAAGGCGGAACTCTTATGATGCTCAACAAACATAAACCAAATTATGTATACTGAGATAATCCTAATGAATTTGTAAATAGACTTAAGCTTTTGATCGCTTCACAGGCAGCTGGTAACAGTAGTCATAATAATGAAATTGTAACGATAATTGAAGAGTTGCGAGAGGCAAACATAATTTTTTAATAAATATGATATACACTCATTAAATATTCTTATTATTAATATGTCTCTTAACAAGTTTGGTCATTTCTCGAACGATAAAGAACGCTCAGACAAGTTGAAATGGGGGATTGAAGCTGTGAGTGGGATTCATATTGATGAGGATGGTAACCTAAATGCCCAAAACAAACGCATTAAAAATTCAATCAGTCCCATAAATAACGATGATTTGGTAATCAAAGAATACGTTGATGTTGAAGTATTTGAATTAAAAAAAGTCAAACGGCTTATATTACTCAGTTAGTTGAACAAAGAAATAATAAGTTAAAGGATATGGAAAGCAAAATGAATGAAATAACTAACGAAGTAACTAAGTTATTAGATGATGTTAACAAAGTTAGCAATGAAATCATTTCAAGAATAAACAGTAATAATGAGTTTGTAAGCAAGCAGTTACATCAAGAAAAAAACCAATTGTGAAATCAGATCGCTGTTAAGTCAATATGAGTCTAGATAAGTTTGGACACTACTCAAGCGATAGGAAGCATTTGGAGTATTTACACAGAAATGGAAAAAGATTCGTGGGTTTAATCGTTGAAGAGGATGGAAATTTAAATATACAGAAAAAACGAATCAGATGTTGTATACAACCGCAGGAGGCGAATGACTTGGTTATAAAAGAATACGTTGATCGAGTATTAATTCTAGTGAAAAATGATATAGAGCACACCATCTCATTATTATTAATAAGAGAGAGAAACCAAAAAATTGATCTATTTCAAGAGAACTTAAACAATACCCCTACGTCACAAAAACGAAAGAAAAATATTAATTAATAAAAATGATATATAAGTAAATACAATTTATCAAAACCCGTTAAATGCTGATTGACCCCCAACACGGTTGGTTATATCTTATGTGATTATTACTGTTGATGCCAGAAAAGGTAACCGACTCAGAACCATGACGCATAACAAACATTTTACTTATATATTGAGTTTTCAAATATACCGTTGAAGTTTCTGTTAACACTAACAGAGCTTCAACAGTTGGTTCTGGGCGCGGTTACTAGTCCCAATTTCATACTTGAGAAACACAGACGTGTCTACGCTTAATCCTACCAGATCTACAATTACTACAATTAAATTAACAATTACTACAATTAACAAACAAAACTGGATATAAAACTACATATGTCCAACAACACACACGCTGAATAAAATCACTACACATTACAACATCACCACTTGTGTCTTATCATTTTGGAGCCTCCGCTACAAAACATTGGTCCTTCGAGCCGGATATCCTTCTGCACTCGCCCCAGCTAGTTCCTCGGTGAAAAAAGATAAGTAATACACATTAATTTTCTATTTTCAACTGTGTAAAAATTGTTCGTACATACCGGCATCCCAAGTCCGCCATATTGCAACATACATATATTTCCATATACAGTGACTCACAGCTTAAATGACCACACAAAATTTCTTTTGGAACACAGTAATTTTTGCAGACGAGTCCAAATTCAACCTTTTTGGGTCGAACGAGTGATATTTTGTGTGGTTACAGCCCATCACTGAGCTGGATCCAAAAAACGTAAAAGCAACAGTTAAGCATGGCGGAGGAAGTGTGATGGTAAGGGCATGTATGTCGGCAGCCGGCGTCGGAAACTTTGCGTTTTTTGAGTCAATGATGGATAAGACTATGTACCTCAATATTCTTAAAGAAAACTTGCTCCAAAGCGCCGAAAAGTTAGGAATCTGACGTGATTTTCGGTTCTACCACGACAACGACCCCAAACATACGTCCGGAATAGTGCAGTCCTGGCTTACCTGGAAATGCCCCCAAGTCATGATTCCTCCGGCCCAGTCTCCAGATTTAAATGTTATTGAAAATTTGTGGACTATGCTGGAGAACAACATCCGGAATCATCGGATTTCCAGCAAATATGACCTTAAAAATGCTCTGCAGGAGGAATGGAGCAAAATATGCCCGGGAACCACTCGGAAGCTGGTCTCTTCGATGAATAATAGGTTAAGGGTTGTTGTAAAGGTTAAGGGATCACATACTAAGTACTAAAATCCTTATTTAACCTTTTATTCGGCAAAAATATAACTGGTTTGTGTCTGCATCTTTTAAGCTGTGACCTATATTTAAGATGTATTTTTAGTTTTTAGTGTATATATAAAACTTAGCAATATTTTAGAAACAAATAAAGTTCCTTTTTTAAATGTGACATAGCATAAAACAAATTGGCGTTTAAACATTTTTCGTTTTTCCTCTAGTTTAAAATATAAAGCACCTTAAACTTTTTATTTGACACTGCATCATTTAAGCTGTGAGTCACTGTATATATGTTGTATGTATGTAATTCCGATCTGTCCAAAAAACTGTGAACAATTTTCCAAGTCCGCACAAATATCCTACATAGAACAACATATGTTAAAACTCAAATATAGTTGAATATATTTATTAGCATATGCCGGTACTTACTAGTGCCAATTCCATTGTTCCGTGCAAAGCAAAAATATATGTATGTACATACATACATCCACACCTACCACGACTGAATAATATTGTGTCCTAAATATTATTCAGTAAATCCGCTACAACAATTCACTCTCGTCCTTGTGCTCAAGTGTTATAATTAACATAATTTATTTACACACTTTTTGCACGCAACCCAACGTAAACAAAGCCGCCGGCAATCCGCCAGCAGTCCAACATACCTGCATATGTGCACAAAATTGATGTGCGCATAAAATACAATAAAAAAAACCATCAAACAATATTCTAATTCTTAATACAATCGTTTTATTTCATTGGTAAAAACATTTATCATTAACAAATTAACAAACACATTAGTTGCACAAAACAAAAACATACACAAAGGGCCGCTGGCAATCCGCCAATAGTACGACATACATATGTATAAATGTATCCACACAGAAAATTGTGCGCACAACAAACACAATAAAGGTTAATCGCGTTACATTTTTCTTAAACGCTGCCTTATTATTAACCTTATTTATACAATAAATAATAAACTTCTTATCACGACACAACTTCTGCTGCAATAGGTAAACAAGCAAATTATCGATAGTTTGGTTACAATCGATCGCGCATCATCTTAATGACACATCTACACTGGTGATCAGTGCTGCCAATTCCGCTTTTTTTTTTTTTCGTCAGATCTGGCTTTTTTTTTTCAAAACGCGATTGCAAAAAAAAAAAACTTGCATGCAACCAGCTGCGCTCCAAGCAACTTCTACCAACATATATGTGCTGCAACATCGGTATTAAGTAAAATCCATTAATAAATAAATAAAAAAAAAGGAATAAAATATGTTTCTTATTATTATTTTTTTTATACCCTACATATATAAATATTTTATGGTATATCTCTTTGTGCGTGCAACTTATTGATTTTTTTTTTTTTTTTTGTTATTACCACTCCGGTGTTCCAATAACAGATCTAAAAAAAAATTGTAATAAATAATCCTAAAGCCTAGTATGTTCACTGGGTCCAAAGGGACTGATAAGAAGGCAAATCCAAAAGCAAAGTTTCCGGTTCCACAAATCGACCGTCGTCATTCCATCTCGTCCGCTCCATCAGGTTCGAGAAAATCGACTGGTGTTCCGAAAAACCCACTACAGCAAGGTGAAAAACCTAAACTAAATCCTATTTCGCGCTCGAAAAAGGATCCTTTGGTGTCACCCGCATCAACATCATCGCGATTTCCAAGCGCACTTCCGAAAAGGGATTTAAGTTCCAAATTTGCGCAGCGTAATCCGATAAAGACCAGGTCCGTACAAAGAAGCCACACAATGTCTTTGACAAGTTTCATTTCCGTCACCGACAAACTTATCCAGTTTGAGGCTCGCGTGATCACTCCCGCATCCGAAGATGACAATATCTTCACTTACGAGATTCGCCGCGATCGGCTGCAATCGTTTTGGGAGAAAGTTGAGACGGAATATGCATTGTGTTCCAGCGCACTTAGACAGGACGGAAGCAATGAGGATATTATTGCCATGGAGGCGAAATATGATCACTGCTACTCGATATACGAGAAATGTCTTGCGCGCCTGAAGGGTCAAATTAAGAATGCGTCTGCGTCCGAAAGGGTTGAAATACCTACTCCGTTGCCCTTCTCCGGGGGCTGCCGTCTCCCTCCGTGTGACACAGAGGTGTTTCATGGAGACTACCTCCGCTGGCCGACGTTCCGCGATCTGTTTTCCGCAATTTATGTCAACAATCCGAGGTTGACTCCGGTTGAGAAATTGTACCATCTCAACTCCAAGACAGCGGGTGAGGCCAATGAGATAATCGCCAAGTTCCCGCTTACCAACGATGGTTTTGCGACTGCGTGGGCAGCACTTTGCGAGCGCTACGAAAATAAGAGGCTGCTTGTCACCAGCCAACTAAAAATTTTTTTAACCTGTCCCCGGTTAACCACGAATCTGGTGCAGCAATCAAGGAGCTCCAAAGTACCATCCAACGTTGCTTGACGGCGCTAGAGCATTCCGATATCGACGCGTCTTCCCCGTTCGCAGATTGTATTCTAGTCTTTCTGTGTTCGTCAAAGCTGCCAAAACTCACACTTTCCTTTTGAGAACAGTCCATTTCCAACAAATCAGAAATTCCAGCGTGGCACGATTTAACATAGCGCTGCCAGACTGTTAACTCTGGCAGCGGTTACATAGCGCACTTGACTAGTAAATAGCTCTTGAAAATTTGAATTTAATTTTGCAAAAGAGACTGACATATTTAAAATTAATTAATTTAACACATTGTTAAAGAATGATTTTAAAAGAAATTAACTCGGAAACTAGCTCCTGCGTAGCAATTTATTATATGTTTGATATTGATTGTTAAACGTCTAAGTCGAGGTCAATTTCTGTTCATGTAATTTGCTCACCTTAGAGTAAGAAAATGAATATTTAATAAAATAGGCCGTGTACAATTGTTAGCCGGGCGTCACTGTGTGAGCACGCGTCGTCGCGCAGAGCCAAGCCCGAATGCAAAGCGAAGCAAAGCGATGTGAAAACACTCACACACATACAACGAAAAAAAAAAAGACTCTTCATTTTCACTCAATATATAAGTTAACACCCTGCATGCCAAAGTCTCGACAAGTAGGCAGACAGCCAAGACACATCAACAACTTGGCTGATGAGACTCAACAACAACAACATAAGCAGTCACCATATCACGCGCAGACACAGGTTGCGCAAGAAGCCACGAGCGCTGACCAAACATTAGCAGCGGCTCACCGTGGGACAGGCGGATGCAACCGGACACCCTCATACTGCAACGTTCTACAGGCGCGAACGGCAGAGGGCACGGAGGAGAAGCCACGTGCGCTGAGTGCGCACTCTACAGGCCAGCGACCGTGGGACCAACAACGACAGCGGTATTGACGGCAGCGGCAGCATAAGCAGAGACGCCGGCAGAGCGTAGGTTAAGTGGTAAATTATAAGTCAATTTGTAATTAGTTCTAAAACAGCTCGATAATAAAGCACAAGTTCTTTTTTTTATTAACCAAAACTTAATGTTTTGTTAATTGGCGCCCGAGCAGGGACCGTGAAGAATAAAAAAGTTTACGCGTCGAAAAATAGAGTACCTAGAAAAAAAATAGCTACTGTTCGCGAAGCGCATAAAGTGACCAAGTGAACGCGACCGAGTATAAAGCAATCAAACCCAAAGATTGCAAATATACAGTGAACGAAACTTTCTTCACGGTTCCATAAGGAAACCAGATTGCTGATACCCTATAGTGTCCGTCCGTAGGGTACCGCGAAATTGTGTGTGAGCTGCAGGATCCTGAGTAACTATACTCCACCGAGGGAATAGACGAAAGAGATAAATCCGGGCCACCGTCGCGGGAATCACCAATGACTAAAATACTACTGTAAGCGTATCCTTTAAGTTAAAATTGTCAATATATAAGAAAAATCATAACAAGATAACAAGAATTTAGGCATATGAATGCAAATCAAGAAAAAATATAAAAACGTTCACGAAATAATTAAAAGCGAATTTAAAGTAAAGTAAATAAAGTAAAATATTTTTTCTCCGGCTAAAAATAAATAAATAAAAAAAAAAATAAAAAAATTGTTTAAGCTAAAATTTGAAAAAAACTTAAATATAAGGAATATTTTCTCTAATAGAATCATAAAAAAAAGAACTTAAAAAAACACAGAAAACAAAAAAATCTTTTCACCAATTGAAAATAAGAAAAACAATAATTCTCGCAACATACCATAAAAAATTACATACATTCTCTCTTGCTTTTGTTGGAGAGCCGATAGCAAAATTTCCTCTCCCACACCACAACATTCGAACTTTTCGCAAGCTATTACCCAGCTAGGCGAAGCTTTTTCCAAATTAAAAATGCCTGACGATAATATCATGAACGACAACCCCCCAACTACGTCCAGTAGTTCTTTGGGGACAACACCTATCGAGACGACAGTAGAAAAATATATTAGGAAGATACTAACAGAAAAAGGCAAGGAATTATTCCAATTAAATGCTGATTCTAAAATATTGACCGACCAGACTATAGCACCAGAATATGCGGGCAGAATTAGCGACTTAGACAAACTTCCGGACATTGTAAGAATACTAAAAGAATTTTCTGGGAACAAAACCGAATTTACCTCATGGCGCAAAAGCGTAGATAGAGTGTTTGAAGTCTACTCCGCACACCAAGGCACCCCGAAACATTACGGGATCTTATTGGTTGTACGTAGTAAGATAGTGGGAGAAGCCGATGCCGTACTAGAGGCATATAATACCCCATTGAATTGGAAAGCAATTGCACAGTGTCTTACGGATCATTTTGCAGACCGCAGAGATCTAAAGACGCTAGAATACCAATTATACACCCTAAGCCAACGCGGCAAATCCATCGACGAATTTTACCAGACGGTTTACTATCATCTGTCTTTAATTCTGAATCAAATAAACAACCATGATTCATCGTCAGAAACATTGAGAGCCCTCACAAAGATCTACAGGGACAAAGCCCTGGATACTTTCATAAGAGGACTCAATGGGGATTTACCCCGATTGCTCGCCATCAAAGAACCGACTGATCTAAAACACGCCCTTCACCTGTGTCGACTTATCGAAAATCAATCCATCAGAAATAATGTAAACCCTAACAAAATTCCTTTGCTACCACCAAGGAATATTCAGCAACCTCAAAAATTCAATAATCAACACGTATTCCGATCTAACATCCCTCAAGCTGTATCTAGAAACAATTTTAACCCAAATCTATATTATCCACCAAAACCCACTTTTAATTCACAACCACCCAGTTTCGCCCCAAGACAAATGTACCAACAGCTACAACAATTCTTTAATGTACCACCAAGGCCATCAGCCCCTAAACCACAACCACCTCCACAACCGATGGAGATTGATTCGTCTATCAGGACAAAAAACATCAACTACATGAACAGACCAGACAACAACCACTTCGCTGGAAAAAGACCACTATCTTCAAGGGCAGATCAAATGCCAAACAAATTCCAAAGACAATTCCACATTAATACTGAAGAAACACTAGGGCAGGTCGCGGACGATCAAGTTGACGGCGAAGCTAGCACTTATGCCGATGCATACGCTAGCGGCTACGCTGACGCCTATGCACGCTACGTAGACGAACAAAATTATTATGCTCCAACTGAAAAACAAGACACTCGCGAATTCTCATACGAATACGAAACCTTAGCAAGCGATGATACCCCTGTCGAGACAGTCGACATGGCCGAACTGAATTTTTTAGCATGAATCGTTCCTCGTTACCTTATTTCCAATGTAAAACGGGGGACGGCAAAGTACTTAATTTTCTCATTGACACTGGATCCAACCAAAATTATATACAACCTTCACTCGTAGCAAACCCCAAAATAAACAAAGAAGCATTCTACGCTAATTCGATCGGCGGAAAAATAGCAATTACCCATCACGTTCTACTAAACTTATTCAGTCTCTACGACACTCCAATTCGGTTTTTCTTATTACCCACTCTCAAAACGTTCCATGGTATCCTGGGTAATGATACGATGAAACAACTCAATGTAATAATTGATGTTAGAAACGACATCCTCGTAATAAACGGCAAAAGCCAAATCCGAATCAAACAGCTGCCTGCACAGGCAATAAACAATATCAAAGTACGAACCGATCACATGTCCGATAGTCAGAAAAAAAGAATAGACACTCTAACGCATGCATTTAAAAACCTTTTCGCAGACCCAGAACAGAAATTAACTTACACTACAAATGTAGTAGGCGAGATCCGAACCTCTTCAGATACCCCAGTCTATAGTAAACATTATCCATACCCTACCGAACTCAAACAAGAAGTAGAAAACCAGATTTCAGAAATGTTAGATGACGGAATAATACTACCCTCTAGATCGCCATACAATGCACCAGTATGGGTAGTACCGAAAAAAAGCTGACGCCTCAGGGAAAAAGAAATACAGACTAGTAATCGATTACAGAAAGCTTAATTTAGTAACAATATCCGATCGCTACCCTATGCCCGAAATAGGAGACATCATAGCCCGTTAGGGGACAATAAATTTTTCACGGTCCTCGACCTAAAAAGCGGTTTCCATCAAATCCCTCTAAAAGAAACAGACATAGAAAAGACAGCATTTGCAGTCAATGGTGGAAAATACGAATTCACTAGATTACCATTCGGTCTCAAGAATTCTCCCTCAATCTTCCAAAGAGCCCTAGATGATATCTTAAGGGATCATGTGGGAAAAATATGCTATGTCTACATCGATGACATTATCGTCTTCAGCAAAACTGAAAACGAACATGCTCATCACTTGAAACAAGTCTTCACGACTTTACAGAACGCAAATATGAAAGTCCAAATGGATAAGTGCGAATTTTTTAAAAGGGAAGTCAATTTTCTAGGCTTCACTATTTCGGATCATGGTGTAAAAACCAATCCACAGAAGGTTCAAGCAATTTCAAAGTTTCCCATACCCAAAACACTCAAAGAGCTGAGATCTTTTTAGGACTCTCAGTTTACAACCGCAGATTTATAAGAGACTACGCGAAACTAGCAAAACCACTCACTATCTTACTAAGAGGCGAAGGCGGGCGAATTTCAAGCAAAGCATCAGACAAAGTCCCAGTAAACATGAATGAACAAGCAATAGAAGCTTTTAACAAAATTAAACAATCACTTAGTTCCACTGACGTTATCCTAAAGTACCCGAATTTCAATAAAGAATTTCACTTAACAACTGACGCTTCAAATTATGCAATAGGAGCTGTCCTCGAACAAGAAGGCAAACCTATTACTTTCATATCTCGCACTTTATCAAAAACAGAGGAAAATTACGCGACAAATGAAAAAGAAATGCTCGCAATAGTTTGGGCTCTACAAAGCCTCCGAATATACCTTTACGGTACAGCTAAGGTGGTAATTTTCACAGATCACCAACCACTTACTTTTGCCTTAAGCAACAAAAACCATAATGGTAAATTAAAACGTTGGAAGAGTTACCTGGAAGAATTTAATTACGAACTGAAATATAAACCAGGAACATCCAATGTAGTAGCAGATGAATTGTCCAGAAACCCAATAAGCGAGGTAAATAGCACCGAAGCCACAATAATGAGCGATGAGAGTTCGTCCCATAACCTAATCCCTTCAATGGAAGTTCCCATTAATGTTTTTAAAAACCAACTTTTTATACTAATCGGAGAAAACCCCGACTACAAATTCGAGATACCATTCCCAACATACCATAGGCACATAATAACTCAACCAAGCTACACAGAAGATGAATTAATCAAAATTTTTAAAGAAAGACTCGAACTCACAGGTTATTTCAATCGATACCAGACTAGCAGCTAAACAGGACGGCACCTTTAAAATAATTCACCTTTTCGATTTGGAAAAATATGCTGTTACCTACTCATCATTGGAAAAATCGTTACAAGACCTCAACTCATCCCATCCTCTATACCCATACCTTTCACTCGAACTGGCACAAATAAAAAATGATCTAAAAAGACTTAAACCTCAAGCAAAAAGCAAAAGAGCAATTGATGCCATAGGCACAGCGTGGGAATGGTTGGCAGGAACTCCAGACCACCACGATCACGAAGTAATAGTCAATAAAATAAATAATCAGTTAGAGAATAATAACAAACAGGTAGTTATAAACCGATTAATAAACGAAAAAATCAATGAACTAACTAACGTAACCAATACAATAATAAAAGCAACACTAAGTTCAGAAGAAATTGCTAATAAAAAAGCAGACATTCTTAAATATAAAATTCAATTGGTAAAAGAAGAAGTAACTAATGTACTATATGCAATTACATGGGCAAAATCAAATACCGTAAACTCATTCATATTTTCAGCCATAGAGACCGACATAGTAGAACAAATTTTCAAAAAGAAAATAACCTTTTTTTCAACATAGAAGAACTTCTAGAATTTGCCGAAGTTAAACTAGCTACAAACACTAAAGATTTAATTTACATAATTAGTCTCCCGACAATAAGTTCAGATGATTGTAGAACACTCAAAGTCAAAGCTGTAAAGAAAGCCCACATAATAAATGATATAAAACATGAAAACTTGTTAGAATGCAAGAATGAATTATATGCTATTAAAGAAAATTGCGAAAATCATAACGATAGGACAATTTGTAACAGAAATAAATTACTAGATTTAAGTAACGACACTTGCCTTTACGCACTGCTCAAACTTAAAAAACCAAAATGTACCATAATTAACAACCAACACGTCCCCGAATTCGAGGAGATACTTCCGGGTACAATATTGCTGAATGGATTCAACGGCTTCGTTATGCTAGACGAAAAAAGACTGCAACTTCAGGGAACATTCCTCATCCAAAATAGAAACTCCACAGTCAAAATTAACGACAGGATCTACAAAACAGAAGAGATCCAACCCGCGGAGCCAGAGACACCCCTGTTCCAGCTTTCAGTAGAAAAAACTAAACTGGATGAAGTTCTTTCGCTTCAGATGATCAACGAGCTAAACATAAACAACACAAAGACACTGGAGAAAATCGGAGCCAAAGAAACTTTACAGGACACCCTCAGCTACATTTCGCTTAGCATCCTATTTTTAATTATAATAGGATTAACCATCGAACTCATCAGAAGAAACAGAGAAACAACCGCTAAGAAGAGGAAAGTAAGCGAAGACAACACTTCAAGCAATAAGGCTCTAGAAGGAGTTTATGTAGCGACCGAGGACGCTCGCACTTAAAGGGGGAAGAGTTAACACCCTGCATGCCAAAGTCTCGACAAGTAGGCAGACAGCCAAGAAACATCAACAACTTGGCTGATGAGACTCAACAACAACAACATAAGCAGTCACCATATCACGCGCAGACACAGGTTGCGCAAGAAGCCACGAGCGCTGACCAAACATTAGCAGCGGCTCACCGTGGGACAGGTGGATGCAACCGGACACCCTCATACTGCAACGTTCTACAGGCGCGAACGGCAGAGGGCACAGAGGAGAAGCCACGTGCGCTGAGTGCGCACTCTACAGGCCAGCGACCGTGGGACCAACAACGACAGCGGTATTGACGGCAGCGGCAGCATAAGCAGAGACGCCGGCAGAGCGTAGGTTAAGTGGTAAATTATAAGTCAATTTGTAATTAGCTCTAAAACAGCTCGATAATAAAGCACAAGTTCTTTTTTTTATTAACCAAAACTTAATGTTTTGTTAATTTATATATAAAACTGTGCAAAGAAAAAATATGGCAACACTACAAATGCATAATAAAATTAACAATTAATTGCAATTAAATATTGCTAAGCAACAACTGAGAGTGATTGTGATTTTTATGTGTTTTATGTTATATGTAATATAGACATATAAAACTGCAAATTATGCTCGGCCGCTTCGGCAAGCAAAAACGAAAAGCCACAAGGGGCAAAGCCAGAAAATCCAAGATGACTGAAAATTATGAAATGCCAAGCCCGGAATCCCTCGCTCGGAAACTAAGAGGAGGGATGACTGAGGAGGAGTCGCAAGCCATTAATCAGGCGATTTTACGACACCTGAGGGAGGATCCCTGGAAACCCGGAGACAAGCCCAAAAAATTCGAGGAATTTGTGGAAGAGCGTAGGGCAAGGATGGAGAGAGGTGAGTGCATTTCGCTGATCTCTAATTCCGAGTCGGAGTGCTCGACTCGAGCATTCAAGCTCGCAGGGCTCAGGTCTGGACTCACCAGACTGTCCGCTTGAAACCACGATCATTGAGTTTGGGCGTGGCTAAGAAAATTCTGGAAAAATTTCTCACACACACCACCACACAAATTGCCGCCAAGCAAAAAGGTGGATGATTTTGGCGCTCACTCAAGAGCAGCAACTTACTCTAACTCAAAATCGAATTCGCCGCCACTCAACACTCAATTGAGTGTGCACAAAAGTGCAAAGGGGAATGAGAAGAGGAATAACGGCGATCATCATCTGCACGGTCTCACAACAGGGAGCCTAAAAGCGCACGCAAACAACATTGACAATGGCTCAAACATAAGCCCCAGCGCAAACAGCAGCCACCAAGCAGTTCAACAAGCAGTACATAGCAACACACAGCAACATAATGTAATTGACACTAACACTGACACTGACACTGTTAAAGACCTTAACATAAAAGACAAAACTGTTAAACAGCAAAAGCTAAAACACAAAACAAATTCAGACACTTTAACAAAGAGTAAAAGGTGTCTACTGCCACAACTGACATCAACAGACGTAAATGATGATGACAATGACAAGACAATAACAGAGAACAGGATAAATAAAGTTAGCAAACGGTTAACACAAGTTCCGCCACTACTGCCCAGCGAGCTTTCGCATCCCCCAACACCCAAGAAACAAATTGTCATTGTTAAATCTTCTGAACTTGAAAATGCACACTGCTCGCCCCTTAAACGTAGGAGAATTATGGGGAGTGACTCAGAAGAAGAGTCAACTGTTAGTGTTGCATGGGTAAAAGCAGATGCAATTCAGTCCACTGCTGACGGTGCTGGTGGTGGTGGTGACATGGGTGTTAATGCTGCTAGCAATAGCAGTATCAGCATCCGTGGCCCTGCCCACAACAACAACCACAACAGCAACAACAACAGCAGCCGTCACAACAACAACAGCCGTCACAACAGCCGCAATTTCAAACAGTCAGAGACAATAGTAAAATACCTTTACTGTTCCTCCCTAAGGTGCCAGAAATTATGCCCATTATAAGTAGGCTTACTAGCGACCCAGAAATTGGAAAATTCAAAACAAAAGTCACTGCCAACAACGGCTTGAGGGTGCTAGCCAACGACATCAACACTTATAATGCCATAAAGAATGTCCTTTTTAATGACGGCATACCACTACACACGCATCAAGCCCAAAACAAAAAAGGCTTTAGGTATGTTTTAAGGAACTTACACCACTCCACTCCCTGCGAAAAAATCATTGATGAACTTAACTCTTGCGGTTTCAAAGTTAAGTTCATCAGAGCAATTAAGCACCGCTTTACGGCTAAGCTCTTGAACATTTTCGAACTTGAAATTGATTCAATGCCTAATGTTGCACACATGGGTATTCTTAAGCTTAAACATCTGGTCAATCAAGCGATAACTGTGGAACGGCAGGCTAAGCCAAGGGACCCGGCACAATGCCATCGATGCCAGGCCTTTGGCCATACAAAAAATTACTGCCGAAGACCGTACAGATGCATGAAGTGCGCAGGCGAGCATGCGTCAACATCATGTACAAAGCCCAGGAAAGATCCCGCCAAATGCGCTAATTGTAGTGAACCACACGTAAGCTCTTACAAAGGCTGTGCAACATTCAAAAATGCACGGAGCAAACTGTTTGCATACAGAGGGTATGGTTATGGTAGACGCAAACAACAGCAGCAGCAGCATCAACATCAGCAGCAGCAGCAGCAGTATCACCAACACCGTCACCCACAGCAGCAACAACATCAGCAGCAACAACAGCAACAGTTTTCTACAAATGTCAAAAATGCAAATAATACCTACAGCTGGATCGTTAGGAATGGCAGCATTGCAGCCAACAACGACTCGCAGCAACAACAGCAGCAGCAAGGTAACAAGCAGAAAGAGAGTCAACCTCGCCAACAGCAACAACAACGAGCTACTCGGCCACAACAACAACAGAGTCAGCAACGTCGACAACAGCAACCAAAACAAAAACAGCGTGCCAATAAAACACCAAAAACTCCAAAGACGCCTGTTACTGTTGTCAATGACAACGCTAATGCTCGAGGCCCGGCAGGACAACGACTTACTGAGCTGCAACAAAAGCTGAAAGCCAAACAGCAACAGTTGCAGCAAAATAATGCAGCCAATCTGCTAGCTTTTGCATTGGAACAAAATTCCCAGAGGTTCGAAAGACTGGAGGTAAAGCTGGAAAAACTGTTCGAAGTCATTGACGAAATGATGCGCGCAAATTCTGTTTTAGGCACACTGAGACCAAAAAGCAGGTCAACGTCCACAATATCCAATAATAGAGATACTGCAACGGATGCTGATGTCTGCCTCTACGCCTGAAAGAAAAATTAAATGCCAAATATTAATAACTGCAACTACAGCATTTCAGCTAAAAACATCTAAAGCGAAAACTTTACTAACACATAATTCAATAATAAAATCAACAATACAGTCAAACAATAATCTACACAGCCAATACAAATATCAAAATTACAAAATTTCAAATTTATAACTAATCACAAGTAACAACATCATATGGTTTCCTCTTCTCTGGTTGTCTCCGATGGCATCTAGGCAAATCCTTCGTGGTCTGCTTTATCGTCTTGTCCGATGATGGGAATTGTTTCCACACCGGGCAGCGGCATTGAGTATGGCCTGATAACAAACACACAGCGAAAAATCCGATGATGTAATCCGTTGGCATCCCCAGCAACTACATCTGCAAAAGAGAAGAAAGGAAAAAGAATTAATTTTGATTTCCACTAAAAAGTATACTCACCTGGTCCCCCTTGTCGTCCTGTTCAGTGTTGAATTTGTCAGCCTGGCAGCGGCATCGTGTTTGGCCAGTATAGTCATAGATCACCTACCCCTGCGTTGGAATCATCACCTGCAAAGAAAGGAGAATATATAAAAGTCAATTACAAATTAATATTGGAACAAACAACTCAATGCATACTCAACTGGTCCCGCTTGTCGTCCTGTCCAGCGTTGAATCCTGTCAGCCTGGCAGCGGTATGTGTGTGGCCTAGCGGAGCACGTAAATCATTCCCACGTCGCACAGTGGGGCCTTTTCTCGGATAGCTTATCAAAAATCATTTTTTTCATGAACGCGTTTGGCAAAAGTGAAATATGTAATCGATAGAGAATACTTCAAAGATTATGGATCCAAAAGATTTTTAAATCGGTTAATAATTATGGGTGGTAGAGCTCCTCAAAGTTGAGTAATTTTACGTGAGTACGAAAATATGACAATTTTTACAGAAATTTACCACTTTCGAACTGAATATTGGGCGACGTACACAACCGATCTTCGATCTTTTTCTTTATCTGAAAAGTATGTTCAATCTCAGTGTTTTTCTGTATACAGTTTAAATATAGCTGAAATACTTATTAAATTAGAATCGTTTAAAAAATACACTAAATTTTGGCATTTTTTGAACTTTCGTGGACTATAACAAAAAAGTATCTCTCAGAGTCACGGTGGGACCACATGCATTTGAAAGCTATAATATATACCTTTCATATGTATATAGTCACAATCTGCGAAAATCTGCATTTTGGAAACGCGAGCCAAAAAACTAGGGATACCTCGAGTTAAAAACACGCGGCAGGTATAAGGAAGAAGAAGAGCGCATACAAATTTGGCTGTAGCATGTGTGCTGTTTATTGACAACATTTCTAAATGTTGTATTATAAGTACTACCTGTCTATATATATCCCTTCTAATCCTTTTTTCCTTCCTATCCTTTCTAATTACCTGAATGGAAAAGGTCTGAGGAGGCAGGTAAATATAATTGTAGTTGATGGAAAGTTGCGGTACTACAGGTTATTTTTTTTTTTTTAATTTCTGTATTTCCCCGTTTACCTATTTTTAATGTAAATCAATACCTTAGGTATATATTGTTTTTTACCTAGCTAATTGGAAAAGGGTTATACCAATTTTGCTTGCTTACCTAGCTAACTCAAAAATATGGTATAAAGTGCAAAATATGTCACTTGATGGCAACAGTTATTTCATAACTTCATAAGAGGAAACACTTGTTGTTTATTGCTGCGAACAATAAGAAATTTTCAGATTGAATAGTATTTTTCAATATAATTCACGAAATTTTGGTAAATAAGCGCAATAATGGATTTAACAAATTCAAAGATTTTTGAACTTTTTCGTGCTTCTGAAAATATTAACGATTTTCAAGTGGCATTGCTTAAAGAGATTGGCGTACTCGAAAACGCTAGTTCAGAACAGGAAGAAGTTTACCCATCGACTAGCCGAGGAAGAGGAAGGCCGCAAAAAAGTATGGAGGAGTGTTCATGTGTTACAAGGAAACGTAAGCTTGAGGATGCTACGGATAGCTTAACAGCTGAACATCTGTAGGAAGCACTTTCATCCAAGTATATGAAGGAACAAGAGAGGACAAGAGCGATAATTACGGAAGCTGTGCAGGTCGCCAGTCCTTTACGGCTGAATAGGATTAAAGAAAGTATTCCAACGCCACCAAACTCAGTCGCCATTAAGTACACTGATGAAGAAGCGTTTTCCCTATTTATGGACTTGGGACTGACTAAGGAGAAGTATGATATTTTACGCAGCTCCTTAAAAAAACATAACGTCAACGTTCTTCCCGGATATAAAAAAATTTGGATTTGGAAGATAGCAACTATAGTTCCGAAATGTTGAGTTTATTAGATGTTAACCTTACTAGCATTAATGTTGATGATTTTTTGGTTGAAAATCAGCCATCGATAGCAAATATTAAAAATTAACCTCAAAAAATCACCCAAAAATAAGAATTTAAATTTTATGTATTTAAGTTAGAAAATCGAATAAAAACAACAAAAAATGCGAAATAGTCATTGAAGTTATAAAAAATTTTCAGTTATGATTAAAAACAAACGTTTTTAATTGGAATTTTACAGGTAAAATGTGCTGGAAATATTTCTTGACTTTGAATATTTAAGCACCACGGATACCTAGCACTCTTGGTAAACATTCATTTTAAAGCTTGAAAAGTCATCTATTAATTGCTTTTTAAATTTTTGAAATTGCTTCATTATTTTAGAAGATATGATTTTTGATAAGCTAAATGAGCAAAGGCCCCACTGTGCGTCGTTACCTAAAAAGAAAAGAAAAGAGAAATAAATATATAAACAACAAACATTTTTGAAAATTGCCATTATAATGCTTATCTTTTCATTTCACGGCTTACTAGTGCAGCCAATTCATACCCTGACACAAACTGGTCATAGGCAAAAGTGGCATTCTCACGCTGCTGCTTGCCAACTAGCTACTTCAACAAGCTAACATCCAGCCACTTTGGGAGTTTCTTCAAATGCTTCCGGAATCCCTGGTCACTTCTTGTCGTCTGCTGGTCGAAACTCCATTCTCGGCATAGCTAGCGGCATTGTGTGTGCCCGATCTTGGGTGCGTCATCAATCCTGCAATGGAAACACGTCAGAAACAACATCAACAACCTGCAAAGAAAAAAGAGGAAAATATTAATCACTGATTGATGTCTACTCAATCAACCAATGCATACTTACCTGGTCCCCCAATGTGGCTCGTCCAGTGTTTTGAACCCGTTCAGCGTGGCTAGCGGCATTGTGCGGGCCCACGCGGACTGCGTCATTTAATCCTTATATGGAAACATCAGATCATCATGCACGAGTCACCTAAAAATAAAGGAGAAAATATTAAGTAGTAACAGAAATTAACGCAAGTACAGCCATAGTTGAATGGTCTTAAATTTAAAAAAAAATAAAGGAATTTACCGGCTATTAGTATATATGCTAATAGCTGTGAGTGATATTCTATATCACGCTCGATTTAAAATGGTTATATACCATGACATTTTCTACTAACGACAATAAGTTCAGCACTATCTGCTACACAAAAATACCACACTCGACTGGCATTCAACCTGCTTTATGCGGGAAATGCCTGAACATGCTGCAGACAGCCTTGCAATAATACGAAACACAAAATGCAAATAAAGCGAAAAAAAAAAAATAAATAAATATGAATTCGCGCTCGTTAATCAAGTTTAACTATACACATAGTAAACTATGCCAATTATAACTAAAAACGTTAACCTGCTACTAAAACTAACCTTTACGCTGATTAAAATACATCATCAAATACTCACATCTTGGCCATTTCATATCTGGAAATTACTTGGCAACAACATGCGACAGCACAACTAGCTGCTTATGTGTGCCAAGCTATGCCCACGATCATCGATATAAGACGCTCCTGGAGCCTGTAGTGTTCAACTGTGCTGGGATTACCAGATTGCTAACTTCCAAACAGGGATGCCTGCTTAGGCGTCCGTAGCTCACACTGTCTGAAGGACAATGCGTACAGAGGATTCGGCGGTCGTGCACTTCTAGCGTTGCTCTGTGCTATGCTCGTCGGGGGTGGCGTGGGTTGTTGCTTCTTCCTGATATATGGCGCTACTCGACACAATAATAAAATTAAGTGCACTATCGGAAATCTACTAGGAATGGTTCAAAAAGTGTTCGGGCTATACCTGCGTTTCGGGTGCCACTTACTTTAAATGTAGTCTCGGGTCCCACGTACAAAATCGGCAGAAGTATATAAACACGTTAACCATTAGGGTGTCTGAGATGTAAGTCGCCCTCTTATTCTTTACCCTCCCTAGCTTGGTAACTGATAATAGATTAGTTGGTTACCCCTTGTTTAAAATCTTCATTTATTTAACTCAAATAGTACAAACCAGGGACTGCAAATAATGATTTTTTTTTTTTTTTTGAATAAATAAATCATTCACTTATGGTATCTTTGGGACAGCGAGAAATATACCAATATTCATCTTTAAGGCTCATTTATGCATTTTCACCATGATTTAAAATTTTTCAATTTTTATAGATTTACTCACAAAATATTGATTGATTTTGAATTATACCTACAACTCAATCAATAATCATTATTTTTATCAAAAAAATAAAACTCATGAAATAATGATTATTCTTTGAGTTTTATTTTTTGCTCAAAAATAAAACTCAAGTTGTTATTTCGACCTTTTTCTTAGGGAATAATCCTAAACATGATATATATTCCTAGTCAGTAAATCAAGACAAACCATAACAATCAATTTTTAAATTTAAAAAAAAATCTCATTTGCTCTTAAATATCACTGAAAAAAATGTGTATATACATTTGAATTTGAAGTTTGCACTTAAAGTTGTGTGCAAAGAACCATTTTGTCCACCTATTCATATTAAATTAACGATTTTAATTTTAATCACTGCACTATGTCCTGTACTCATTTTGTGTTGTGCGTAAAGTAATTGTAAAATTAAATATGAAATAAACAAAAGAAATTTCAAATAAAAATAATATATATACAAATAAAAAAATCGTATAAAAAATGTATATACAAATATATATATATATATAAAAAATTAATAAATAAAGTATTGTTTGTTAAGAAAACAAAAATTTTTATGAGATTTGTTTTTAAATTTAAAAATGGATTGTTATGGTTTGTCTTGATTTACTGACTAGGAATATATATCATGTTTAGGATTATTCCCTAAGAAAAGGTCGAAATAACAACTTGAGTTTTATTTTTTGAGCAAAAAATAAAACTCAAAGAATAATCATTATTTCATGAGTTTTATTTTTTTGATAAAAAATAATGATTTAGATTGAGTTGTAAGTATAATTCAAAATCAATCAATATTTTGTGAGTAAATCTATAAAAATTGAAAAATTTTAAATCATAGTGAAAATGCATAAATGAGCCTTAAAACGAAAAAAATCATTAAATTTTTAGTTTTTTGACTATATCTCGAGAACTAAGCGAGATAGCGCTTAAAACGAAGAGAATCATTAAATTTTTAGTTTTTTGACCATAACTCGAGAAATAAGCGAGATAGCGCCTTAAAACGAAAAAAATCATTAAATTTTTAGTTTTTTGACTATATCTCGAGAAATAAGCGAGATAGCGCCTTAAAACGAAAAGAATCATTAATTTTTGGTTTTTTGACTATATCTCGAGAAATAAGCGAGATAGCGGCTTAAAACGATATAAATCATTAAATTTTTAGTTTTTTGACTATATCTCGAGAAATAAGCGAGATAACGCTTAAAACGAATAGAATCATTAATTTTTGGTTTTTTGACCATAACTCGAGAAATAAGCGAGATAGCGCCTTAAAACGAAAAGAATCATTAAATTTTTAGTTTTTTGACTATATCTCGAGAAATAAGCGAGATAGCGCCTTAAAACGAAAAGAATCATTTAATTTTTAGTTTTCTAACCATAACTCGAGAAATAAGCGAGATAGCGCCTTACAACGAAAAGAATCATTAAATTTTTAGTTTTTTGACTATATCTCGAGAAATAAGCGAGATAGCGCTTAAAACGAAAAGAATCATTAAATTTTTAGTTTTTTGACCATAACTCGAGAAATAAGCGAGATAGCGGCTTAAAACGAAAAGAATTTGATGAGCTGAAGCAATCTCTAGATGATGCTTAAGCCGAAAAGTTGATATTTCAGAATTTGGTCATATGAGAGCTATATTTGGGAGTGATTTGGTCTTGGGTATGAAAATTCTTTGAAACTGAACATGTGATAACTTAATGAGTCTTTGTCCGATTTAGATAAGTTTGGTCTTATTAAGCCAGGTTTTTAGTTGGTAAGAAAATGGCATTCAAAGATGTTTTAGAATTTTTAATCTTAGTCTAGAATTTTATAGGTTTTGGGAGCACACTTATTGATAGGTGCAAGGCAATTTTAGAATTCTTTTAAGGGCATAACTTTTCTATTTATTGCTCGATTTGGATGATTTTGGGCTTTACTATTAGATCTTACTGAGCTCTAAAAGTCGTCCATACATATCTAAGCTGTAAAGTTAATAATTCAGTTTTTCGCCATTTTGGTCGTGTGTTTGCTTGTTTATGAAATTAGTCTAGGTTGTAGTTTGGTCAATTCTTGTTTGATTTTGGAGATCTTGGGCTTTTTATGTAGGTATAATTGTGTACTATAATTGCTTCATACATATAAATGGTGAGAAAAATATATTTTAGGATATGGCAGTATAGAGTCTGTTTGTATTTATCCGAGTGATGCGTGAGCATTATGAAGCTGACAGGAGAGTTGAAAATCTGCATCAATCGGTCAATCCGGACGTTATTGTTCTTAATCTCTTTGTTTTGATGAGCTGAAGCAATCTCTAGATGATGCTTAAGCCGAAAAGTTGATATTTCAGAATTTGATCATATGAGAGCTATATTTGGGAGTGATTTGGTTTTAGGTATGAAAATTTCTTTGAAACTGAACATGTGATAACTTAATGAGTCTTTGTCCAATTTAGATAAGTTTGGTCTTATTAGGCCAGGTTTTTAGTTGGTAAGAAGATGTCATTCAAGGATGTTTTAGATTTTCCAATCTTAGTCTATATTTTTATAGGTTTTGGGAGCACACTTATTGATAGGTGCAAGGCAATTTTAGAATTCTTTTAAGGGCATAACTTTTCTATTTATTTCACGATTTGGATGATTTTGGGCTTTACTTTTAGATCTTACTGAGCTCTTAAAGTCGTCTATACATATCTAAGCTGTAAAGTTAATAATTCAGTTTTTCACCATTTTGGTCGTATGTTTGCTTGTTTATGAAATTAGTCTAGGTTGTAGTTTGGTCAATTCTTGTTTGATTTTGGAGATCTTGGGCTTTTTATGTAGGTATAATTGTGTACTATAATTGCTTCATACATATAAATGGTGAGAAAAATATATTTTAGGATTTGGCAGTATAGAGTCTGTTTGTATTTATCCAAGTGATTCATGTGCATTTTGAAGCTGTCAGGGGAGTTGAAAGCTGCATCATTCGGTCGATCTGGACGTTATTGGTCTTAATCTCTTTGTTTTGATGAGCTGAAGCAATCTCTAGATGATGCTTAAGCCCTGATGATTAAAGATGATTTAAGGGTTATGAGTCATATGAGAGAATATTTAGGAGTGGTATTTGGTTTTGGGTATGAAAATTTCTTTGAAACTGAACATGTGATTACTTAATGAGTCTTTGTCCGATTTAGAGTCAAGTTTGGTCTCATTAGGCACAGGTTTTTAGTCAGTAAGAAGATGGATAATTAAATTTTTTTAGATTTTTTAATCTTAGTCTAGATTTTTATAGGTTTTGGGAGCACACTTATTGATAGGTGCAGAGAGTATATAACTATTTTTTTCCGTTTTATTATGTTGCTGCGATCGCAAGTTTTTTCCGGCTATTATAAAAAGTACGTTTGTTCACATCGCCGACATGCTAAAATGTATTTGAGCAAAAGACTAACAAGAGAATGAGAGGCTAGCCGGCAGGCATTAGAATACTAAGCTGAGTGCATATGTATGTGTGTGTGGGTAGAAATCTAGCAAGAGCATGAGAGAGGCTAGTGAGAGAGGCTAGTGAGAGAGGCTAGCTGGCAGGCGTGTCGTTTCATTCATTCTGCACCGCGTATATATGTGTGTGTGGGGAATAATCTAGCAAGAGTGTGAGAGAGGCTATATTTCTGGCGTGCCTTTTTTATTCTTCTTATTCCGTTTTATATGTATGAGGCTGGACAGTGGGACGAGTTTGAATATATTTTAAGTGAAAATAGAATTTAGTGCTGGCTTGTATTTTATAAGCAGATTAATTATTTAAAAGACACCTGAATTGAATTAGATGAGGATTTTATCTAATCGGCTATATATTAATTAGGTATTTATTGCCATTATTATGAATTAATTATATTTTGTTGCTTACATACAAGTGTATGTAGTAGCAAGGTGGTGTGTTTGCAGCAGCAAAAGCGGACGAACCAATGAGTATAGGCGAATTGATATAATAGAGCGGCCATTTTTGTTCGCTCATATGTATGTAAAGTAGAATCGAGGTTTGATTTTTTGTACAGTTTCTATGCAAAATAACTACGCGCTTCTATATAAATAATTTATTTTGGCATATTGCCAACTCACCCCTGATAATATATATATAAAAAATGTAGAGATGATTAAAGATGATTAAAGATGAGCCAAGCAATGTGTAGCAGTAGTAGGTTTGTAAAAAGTCTATGTTTTTGTTTTTGCACTAAGAGTCAGTTTTTTGGGCACACACGGCAGCAGCAATAATTAATTAATTTTTTAAGTTTTTGGTTTTTGATTTTTGCACACTAATTGTCAATATAGGCAGAGAGTATATAACTATTTTTTCCGTTTTATATGTTGCTGCGATCGCAAGTTTTTTCCGCTATTATAAAAAGTACGTTTTTTTTTTTTTTTTTTTGATCTCCTCAAGGTAGCCTGTTGCAAAGAACTTGAGTACATGGTTTCTCCTACACCTTATTAGGGTGATAGGAGCGGTGCCTACTGTTGCCACTGGGTAGTAGTCCACGTAGGAGTTGGACCGGCCTTTCATCGTTCTAACACTGGTTGATATGCCAGTATGTAAGTCCGAGGAGGTACATGTTAGAAAGCGCATTGAGAAGGGGGGGTATGTAGGGTTAGGCATATTTCACCTGGCGGGTTAATAATCTGGCTGTCCCAAGTTGGGAGCGGTTGGTAATCTTACTCAAAATCAAAGTGTATGCAGGTGTTTGTTCATTTGCCAAGTCTCTAGTGTTAATTTTTTTTGTAAAAGAATTTGAGTTTTTAATTCATTTTATTTTTAATATTTTTTTTTTAATCTCCTCAAGGTAGCCTGTTGCAAAGAACTTGAGTACATGGTTTCTCCTACACCTTATTAGGGTAATAGGAGCGGTGCCTACTTGTTGCCACTGGGTAGTAGTCCACGTAGGAGTTGGACCGGCCTTTCATCGTTCTAACACTGGTTGATATGCCAGTATGTAAGTCCGAGGAGGTACATGTTAGAAAGCGCATTGAGAAGGGGGGGTATGTAGGGTTAGGCATATTTCACCTGGCGGGTTAATAATCTGGCTGTCCCAAGTTGGGAGCGGTTGGTAATCTTACTCAAAATCAAAGTGTATGCAGGTGTTTGTTCATTTGCCAAGTCTCTAGTGAGAGGCGAGCACGTACATATATATTGATGAGGAGAGATTTGGCGGTGTAATTGCTAAGATGCAATTTGGCGTTTGTAATATCAATCTTAAGAGAAAGATAATGGTTGTGTATCAGATTAGCTGTGCCTGACAGCTCTGTTTCACTTGGTTATGGATAGTTTGTAATATCAATCTCGAGAGAAAGATAATGGTTGTGTATCAGATTAGCTGTGCCTGACAGCTCTGTTTCACTTGGTTATGGATAGTTTGTAATATCAATCTCAAGAGAAAGATAATGGTTGTGTATCAGATTAGCTGTGCCTGACAGCTCTGTTTCACTTGGTTATGGATAGTTTGTGATATCAATCTCGAGAGAAAGATAATGGTTGTGTATCAGATTAGCTGTGCCTGACAGCTCTGTTTCACTTGGTTATGGATAGACTGTATTATCAATCTCGAGAGAAGGATAATGGTTGTGTATCAGTTTGTGGTTGGTAATCAAACTCAAAATCAAAGTGTATGCAGGTGTTTGTTCATTTGCCAAGTCTCTTGTGAGAGGCGGCACGTACATATATATTGATTAGGGCAGATTTAGGCGGTGCAATTGCTGAGTTGCAATTTGGCAGTGGTATCAAAGTGTATGCAGGTGCTGTCCATATGCCAAGTCTCTTATGAGAGGCGGGCACGTACATATATATTGATTTGGGTAGTGATAAGTATTAAAACTTGTCACTATGGTATAATAGAAAAGAAAAGAATTAAAGTTTAAGTTAGGTATAGAAGATTTAGTTGTCAGGAAAGTCAGTCATGTATTCACTATTCTAAGTTCAATGAGAATAAGTGAAGAAGCCCGAATTCCATCAGAAAAGTTTATAGAAGGCAGAGGGTACAGAAAATTTAGTTTGGGATTGGTTTGTTGTGTTATAAGGTTTAGTTAGCATGCAAGAAGGCTTTGGTCATACATCCCAGGTAACTGATCCTACAGCATTATGGTTGCATCAGAATCTCAACAGGTCAGAGATCACTGGAAGGAAGCCCATTGCCAACCCAACATGCTCGTTGGCCTTTGTGAGTTTTGAAGAAGAAGGAGACGCAGGTGGAGGAGTATAGTTTAAGCAAGTGCAAATTAACGCATGCACTTGGTTTAATAAGAGAGATTTTGGTACAGAGGATTTAGTTGTGGGGTTAATTTGTTGTGTTATAAGGTTTAGTTAGCGTGCAAGAAGGCTCTGGTCATACATCCCAGGTAACTGATCCTACAGCATTATGGTTGCATCAGAATCTCAACAGGTCAGAGATCACTGGAAAGAAGCCCATTGCCAACCCAACATGCTCGTTTGCCTTTGTGAGCTTTGAAAAAGAAGGAGAAGCAGGTGGAGGAGTATAGTCTAAGCAGGTGCAAATTAGCATATGCACTTAGTTTAATAAGAGAGATTATGGTACAGAGGATTTAGTTTTGGGGTTAATTTGTTGTGTTATAAGGTTTAGTTAGCGTGCGAGAAGGCTTTGGTCATACATCCCAGGTAACTGATCCTACAGCATTATGGTTACATCAGAATCTCAACAGGTCAGAGATCACTGGAATGAAGCCCATTGCCAACTCAACATGCTCGTGCAGGTGGAGGAGTATAGTCTAAGCCAGTGCAGCTTAACACGTGCACTGGCATCCTGTGGCATCCGTGCATCCGCGCGTCCAGTCCTGAAGTCATCACCAGGAATCCTGTGGCACCCGTGCACCCGCGCGTCCAGTCCAGAAGTCATCACTGCAAAGAAACTTTTTCATCTTGTTCTAATGTTGAATCACACTCAACCTGGCAGTGGCAATACAATCCAATCCTGGCATCCTGTGGCATCCGTGCATCCGCGCGTCCAGTCCAGCCTGTCCAGAGGTCATCACCTGGCATCCTGTGGCATCCAGTGGCATCCGTGCATCCTGCGCGTCTAGTCCATTTTTTTTTGGTTACTCCTATTCCCTTACACTGTAGTGTATTAGGGTGATAGGAGCAGCGCCTACTGTTGCCACTGGGTGGTGGTCCACGTAGGAGTCAGACCGGCCTTTCATCGTTCTAACACTGGTTGATATGCCAGTATGTAAGTCCAAGGACATACATGTTAGAGAACGCATTGAGAAGGGGAGTTATGTGGGGTTAGGCATATTTCACCTGGCGGGTTAATAATCTGGCTGTCCCAAATTGGGAGCGGTTGGTAATCATACTCAAAATCAAAGTGTATGCAGGTGTTTGTTTATTTGCCAAGTCTCTTGTGAGAGGCGAGCACGTACATATATATTGATAAGGAGAGATTTGGCGGTGTAATTGCTGAGATACAATTAGGCGGTGGAATCAAAGTGTATGCAGGTGTTTGTTCATTTGCCAAGTCTCTTATGAGAGGCGGGCACGTACATATATATTGATTTGGGTGGTGACAAGTAATAAAACTTGTCACTATGGTAGATTTGTTGTGTTATAAGGTTTAGTTAGCGTGCGAGAAGGCTCTGGTCATACATCCCGGGTAACTGATCCTACAGCATTATGGTTGCATCAGGATCTCAACAGGTCAGAGATCACCGGAAAGAAGCCCATTACCAACCCAACACGCTCGTTTGCCTTCGTAAGTTTTGAAAAAGAAGGAGAAGCAGGTGGAGGAGTATAGTCTAAGCAGGTGCAAATTAACTTATGCACTTGGTTTAATAAGAGAAGTTGTGGTACAGAGGATTTAGTTTTGGGGTTAATTTGTTGTGTTATAAGGTTTAGATTAGCGTGTAAAAAGGCTCTGGTCATACATCCCAGGTAACTGATCCTACAGCATTATGGTTACATCAGAATCTCAACAGGTCAGAGATCACCGGAAAGAAGCCCATTGCCAATCCAACACGCCCTTTTGCCTTAGTGAGTGTTAAGAAGGAAGTGAAGGAGGAGGAGGAGGAGTATTATCACAGCAAGTGCAAATTAACGCATGCACTTGGCATAATAGGAGAGGTCAGGCTAAGCCACAATTGGTCATTTCTCGTCTGAATCCGGAGATCTTGGGTTTTTATGTAGGTATAGTTGAGTATTATGATTACTTCATACATATGAATGGTGTGAGAAATATATTTTTGGATTTGGCAGTATGGAGTCTGTTTGTACCTATCCAAGTAATGCATGTGCATTTTTAAGCTGACATGAGAGTTGAAAATCTGTAAAAATTGTCTGATCAGGACGTTATTGGCCTTAATCTCTTTGTTTTGATGAGCTGAAGCAATCTTTAGATGATGCTTAAGCCGAAAAGTTGATATTTTAGGATTTGGTCATATGAGGGCTATATTTGGGAGTGTTTTGGTTTTAGGTATGAAAATTTCTTTGAAACTGAACATGTGATAACTTAAAGAGTCTTTGTCCGATTTAGGTAAGTTTGGTCTTATTAGGCCAGGTTTTTAGTTGGTAAGAAGATGGCATTCAAAGATGTCTTAGATTTTTTAATCTTAGTCTAGAATTTTATAGGTTTTGGGAGTACACTTATTTATAGGTGCAAGGCAATTTTAGAATTCTTTTAAGGGCATAACTTTTCTATTTATTGCTTGATTTGGATGATTTTGGGCTTTACTATTAGGTTTTACTGAGTTCTAAAAGTTGTTTATACATATCTAAGCTGTAAAGTTAATAATTTAGTTTTTCACCATTTTGGTCGTGAGTTTGTTTGTTTATAAAATTGGTCTAGGTTGTAATTTGATCAATTCTTGTTCGATTCTGGAGATCTTGGGCTTTTTATTTAGGTATAGTTGTGAACTATAATTGCCTCATACATATAAATGGTGAGAAGAATATATTTTAGGATTTGGCAGTATAGAGTCTGTTTGTACCTATCCAAGTAATGCATGTGCATTTTTAAGCTGACAGGAGAGTTGAAAATCTGTAAAAATGGTCCAATTAGAATGTTATTGGCCTTAATCTCTTTGTTTTGATGAGCTGAAGCAATCTCTAGATGATGCTTTAGCCGAAAAGTTGATATTTCAGAAGTTGGTCATATGAAAGCTATTTTTGAGAGTGTTTTGGTTTTAGGTATGAAAATTTCTTTGAAACCGAACATGTGACAGCTTAAAGAGTCTTTGTCCGATTTAGGTAAGTTTGGTCTTATTAGGCCAGGTTTTTAGTTGGTAAGAAGATGGCATTCAAAGATGTCTTAGATTTTTTAATCTTAGTCTAGAATTTTATAGGTTTTGGGAGCACACTTATTTATAGGTGCAAGGCAATTTTAGAATTCTTTTAGGGGCATAACTTTTCTATTTATTGCTTGATTTGGATGGTTTTGGGCTTTAGTATTAGGTTTTACTGAGTTCTAAAAGTTGTTCATACATATCTAAGCTGTAAAGTTAATAATTTAGTTTTTCGTCATTTTGGTCGTGAGTTTGTTTGTTTATAAGATTAGTCTAGGTTATAATTTGATCAATTTCTTGTTCGATTCTGGAGATCTTGGGCTTTTTATTTAGGTATAGTTGTGAACTATAATTGCCTCATACATATAAATGGTGAGAAGAATATATTTTGGGGTTTGGCAGTATAGAGTCTGTTTGTACCTATCCAAGTAATGCATGTGCATTTTAAGCTAACAGGAGAGTTGAAAATCTGTAAAAATGGTCCGATTAGAACGTTATTGGCCTTAATCTCTTTGTTTTGATGAGCTGAAGCAATCTCTAGATGATGCTTTAGCCGAAAAGTTGATATTTCAGAAGTTGGTCATATGAAAGCTATATTTGAGAGTGTTTTGGTTTTAGGTATGAAAATTTCTTTGAAACCGAACATGTGATAACTTAAAGAGTCTTTGTCCGATTTAGACAAGTTTGGTCTCATTAAGCCAGGTTTTTAGTTGATAAGAAGATGGCATTCAAAGGTGTTTTAGATTTTCCAATCTTAGTCTAGAATTTTATAGGTTTTGGGAGCACACTTATTGATAGGTGCAAGGCAATTTTAGAATTCTTTTAAGGGCATAACTTTTCTATTTATTGCTTGATTTGGATGATTTTGGGCTTTACTATTAGGTTTTACTGAGCTCTAAAAGTTGTTCATACATATCTAAGCTGTAAAGTTAATAATATTTAGTTTTTCGTCATTTTGGTCGTGAGTTTGTTTGTTTATGAAGATTAGTCTAGGTTGTAATTTGATCAATTCTTGTTCGATTCTGGAGATCTTGGGCTTTTTATTTAGGTATAGTTGTGAACTATAATTGCCTCATACATATAAATGGTGAGAAGAATATATTTTAGGATTTGGCAGTATAGAGTCTGTTTGTACCTATCCAAGTAATGCATGTGCATTTTTAAGCTAACAGGAGAGTTGAAAATCTGTAAAAATGGTCCGATTAGAACGTTATTGGCCTTAATCTCTTTGTTTTGATGAGCTGAAGCAATCTCTAGATGATGCTTTAGCCGAAAAGTTGATATTTCTGAAGTAGGTCATATGAAAGCTATATTTGGGAGTGTTTTGGTTTTAGGTATGAAAATTTCTTTGAAACCGAACATGTAATAACTTAAAGAGTCTTTGTCCGATTTAGACAAGTTTGGTCTCATTAAGCCAGGTTTTTAGTCAGTAAGAAGATGGCATTTAAAGGTGTTTTAGATTTTCAAATCTTAGCCTATAATTTTATAGGTTTTGGGAGCACACTTATTGATAGGTGCAAGGCAATTTTAGAATTCTTTTAAGGGCATAACTTTTCTATTTATTGCTTGATTTGGATGATTTTGGGCTTTACTATTAGGTTTTACTGAGCTCTAAAAGTTGTTCATACATATCTAAGCTGTAAAGTTAATAATTTAGTTTTTCACCATTTTGGTCGTGAGTTTGTTTGTTTATAAAATTGGTCTAGGTTGTAATTTGATCAATTCTTGTTCGATTCTGGAGATCTTGGGCTTTTTATTTAGGTATAGTTGTGAACTATAATTGCTTCATACATATAAATGGTGAGAAGAATATATTTTAGGATTTGGCAGTATAGAGTCTGTTTGTACCTATCCAAGTGATGCATGTGCATTTTTAAGCTGACAGGAGAGTTGAAAATCTGTAAAAATTGTCCGATTAGAATGTTATTGGCCTTAATCTCTTTGTTTTTTTTTTTTTTTTTTTTTTTAATCTCCTCAAGGTAGCCTGTTGCAAAGAACTTGAGTACATGGTTTCTCCTACACCTTATTAGGGTGATAGGAGCGGTGCCTACTTGTTGCCACTGGGTAGTAGTCCACGTAGGAGTTGGACCGGCCTTTCATCGTTCTAACACTGGTTGATATGCCAGTATGTAAGTCCGAGGAGGTACATGTTAGAAAGCGCATTGAGAAGGGGGGGTATGTAGGGTTAGGCATATTTCACCTGGCGGGTTAATAATCTGGCTGTCCCAAGTTGGGAGCGGTTGGTAATCTTACTCAAAATCAAAGTGTATGCAGGTGTTTGTTCATTTGCCAAGTCTCTAGTGAGAGGCGAGCACGTACATATATATTGATGAGGAGAGATTTGGCGGTGTAATTGCTAAGATGCAATTTGGCGTTTGTAATATCAATCTTAAGAGAAAGATAATGGTTGTGTATCAGATTAGCTGTGCCTGACAGCTCTGTTTCACTTGGTTATGGATAGTTTGTAATATCAATCTCGAGAGAAAGATAATGGTTGTGTATCAGATTAGCTGTGCCTGACAGCTCTGTTTCACTTGGTTATGGATAGTTTGTAATATCAATCTCAAGAGAAAGATAATGGTTGTGTATCAGATTAGCTGTGCCTGACAGCTCTGTTTCACTTGGTTATGGATAGTTTGTGATATCAATCTCGAGAGAAAGATAATGGTTGTGTATCAGATTAGCTGTGCCTGACAGCTCTGTTTCACTTGGTTATGGATAGACTGTATTATCAATCTCGAGAGAAGGATAATGGTTGTGTATCAGTTTGTGGTTGGTAATCAAACTCAAAATCAAAGTGTATGCAGGTGTTTGTTCATTTGCCAAGTCTCTTGTGAGAGGCGGCACGTACATATATATTGATTAGGGCAGATTTAGGCGGTGCAATTGCTGAGTTGCAATTTGGCAGTGGTATCAAAGTGTATGCAGGTGCTGTCCATATGCCAAGTCTCTTATGAGAGGCGGGCACGTACATATATATTGATTTGGGTAGTGATAAGTATTAAAACTTGTCACTATGGTATAATAGAAAAGAAAAGAATTAAAGTTTAAGTTAGGTATAGAAGATTTAGTTGTCAGGAAAGTCAGTCATGTATTCACTATTCTAAGTTCAATGAGAATAAGTGAAGAAGCCCGAATTCCATCAGAAAAGTTTATAGAAGGCAGAGGGTACAGAAAATTTAGTTTGGGATTGGTTTGTTGTGTTATAAGGTTTAGTTAGCATGCAAGAAGGCTTTGGTCATACATCCCAGGTAACTGATCCTACAGCATTATGGTTGCATCAGAATCTCAACAGGTCAGAGATCACTGGAAGGAAGCCCATTGCCAACCCAACATGCTCGTTGGCCTTTGTGAGTTTTGAAGAAGAAGGAGACGCAGGTGGAGGAGTATAGTTTAAGCAAGTGCAAATTAACGCATGCACTTGGTTTAATAAGAGAGATTTTGGTACAGAGGATTTAGTTGTGGGGTTAATTTGTTGTGTTATAAGGTTTAGTTAGCGTGCAAGAAGGCTCTGGTCATACATCCCAGGTAACTGATCCTACAGCATTATGGTTGCATCAGAATCTCAACAGGTCAGAGATCACTGGAAAGAAGCCCATTGCCAACCCAACATGCTCGTTTGCCTTTGTGAGCTTTGAAAAAGAAGGAGAAGCAGGTGGAGGAGTATAGTCTAAGCAGGTGCAAATTAGCATATGCACTTAGTTTAATAAGAGAGATTATGGTACAGAGGATTTAGTTTTGGGGTTAATTTGTTGTGTTATAAGGTTTAGTTAGCGTGCGAGAAGGCTTTGGTCATACATCCCAGGTAACTGATCCTACAGCATTATGGTTACATCAGAATCTCAACAGGTCAGAGATCACTGGAATGAAGCCCATTGCCAACTCAACATGCTCGTGCAGGTGGAGGAGTATAGTCTAAGCCAGTGCAGCTTAACACGTGCACTGGCATCCTGTGGCATCCGTGCATCCGCGCGTCCAGTCCTGAAGTCATCACCAGGAATCCTGTGGCACCCGTGCACCCGCGCGTCCAGTCCAGAAGTCATCACTGCAAAGAAACTTTTTCATCTTGTTCTAATGTTGAATCACACTCAACCTGGCAGTGGCAATACAATCCAATCCTGGCATCCTGTGGCATCCGTGCATCCGCGCGTCCAGTCCAGCCTGTCCAGAGGTCATCACCTGGCATCCTGTGGCATCCAGTGGCATCCGTGCATCCTGCGCGTCTTGTCCAGTCCAGTCCATTTTTTTTCGATCTCCACAAGGTTGCCTGTTGCAAAGAACTTGAGTACATGGTTACTCCTATTCCCTTACACTGTAGTGTATTAGGGTGATAGGAGCAGCGCCTACTGTTGCCACTGGGTGGTAGTCCACGTAGGAGTCAGACCGGCCTTTCATCGTTCTAACACTGGTTGATATGCCAGTATGTAAGTCCAAGGACATACATGTTAGAGAACGCATTGAGAAGGGGAGTTATGTGGGGTTAGGCATATTTCACCTGGCGGGTTAATAATCTGGCTGTCCCAAATTGGGAGCGGTTGGTAATCATACTCAAAATCAAAGTGTATGCAGGTGTTTGTTTATTTGCCAAGTCTCTTGTGAGAGGCGAGCACGTACATATATATTGATAAGGAGAGATTTGGCGGTGTAATTGCTGAGATACAATTAGGCGGTGGAATCAAAGTGTATGCAGGTGTTTGTTCATTTGCCAAGTCTCTTATGAGAGGCGGGCACGTACATATATATTGATTTGGGTGGTGACAAGTAATAAAACTTGTCACTATGGTAGATTTGTTGTGTTATAAGGTTTAGTTAGCGTGCGAGAAGGCTCTGGTCATACATCCCGGGTAACTGATCCTACAGCATTATGGTTGCATCAGAATCTCAACAGGTCAGAGATCACCGGAAAGAAGCCCATTACCAACCCAACACGCTCGTTTGCCTTCGTAAGTTTTGAAAAAGAAGGAGAAGCAGGTGGAGGAGTATAGTCTAAGCAGGTGCAAATTAACTTATGCACTTGGTTTAATAAGAGAAGTTGTGGTACAGAGGATTTAGTTTTGGGGTTAATTTGTTGTGTTATAAGGTTTAGATTAGCGTGTAAAAAGGCTCTGGTCATACATCCCAGGTAACTGATCCTACAGCATTATGGTTACATCAGAATCTCAACAGGTCAGAGATCACCGGAAAGAAGCCCATTGCCAATCCAACACGCCCTTTTGCCTTAGTGAGTGTTAAGAAGGAAGTGAAGGAGGAGGAGGAGGAGTATTATCACAGCAAGTGCAAATTAACGCATGCACTTGGCATAATAGGAGAGGTCAGGCTAAGCCACAATTGGTCATTTCTCGTCTGAATCCGGAGATCTTGGGTTTTTATGTAGGTATAGTTGAGTATTATGATTACTTCATACATATGAATGGTGTGAGAAATATATTTTTGGATTTGGCAGTATGGAGTCTGTTTGTACCTATCCAAGTAATGCATGTGCATTTTTAAGCTGACATGAGAGTTGAAAATCTGTAAAAATTGTCTGATCAGGACGTTATTGGCCTTAATCTCTTTGTTTTGATGAGCTGAAGCAATCTTTAGATGATGCTTAAGCCGAAAAGTTGATATTTTAGGATTTGGTCATATGAGGGCTATATTTGGGAGTGTTTTGGTTTTAGGTATGAAAATTTCTTTGAAACTGAACATGTGATAACTTAAAGAGTCTTTGTCCGATTTAGGTAAGTTTGGTCTTATTAGGCCAGGTTTTTAGTTGGTAAGAAGATGGCATTCAAAGATGTCTTAGATTTTTTAATCTTAGTCTAGAATTTTATAGGTTTTGGGAGTACACTTATTTATAGGTGCAAGGCAATTTTAGAATTCTTTTAAGGGCATAACTTTTCTATTTATTGCTTGATTTGGATGATTTTGGGCTTTACTATTAGGTTTTACTGAGTTCTAAAAGTTGTTTATACATATCTAAGCTGTAAAGTTAATAATTTAGTTTTTCACCATTTTGGTCGTGAGTTTGTTTGTTTATAAAATTGGTCTAGGTTGTAATTTGATCAATTCTTGTTCGATTCTGGAGATCTTGGGCTTTTTATTTAGGTATAGTTGTGAACTATAATTGCCTCATACATATAAATGGTGAGAAGAATATATTTTAGGATTTGGCAGTATAGAGTCTGTTTGTACCTATCCAAGTAATGCATGTGCATTTTTAAGCTGACAGGAGAGTTGAAAATCTGTAAAAATGGTCCGATTAGAACGTTATTGGCCTTAATCTCTTTGTTTTGATGAGCTGAAGCAATCTCTAGATGATGCTTTAGCCGAAAAGTTGATATTTCAGAAGTTGGTCATATGAAAGCTATATTTGAGAGTGTTTTGGTTTTAGGTATGAAAATTTCTTTGAAACCGAACATGTGACAGCTTAAAGAGTCTTTGTCCGATTTAGGTAAGTTTGGTCTTATTAGGCCAGGTTTTTAGTTGGTAAGAAGATGGCATTCAAAGATGTCTTAGATTTTTTAATCTTAGTCTAGAATTTTATAGGTTTTGGGAGCACACTTATTTATAGGTGCAAGGCAATTTTAGAATTCTTTTAGGGGCATAACTTTTCTATTTATTGCTTGATTTGGATGGTTTTGGGCTTTAGTATTAGGTTTTACTGAGTTCTAAAAGTTGTTCATACATATCTAAGCTGTAAAGTTAATAATTTAGTTTTTCGTCATTTTGGTCGTGAGTTTGTTTGTTTATAAGATTAGTCTAGGTTATAATTTGATCAATTTCTTGTTCGATTCTGGAGATCTTGGGCTTTTTATTTAGGTATAGTTGTGAACTATAATTGCCTCATACATATAAATGGTGAGAAGAATATATTTTGGGGTTTGGCAGTATAGAGTCTGTTTGTACCTATCCAAGTAATGCATGTGCATTTTAAGCTAACAGGAGAGTTGAAAATCTGTAAAAATGGTCCGATTAGAACGTTATTGGCCTTAATCTCTTTGTTTTGATGAGCTGAAGCAATCTCTAGATGATGCTTTAGCCGAAAAGTTGATATTTCAGAAGTTGGTCATATGAAAGCTATATTTGAGAGTGTTTTGGTTTTAGGTATGAAAATTTCTTTGACACCGAACATGTGATAACTTAAAGAGTCTTTGTCCGATTTAGACAAGTTTGGTCTCATTAAGCCAGGTTTTTAGTTGATAAGAAGATGGCATTCAAAGGTGTTTTAGATTTTCCAATCTTAGTCTAGAATTTTATAGGTTTTGGGAGCACACTTATTGATAGGTGCAAGGCAATTTTAGAATTCTTTTAAGGGATAACTTTTCTATTTATTGCTCGATTTGGATGATTTTGGGCTTTACTATTAGGTTTTACTGAGCTCTAAAAGTTGTTCATACATATCTAAGCTGTAAAGTTAATAATTTAGTTTTTCGTCATTTTGGTCGTGAGTTTGTTTGTTTATAAGATTAGTCTAGGTTATAATTTGATCAATTCTTGTTCGATTCTGGAGATCTTGGGCTTTTTATTTAGGTATAGTTGTGAACTATAATTGCCTCATACATATAAATGGTGAGAAGAATATATTTTAGGGTTTGGCAGTATAGAGTCTGTTTGTACCTATCCAAGTAATGCATGTGCATTTTTAAGCTAACAGGAGAGTTGAAAATCTGTAAAAATGGTCCGATTAGAACGTTATTGGCCTTAATCTCTTTGTTTTGATGAGCTGAAGCAATCTCTAGATGATGCTTTAGCCGAAAAGTTGATATTTCAGAAGTTGGTCATATGAAAGCTATATTTGAGAGTGTTTTGGTTTTAGGTATGAAAATTTCTTTGACACCGAACATGTGATAACTTAAAGAGTCTTTGTCCGATTTAGACAAGTTTGGTCTCATTAAGCCAGGTTTTTAGTTGATAAGAAGATGGCATTCAAAGGTGTTTTAGATTTTCCAATCTTAGTCTAGAATTTTATAGGTTTTGGGAGCACACTTATTGATAGGTGCAAGGCAATTTTAGAATTCTTTTAAGGGCATAACTTTTCTATTTATTGCTTGATTTGGATGATTTTGGGCTTTACTATTAGGTTTTACTGAGTTCTAAAAGTTGTTCATACATATCTAAGCTGTAAAGTTAATAATTTAGTTTTTCGTTATTTTGGTCGTGAGTTTGTTTGTTTATAAAATTAGTCTAGGTTGTAATTTGATCAATTCTTGTTGGATTCTGAAGATCTTGGGCTTTTTATGTAGGTATAGTTGTGAACTATAATTGCTTCATACATATAAATGGTGAGAAGAATATATTTTAGGATTTTTTTTTTTTTTTTTTTTATAATCTCCTCAAGGTAGCCTGTTGCAAAGAACTTGAGTACATGGTTTCTCCTACACCTTATTAGGGTGATAGGAGCGGTGCCTACTTGTTGCCACTGGGTAGTAGTCCACGTAGGAGTTGGACCGGCCTTTCATCGTTCTAACACTGGTTGATATGCCAGTATGTAAGTCCGAGGAGGTACATGTTAGAAAGCGCATTGAGAAGGGGGGGGTATGTAGGGTTAGGCATATTTCACCTGGCGGGTTAATAATCTGGCTGTCCCAAGTTGGGAGCGGTTGGTAATCTTACTCAAAATCAAAGTGTATGCAGGTGTTTGTTCATTTGCCAAGTCTCTAGTGAGAGGCGAGCACGTACATATATATTGATGAGGAGAGATTTGGCGGTGTAATTGCTAAGATGCAATTTGGCGTTTGTAATATCAATCTTAAGAGAAAGATAATGGTTGTGTATCAGATTAGCTGTGCCTGACAGCTCTGTTTCACTTGGTTATGGATAGTTTGTAATATCAATCTCCAGAGAAAGATAATGGTTGTGTATCAGATTAGCTGTGCCTGACAGCTCTGTTTCACTTGGTTATGGATAGTTTGTAATATCAATCTCAAGAGAAAGATAATGGTTGTGTATCAGATTAGCTGTGCCTGACAGCTCTGTTTCACTTGGTTATGGATAGTTTGTGATATCAATCTCGAGAGAAAGATAATGGTTGTGTATCAGATTAGCTGTGCCTGACAGCTCTGTTTCACTTGGTTATGGATAGACTGTATTATCAATCTCGAGAGAAGGATAATGGTTGTGTATCAGTTTGTGGTTGGTAATCAAACTCAAAATCAAAGTGTATGCAGGTGTTTGTTCATTTGCCAAGTCTCTTGTGAGAGGCGGCACGTACATATATATTGATTAGGGCAGATTTAGGCGGTGCAATTGCTGAGTTGCAATTTGGCAGTGGTATCAAAGTGTATGCAGGTGCTGTCCATATGCCAAGTCTCTTATGAGAGGCGGGCACGTACATATATATTGATTTGGGTAGTGATAAGTATTAAAACTTGTCACTATGGTATAATAGAAAAGAAAAGAATTAAAGTTTAAGTTAGGTATAGAAGATTTAGTTGTCAGGAAAGTCAGTCATGTATTCACTATTCTAAGTTCAATGAGAATAAGTGAAGAAGCCCGAATTCCATCAGAAAAGTTTATAGAAGGCAGAGGGTACAGAAAATTTAGTTTGGGATTGGTTTGTTGTGTTATAAGGTTTAGTTAGCATGCAAGAAGGCTTTGGTCATACATCCCAGGTAATTTAATGTTTTCGCTTCACAGTCGAAACGAATAATGATTTTAAAACAACTTTTCACAGCCCCAGGATCAAATACCAGTTCAGGCCTGCTGGGATTGAGACAAAACAAGCCCAGAGCAGGTGGAATTATAAGTTCAGCCTACTGGGATCGAATTGCCCCAACATCCAGCACCGAACCGAGTATTCGGCCTACTGGGACTGTGAGAGGCAGGATGAAAAGTTTTATTCATTAGAATATTATTCTTAACATTTTTAAATGAATTTTGTAGCTCCACAGTTTAAAGTTTGGGGTCCAGAATGGCAAGATTAGTAATCATAATGATCAGCTTTTCTGGGTCTTGCATGACATGCTTCACCAGATGGCGATACAGGGCTTCTCAACGACAGGAGTCAGCGCTGTTGGTGGTTGAGCGCGTCACTGAGACAAAGTGGTGGCATCCGGGAGATCAGAGAGGACGTCCGGAGTAAACGGCGGCCGTAAATTATCCGATATGGCAGGAGAGCTGAGGATTGCTAAAATGCCAGCCGCCAGACTGTTTCCAGGAGGATCTCTCCAGTCGGGCTGCAGATGATTGACATCGGTCTGAATACTAGACTCAGCTAGTGAGCTAGGAACAGGTGCTATGAGCGACAGCGATTCATTACTTGGTAGTGGCAGATAGGCTTCCAGGCTTAGATCCAGCAGGTTAAATTCTGGTTGAATTGGCTGCAAGTCCACTGTTTCTTGCAGGCTGTTCAAATTAGGCACTGATGCTCTTACAGGCACTCGCCTGTCCAGTATCTGGAGAAGCTCTTGTCTAAGCCTTTTTTTTTTTTTTTTTTTTTTTACTCCTCAAGGTGCCTATTGCAAGAACTTGAGTACATGATGTCTCCAACCCCTGGTTATACTATGTATATGAGGTTGGAGCTGGTTCCTACTGTTACCACTGGGTAGTGGACTACGTAAAGATGGTTGGCTCTTTTTATAAGAAAAAGAGGGAGTTGTTTTTGATGAATTGCATCTGATAGTTAGTTATTTGGTTTATCCCATTACAGGGATTGGTATGAGTTGGTTCGATTAAGATAATTTGGTAAAGGTATATATAATGGATTTGTTTGTAGCTTGGCTGTCCCATTTAAGGGATATGTATTTGGTTGTTGTGCTTTCCCAAAGGCTTAGCTATCGGTTGACCAGATAGGGAATTTTATCGGTTAAGTTTGTTATCGGCTGTCCCATTTAAGGGATATGTATATGGTAGAAGTGTTATGCTATCCCAGGGGGCGTAGCTATCGGTTTACCAGATAGGGAATTGTAGCGGTTAAGTTCAAATTGGCTGTCTCATTTAGAGATTTGTGTGGATTTGCCTATTCCATTAGAGGAGTAGCATTTGGTTTACCAGGTAAGGTGTTGTTTTGTTTAGTATTTGGTTTTAGTTTTTTGGAAGAAGAGGTATCATGATTATTTTAACTTATAATCTGATAAGACAGTTGGAAAGTTAGTTGTAAATTTTTTTGTTAAGGAGGGGTTAACACCCTTGAGAGATTTGGTCATACATTCGTAGGGCACCAAGACATTTGTATTTTGGCGACATCAGAATGCATCAGTTCAGTGAACCCTAAAAAGAAGCCCATTTCCAGCCGGACATGTTAACTTCTCCTGATAGAATTGTTTAGTTTATCTAGATTATTTAACTTATAATCTGATAATATAACTGGAAAATTATTTGTTAGGATATTTTGGAGGGGTTTACACCCCTAATCTGGCTGTCCCAAGTTGGGAGCGGTTGGTAATCAAACTCAAAATCAAAGTGTATGCAGGTGTTTGTTCATTTGCCAAGTCTCTTATGAGAGGCGGGCACGTACATATATATTGATTTGGGTGGTGACAAGTAATAAAACTTGTCACTATGGTGGGATAGAGAAGACTAGAAAAGATTTAGTGTTCAATCTAGGTGTAGAAGATTTAGTTGTCAGGAAAGTCAGTCATGCATTCACCATTCTAGGTTTACTGAGAATAAGTGTGGAAGCCCGAATTTCATCAGGAAAGTTTTATAGGAGAAAGAGGGTATGGAAAATTTATTTTGTTTGTTAATTTGTTGTGTTATAAGGTTTAGTAAGCGTGCAAGAAGGCTCTGGTCATACTATTTTTTTTTTTTTTTTAATCTCCTCAAGGTAGCCTGTTGCAAAGAACTTGAGTGCATGGTTTCTCCTACACCTTATTAGGGTAATAGGAGCAGTGCCTACTTGTTGCCACTGGGGGGTTTTTTTTTGTAGTGGTTTTTTTTTTTTTTTTTTTTTTTTTTTTTTTTTTTTTTATTTTTTTTTTTTTTTTTTTTTTTTTTTTTTTTGTTGGGGGGTTTTAGGAAAAAAAGGGGGGGAAAACCAAATGGGGCCCCCTTTCTTTATTCAACTCATTACTTTACATATAGCAACTTATTGTGAACATTTATGGACCTAACCTTATTTCTAAACATAAATAAGTTAATAAATAAATTAATAACGCTGCATTGCGGTGAGACGACACAAACAGCAGAAATGACGTTAGAATAAATATTGATTATCCAAAGTACATTTAAACATTTAAACATGAATTTGAGACAATTTAAAATGATAGTCAATAGTTTTGGGCAGAAGAATTTTGAATTTAAATGACTAAAAGCGCCATACAATTGATCTGGCAACTTCGTATTTTCTAGCTGTTGGCAGCCCAAAGCAGCTGTTATGGCATAATTATTGTGCACATATTTGGTCACACAGTGACAAATAAATGACAATAATTTGTAAATATTAAGCAAATTAGTAACAAATAGAGCAATTTACATTAATTTTAATCATTTTTTCTTTTCTTTTCAGGTGCTGGGATGACTGGGATGACTCTGCCGCTGACGCTGAAGAAATTGCTGCATGCGATTTGGACCGCACGACGCCGATGCCAGGTAAGTACAAAACCACGCTGAACCACGACGAGGGAGACGACCAAAATATGCTGTGGACGCCGCTGGAATTGACCGATAGAGTTCCAGCGACGACGATATGGACCAGGATGGATGTCGCCGGTTGGGAAGCAACAGCTGGAGGCGCTATTGCAATCCGATGACCAGTTTGCATCCAGGTTTGAATTGTGTTGTTTTGTGTTTGTTAGACGTTTTTTGCTGAAAATATATAAAAAGAATTTTGTTTTGCAGATTTCAAACTGCGGATTAGCTGGAACGGCTGGATGTTGTTTCGTCCGCTGGATTTGTAGCCGCTCTACTTGTTTGCATACGCCAGTGCAAATGGCATGCAAACTTGCAAAAGTATGCCGCTGACGCTGCAAACGCCCGAGTAGCCAGAGACGCATGTGCCGGGTTGAAAAAGCTGCTGGTGTGCAGCCATCCTCTCCGATCCACGCGTGAAAATTTCCGCTAATCGCTGTTAATTCATCCGGTGAGTATTTGGTGGAGTTGTATTAATTTGCCGTGATGCGTATTTGCTTGTGTTTGTGCCAGATGATGCCTAAGTGATTGCCATATAATATCCTCGTAGGAACTTTTCAATAGAAAACTCAGAGTCTGTTTTCATTGAATAAACGTCGATCGCGCCACAACGTACAATAAGTACGGAGCGCTATTAATTGGCTATATACATAGAGCATTATGTATATCTATATATGCCCATATAGGCATAAACAATGTTGAAGTACGCAACTTCCAGTGCTTGTGAAAACAAACTGCTACATTGAAAGCAGCAAGTTTGTAATGTGCGTGCGTTTAATTTTAGCTCAAACACAACTATGGTGTTTGAGCGTTGTGGATCCATATAATTTCGGTGGCACAGATCTCTTTTGTGCTCACCTTTGGCAATCAAAAAAGGCGTCATAGGGGTTATTTGCAAATCTTAGTCAAGTGTCTGTCAAACTTAGTGGTCCATAATTAGCATGTTATTTGTCCTTATTTGCTGTTATTAATGTCAATAGTGTAGTCATTAATAAGTCAAATTTCTTGTTCATTTCAGCCATCCCCGCAAGATTTTGTTGCAACAGAAGAACCATTGGGTCAACTGCTGCTGGCATCTGCGAGGACGACCGAACTGTGTGGAGTTGCTGCTGATGGCGTTGCTGCTCATCCTGGAGTCTCTGTTGGAAGTTCGTCAGGTGAGTTTCGGCAGGGTTACGTGCTTGTTTGGGGGTGCTAATCCCACGCGTTATTTGGCTGTACGTTGGTTTATTATTAATATTTTTGTCTTTTCGTTTCATGTCATTTCGCTGCTGCTGTTGTTGCTGAGCCACTGGACGGGTATGCTGCTGCTTTTGCGCACAAGGAGTGCGTTCATGCTGCTGATGTTGCTGGCTGTGGTGCTGGACTGGCGCTCGAAGCTGACGACTGCTATTTTTATTATAATTATAATTGTTATTGTTATTGATTGCAGTGTAGTCTAGCTTGAGTTTTGATAATAAAAGTCTGCTCCTAGCTTGTTTAAAAGTTGAACAGCCTCTATAACTGGCTATGTGCTCGCCCTTGCAGTTCGCACATGTAGCTGTAGTGGACCTGGGTTTGGTGCAGGTAGTAGTGGCATGTTTGCCTGCACACTTCATGCAGACAAACCCTTTTCGGCAGTAGTTTTTGCTGTGGCCGAATTCCTGACAGCGATGGCACTGAACTGGCTCCAGCTTCCTCATTTGCCGCTCGACTAGGACATCCTGGATTCCCAGTTGAGTCAGAGATAATATCCTCTCGTTATAGCCGTCTAGCCTTGGCTCTAGCTCAACCTCGAAGATGTTTAGTGGCTTACCCGTGAAGCGATGTTTCAGCACACTGATGTAGCGGGCACTAAAGCCCAGTTGGTCCAGCTGTGTCTTGATCCAGTCGCTTGTAGTGGAGTAGTGCAGATTCCGGATGACAATACGATACCCTCGCACTGCACGCAGTTGATGGGTATGGAGTTGAATGTCCACGTTGTCCAGAGACGCAATGATAGTTTTATATGCATCCAGATCCTTGCACAATATACGTAATCCTCCACTAATCGAGCACTTGGTGGTGAATTTAGTAGCCGCCGAAGTTTTGTTGAGCATGTCAATGATTTTTTGCATATCATCGACATCTGGCAGAAAAATAGCTGGAATTTTGCCGCTCAACGCAACTGGCTTTTGTTGCTGCTGTTGTTGTTGCTGCTGCTGCTTCTCACCAATTTGCTGCAAACTTTGCGAGATAGTGAGCTGCAGTGGCTGCAAAACTGTAGGCTGGCGATTTTGCTGCTTTTTCTGGTGTTGCTGTTGCACTGGCTGTTGCTGTTGTTGCTGCTGCTGTTTTTGCGCAGCTTGCTTGCTGGTTTGTGGTGGAGAGTCACACAAATCCTGATCTAAATCACTGACGCACATCCTGCCCACGCTGCCGTCAGTAGAATTGGCACGTAAAACAGAAGAAGCGTGTTTTTTGACGACACGCTTTGGCATCTTTGTTTTGCGCTTTTTGCCACCACCAACACACAGTTTTGGAGGCAATGAAACTTTTAGTACCTCAGTATTGGCAGAGGCAAAATACGTTTCATCCGATGTCTCGAGTAAAGCCATATCAAGGTTTGAAACATCGAACGAGGTGTCGGTGTCCACAATCCTGATATCGCTATTCGACCCAGTCATCCATCCGTCGCTTCCATTACTGCAGTTTTGGAGCAATTGATCAGCGCTGATAATGGCTGCACTGTCATTGCTCGTACTGGGAACAGTTTGCACTGCTTGCTTATGCTCTAATACTGCCAAAGCAGCATTAGATGCATTTATTGGCGCCAACTTTTTCGGCGTCGTATGCACTCCCGCGCTTTCGCCTGCATTGGTATGTGTGCCATTAGCCGAACACACCAACACATTTGCATGGCTTTCATCCAACACTGATGCATACGTCTCTCCGTCCTGTTGCACACGTAGTTGCTTGGTATGAGTGCCGCTCATAGCGGGATTTGTCTTTGTGTGCGTGTGTAAGCGAGACTTCACTGAATAAGGGTCACTTATTGCACACGCATTTCTTGCCTTTCGTGGCATAATTGTTTATGATTTATTATTTCTGCCTTGCACAACGCATATGTATTAACTGAAACTTAATTAATTTGTATGCGTGTACGGCAAGAAATATAACTTGCAAGTCTTTATGCGCGCGTCAGTTCACATTTATTAACATTTTACATGATGTAAAACGAAACGAACACTTCACGAACATGTATTAAACAAACATTTAAACAATTAATTTATATTAATTGTGAATTTGACAGTTATCCGCCTAACAATTGCCCGTTTTTACTTATTAAAGTTTTTTTTTTTTTCAGTTGAGTGCATAAGTGAGCGATGCTCGCACAATGGGGGCCGGCATCTAACTGATGCTGCCTTATTTTATTCAACTCATTACTTTACATATAGCAACTTATTGTGAACATTTATGGACCTAACCTTATTTCTAAACATAAATAAGTTAATAAATAAATTAATAACGCTGCATTGCGGTGAGACGACACAAACAGCAGAAATGACGTTAGAATAAATATTGATTATCCAAAGTACATTTAAACATTTAAACATGAATTTGAGACAATTTAAAATGATAGTCAATAGTTTTGGGCAGAAGAATTTTGAATTTAAATGACTAAAAGCGCCATACAATTGATCTGGCAACTTCGTATTTTCTAGCTGTTGGCAGCCCAAAGCAGCTGTTATGGCATAATTATTGTGCACATATTTGGTCACACAGTGACAAATAAATGACAATAATTTGTAAATATTAAGCAAATTAGTAACAAATAGAGCAATTTACATTAATTTTAATCATTTTTTCTTTTCTTTTCAGGTGCTGGGATGACTGGGATGACTCTGCCGCTGACGCTGAAGAAATTGCTGCATGCGATTTGGACCGCACGACGCCGATGCCAGGTAAGTACAAAACCACGCTGAACCACGACGAGGGAGACGACCAAAATATGCTGTGGACGCCGCTGGAATTGACCGATAGAGTTCCAGCGACGACGATATGGACCAGGATGGATGTCGCCGGTTGGGAAGCAACAGCTGGAGGCGCTATTGCAATCCGATGACCAGTTTGCATCCAGGTTTGAATTGTGTTGTTTTGTGTTTGTTAGACGTTTTTTGCTGAAAATATATAAAAAGAATTTTGTTTTGCAGATTTCAAACTGCGGATTAGCTGGAACGGCTGGATGTTGTTTCGTCCGCTGGATTTGTAGCCGCTCTACTTGTTTGCATACGCCAGTGCAAATGGCATGCAAACTTGCAAAAGTATGCCGCTGACGCTGCAAACGCCCGAGTAGCCAGAGACGCATGTGCCGGGTTGAAAAAGCTGCTGGTGTGCAGCCATCCTCTCCGATCCACGCGTGAAAATTTCCGCTAATCGCTGTTAATTCATCCGGTGAGTATTTGGTGGAGTTGTATTAATTTGCCGTGATGCGTATTTGCTTGTGTTTGTGCCAGATGATGCCTAAGTGATTGCCATATAATATCCTCGTAGGAACTTTTCAATAGAAAACTCAGAGTCTGTTTTCATTGAATAAACGTCGATCGCGCCACAACGTACAATAAGTACGGAGCGCTATTAATTGGCTATATACATAGAGCATTATGTATATCTATATATGCCCATATAGGCATAAACAATGTTGAAGTACGCAACTTCCAGTGCTTGTGAAAACAAACTGCTACATTGAAAGCAGCAAGTTTGTAATGTGCGTGCGTTTAATTTTAGCTCAAACACAACTATGGTGTTTGAGCGTTGTGGATCCATATAATTTCGGTGGCACAGATCTCTTTTGTGCTCACCTTTGGCAATCAAAAAAGGCGTCATAGGGGTTATTTGCAAATCTTAGTCAAGTGTCTGTCAAACTTAGTGGTCCATAATTAGCATGTTATTTGTCCTTATTTGCTGTTATTAATGTCAATAGTGTAGTCATTAATAAGTCAAATTTCTTGTTCATTTCAGCCATCCCCGCAAGATTTTGTTGCAACAGAAGAACCATTGGGTCAACTGCTGCTGGCATCTGCGAGGACGACCGAACTGTGTGGAGTTGCTGCTGATGGCGTTGCTGCTCATCCTGGAGTCTCTGTTGGAAGTTCGTCAGGTGAGTTTCGGCAGGGTTACGTGCTTGTTTGGGGGTGCTAATCCCACGCGTTATTTGGCTGTACGTTGGTTTATTATTAATATTTTTGTCTTTTCGTTTCATGTCATTTCGCTGCTGCTGTTGTTGCTGAGCCACTGGACGGGTATGCTGCTGCTTTTGCGCACAAGGAGTGCGTTCATGCTGCTGATGTTGCTGGCTGTGGTGCTGGACTGGCGCTCGAAGCTGACGACTGCTATTTTTATTATAATTATAATTGTTATTGTTATTGATTGCAGTGTAGTCTAGCTTGAGTTTTGATAATAAAAGTCTGCTCCTAGCTTGTTTAAAAGTTGAACAGCCTCTATAACTGGCTATGTGCTCGCCCTTGCAGTTCGCACATGTAGCTGTAGTGGACCTGGGTTTGGTGCAGGTAGTAGTGGCATGTTTGCCTGCACACTTCATGCAGACAAACCCTTTTCGGCAGTAGTTTTTGCTGTGGCCGAATTCCTGACAGCGATGGCACTGAACTGGCTCCAGCTTCCTCATTTGCCGCTCGACTAGGACATCCTGGATTCCCAGTTGAGTCAGAGATAATATCCTCTCGTTATAGCCGTCTAGCCTTGGCTCTAGCTCAACCTCGAAGATGTTTAGTGGCTTACCCGTGAAGCGATGTTTCAGCACACTGATGTAGCGGGCACTAAAGCCCAGTTGGTCCAGCTGTGTCTTGATCCAGTCGCTTGTAGTGGAGTAGTGCAGATTCCGGATGACAATACGATACCCTCGCACTGCACGCAGTTGATGGGTATGGAGTTGAATGTCCACGTTGTCCAGAGACGCAATGATAGTTTTATATGCATCCAGATCCTTGCACAATATACGTAATCCTCCACTAATCGAGCACTTGGTGGTGAATTTAGTAGCCGCCGAAGTTTTGTTGAGCATGTCAATGATTTTTTGCATATCATCGACATCTGGCAGAAAAATAGCTGGAATTTTGCCGCTCAACGCAACTGGCTTTTGTTGCTGCTGTTGTTGTTGCTGCTGCTGCTTCTCACCAATTTGCTGCAAACTTTGCGAGATAGTGAGCTGCAGTGGCTGCAAAACTGTAGGCTGGCGATTTTGCTGCTTTTTCTGGTGTTGCTGTTGCACTGGCTGTTGCTGTTGTTGCTGCTGCTGTTTTTGCGCAGCTTGCTTGCTGGTTTGTGGTGGAGAGTCACACAAATCCTGATCTAAATCACTGACGCACATCCTGCCCACGCTGCCGTCAGTAGAATTGGCACGTAAAACAGAAGAAGCGTGTTTTTTGACGACACGCTTTGGCATCTTTGTTTTGCGCTTTTTGCCACCACCAACACACAGTTTTGGAGGCAATGAAACTTTTAGTACCTCAGTATTGGCAGAGGCAAAATACGTTTCATCCGATGTCTCGAGTAAAGCCATATCAAGGTTTGAAACATCGAACGAGGTGTCGGTGTCCACAATCCTGATATCGCTATTCGACCCAGTCATCCATCCGTCGCTTCCATTACTGCAGTTTTGGAGCAATTGATCAGCGCTGATAATGGCTGCACTGTCATTGCTCGTACTGGGAACAGTTTGCACTGCTTGCTTATGCTCTAATACTGCCAAAGCAGCATTAGATGCATTTATTGGCGCCAACTTTTTCGGCGTCGTATGCACTCCCGCGCTTTCGCCTGCATTGGTATGTGTGCCATTAGCCGAACACACCAACACATTTGCATGGCTTTCATCCAACACTGATGCATACGCTCTCTCTCCGTCCTGTTGCACACGTAGTTGCTTGGTATGAGTGCCGCTCATAGCGGGATTTGTCTTTGTGTGCGTGTGTAAGCGAGACTTCACTGAATAAGGGTCACTTATTGCACACGCATTTCTTGCCTTTCGTGGCATAATTGTTTATGATTTATTATTTCTGCCTTGCACAACGCATATGTATTAACTGAAACTTAATTAATTTGTATGCGTGTACGGCAAGAAATATAACTTGCAAGTCTTTATGCGCGCGTCAGTTCACATTTATTAACATTTTACATGATGTAAAACGAAACGAACACTTCACGAACATGTATTAAACAAACATTTAAACAATTAATTTATATTAATTGTGAATTTGACAGTTATCCGCCTAACAATTGCCCGTTTTTACTTATTAAATAAATTTTTTTTCAGTTGAGTGCATAAGTGAGCGATGCTCGCACAATGGGGGCCGGCATCTAACTGATGCTGCCTTATTTTATTCAACTCATTACTTTACATATAGCAACTTATTGTGAACATTTATGGACCTAACCTTATTTCTAAACATAAATAAGTTAATAAATAAATTAATAACGCTGCATTGCGGTGAGACGACACAAACAGCAGAAATGACGTTAGAATAAATATTGATTATCCAAAGTACATTTAAACATTTAAACATGAATTTGAGACAATTTAAAATGATAGTCAATAGTTTTGGGCAGAAGAATTTTGAATTTAAATGACTAAAAGCGCCATACAATTGATCTGGCAACTTCGTATTTTCTAGCTGTTGGCAGCCCAAAGCAGCTGTTATGGCATAATTATTGTGCACATATTTGGTCACACAGTGACAAATAAATGACAATAATTTGTAAATATTAAGCAAATTAGTAACAAATAGAGCAATTTACATTAATTTTAATCATTTTTTCTTTTCTTTTCAGGTGCTGGGATGACTGGGATGACTCTGCCGCTGACGCTGAAGAAATTGCTGCATGCGATTTGGACCGCACGACGCCGATGCCAGGTAAGTACAAAACCACGCTGAACCACGACGAGGGAGACGACCAAAATATGCTGTGGACGCCGCTGGAATTGACCGATAGAGTTCCAGCGACGACGATATGGACCAGGATGGATGTCGCCGGTTGGGAAGCAACAGCTGGAGGCGCTATTGCAATCCGATGACCAGTTTGCATCCAGGTTTGAATTGTGTTGTTTTGTGTTTGTTAGACGTTTTTTGCTGAAAATATATAAAAAGAATTTTGTTTTGCAGATTTCAAACTGCGGATTAGCTGGAACGGCTGGATGTTGTTTCGTCCGCTGGATTTGTAGCCGCTCTACTTGTTTGCATACGCCAGTGCAAATGGCATGCAAACTTGCAAAAGTATGCCGCTGACGCTGCAAACGCCCGAGTAGCCAGAGACGCATGTGCCGGGTTGAAAAAGCTGCTGGTGTGCAGCCATCCTCTCCGATCCACGCGTGAAAATTTCCGCTAATCGCTGTTAATTCATCCGGTGAGTATTTGGTGGAGTTGTATTAATTTGCCGTGATGCGTATTTGCTTGTGTTTGTGCCAGATGATGCCTAAGTGATTGCCATATAATATCCTCGTAGGAACTTTTCAATAGAAAACTCAGAGTCTGTTTTCATTGAATAAACGTCGATCGCGCCACAACGTACAATAAGTACGGAGCGCTATTAATTGGCTATATACATAGAGCATTATGTATATCTATATATGCCCATATAGGCATAAACAATGTTGAAGTACGCAACTTCCAGTGCTTGTGAAAACAAACTGCTACATTGAAAGCAGCAAGTTTGTAATGTGCGTGCGTTTAATTTTAGCTCAAACACAACTATGGTGTTTGAGCGTTGTGGATCCATATAATTTCGGTGGCACAGATCTCTTTTGTGCTCACCTTTGGCAATCAAAAAAGGCGTCATAGGGGTTATTTGCAAATCTTAGTCAAGTGTCTGTCAAACTTAGTGGTCCATAATTAGCATGTTATTTGTCCTTATTTGCTGTTATTAATGTCAATAGTGTAGTCATTAATAAGTCAAATTTCTTGTTCATTTCAGCCATCCCCGCAAGATTTTGTTGCAACAGAAGAACCATTGGGTCAACTGCTGCTGGCATCTGCGAGGACGACCGAACTGTGTGGAGTTGCTGCTGATGGCGTTGCTGCTCATCCTGGAGTCTCTGTTGGAAGTTCGTCAGGTGAGTTTCGGCAGGGTTACGTGCTTGTTTGGGGGTGCTAATCCCACGCGTTATTTGGCTGTACGTTGGTTTATTATTAATATTTTTGTCTTTTCGTTTCATGTCATTTCGCTGCTGCTGTTGTTGCTGAGCCACTGGACGGGTATGCTGCTGCTTTTGCGCACAAGGAGTGCGTTCATGCTGCTGATGTTGCTGGCTGTGGTGCTGGACTGGCGCTCGAAGCTGACGACTGCTATTTTTATTATAATTATAATTGTTATTGTTATTGATTGCAGTGTAGTCTAGCTTGAGTTTTGATAATAAAAGTCTGCTCCTAGCTTGTTTAAAAGTTGAACAGCCTCTATAACTGGCTATGTGCTCGCCCTTGCAGTTCGCACATGTAGCTGTAGTGGACCTGGGTTTGGTGCAGGTAGTAGTGGCATGTTTGCCTGCACACTTCATGCAGACAAACCCTTTTCGGCAGTAGTTTTTGCTGTGGCCGAATTCCTGACAGCGATGGCACTGAACTGGCTCCAGCTTCCTCATTTGCCGCTCGACTAGGACATCCTGGATTCCCAGTTGAGTCAGAGATAATATCCTCTCGTTATAGCCGTCTAGCCTTGGCTCTAGCTCAACCTCGAAGATGTTTAGTGGCTTACCCGTGAAGCGATGTTTCAGCACACTGATGTAGCGGGCACTAAAGCCCAGTTGGTCCAGCTGTGTCTTGATCCAGTCGCTTGTAGTGGAGTAGTGCAGATTCCGGATGACAATACGATACCCTCGCACTGCACGCAGTTGATGGGTATGGAGTTGAATGTCCACGTTGTCCAGAGACGCAATGATAGTTTTATATGCATCCAGATCCTTGCACAATATACGTAATCCTCCACTAATCGAGCACTTGGTGGTGAATTTAGTAGCCGCCGAAGTTTTGTTGAGCATGTCAATGATTTTTTGCATATCATCGACATCTGGCAGAAAAATAGCTGGAATTTTGCCGCTCAACGCAACTGGCTTTTGTTGCTGCTGTTGTTGTTGCTGCTGCTGCTTCTCACCAATTTGCTGCAAACTTTGCGAGATAGTGAGCTGCAGTGGCTGCAAAACTGTAGGCTGGCGATTTTGCTGCTTTTTCTGGTGTTGCTGTTGCACTGGCTGTTGCTGTTGTTGCTGCTGCTGTTTTTGCGCAGCTTGCTTGCTGGTTTGTGGTGGAGAGTCACACAAATCCTGATCTAAATCACTGACGCACATCCTGCCCACGCTGCCGTCAGTAGAATTGGCACGTAAAACAGAAGAAGCGTGTTTTTTGACGACACGCTTTGGCATCTTTGTTTTGCGCTTTTTGCCACCACCAACACACAGTTTTGGAGGCAATGAAACTTTTAGTACCTCAGTATTGGCAGAGGCAAAATACGTTTCATCCGATGTCTCGAGTAAAGCCATATCAAGGTTTGAAACATCGAACGAGGTGTCGGTGTCCACAATCCTGATATCGCTATTCGACCCAGTCATCCATCCGTCGCTTCCATTACTGCAGTTTTGGAGCAATTGATCAGCGCTGATAATGGCTGCACTGTCATTGCTCGTACTGGGAACAGTTTGCACTGCTTGCTTATGCTCTAATACTGCCAAAGCAGCATTAGATGCATTTATTGGCGCCAACTTTTTCGGCGTCGTATGCACTCCCGCGCTTTCGCCTGCATTGGTATGTGTGCCATTAGCCGAACACACCAACACATTTGCATGGCTTTCATCCAACACTGATGCATACGCTCTCTCTCCGTCCTGTTGCACACGTAGTTGCTTGGTATGAGTGCCGCTCATAGCGGGATTTGTCTTTGTGTGCGTGTGTAAGCGAGACTTCACTGAATAAGGGTCACTTATTGCACACGCATTTCTTGCCTTTCGTGGCATAATTGTTTATGATTTATTATTTCTGCCTTGCACAACGCATATGTATTAACTGAAACTTAATTAATTTGTATGCGTGTACGGCAAGAAATATAACTTGCAAGTCTTTATGCGCGCGTCAGTTCACATTTATTAACATTTTACATGATGTAAAACGAAACGAACACTTCACGAACATGTATTAAACAAACATTTAAACAATTAATTTATATTAATTGTGAATTTGACAGTTATCCGCCTAACAATTGCCCGTTTTTACTTATTAAAGTTTTTTTTTTCAGTTGAGTGCATAAGTGAGCGATGCTCGCACAATGGGGGCCGGCATCTAACTGATGCTGCCTTATTTTATTCAACTCATTACTTTACATATAGCAACTTATTGTGAACATTTATGGACCTAACCTTATTTCTAAACATAAATAAGTTAATAAATAAATTAATAACGCTGCATTGCGGTGAGACGACACAAACAGCAGAAATGACGTTAGAATAAATATTGATTATCCAAAGTACATTTAAACATTTAAACATGAATTTGAGACAATTTAAAATGATAGTCAATAGTTTTGGGCAGAAGAATTTTGAATTTAAATGACTAAAAGCGCCATACAATTGATCTGGCAACTTCGTATTTTCTAGCTGTTGGCAGCCCAAAGCAGCTGTTATGGCATAATTATTGTGCACATATTTGGTCACACAGTGACAAATAAATGACAATAATTTGTAAATATTAAGCAAATTAGTAACAAATAGAGCAATTTACATTAATTTTAATCATTTTTTCTTTTCTTTTCAGGTGCTGGGATGACTGGGATGACTCTGCCGCTGACGCTGAAGAAATTGCTGCATGCGATTTGGACCGCACGACGCCGATGCCAGGTAAGTACAAAACCACGCTGAACCACGACGAGGGAGACGACCAAAATATGCTGTGGACGCCGCTGGAATTGACCGATAGAGTTCCAGCGACGACGATATGGACCAGGATGGATGTCGCCGGTTGGGAAGCAACAGCTGGAGGCGCTATTGCAATCCGATGACCAGTTTGCATCCAGGTTTGAATTGTGTTGTTTTGTGTTTGTTAGACGTTTTTTGCTGAAAATATATAAAAAGAATTTTGTTTTGCAGATTTCAAACTGCGGATTAGCTGGAACGGCTGGATGTTGTTTCGTCCGCTGGATTTGTAGCCGCTCTACTTGTTTGCATACGCCAGTGCAAATGGCATGCAAACTTGCAAAAGTATGCCGCTGACGCTGCAAACGCCCGAGTAGCCAGAGACGCATGTGCCGGGTTGAAAAAGCTGCTGGTGTGCAGCCATCCTCTCCGATCCACGCGTGAAAATTTCCGCTAATCGCTGTTAATTCATCCGGTGAGTATTTGGTGGAGTTGTATTAATTTGCCGTGATGCGTATTTGCTTGTGTTTGTGCCAGATGATGCCTAAGTGATTGCCATATAATATCCTCGTAGGAACTTTTCAATAGAAAACTCAGAGTCTGTTTTCATTGAATAAACGTCGATCGCGCCACAACGTACAATAAGTACGGAGCGCTATTAATTGGCTATATACATAGAGCATTATGTATATCTATATATGCCCATATAGGCATAAACAATGTTGAAGTACGCAACTTCCAGTGCTTGTGAAAACAAACTGCTACATTGAAAGCAGCAAGTTTGTAATGTGCGTGCGTTTAATTTTAGCTCAAACACAACTATGGTGTTTGAGCGTTGTGGATCCATATAATTTCGGTGGCACAGATCTCTTTTGTGCTCACCTTTGGCAATCAAAAAAGGCGTCATAGGGGTTATTTGCAAATCTTAGTCAAGTGTCTGTCAAACTTAGTGGTCCATAATTAGCATGTTATTTGTCCTTATTTGCTGTTATTAATGTCAATAGTGTAGTCATTAATAAGTCAAATTTCTTGTTCATTTCAGCCATCCCCGCAAGATTTTGTTGCAACAGAAGAACCATTGGGTCAACTGCTGCTGGCATCTGCGAGGACGACCGAACTGTGTGGAGTTGCTGCTGATGGCGTTGCTGCTCATCCTGGAGTCTCTGTTGGAAGTTCGTCAGGTGAGTTTCGGCAGGGTTACGTGCTTGTTTGGGGGTGCTAATCCCACGCGTTATTTGGCTGTACGTTGGTTTATTATTAATATTTTTGTCTTTTCGTTTCATGTCATTTCGCTGCTGCTGTTGTTGCTGAGCCACTGGACGGGTATGCTGCTGCTTTTGCGCACAAGGAGTGCGTTCATGCTGCTGATGTTGCTGGCTGTGGTGCTGGACTGGCGCTCGAAGCTGACGACTGCTATTTTTATTATAATTATAATTGTTATTGTTATTGATTGCAGTGTAGTCTAGCTTGAGTTTTGATAATAAAAGTCTGCTCCTAGCTTGTTTAAAAGTTGAACAGCCTCTATAACTGGCTATGTGCTCGCCCTTGCAGTTCGCACATGTAGCTGTAGTGGACCTGGGTTTGGTGCAGGTAGTAGTGGCATGTTTGCCTGCACACTTCATGCAGACAAACCCTTTTCGGCAGTAGTTTTTGCTGTGGCCGAATTCCTGACAGCGATGGCACTGAACTGGCTCCAGCTTCCTCATTTGCCGCTCGACTAGGACATCCTGGATTCCCAGTTGAGTCAGAGATAATATCCTCTCGTTATAGCCGTCTAGCCTTGGCTCTAGCTCAACCTCGAAGATGTTTAGTGGCTTACCCGTGAAGCGATGTTTCAGCACACTGATGTAGCGGGCACTAAAGCCCAGTTGGTCCAGCTGTGTCTTGATCCAGTCGCTTGTAGTGGAGTAGTGCAGATTCCGGATGACAATACGATACCCTCGCACTGCACGCAGTTGATGGGTATGGAGTTGAATGTCCACGTTGTCCAGAGACGCAATGATAGTTTTATATGCATCCAGATCCTTGCACAATATACGTAATCCTCCACTAATCGAGCACTTGGTGGTGAATTTAGTAGCCGCCGAAGTTTTGTTGAGCATGTCAATGATTTTTTGCATATCATCGACATCTGGCAGAAAAATAGCTGGAATTTTGCCGCTCAACGCAACTGGCTTTTGTTGCTGCTGTTGTTGTTGCTGCTGCTGCTTCTCACCAATTTGCTGCAAACTTTGCGAGATAGTGAGCTGCAGTGGCTGCAAAACTGTAGGCTGGCGATTTTGCTGCTTTTTCTGGTGTTGCTGTTGCACTGGCTGTTGCTGTTGTTGCTGCTGCTGTTTTTGCGCAGCTTGCTTGCTGGTTTGTGGTGGAGAGTCACACAAATCCTGATCTAAATCACTGACGCACATCCTGCCCACGCTGCCGTCAGTAGAATTGGCACGTAAAACAGAAGAAGCGTGTTTTTTGACGACACGCTTTGGCATCTTTGTTTTGCGCTTTTTGCCACCACCAACACACAGTTTTGGAGGCAATGAAACTTTTAGTACCTCAGTATTGGCAGAGGCAAAATACGTTTCATCCGATGTCTCGAGTAAAGCCATATCAAGGTTTGAAACATCGAACGAGGTGTCGGTGTCCACAATCCTGATATCGCTATTCGACCCAGTCATCCATCCGTCGCTTCCATTACTGCAGTTTTGGAGCAATTGATCAGCGCTGATAATGGCTGCACTGTCATTGCTCGTACTGGGAACAGTTTGCACTGCTTGCTTATGCTCTAATACTGCCAAAGCAGCATTAGATGCATTTATTGGCGCCAACTTTTTCGGCGTCGTATGCACTCCCGCGCTTTCGCCTGCATTGGTATGTGTGCCATTAGCCGAACACACCAACACATTTGCATGGCTTTCATCCAACACTGATGCATACGCTCTCTCTCCGTCCTGTTGCACACGTAGTTGCTTGGTATGAGTGCCGCTCATAGCGGGATTTGTCTTTGTGTGCGTGTGTAAGCGAGACTTCACTGAATAAGGGTCACTTATTGCACACGCATTTCTTGCCTTTCGTGGCATAATTGTTTATGATTTATTATTTCTGCCTTGCACAACGCATATGTATTAACTGAAACTTAATTAATTTGTATGCGTGTACGGCAAGAAATATAACTTGCAAGTCTTTATGCGCGCGTCAGTTCACATTTATTAACATTTTACATGATGTAAAACGAAACGAACACTTCACGAACATGTATTAAACAAACATTTAAACAATTAATTTATATTAATTGTGAATTTGACAGTTATCCGCCTAACAATTGCCCGTTTTTACTTATTAAAGTTTTTTTTTTTCAGTTGAGTGCATTTTTTTTTTTTTTTTCAGTTGAGTGCATAAGTGAGCGATGCTCGCACAATGGGGGCCGGCATCTAACTGATGCTGCCTTATTTTATTCAACTCATTACTTTACATATAGCAACTTATTGTGAACATTTATGGACCTAACCTTATTTCTAAACATAAATAAGTTAATAAATAAATTAATAACGCTGCATTGCGGTGAGACGACACAAACAGCAGAAATGACGTTAGAATAAATATTGATTATCCAAAGTACATTTAAACATTTAAACATGAATTTGAGACAATTTAAAATGATAGTCAATAGTTTTGGGCAGAAGAATTTTGAATTTAAATGACTAAAAGCGCCATACAATTGATCTGGCAACTTCGTATTTTCTAGCTGTTGGCAGCCCAAAGCAGCTGTTATGGCATAATTATTGTGCACATATTTGGTCACACAGTGACAAATAAATGACAATAATTTGTAAATATTAAGCAAATTAGTAACAAATAGAGCAATTTACATTAATTTTAATCATTTTTTCTTTTCTTTTCAGGTGCTGGGATGACTGGGATGACTCTGCCGCTGACGCTGAAGAAATTGCTGCATGCGATTTGGACCGCACGACGCCGATGCCAGGTAAGTACAAAACCACGCTGAACCACGACGAGGGAGACGACCAAAATATGCTGTGGACGCCGCTGGAATTGACCGATAGAGTTCCAGCGACGACGATATGGACCAGGATGGATGTCGCCGGTTGGGAAGCAACAGCTGGAGGCGCTATTGCAATCCGATGACCAGTTTGCATCCAGGTTTGAATTGTGTTGTTTTGTGTTTGTTAGACGTTTTTTGCTGAAAATATATAAAAAGAATTTTGTTTTGCAGATTTCAAACTGCGGATTAGCTGGAACGGCTGGATGTTGTTTCGTCCGCTGGATTTGTAGCCGCTCTACTTGTTTGCATACGCCAGTGCAAATGGCATGCAAACTTGCAAAAGTATGCCGCTGACGCTGCAAACGCCCGAGTAGCCAGAGACGCATGTGCCGGGTTGAAAAAGCTGCTGGTGTGCAGCCATCCTCTCCGATCCACGCGTGAAAATTTCCGCTAATCGCTGTTAATTCATCCGGTGAGTATTTGGTGGAGTTGTATTAATTTGCCGTGATGCGTATTTGCTTGTGTTTGTGCCAGATGATGCCTAAGTGATTGCCATATAATATCCTCGTAGGAACTTTTCAATAGAAAACTCAGAGTCTGTTTTCATTGAATAAACGTCGATCGCGCCACAACGTACAATAAGTACGGAGCGCTATTAATTGGCTATATACATAGAGCATTATGTATATCTATATATGCCCATATAGGCATAAACAATGTTGAAGTACGCAACTTCCAGTGCTTGTGAAAACAAACTGCTACATTGAAAGCAGCAAGTTTGTAATGTGCGTGCGTTTAATTTTAGCTCAAACACAACTATGGTGTTTGAGCGTTGTGGATCCATATAATTTCGGTGGCACAGATCTCTTTTGTGCTCACCTTTGGCAATCAAAAAAGGCGTCATAGGGGTTATTTGCAAATCTTAGTCAAGTGTCTGTCAAACTTAGTGGTCCATAATTAGCATGTTATTTGTCCTTATTTGCTGTTATTAATGTCAATAGTGTAGTCATTAATAAGTCAAATTTCTTGTTCATTTCAGCCATCCCCGCAAGATTTTGTTGCAACAGAAGAACCATTGGGTCAACTGCTGCTGGCATCTGCGAGGACGACCGAACTGTGTGGAGTTGCTGCTGATGGCGTTGCTGCTCATCCTGGAGTCTCTGTTGGAAGTTCGTCAGGTGAGTTTCGGCAGGGTTACGTGCTTGTTTGGGGGTGCTAATCCCACGCGTTATTTGGCTGTACGTTGGTTTATTATTAATATTTTTGTCTTTTCGTTTCATGTCATTTCGCTGCTGCTGTTGTTGCTGAGCCACTGGACGGGTATGCTGCTGCTTTTGCGCACAAGGAGTGCGTTCATGCTGCTGATGTTGCTGGCTGTGGTGCTGGACTGGCGCTCGAAGCTGACGACTGCTATTTTTATTATAATTATAATTGTTATTGTTATTGATTGCAGTGTAGTCTAGCTTGAGTTTTGATAATAAAAGTCTGCTCCTAGCTTGTTTAAAAGTTGAACAGCCTCTATAACTGGCTATGTGCTCGCCCTTGCAGTTCGCACATGTAGCTGTAGTGGACCTGGGTTTGGTGCAGGTAGTAGTGGCATGTTTGCCTGCACACTTCATGCAGACAAACCCTTTTCGGCAGTAGTTTTTGCTGTGGCCGAATTCCTGACAGCGATGGCACTGAACTGGCTCCAGCTTCCTCATTTGCCGCTCGACTAGGACATCCTGGATTCCCAGTTGAGTCAGAGATAATATCCTCTCGTTATAGCCGTCTAGCCTTGGCTCTAGCTCAACCTCGAAGATGTTTAGTGGCTTACCCGTGAAGCGATGTTTCAGCACACTGATGTAGCGGGCACTAAAGCCCAGTTGGTCCAGCTGTGTCTTGATCCAGTCGCTTGTAGTGGAGTAGTGCAGATTCCGGATGACAATACGATACCCTCGCACTGCACGCAGTTGATGGGTATGGAGTTGAATGTCCACGTTGTCCAGAGACGCAATGATAGTTTTATATGCATCCAGATCCTTGCACAATATACGTAATCCTCCACTAATCGAGCACTTGGTGGTGAATTTAGTAGCCGCCGAAGTTTTGTTGAGCATGTCAATGATTTTTTGCATATCATCGACATCTGGCAGAAAAATAGCTGGAATTTTGCCGCTCAACGCAACTGGCTTTTGTTGCTGCTGTTGTTGTTGCTGCTGCTGCTTCTCACCAATTTGCTGCAAACTTTGCGAGATAGTGAGCTGCAGTGGCTGCAAAACTGTAGGCTGGCGATTTTGCTGCTTTTTCTGGTGTTGCTGTTGCACTGGCTGTTGCTGTTGTTGCTGCTGCTGTTTTTGCGCAGCTTGCTTGCTGGTTTGTGGTGGAGAGTCACACAAATCCTGATCTAAATCACTGACGCACATCCTGCCCACGCTGCCGTCAGTAGAATTGGCACGTAAAACAGAAGAAGCGTGTTTTTTGACGACACGCTTTGGCATCTTTGTTTTGCGCTTTTTGCCACCACCAACACACAGTTTTGGAGGCAATGAAACTTTTAGTACCTCAGTATTGGCAGAGGCAAAATACGTTTCATCCGATGTCTCGAGTAAAGCCATATCAAGGTTTGAAACATCGAACGAGGTGTCGGTGTCCACAATCCTGATATCGCTATTCGACCCAGTCATCCATCCGTCGCTTCCATTACTGCAGTTTTGGAGCAATTGATCAGCGCTGATAATGGCTGCACTGTCATTGCTCGTACTGGGAACAGTTTGCACTGCTTGCTTATGCTCTAATACTGCCAAAGCAGCATTAGATGCATTTATTGGCGCCAACTTTTTCGGCGTCGTATGCACTCCCGCGCTTTCGCCTGCATTGGTATGTGTGCCATTAGCCGAACACACCAACACATTTGCATGGCTTTCATCCAACACTGATGCATACGCTCTCTCTCCGTCCTGTTGCACACGTAGTTGCTTGGTATGAGTGCCGCTCATAGCGGGATTTGTCTTTGTGTGCGTGTGTAAGCGAGACTTCACTGAATAAGGGTCACTTATTGCACACGCATTTCTTGCCTTTCGTGGCATAATTGTTTATGATTTATTATTTCTGCCTTGCACAACGCATATGTATTAACTGAAACTTAATTAATTTGTATGCGTGTACGGCAAGAAATATAACTTGCAAGTCTTTATGCGCGCGTCAGTTCACATTTATTAACATTTTACATGATGTAAAACGAAACGAACACTTCACGAACATGTATTAAACAAACATTTAAACAATTAATTTATATTAATTGTGAATTTGACAGTTATCCGCCTAACAATTGCCCGTTTTTACTTATTAAAGTTTTTTTTTTCAGTTGAGTGCATTTTTTTTTTTTTCAGTTGAGTGCATAAGTGAGCGATGCTCGCACAATGGGGGCCGGCATCTAACTGATGCTGCCTTATTTTATTCAACTCATTACTTTACATATAGCAACTTATTGTGAACATTTATGGACCTAACCTTATTTCTAAACATAAATAAGTTAATAAATAAATTAATAACGCTGCATTGCGGTGAGACGACACAAACAGCAGAAATGACGTTAGAATAAATATTGATTATCCAAAGTACATTTAAACATTTAAACATGAATTTGAGACAATTTAAAATGATAGTCAATAGTTTTGGGCAGAAGAATTTTGAATTTAAATGACTAAAAGCGCCATACAATTGATCTGGCAACTTCGTATTTTCTAGCTGTTGGCAGCCCAAAGCAGCTGTTATGGCATAATTATTGTGCACATATTTGGTCACACAGTGACAAATAAATGACAATAATTTGTAAATATTAAGCAAATTAGTAACAAATAGAGCAATTTACATTAATTTTAATCATTTTTTCTTTTCTTTTCAGGTGCTGGGATGACTGGGATGACTCTGCCGCTGACGCTGAAGAAATTGCTGCATGCGATTTGGACCGCACGACGCCGATGCCAGGTAAGTACAAAACCACGCTGAACCACGACGAGGGAGACGACCAAAATATGCTGTGGACGCCGCTGGAATTGACCGATAGAGTTCCAGCGACGACGATATGGACCAGGATGGATGTCGCCGGTTGGGAAGCAACAGCTGGAGGCGCTATTGCAATCCGATGACCAGTTTGCATCCAGGTTTGAATTGTGTTGTTTTGTGTTTGTTAGACGTTTTTTGCTGAAAATATATAAAAAGAATTTTGTTTTGCAGATTTCAAACTGCGGATTAGCTGGAACGGCTGGATGTTGTTTCGTCCGCTGGATTTGTAGCCGCTCTACTTGTTTGCATACGCCAGTGCAAATGGCATGCAAACTTGCAAAAGTATGCCGCTGACGCTGCAAACGCCCGAGTAGCCAGAGACGCATGTGCCGGGTTGAAAAAGCTGCTGGTGTGCAGCCATCCTCTCCGATCCACGCGTGAAAATTTCCGCTAATCGCTGTTAATTCATCCGGTGAGTATTTGGTGGAGTTGTATTAATTTGCCGTGATGCGTATTTGCTTGTGTTTGTGCCAGATGATGCCTAAGTGATTGCCATATAATATCCTCGTAGGAACTTTTCAATAGAAAACTCAGAGTCTGTTTTCATTGAATAAACGTCGATCGCGCCACAACGTACAATAAGTACGGAGCGCTATTAATTGGCTATATACATAGAGCATTATGTATATCTATATATGCCCATATAGGCATAAACAATGTTGAAGTACGCAACTTCCAGTGCTTGTGAAAACAAACTGCTACATTGAAAGCAGCAAGTTTGTAATGTGCGTGCGTTTAATTTTAGCTCAAACACAACTATGGTGTTTGAGCGTTGTGGATCCATATAATTTCGGTGGCACAGATCTCTTTTGTGCTCACCTTTGGCAATCAAAAAAGGCGTCATAGGGGTTATTTGCAAATCTTAGTCAAGTGTCTGTCAAACTTAGTGGTCCATAATTAGCATGTTATTTGTCCTTATTTGCTGTTATTAATGTCAATAGTGTAGTCATTAATAAGTCAAATTTCTTGTTCATTTCAGCCATCCCCGCAAGATTTTGTTGCAACAGAAGAACCATTGGGTCAACTGCTGCTGGCATCTGCGAGGACGACCGAACTGTGTGGAGTTGCTGCTGATGGCGTTGCTGCTCATCCTGGAGTCTCTGTTGGAAGTTCGTCAGGTGAGTTTCGGCAGGGTTACGTGCTTGTTTGGGGGTGCTAATCCCACGCGTTATTTGGCTGTACGTTGGTTTATTATTAATATTTTTGTCTTTTCGTTTCATGTCATTTCGCTGCTGCTGTTGTTGCTGAGCCACTGGACGGGTATGCTGCTGCTTTTGCGCACAAGGAGTGCGTTCATGCTGCTGATGTTGCTGGCTGTGGTGCTGGACTGGCGCTCGAAGCTGACGACTGCTATTTTTATTATAATTATAATTGTTATTGTTATTGATTGCAGTGTAGTCTAGCTTGAGTTTTGATAATAAAAGTCTGCTCCTAGCTTGTTTAAAAGTTGAACAGCCTCTATAACTGGCTATGTGCTCGCCCTTGCAGTTCGCACATGTAGCTGTAGTGGACCTGGGTTTGGTGCAGGTAGTAGTGGCATGTTTGCCTGCACACTTCATGCAGACAAACCCTTTTCGGCAGTAGTTTTTGCTGTGGCCGAATTCCTGACAGCGATGGCACTGAACTGGCTCCAGCTTCCTCATTTGCCGCTCGACTAGGACATCCTGGATTCCCAGTTGAGTCAGAGATAATATCCTCTCGTTATAGCCGTCTAGCCTTGGCTCTAGCTCAACCTCGAAGATGTTTAGTGGCTTACCCGTGAAGCGATGTTTCAGCACACTGATGTAGCGGGCACTAAAGCCCAGTTGGTCCAGCTGTGTCTTGATCCAGTCGCTTGTAGTGGAGTAGTGCAGATTCCGGATGACAATACGATACCCTCGCACTGCACGCAGTTGATGGGTATGGAGTTGAATGTCCACGTTGTCCAGAGACGCAATGATAGTTTTATATGCATCCAGATCCTTGCACAATATACGTAATCCTCCACTAATCGAGCACTTGGTGGTGAATTTAGTAGCCGCCGAAGTTTTGTTGAGCATGTCAATGATTTTTTGCATATCATCGACATCTGGCAGAAAAATAGCTGGAATTTTGCCGCTCAACGCAACTGGCTTTTGTTGCTGCTGTTGTTGTTGCTGCTGCTGCTTCTCACCAATTTGCTGCAAACTTTGCGAGATAGTGAGCTGCAGTGGCTGCAAAACTGTAGGCTGGCGATTTTGCTGCTTTTTCTGGTGTTGCTGTTGCACTGGCTGTTGCTGTTGTTGCTGCTGCTGTTTTTGCGCAGCTTGCTTGCTGGTTTGTGGTGGAGAGTCACACAAATCCTGATCTAAATCACTGACGCACATCCTGCCCACGCTGCCGTCAGTAGAATTGGCACGTAAAACAGAAGAAGCGTGTTTTTTGACGACACGCTTTGGCATCTTTGTTTTGCGCTTTTTGCCACCACCAACACACAGTTTTGGAGGCAATGAAACTTTTAGTACCTCAGTATTGGCAGAGGCAAAATACGTTTCATCCGATGTCTCGAGTAAAGCCATATCAAGGTTTGAAACATCGAACGAGGTGTCGGTGTCCACAATCCTGATATCGCTATTCGACCCAGTCATCCATCCGTCGCTTCCATTACTGCAGTTTTGGAGCAATTGATCAGCGCTGATAATGGCTGCACTGTCATTGCTCGTACTGGGAACAGTTTGCACTGCTTGCTTATGCTCTAATACTGCCAAAGCAGCATTAGATGCATTTATTGGCGCCAACTTTTTCGGCGTCGTATGCACTCCCGCGCTTTCGCCTGCATTGGTATGTGTGCCATTAGCCGAACACACCAACACATTTGCATGGCTTTCATCCAACACTGATGCATACGCTCTCTCTCCGTCCTGTTGCACACGTAGTTGCTTGGTATGAGTGCCGCTCATAGCGGGATTTGTCTTTGTGTGCGTGTGTAAGCGAGACTTCACTGAATAAGGGTCACTTATTGCACACGCATTTCTTGCCTTTCGTGGCATAATTGTTTATGATTTATTATTTCTGCCTTGCACAACGCATATGTATTAACTGAAACTTAATTAATTTGTATGCGTGTACGGCAAGAAATATAACTTGCAAGTCTTTATGCGCGCGTCAGTTCACATTTATTAACATTTTACATGATGTAAAACGAAACGAACACTTCACGAACATGTATTAAACAAACATTTAAACAATTAATTTATATTAATTGTGAATTTGACAGTTATCCGCCTAACAATTGCCCGTTTTTACTTATTAAAGTTTTTTTTTTTCAGTTGAGTTTTTTTTTTTTCAGTTGAGTGCATAAGTGAGCGATGCTCGCACAATGGGGGCCGGCATCTAACTGATGCTGCCTTATTTTATTCAACTCATTACTTTACATATAGCAACTTATTGTGAACATTTATGGACCTAACCTTATTTCTAAACATAAATAAGTTAATAAATAAATTAAATAACCCTCGCTGCGGTTTTTTTTTTTTTTTTTTTTTTATATATTGTTAATAACAATTGTTCACAATTGTTCGCAATTGTTCTCACACATTTATTGGCAGTTTTTTTTTTTTTTTTTTTCTCTATTGTTTTTTTTATATCAAAAAAATTTTTCCACCCAAACTTTTTTTTTATTTTTTGTTTAAAAAAAAATTTTTTTTAAGAAAAAAAAAAAAAAAAAAAAAAAAAAAAAAAATGTAATGTATTTTTTTTATTTTTAAAATAAATTATTATTTTTTTTTTTTTTTTTTTTTTTTTTTTTTTTTTTTTTTTTTTTTTTGTGTTTTTTTTTTTTTTTTTAAATTTTTTTCATTTTTTATATGTATATATTTTTTTTAAAAACTATATTTATTTTATATTTTTTTTTTTTTTTTTTTTTTTTTTTTTTTTTTGAAGTTAATTTTTTTGTTTTTTTTTTTTTTTTTTTTTTTTTTTTTTCTTTTTTTCTTTTTTTCTTTTTTTCTTTCCTTTTGTTTTGGTTTTTTTTCCCCCCCCTTTAAACTAAAGAATTAAAACTTTTCCATTCTTTTTTTTTTATGGATAAGAAATTAAAGGGTTTAGGGGGGGGTTCTACGATAACGGGGGCTGGCATTAAATCGATAAATTCGATAACGCAAAACCGATAAATCCACATATTTCGCACATCCTTACAGCTATAAGTACCAAATTTGGTAAGAAGATAGCTATTAGCAACCCCAAAAAACTGCATCAAAAATTTTGGAGCCACGCCCCCATTCCGCCCCAGCCCCCGCATTTTAAAGTCAAAATAGCCCATATCTCCACAGTTTTTGAGCTAGAGCCACCAAATTTGGTGCCAAGATAGGTGATGATGACCCCCTAAAAACCGCACCAAAAGTTTGGATGCCACCCCACCGATACTGCCCTCCCCATCCACCCCAACGCTTCGTCAAAAACGGGAATGCGTGTATCTTCCAGAGTTGTAGAGCTAGAGCCTCCAAATTTGGTGGGAAGATAGCTGTTAACGACCCCCAAAAACTGCATCAAAGTTTTGGAGCCACGCCCACCCATTACGCCCCAGCCCCCGCATTTTGAAATCAGAAATGGCTATATCTCCCACAGTTTTGAGCTATAGCCACCAAATTTGGTGCCAAGATAGGTGATGATGACCCCTAAAAACTGCACCAAAAGTTTGGATACCACGCCCACCGATACTGCCCTAGCCTCCCCATCACCCCAACGCTTCGTCAAAACGGGAATGCGTGTATCTTCAGAGTTGTGGAGCTAGAGCCTCCAAATTTGGTGGGAAGATAGCAACGACCCCCAAAAATCTGCATCAAAGTTTTGGAGCCACGCCCTCCATTTCGCCCCCTTTCACCACTTTTTACAATTTTCGAGCTAGAGTCACCAAATTTGGTATGAAGATAGCAATTGACATTCCACATAGATCTGCATCAAAAATTTGGATGCCTCGCCACCCATACCGCCCCCAGCCCCCTTTCCACACTTATTACAAATTTCGAGCTAGAGTCACCAAATTTGGTATGAAGATAGCAATTGACATTTCACAAAGATCTGCAACAAAATTTTGATGCCTCAACTACCCATACTGCCCCAGCCCCCCTGTCCTACATTTTACAAACTTTGAGCTAGAGTCACCAAATTTGGAAGGAATATAGCTGGTGGCATCCCCATCTGCATCGGAGAATCTTTAAGGTACCCCGCACCGTACCCTTTGCAATCAGGCCTCTTTTTACCGGTTTTAATACTGGTATCAAGCATTAGTACAATGCAACGTTTGCGTACTTGTTTTTAAATTTGAATTTGGCGGGCAAAGAATTAACATCGCGCATGCATGTGTGCATGTGTGTGTGTGTTTGTGAAGAGATCATTGCAAGTTAACATTTTAACATTTAACATAACATTAACATTGACAGATAAATGCACACAACAGCGCGCAAGCACACAGCATGACATGCGCAAAATTGAGCAAGTTGCGCAAGTTGCGCAAGCTTTACTCGAAATGGTTAACAAAAGCTTTTTAAGGCTTTTGACTAATCTGGCAGCCCTAGCTATTAGCATATGTTAATAATAAGCATGCGGTAAGTACTGACATAAATAAAATTACAATTAAAACTAATTAAAGTTATTTGCAGCGACGAATATCATCAGCGTGTTGTGGAGTTTAATCCGGAGTCATCTGTGGCGCTGATGAATATGCGCATGTGTTTTGTATTGCGTCGGCAGCGGCAGTGGCGTCGGTAGCGGCATCGGCTGGTGCAATTTTTGCACGGCTGCAGGCGCAATACGGAGTGGCAAAATTTTCATCTTTGGAGCCTGGGATCGGCCCATAAGTAGACGGGCGTCGCAGGCAGGCATCCACATCTTCAATTTAAAGCCAGTTTTGGCCGGATTGGTTGCAGGTGAGCCGAGATACGGAGGCGTGGCATTTGGTAAAAAATTTACAATTTATACGTATACTCGCAGGCTGCAGGCTCAATACGGAGTGGCAAAATTTTCAACTTTGGAGCTAGGAATAGCACCAAAATTGAACAGGCGTCGCAGGCAGGCATCCACATCTTCCATTTAAAGCCAGTTTTGGCCGGATTTGTCAAGTTTTGGCGGAGTTACGGAGGCGTGGCAATTTGCATTTTTTTGGCATAAAATACGTGTTTTCTTGTGCACGCGCAGGCTGCAGGCGCAGTACGAAATGGCAGATTTTTCATCTTTGGAGCCTGGAACCGGCCCAAAATTGAACAGGCGTCGCAGGCAGGCATCCACATCTTCAATTTAAAGCCAGTTTTGGCCGGATTGGTTGCAGGTGAGCCGAGATACGGAGGCGTGGCATTTGGTAAAAAATTTACAATTTATACGTACACTCGCAGGCTGCAGGCGCAATACGGAGTGGCAAAATTTTCAACTTTGGAGCTAGGAATAGCACCAAAATTGAACAAGCGTCGCAGGCAGGCATCCACATCTTCCATTTAAAGCCAGTTTTGGCCGGATTTGTCAAGTTTTGGCGGAGTTACGGAGGCGTGGCAATTTGCATTTTTGGCATAAAATACGTGTTTTCTTGTGCACGCGCAGGCTGCAGGCGCAGTACGAAATGGCAGATTTTTCATCTTTGGAGCCTGGAACCGGCCCAAAATTTAACAGGCGTCGCAGGCAGGCATCCATATCTTCAATTTAAAACTAGTTTTGGCAGGATTGGTTGCAGGTGAGCCGAGATACGGAGGCGTGGCAATTGGTAAAAATTTACAATTTACACGTATACTCGCAGGCTGCAGGCGCAATACGGAGTGGCAAAATTTTCAACTTTGGAGCCTGGGATCGGCCCAGAAGTGGACGGGCGTCGCAGGCAGGCATCCGCATCTTCCATTTGCTTCCAGTTTCGACCGGATTAGTCAAGTATTGGCGGAGTTACGGAGTCTTGACAAATTGTATTTTTTTTATACAAAAATACGTGTTTTTGCAAGCGCGCAGGTTGCAGGCGCGTAGTGGCAGAATCCTCAACTTTGGAGCTTGGAATAGCACCAAAATTGGACAGGCGTCGCAGGCAGGCGTCCACATCTTCCGTTCGAAGCCAGTTTTGGCCGGATTGGTATACTCGAAGGCTGCAGGTGCATTTCGGAGTGGCAGGATTTTCAACTTTGGAGCCTGGGATCGGCCCAAAACCGAACAGGCGACGCAGGTAGAGGTCCGCATCTTCCATTTGTTTTCCGTGCACACGCAGGCTGCAGGCTCAATACGGAGTGGCAGATTTAACATCAATGGAGCCTGGGATCGGCCCAAAAATGAGCGGGCGTTCCAAGCTGGCATCCGCATCTTCCATTTGCTTCCAGCCTTGACCGGATTTGTCAGGCATTGGCATGAAATAAGTAGGCGTAACAGACTGTGTTCCTTAATAAAAGATACGTGTTTTTTGATGTACGCGCAGGCTGCAGGCGCACCATAAAGTGGCGGAACTTTCATCATTGGAGCCTGGGATTGGCCCACGTCTGAGCGGGCGTCGCAGGCAGGCATCCACATCTTCCATTTAAAGCCAATTTAAGCCAAATTGGTTGCAGGTGAGCCGAGATACGGAGGGGTGGCAATTGGTAAAAAAATTTACAATTTATACGTATACTCGCAGGCCGCAGGCGCAAAACATAGTGGTAAAAAGTTTTTTCAACCTTGGAGCCAAGAATGGCACCAAAATTGAACAGGCGTCGCAGGCAGGCATCCATATCTTCCATTTAAAGCCAGTTTTGGCCGGATTTGTCAAGTTTTGGCGGAGTAACGGAGGCGTGGCAATTTGCATTTTTGGCATAAGACACGTGCCCTTCTTGTGCACGCGCAGGCTGCAGGCGTAATACGAAGTGGCAGATTTTTCAACTTTGGAGCCCGGGATCGGCCCAAAACTGACCAGGCGTCGCAGGCAGGCATCCACATCTTCAATAATTTACACGTATGCTCGTAGGCTGCAGGTGCATTTCGGCGCGGCAGGATTCTCTACTTTGAAGCCTGGGATCGGCCCAAAATTGAACAGGCATCGCAGGTAGAGGTCCGCATCTTTCATTTGCTCCCAGTTTTAACCGGATTGTCATAGTATTGGTGGGGTTACGGAGGCGTGCCAAATTGCACTTTTATACAAACATACGTGATTTTATTGTAAGCGCACAGGCTACAGGCGCGAAGTTTTTAATAAAATGTTAAGCATAACAGCATGCAATATCCGCAGCGGAATCTGTGGACGTAGATGTGGCACCCGTTTCAGTTTTCCTCAGGTACATCGACATGTTCATGTTGATTAGCTTGGTGATTGCCTCGAGCAGGCTGTCCAACTTAGTTTCCAGTCTGGAAAAAGAGCTCTGCTCTGAGGCAATCTGCATTGGTGTTGTGGCTGAAACAACAGTAGTGGCTTGTGACGTTGATGGGCCTGGATATGGGACTGCAGCTGGGTGTTTTGATTGACGCGCAAGCTGTTGCTCACGCAATTTCAGTTTCTGCTGCTCCGATTTCAGCTTTTGTTGGAGTCTTGCCAGGTGGTTCTCGGCAGGATTTTTGAGTGCAGGAGAGCTGTAACTGACGGCTTGAGCTGTATTATTTATTTTTTGATAACTGTTATTTTTAAACGGATTGACGCGCTGCTGCTGTTGTTGCTTAGGCTGCTGTGTTTTGTTTTTTGGCGTGTTGGGGTTCTTGGTTTTTGGCTGCTGCTGCTGCTGTTGTTGCTGCTTTTTACGTTGCTGTTGTTGTTGCTGCTGCTTACGTTGATGTTGTTGTTGCTGCTGCTGGGCCATGCTGGAGTTGTTGCCATTCCGTACAACAAAGCTGTATGACAAGCCAGCGCGTGTTTGTTGCTGCTGCTGCTGCTGGCGTCGACTTTGGTTGTTTATTGGCTGCTGGTGTTGTTGCTGCTGCTGGCTATAAGGGAGGCGTTTAATTGGCTGCTGTTTGTTATATATTTTTGGCCGCGTCATGACTCCTGAAAACAAACTGCTACATTGAAAGCAGCAAGTTTGTAATGTTGTGCGTGCGTTTAATTTTAGCTCAAACACAACTATGGTGTTTGAGCGTTGTGGATCCATATAATTTCGGTGGCACAGATCTCTTTTGTGCTCACCTTCGGCAATCAAAAAAAGGCGTCATAGGGGTTATTTGCAAATCTTAGTCAAGTGTCTGTCAAACTTAGTGGTCCATAATTAGCATGTTATTTGTCCTTATTTGCTGTTATTAATGTCAATAGTGTAGTCATTAATAAGTCAAATTTCTTGTTCATTTCAGCCATCCCCGCAAGATTTTGTTGCAACAGAAGAACCATCGGGTCAACTGCTGCTGGCATCTGCGAGGACGACCGAACTGTGTGGAGTTGCTGCTGATGGCGTTGCTGCTCATCCTGGAGTCTCTGTTGGAAGTTCGTCAGGTGAGTTTCGGCAGGGTTACGTGCTTGTTTGGGGGTTCTAATCCCACGCGTTATTTGGCTGTACGTTGGTTTATTATTAATATTATTGTCTTTTCGTTTCATGTCATTTCGCTGCTGCTGTTGTTGCTGAGCCGCTGGACGGGTATGCTGCTGCTTTTGCGCACAAGGAGTGCGTTCATGCTGCTGGCTGTGTTGCTGGACTGGCGCTCGAAGCTGACGACTGCTATTTTTATTATAATTATAATTGTTATTGTTATTGATTGCAGTGTAGTCTAGCTTGAGTTTTGATAATAAAAGTCTGCTCCTAGCTTGTTTAAAAGTTGAACAGCCTCTATAACTGGCTATGTGCTCGCCCTTGCAGTTCGCACATGTAGCTGTAGTGGACCTGGGTTTGGTGCAGGTAGTAGTGGCATGTTTGCCTGCACACTTCATGCAGACAAACCCTTTTCGGCAGTAGTTTTTACTGTGGCCGAATTCCTGACAGCGATGGCACTGAACTGGCTCCAGCTTCCTCATTTGCCGCTCGACTAGGACATCCTGGATTCCCAGTTGAGTCAGAGATAATATCCTCTCGTTATAGCCGTCTAGCCTTGGCTCTAGCTCAACCTCGAAGATGTTTAGTGGCTTACCCGTGAAGCGATGTTTCAGCACACTGATGTAGCGGGCACTAAAGCCCAGTTGGTCCAGCTGTGTCTTGATCCAGTCGCTTGTAGTGGAGTAGTGCAGATTCCGGATGACAATACGATACCCTCGCACTGCACGCAGTTGATGGGTATGGAGTTGAATGTCCACGTTGTCCAGAGACGCAATGATAGTTTTATATGCATCCAGATCCTTGCACAATATACGTAATCCTCCACTAATCGAGCACTTGGTTGTGAGTTTAGTAGCCGCCGAAGTTTTGTTGAGCATGTCAATGATTTTTTGCATATCATCGACATCTGGCAGAAAAATAGTTGGAATTTTGCCGCTCAACGTAACTGGCTTTTGTTGCTGCTGTTGTTGTTGCTGCTGCTGCTTCTCACCAATTTGCTGCAAACTTTGCGAGATAGTGAGCTGCAGTGGCTGCAAAACTGTAGGCTGGCGATTTTGCTGCTTTTGCTGGTGTTGCTGTTGCACTGGCTGTTGCTGTTGTTGCTGCTGCTGTTTTTGCGCAGCTTGCTTGCTGGTTTGTGGTGGAGAGTCACACAAATCCTGATCTAAATCACTGACGCACATCCTGCCCACGCTGCCGTCAGTAGAATTGGCACGTAAAACAGAAGAAGCGTGTTTTTTGACGACACGCTTTGGCATCTTTGTTTTGCGCTTTTTGCCACCACCAACACACAGTTTTGGAGGCAATGAAACTTTTAGTACCTCAGTATTGGCAGAGGCAAAATACGTTTCATCCGATGTCTCGAGTAAAGCCATATCAAGGTTTGAAACATCGAACGAGGTGTCGGTGTCCACAATCCTGATATCGCTATTCGACCCAGTCATCCATCCGTCGCTTCCATTACTGCAGTTTTGGAGCAATTGATCAGCGCTGATAATGGCTGCACTGTCATTGCTCGTACTGGGAACAGTTTGCACTGCTTGCTTATGCTCTAATACTGCCAAAGCAGCATTAGATGCATTTATTGGCGCCAACTTTTTCGGCGTCGTATGCACTCCCGCGCTTTCGCCTGCATTGGTATGTGTGCCATTAGCCGAACACACCAACACATTTGCATGGCTTTCATCCAACACTGATGCACACGCTCTCTCTCCGTCCTGTTGCACACGTAGTTGCTTGGTATGAGTGCCGCTTATAGCGGGATTTGTCTTTGTGTGCGTGTGTAAGCGAGACTTCACTGAATAAGGGTCACTTATTGCACACGCATTTCTTGCCTTTCGTGGCATAATTGTTTATGATTTATTATTTCTGCCTTGCACAACGCATATGTATTAACTGAAACTTAATTAATTTGTATGCGTGTACGGCTAGAAATATTACTTGCAAGTCTTTATGCGCGCGTCAGTTCACATTTATTAACATTTTACACGATGTAAAACGAAACGAACACTTCACGAACATGTATTAAACAAACATTTAAACAATTAATTTATATTAATTGTGAATTTGACAGTTATCCGCCTAACAATTGCCCGTTTTTACTTATTAAAGTTTTTTTTTTTAGTTGAGTTTTTTTTTTTTTTTCAGTTGAGTGCATAAGTGAGCGATGCTCGCACAATGGGGGCCGGCATCTAACTGATGCTGCCTTATTTTATTCAACTCATTACTTTATATATAGCAACTTATTGTGAACATTTATGAACCTAACCTTATTTCTAAACATAAATAAGTTAATAAATAAATTAATAACGCTGCATTGCGGGTTTTTTTTTTTTTTTTTTTTTTTTATATATATTGTTAATAACAATTGTTCACAATTGTTCGCAATTGTTCACACACATTTATTGGCAGTTTTTTTCTTATTGTTTTTTTTATATCACAGCATTACGATAGAGAGCGCAAAAACAAGTACGTCCTGACACGACCAACTCTGAACGACTAGTGTGCAAAGACATACCCATTAGATGGCAACAAAAGTAAGAGACAAAATTAGAAACAAATAGCGTCAAGTGCAGCTCTAAATGACATAAAACATTATAAAGTTGATGTGAGCTGAGTGTGTGTGTGTGTGTGTGTGTGTGTGTGGGTCTTCCTTAATTACCAAACTTGGCAACATGTACATGGACAGACTAATTTGACAAACTACAAGCATTATAAATAATGTTTGCGTATTTTTTTTTAAATTTGAATTTGGCGGGCAAAGAATTAACATCGCGCATGCATGTGTGCATGTGTGTGTGTGTTTGTGAAGAGATCATTGCAAGTTAACATTTTAACATTTAACATAACATTAACATTGACAGATAAATGCACACAACAGCGCGCAAGCACACAGCATGACATGCGCAAAATTGAGCAAGTTGCGCAAGTTGCGCAAGCTTTACTCGAAATGGTTAACAAAAGCTTTTTAAGGCTTTTGACTAATCTGGCAGCCCTAGCTATTAGCATATGTTAATAATAAGCATGCGGTAAGTACTGACATAAATAAAATTACAATTAAAACTAATTAAAGTTATTTGCAGCGACGAATATCATCAGCGTGTTGTGGAGTTTAATCCGGAGTCATCTGTGGCGCTGATGAATATGCGCATGTGTTTTGTATTGCGTCGGCAGCGGCAGTGGCGTCGGTAGCGGCATCGGCTGGTGCAATTTTTGCACGGCTGCAGGCGCAATACGGAGTGGCAAAATTTTCATCTTTGGAGCCTGGGATCGGCCCATAAGTGGACGGGCGTCGCAGGCAGGCATCCACATCTTCAATTTAAAGCCAGTTTTGGCCGGATTGGTTGCAGGTGAGCCGAGATCCGGAGGCGTGGCATTTGGTAAAATATTTACAATTTATACGTATACTCGCAGGCTGCAGGCTCAATACGGAGTGGCAAAATTTTCAACTTTGGAGCTAGGAATAGCACCAAAATTGAACAGGCGTCGCAGGCAGGCATCCACATCTTCCATTTAAAGCCAGTTTTGGCCGGATTTGTCAAGTTTTGGCGGAGTTACGGAGGCGTGGCAATTTGCATTTTTTTGGCATAAAATACGTGTTTTTCTTGTGCACGCGCAGGCTGCAGGCGCAGTACGAAATGGCAGATTTTTCATCTTTGGAGCCTGGAACCGGCCCAAAATTGAACAGGCGTCGCAGGCAGGCATCCACATCTTCAATTTAAAGCCAGTTTTGGCCGGATTGGTTGCAGGTGAGCCGAGATACGGAGGCGTGGCATTTGGTAAAATATTTACAATTTATACGTACACTCGCAGGCTGCAGGCGCAATACGGAGTGGCAAAATTTTCAACTTTGGAGCTAGGAATAGCACCAAAATTGAACAAGCGTCGCAGGCAGGCATCCACATCTTCCATTTAAAGCCAGTTTTGGCCGGATTTGTCAAGTTTTGGCGGAGTAACGGAGGCGTGGCAATTTGCATTTTTTTGGCATAAAATACGTGTTTTTCTTGTGCACGCGCAGGCTGCAGGCGCAGTACGAAATGGCAGATTTTTCATCTTTGGAGCCTGGAACCGGCCCAAAATTTAACAGGCGTCGCAGGCAGGCATCCATATCTTCAATTTAAAACTAGTTTTGGCAGGATTGGTTGCAGGTGAGCCGAGATACGGAGGCGTGGCAATTGGTAAAAAATTTACAATTTACACGTATACTCGCAGGCTGCAGGCGCAATACGGAGTGGCAAAATTTTCAACTTTGGAGCCTGGGATCGGCCCAGAAGTGGACGGGCGTCGCAGGCAGGCATCCGCATCTTCCATTTGCTTCCAGTTTCGACCGGATTAGTCAAGTATTGGCGGAGTTACGGAGTCTTGACAAATTGTATTTTTTTTTATACAAAAATACGTGTTTTTTGCAAGCGCGCAGGTTGCAGGCGCGTAGTGGCAGAATCCTCAACTTTGGAGCTTGGAATAGCACCAAAATTGGACAGGCGTCGCAGGCAGGCGTCCACATCTTCCGTTCGAAGCCAGTTTTGGCCGGATTGGTAGTATACTCGAAGGCTGCAGGTGCATTTCGGAGTGGCAGGATTTTCAACTTTGGAGCCTGGGATCGGCCCAAAACCGAACAGGCGACGCAGGTAGAGGTCCGCATCTTCCATTTGTTTTCCGTGCACACGCAGGCTGCAGGCTCAATACGGAGTGGCAGATTTAACATCAATGGAGCCTGGGATCGGCCCAAAAATGAGCGGGCGTTCCAAGCTGGCATCCGCATCTTCCATTTGCTTCCAGCCTTGACCGGATTTGTCAGGCATTGGCATGAAATAAGTAGGCGTAACAGACTGTGTTCCTTAATAAAAGATACGTGTTTTTTGATGTACGCGCAGGCTGCAGGCGCACCATAAAGTGGCGGAACTTTCATCATTGGAGCCTGGGATTGGCCCACGTCTGAGCGGGCGTCGCAGGCAGGCATCCACATCTTCCATTTAAAGCCAATTTTAGCCAAATTGGTTGCAGGTGAGCCGAGATACGGAGGCGTGGCAATTGGTAAAAAAATTTACAATTTATACGTATACTCGCAGGCCGCAGGCGCAAAACAAAGTGGCAAAAATTTTTTTCAACCTTGGAGCCAAGAATGGCACCAAAATTGAACAGGCGTCGCAGGCAGGCATCCATATCTTCCATTTAAAGCCAGTTTTGGCCGGATTTGTCAAGTTTTGGCGGAGTAACGGAGGCGTGGCAATTTGCATTTTTTGGCATAAGACACGTGCCCTTCTTGTGCACGCGCAGGCTGCAGGCGTAATACGAAGTGGCAGATTTTTCAACTTTGGAGCCCGGGATCGGCCCAAAACTGACCAGGCGTCGCAGGCAGGCATCCACATCTTCAATAATTTACACGTATGCTCGTAGGCTGCAGGTGCATTTCGGCGCGGCAGGATTCTCTACTTTGAAGCCTGGGATCGGCCCAAAATTGAACAGGCATCGCAGGTAGAGGTCCGCATCTTTCATTTGCTCCCAGTTTTAACCGGATTGTCATAGTATTGGCGGGGTTACGGAGGCGTGCCAAATTGCACTTTTATACAAACATACGTGATTTTATTGTAAGCGCACAGGCTACAGGCGCGAAGTTTTTAATAAAATGTTAAGCATAACAGCATGCAATATCCGCAGCGGAATCTGTGGACGTAGATGTGGCACCCGTTTCAGTTTTCCTCAAGTACATCGACATGTTCATGTTGATTAGCTTGGTGATTGCCTCGAGCAGGCTGTCCAACTTAGTTTCCAGTCTGGAAAAAGAGCTCTGTTCTGAGGCAATCTGCATTGGTGTTGTGGCTGAAACAACAGTAGTGGCTTGTGACGTTGATGGGCCTGGATATGGGACTGCAGCTGGGTGTTTTGATTGACGCGCAAGCTGTTGCTCACGCAATTTCAGTTTCTGCTGCTCCGATTTCAGCTTTTGTTGGAGTCTTGCCAGGTGGTTCTCGGCAGGATTTTTGAGTGCAGGAGAGCTGTAACTGACGGCTTGAGCTGTATTATTTATTTTTTGATAAGTGTTATTTTTAAACGGATTGACGCGCTGCTGCTGTTGTTGCTTAGGCTGCTGTGTTTTGTTTTTTGGCGTGTTGGGGTTCTTGGTTTTTGGCTGCTGCTGCTGCTGTTGTTGCTGCTTTTTACGTTGCTGTTGTTGTTGCTGCTGCTTACGTTGATGTTGTTGTTGCTGCTGCTGGGCCATGCTGGAGTTGTTGCCATTCCGTACAACAAAGCTGTATGACAAGCCAGCGCGTGTTTGTTGCTGCTGCTGCTGCTGGCGTCGACTTTGGTTGTTTATTGGCTGCTGGTGTTGTTGCTGCTGCTGGCTATAAGGGAGGCGTTTAATTGGCTGCTGTTTGTTATATATTTTTGGCCGCGTCATGACTCCTCGTGCCTTTTTAAACTCTGCACATCCCTTATAGCAGCTTACGTGATCCAGTTTACAGTTTGCGCATTTCGGGGTCACATGCCGGGGCTTCGTACACGACGAGGTCATGTGGTCGCCCGCACACTTCATACACTTGTATGGCCGCCGACAATAATTTTTTGTATGGCCAAATTTTTGGCATCTGTGGCACTGGGCAGGATCGCGCGGCTTGGCAAATCTCTCTATTTCAATAACTTGGTTGCCCATGTATTGAAGCTTATGTATATTTTCATGGCTGCCATCCGAGCTAGTCTGCAGCTCGACTTCAAAGAGGTTAAGAGGCTTGTTTGAAAATCTGTGTTTCAGCACTCTTATAAATCTAACCATATAGCCATGAGACCTTAGCTCTTCTGAGATGTCTGCACAGGGCGAAAAGTGATGCATGTTACGAATTAAGACTCGGTAACCCTTATCACTCTTCGACTGGTGGGTGTGCAACTGAAGATTGTCGTCAGTCAAGACTTTTAAAATTGCATTATGTGTCTGCATGTCGCTCGATTGGACTTTAAGTCCGCTCTTGCCAATAGATTTTGTATTGAAATTGCCAACATTTTCTGTGCTTTTTAATTTATTTACTAATGGCATAATGGCAGGCACTTCAGGGATAAAAATAATCGGTACTTTTGTTATGTTGTTGCTGCTAGTTGGCTGCTGCTGTTGTTGTTGTTGCTGCTGCTGTGGTGCATTTAATGGCCGCTGTTGTTGCTTTTGTTGATGCTGCTGCTGCTGTTGCCGAGCAATATGTATTGGCTGCTGCTGTTGTTGTTGATGCTGCTGATGCATAGCATTTTTTGGCTGCTGCTGCTGCTGCTGTTGTTGCTGTTGCTGCTGCAACTTCTGTTGCTGTTGTTGCTGTTGCTGCTGTTGTTGCTGCTGCTGCTGCTGCTGTTGTTGATGTTGTTGCTGTTGGTGTTGCTGCTGCTGCTGTATAGCATTTTTTGGCTGCTGCTGTTGTTGCTGTTGTTGTTGTTGCTGCTGCTGCTGAGTGGGGGCGTTCATTTTTGTTTTTTTTTTTTGCCTGCTGGGTGACGTTTTGAAGTGTTTTTTGTAACTCCAGCTGTGCCACTTCAATTTGTCGCTTCTGTATTTTTATTTGCATGCGTCTTTCATTGTGACGCAAATGGTCTGCTTTTAATTGTAGATTTTGTTGGCGACGCTGTTTTAACGCTGCCAAAGCATAATCCTCCAGTTGCATGTCGTCATAATCTAACTTATCGTCCGAGTAGAAGGAATATTCCATATCGCTGTCTGAGCTAGGGTCGGCGTCTACATAGTCCGGGTCACCATCATCTTCCATCTCATCATCTTCGTCCTCATCCTCATCATCCTCCTCTCCTCCTGCTAAAGACGCAGAAATTATATCACTGGATACGGAAGGGGCTGCTGGGATGGCTAGTTCGTGGGGCATGAGTGGTGGGACTCTTGCTAACCAGTCGCCAACCATATCGCTGCTGGTTATTTGCGTTGTCTGCTGCGCTGGCTGCTGTATTTGCTGCTGTTGTTGTAGCTGTTGTTGCTGTAGTTGCCGCTGCTGCTGCTGCTGCTGTTGTTGTTGTTGCTGCTGATGCTGTTGTTGCTGCTCTGATTTTTGTTTGGCTTGCCTAGAGCTATTGGCATTTGTCATGTTTGTCGTATTCGTAGTTGCAGTCGTAGTCGTAGTCGTAATCGTGTTTGTATTGTTCGCGCTCGAATTTATATTGATATTAGTATTGGTAACGTTTGGCGCGTTTTGTTTTACATTTGGCGCGATTTTTTTTGCATTTGGCGCGTTTATTGTTTTTGCTTTTGTCGCTTGTGACGGATTTGACGCGCATACTTTTTGCTGCGACTGCGATGTTGTTATCAGTTCATTGCTCCACTTTGTGTTTGGCATCTTTTGAGCGAGTTCGCTCATAGCGGCATTTGGCTGCACACGTGTGGGTGTGTGTGTGATAGTGAGAGCGGGAGCGAGAGAATGATCGAGAGAGCCAGCGTCACTCACATTGTCATTAGTATTGGCGTTCGCATTGGCATTTGCATGCGTGTGTGTGTGCGTGAGTGAACGTTGCGGCGAATTGGCATTTATACACGCCTTGCTAAGAGCGCGTATTTTCTCGCTCTCACTAATACTGTCAAAACGTTGTTCGGCTATGCTATGGCTGGTATGGGCGTCTACGTTAGCATCGGCGACAGCACCAACACCACCAGCCACACCAACAGAGCCACTCTCTAACGGCGCATTGGCTGCATTATGTTTCTTATGTTCTTCATCCCTTTTGGCGGCATCTCTGGCTGCAGCGGCGTCTCTGCCGGCTTTGAAATGACCACCAAAGCGAGCATTGAACTCTATGACTATTGTAATAAGTAACATCTTGTTACTTTGAGGTTCGTTTATTGAATGTCTTTATTGGAATTGAAATATATTCTTAGCTTATGGTTAACATTTATAAACTTATGCTGTTATCAGTTAACAGCTACAAAGAGAGGGAGAGCGATTGTACTCATACGTTTGGCTAAAGTGCAAGCGCGGCGTTTCCCGTAGGGCAACGGTCTCACGCTTGCGTGGCCTTCTAAAGAGGCTTCGTATTACTTACACGCGCAGACCATATGTATGTATGTGCTTTGGTATGCGCATACATATATATGTTTATGCTGAGCGTGTTTAGGTTAATTTATACTTGCAACAAAGTGTTACAAGTTACGTTTTATATATATTTCAAATACCATATATGAATACACTACACCTCCCCTTTTTTAAAAAATAACGTAATATTATGAATATGTAGTTATTTATAGTATACATGATTGTTATTTTTAGAAATATAAAAATTGAATAATATAAAACTATAAAAGTATAAAAATTTAGTGTTATAATTAGCTGCTTTTTTTTTTTTTTTTTTAAATGATTTATTTGTTTTTTTTTTTTTTTTTTTTCTATAAGTTTTATATGTATACGGCTGATCAGACCGTTTTAAAATAATTTTTTCTTAAATTATTTTATTTTTTTTTCCCATGTATTAATTTTATATTATTTTCGTTTTGTTTTTTGAAATATATTTTCATTTTTTTTTTTTTTTTATTATATTATCATTTTATTTTTTTATTTATTTATTTTTTTATTTTGAGATTATGATGTTATCTCTTTCTCCTATGTTTTTTTTTCTCTGTCTGGTGGGTGTGTAGAAGACGTTTTACTGTCAATCTATGCACGAGTAAGTCAAGGTGTAATTTTTATTTTTAGTTTCTATGTCCGTAATGAACGTCTTCATTGGACTGAACTAGAATATAAAGGATTCCTTTAGTTGGAATATTACTTATTAATTGTAGACATTATTGCTTCTTGTACTTTTATTTATTTGGATCACCGGCTTGAGTAGCTACTCTTTTATACATTATTGCCCATATATTTGAAATTATCTATTGAAATTGATTCAATGATATTTCTGCTCGGTGCCACTTGAGTTTGCTGATTGTAAGTATACCGGCCCCCGTTTCGAGCCTTTGGAAAAATTGACCTAAGTCGATAACTCCATTAGTATACAAATCGCTAACTTCTTGCGATAACTTTATTTCCTTGTTTTAATAAACAATTTGGAGTTTGTTATACGCAAGGTCACTACTTTTCTTATTCCGTCATTTGTGATGACGTTGGGCTTAGAAGCTTTTCAAGATTTTGCCTAAGCAAAGATTCTTGTTATATTCATGCGCATGATTATTTTGTCTACTGTGGTGCCTGGTAGCGACTTCAGGACTTTATTTCGTAAGTCTTTTGATTTGGATATAATTATGATAACAATATCCTAGAATGGGCATCTGCCACAAAATTTTGTTTTCTACTTGATGTGCCTGGAGAGGCTTTATTTGGGACAAATAATAAATGTTTTATTGCAATCAATTATTTTATTTAATACAATTTTATTTGTCGAACTGGACATTTCATTGTGTAAAGTGAATAGAAAATACGGAAGGTGTTTGTCGGGAGATTAACTTTATTGTAAGTTTTTACTAAAGCACCTATCTTTTGGCTCGAAAACTATTTTGCAAATTTACTTCGGGTTTCAAGTGTCATAGTCGGTACTTAATTTGAGTATGTCAGTTATGTTTTTAAAGAATGGTCAGAGGGCGATGCGATTACTTTGACCTTGCACGCATCTTTTTGCGCTTACGTCTCAAGCTTCGCATACGCTTCTTACGGCACTTAGTGGTCTTTTTTCGATTCGAAAACGGTCAGGGAATTTATTCTTATATGTTTTTTCTTTTTGTTCTTTCTTATTCATAAAAATCTGTTTGCTTCATAATAAAATTTGTTTTTTTTTTTTATTTATTTATATTTCGCGTAACTAGCGTAATGCGCAAGATGGTTACTTTTGGTAATTTTTTTTTTCGTTTATTATATGTTTACATCCCTATTGTATGTCATATTGATCGCCTGTCTATGTGTTGTATGGCTTTACGGGCCATACGCTACTACCGGGCAACTAAGATGTCGCTCAGTATTACAATTTTCTTATATTTACGTATGTGTGTATTAATATATATATATATATATTTTTTTTTTTTTTTACAACCAGCACTGGTGGTGCATCTAGTTGAATTTCAGGTATTATTTTTATAGTCAGCTTGCTGATTCGCCGCTTGGGGTCTTCTTGCCAGGATCTGATGGGGCGCCGGTGCTGGTCCTCGCACAGGCTATTGATGTTTCTGTTTTTTCCTTTTCGGTGTCCGTGGCCCAGCTTGATGCGCTTTTTGATGCCGGTGCTGGTCTTCGCACAAGCTGTTGTTAATATTGGCAGTGACTAACGTGCTGTTCCTGTTGCCGTTATTCATTGTTGCTGTTGCTGCTGATGCTGTTTTCGTCGGCTCAAAGGTTTATCTTTTATCCCTCGTGGATGTAGAGGACTAGCAGACCGCTGTCCTCCGCATTAAATTTACTTGGCTGGTGCTGGCTACACAGGCATCTCCTCATTCGTTTTTATTTATTTTTTTTTTGATTTTCGTTTAATTATTAATTATTGAGTAATAATTTGTTAAATTTTGTTTGCTTTCATCCATTATAGTTCATAATATTATGTATTGCACTTTTAAGTTGTTGAACATGAACATGAATGTATAACCAAAATGTTTTATATTTTGTTTGTTTGTTTGTAAAAGTTAATTATTTAATTTACAAGACCTTTTTGATCTCACATGAATGTATTAACCAAAATGTTTTATATTTTGTTTGTTTGTTTGTAAAAGTTAATTATTTAATTTACAAGACCTTTTTGATCTCACATCGTTATCGTTTTATTTTCGTACATAACAAGCACTGTATTATTTATTATTACATTTTTATTTTATACTTCGCCGTCACATGTCACGGTCGCCATGTAATAAGTAACATCTTGTTACTTTGAGGTTCGTTTATTGAATGTCTTTATTGGAATTGAAATATATTCTTAGCTTATGGTTAACATTTATAAACTTATGCTGTTATCAGTTAACAGCTACAAAGAGAGGGAGAGCGATTGTACTCATACGTTTGGCTAAAGTGCAAGCGCGGCGTTTCCCGTAGGGCAACGGTCTCACGCTTGCGTGGCCTTCTAAAGAGGCTTCGTATTACTTACACGCGCAGACCATATGTATGTATGTGCTTTGGTATGCGCATACATATATATGTTTATGCTGAGCGTGTTTAGGTTAATTTATACTTGCAACAAAGTGTTACAAGTTACGTTTTATATATATTTCAAATACCATATATGAATACACTACACTATGTTCTCTAAGGAACTTTCTGGAGTTACTGCCACCACCGTCTGATCCAATAATGCCTGGTCATGGTTGGCATCATTGTCTTCCGAGCAAAACCAATGCTCGTTCATGGTCACCTCAAGGGATGGAGGAGGCGGGGGGCTGCCACTGAATGGCTGAGTGGATATATCCGACTCAGAATCGGAAATCAGGGAAACACATTCATTCGGCATTGTGATCCTCGGGATGTTGCCCCTGATGATCCTGTTATTGGCGTCACCCTGCTTCGGCAATGGCGAATAGATGTTATCAAAATCTGGATTTAATGCCTTCAATTTGGGTGAATCCTGGTCGATGCGGCGTATTGGCCTGCTCTGGATCCGGTTGTCCATGGCTCGAGCAGATGAGAAGCGACAAATAATAAGCGAGACGAAGATTTTTTCACAGGCTCCAATAATGGCGGCGGCATCGGCGAAAAAATATTTTTTTTACACTTAATTTGCGCTTTCAATTATTGGCGTTTAACACAAGAGAGTCAATTATACACGTATTTGCAGAAGAAAGTCAAACGTTTTTTTTTTTAAATATTGTTAATAACAATTGTTCACAATTGTTCGCAATTGTTCACACACATTTATTGGCAGTTTTTTTATTTTCTTATTGTTTTATATCACAGCATTACGATAGAGAGCGCAAAAACAAGTACGTCCTGACACGACCAACTCTGAACGACTTGTGTGCAAAGACATACCCATTAGATGGCAACAAAAGTAAGAGACAAAATTAGAAACAAATAGCGTCAAGTGCAGCTCTAAATGACATAAAACATTATAAAGTTGATGTGAGCTGAGTGTGTGTGTGTGTGTGTGTGTGGGTCTTCCTTAATTACCAAACTTGGCAACATGTACATGGACAGACTAATTTGACAAACTACAAACATTATAAATAATGTTTGCGTACTTTTTTTTTTAAATTTGAATTTGGCGGGCAAAGAATTAACATCGCGCATGCATGTGTGCATGTGTGTGTGTGTTTGTGAAGAGATCATTGCAAGTTAACATTTTAACATTTAACATAACATTAACATTGACAGATAAAAGCACACAACAGCGCGCAAGCACACAGCATAACATGCACAAAATTGAGCAAGTTGCGCAAGTTGCGCAAGCTTTACTCGAAAAGGTTAACAAAAGCTTTTTAAGGCTTTTGACTAATCTGACAGCCCTAGCTATTAGCATATGTTAATAATGAGCATGCGGTAAGTACTGACATAAATAAAATTACAATTAAAACTAATTAAAGTTATTTGCAGCGACGAATATCATCAGCGTGTTGTGGAGTTTAATCCGGAGTCATCTGTGGCGCTGATGAATATCCGCATGTGTTTTGTATTGCGTCGGCAGCGGCAGTGGCGTTGGTAGCGGCATCGGCTGGTGCAATTTTTGCACGGTTGCAGGCGCAATACGGAGTGGCAAAATTTTCATCTTTGGAGCCTGGGATCGGCCCATAAGTGGACGGGCGTCGCAGGCAGGCATCCACATCTTCAATTTAAAGCCAGTTTTGGCCGGATTGGTTGCAGGTGAGCCGAGATCCGGAGGCGTGGCATTTGGTAAAATATTTACAATTTATACGTATACTCGCAGGCTGCAGGCTCAATACGGAGTGGCAAAATTTTCAACTTTGGAGCTAGGAATAGCACCAAAATTGAACAGGCGTCGCAGGCAGGCATCCACATCTTCCATTTTAAGCCAGTTTTGGCCGGATTTGTCAAGTTTTGGCGGAGTTACGGAGGCGTGGCAATTTGCATTTTTTTTGGCATAAAATACGTGTTTTTCTTGTGCACGCGCAGGCTGCAGGCGCAGTACGAAATGGCAGATTTTTCATCTTTGGAGCCTGGAACCGGCCCAAAATTTAACAGGCGTCGCTGGCAGGCATCCATATCTTCAATTTAAAACCAGTTTTGGAGGATTGGTTGCAGGTGAGCCGAGATACGGAGGCGTGGCAATTGGTAAAAAATTTACAATTTACACGTATACTCGCAGGCTGCAGGCGCAATACGGAGTGGCAAAATTTTCAACTTTGGAGCCTGGGATCGGCCCAGAAGTGGACGGGCGTCGCAGGCAGGCATCCGCATCTTCCATTTGCTTCCAGTTTCGACCGGATTAGTCAAGTATTGGCGGAGTTACGGAGGCTTGACAAATTGTATTTTTTTATACAAAAATACGTGTTTTTTGCAAGCGCGCAGGTTGCAGGCGCGTAGTGGCAGAATCCTCAACTTTGGAGCTTGGAATAGCACCAAAATTGGACAGGCGTCGCAGGCAGGCATCCACATCTTCCATTCGAAGCCAGTTTTGGCCGGATTGGTCGACGTATACTCGCAGGCCGCAGGTGCATTTCGGAGTGGCAGGATTTTCAACTTTGGAGCCTGGGATCGGCCCAAAACCGAACAGGCGTCGCAGGTAGAGGTCCGCATCTTCCATTTGTTTTCCGTGCACACGCAGGCTGCAGGCTCAATACGGAGTGGCAGATTTAACATCAATGGAGCCTGGGATCGGCCCAAAAATGAGCGGGCGTTCCAAGCTGGCATCCGCATCTTCCATTTGCTTCCAGCCTTGACCGGATTTGTCAGGCATTGGCATGAAATAAGTAGGCGTAACAGACTGTGTTCTTTAATAAAAGATACGTGTTTATTGATGTACGCGCAGGCTGCAGGCGCACCATAAAGTGGCGGAACTTTCATCATTGGAGCCTGGGATTGGCCCACGTCTGAGCGGGCGTCGCAGGCAGGCATCCACATCTTCCATTTAAAGCCAATTTTAGCCAAATTGGTTGCAGGTGAGCCGAGATACGGAGGCGTGGCAATTGGTAAAAAAATTTACAATTTATACGTATACTCGCATGCCCCAGGCGCAAAACAAAGTGGCAAAAATTTTCAACCTTGGAGCCAAGAATGGCACCTAAATTGAACAGGCGTCGCAGGCAGGCATCCATATCTTCCATTTAAAGGCAGTTTTGGCCGGATTTGTCAAGTTTTGGCGGAGTTACGGAGGTGCGGCAATTTGCATTTTTTGGCATATGACACGTGCCCCTCTTGTGCACCCGCAGGCTGCAGGCGTAATACGAAGTGGCAGATTTTTCAACTTTGGAGCCCGGGATCGGCCCAAAACTGAACAGGCGTCGCAGGCAGGCATCCACATCTTCAGTTTAAAATCAGTTTTGGCAGGATTGGTTGCAGGTGAGCCGAGATACGGAGGCGTGGCAATTGGTAAAAAATTTACAATTTGCACGTATACTCGCAGGCTGCAGGCGCAATACGGAGTGGCAAAACTTTCAGCTTTGGAGCCTGGGATCGGCCCAGAAGTGGACGGGCATCGCAGGCAGGCATCCGCATCTTCCATTTGCTTCCAGTTTCGACCGGATTAGTCAAGTATTGGCGGAGTTACGGAGGCTTGACAAATTGTATTTTTATACAAAAATACGTGTTTTTGGCAAGCGCGCAGGTTGCAGGCGCGAAGTGGCAGAATCCTCAACTTTGGAGCTTGGAATAGCACCAAAAATTGAAAGGGGTTCGCAGGCAGGCATCAGGCACATCTTCCATTCGAAGCCAGTTTTGGCCGGATTGGTCGACGTATACTCGCAGGCCGCAGGTGCATTTCGGAGTGGCAGGATTTTCAACTTTGGAGCCTGGGATCGGCCCAAAACCGAACAGGCGTCGCAGGTAGAGGTCCGCATCTTCCATTTGTTTTCCGTGCACACGCAGGCTGCAGGCTCAATACGGAGTGGCAGATTTAACATCAATGGAGCCTGGGATCGGCCCAAAAATGAGCGGGCGTTCCAAGCTGGCATCCGCAACTTCCATTTGCTTCCAGCCTTGACCGGATTTGTCAGGCATTGGCATGAAATAAGTAGGCGTAACAGACTGTGTTCCTTAAAGATACGTTTGTCCATGGCTCGAGCAGATGAGAAGCGACAAATAATAAGCGAGACGAAGATTTTTTCACAGGCTCCAATAATGGCGGCGGCATCGGCGAAAAAATATTTTTTTTACACTTAATTTGCGCTTTCAATTATTGGCGTTTAACACAAGAGAGTCAATTATACACGTATTTGCAGAAGAAAGTCAAACGTTTTTTTTTTTTTTTATTTTTTAAATAACGTTAATAAAATTGTTCACAATTGTTCGCAATTGTTCACACACATTTATTGGCAGTTTTTTTTTTTTCTTATTGTTTTATATCACAGCATTACGATAGAGAGCGCAAAAACAAGTACGTCCTGACATGACCAACTCTGAACGAACTGTGCGCAAAGACATACCCATTAGATGGCAACAAAAGTAAGAGACAAAATTAGAGACAAATAGCGTCAAGTGCAGCTCTAAATGACATAAAACATTATAAAGTTGATGTGAGCTGAGTGTGTGTGTGTGTGTGTGTGTGTGTGTGTGGGTCTTCCTTAATTACCAAACTTGGCAACATGTACATGGACAGACTAATTTGACAAACTACAAGCATTATAAATAATGTTTGCGTACTTTTTTTTTTAAATTTGAATTTGGCGGGCAAAGAATTAACATCGCGCATGCGTGTGTGCATGTGTGTGTGTGTTTGTGAAGAGATCATTGCAAGTTAACATTTTAACATTTAACATAACATTAACATTGACAGATAAAAGCACACAACAGCGCGCAAGCACACAGCATAACATGCGCAAAATTGAGCAAGTTGCGCAAGTTGCGCAAGCTTTACTCGAAATGGTTAACAAAAGCTTTTTAAGGCTTTTGACTAATCTGGCAGCCCTAGCTATTAGCATATGTTAATAATAAGCATGCGGTAAGTACTGACATAAATAAAATTACAATTAAAACTAATTAAAGTTATTTGCAGCGACGAATATCATCAGCGTGTTGTGGAGGTTAATCCGGAGTCATCTGTGGCGCTGATGAATATGCCGCATATGTTTTGTATTGCGTCGGCAGCAGCAGTGGCGTCGGTAGCGGCATCGGCTGGTGCAATTTTTGCACGGCTGCAGGCGCAATACGGAGTGGCAAAATTTTCAACTTTGGAGCCTGGGATCGGCCCATAAGTGGTCGGGCGTCCCAAGCAGGCATCCGCATCTTCCATTTGCTTCCAACTTTGACCGGATCTGTCAGGTATTGGCGGAGCTACGGAAGCGTGACAAATTGTATTTCCCTTTTGCATAAAACACGTGTATTTCTTTGTAAGCGCAAACTGCAGGCGCAATACGGAGTGGCGAAATCTTCATCCATTTAGGATTGCCTGGGATCGGCACCATAACTGAGCGGGCGTCGCAGGCGTCAGGCAGGCATCCACATCTTCCATTATACATCCAGTTTTGACCGGATTAGTCAAGTTTTGGCGGAGTTACGGAGGCGTGGCAATTTGCATTTTTTGGCATAAAATACGTGTTTTTCTTGTGCACGCACAGGCTGCAGGCGCAATACGAAGTGGCAGATTTTTCAACTTTGGAGCCTGGAACCGGCCCAAAATTGAACAGGCGTCGCAGGCAGGCATCCATATCTTCATTTTAAAACCAGTTTTGGCCGGATTGGTTGCAGGTGAGCCGAGATACGGAGGCGTGGCAATTGGTAAAAAATTTACAATTTATACGTATACTCGCAGGCTGCAGGCGCAATATGGAGTGGCAAAATTTTCAACTTTGGAGCCTGGGATCGGCCCAAAAGTGGACGGGCGTCGCAGGCAGGCATCCACGTCTTCCATCTAAAGCCAGTCTTGGCCGGATCCGTCAAGTCTTGGCGGAGCTACGGAGGCGTGGCAACTTGCATTTTCTTTTTGCATAGAAAACGTGTTTTACTTGCGCACGCGCAGTCTGCAGGCGCAATACGAAGTGGCAGATATTTCAACTTTGGAGCCCGGGATCGGCCCAAAACCGAACAGGCGTCGCAGGTAGAGGTCCGCATCTTCCATTTGTTTTCCGTGCACACACATGCTGCAGGCTCAATACGGAGTGGCAGATTTAACATCAATTGAGCCTGGGATCGGCCCAAAAATGAGCGGGCGTTCCAAGCTGGCATCCGCATCTTCCATTTGCTTCCAGCCTTGACCGGATTTGTCAGGCATTGGCATGAAATAAGTAGGCGTAACAGTCTGTGTTCCTTAATACAAGATACGTGCTTTTTGGTGTACGCGCAGGCTGCAGGCGCACCATAAAGTGGCGTAACTTTCATCATTGGAGCCTGGGATTGGCCCACGTCTGAGCGGGCGTCGCAGGCGGGCATCCACAGCTTCCGTTTGCATCCAGTTTTGACCGGATTAGTCAAGTTTTGGCGGAGCTACGGAGGCGTGGCAAATTGCATTTCATGCCACAAATACGTGTCTCTCAGTGTACGCGCAGGCTGCAGACGCAATATAGAGTGGCAAAATTTTCAACTCTAGAGCCCGGGATCGGCCCAAAATTGAACAGGCGTCGCAGGCAGGCATCCAAATCTTTCATTTAAAGCCAATTTTGGCCGGATTGGTTGCAGGTGAGCCGAGATACGGGGCCGTGGCAATTGGTAAAGAATTTAGAATTTATACGTATACTCGCAGGCTGCAGGCGCAATACGGAGTGGCAAAATTTTCAACTTTGGAGCTAGGAATAGTACCAAAATTGAACAGGCGTCGCAGGCAGGCATCCACATCTTCAATAATTTACACGTATGCTCGTAGGCTGCAGGTGCATTTCGGCGTGGCAGGATTCTCAACTTTGAAGCCTGGGATCGGCCCAAAATTGAGCAGGCATCGCAGGTAGAGGTCCGCATCTTTCATTTGCTCCCAGTTTTAACCGGATTGTCATAGTATTGGCGGGGTTATGGAGGCGTGCCAAATTGCACCCTTATACAGACATACGTGATTTTATTGTAAGCGCACAGGCTACAGGTGCAAAGTTTTTAATAAAATGTTAAGCATAACAGCATGCAATATCCGCAGCGGAATCTGTGGACGTAGATGTGGCGCCCGTTTCAGTTTTCCTCAGGTACATCGACATGTTCATGTTGATTAGCTTGTTGATTGCCTCGAGCAGGCTGTCCAACTTGGTTTCCAGTCTGGAAAAAGAGCTCTGTTCTGAGGCAATCTGCATTGGTGTTGTGGCTGAAACAACAGTAGTGGCTTGTGACGTTGATGGGCCTGGATATGGGACTGCAGCTGGGTGTTTTGATTGACGCGCAAGCTGTTGCTCACGCAATTTCAGTTTCTGCTGCTCCGATTTCAGCTTTTGTTGGAGTCTTGCCAGGTGGTTCTCGGCAGGATTTTTGAGTGCAGGAGAGCTGTAACTGACGGCTTGAGCTGTATTATTTATTTTTTGATAAGTGTTATTTTTAAACGGATTGACGCGCTGCTGCTGTTGTTGCTTAGGCTGCTGTGTTTTGTTTTTTGGCGTGTTGGGGTTCTTGGTTTTTGGCTGCTGCTGCTGCTGTTGTTGCTGCTGTTTACGTTGATGTTGTTGTTGCTGCTGCTTACGTTGATGTTGTTGTTGCTGCTGCTGGGCCATGCTGGAGTTGTTGCCATTCCGTACAACAAAGCTGTATGACAAGCCAGCGCGTGTTTGTTGTTGCTGCTGCTGCTGGCGTCGACTTTGGTTGTTTATTGGCTGATGGTGTTGTTGCTGCTGCTGGCTATAAGGGAGGCGTTTAATTGGCTGCAGTTTGTTATATATTTTTGGCCGCGTCATGACTCCTCGTGCCTTTTTAAACTCTGCACATCCCTTATAGCAGCTTACATGATCCAGTTTACAGTTTGCGCATTTCGGGGTCACATGCCGGGGCTTCGTACACGACGAGGTCGTGTGGTCGCCCGCACACTTCATACACTTGTATGGCCGCCGACAATAATTTTTTGTATGGCCAAATTTTTGGCATCTGTGGCACTGGGCAGGATCGCGCGGCTTGGCAAATCTCTCTACTTCAATAACTTGGTTGCCCAAGTATTGAAGCTTATGTATTTTTTCATGGCTGCCATCCGAGCTAGTCTGCAGCTCGACTTCAAAGAGGTTAAGAGGCTTGTTTGAAAATCTGTGTTTCAGCACTCTTATAAATCTAACCATATAGCCATGAGACCTTAGCTCTTCTGAGATGTCTGCACAGGGCGAAGAGTGATGCAGGTTACGAATTAAGACTCGGTAACCCTTATCACTCTTCGACTGGTGGGTGTGCAACTGAAGATTGTCGTCAGTCAAGACTTTTAAAATTGCATTATGTGTCTGCATGTCGCTCGATTGGACTCTGAGTCCGCAATTGCCAATAGATTTTGTATTGAAATTGCCAACATTTTCTGTGCTTTTTAATTTATTTACTAATGGCATAATGGCAGGCACTTCAGGGATAAAAATAATCGGTACTTTTGTTATGTTGTTGCTGCTAGTTGGCTGCTGCTGGTGTTGTTGTTGCTGCTGCTGTGGTGCATTTAATGGCCGCTGTTGTTGCTTTTGTTGATGCTGCTGCTGCTGTTGCCGAGCAATATGTATTGGCTGCTGCTGTTGTTGTTGATGCTGCTGATGCATAGCATTTATTGGCTGCTTCTGTTGCTGCTGTTGTTGCTGCTGCTGCTGCTGCTGTTGTTGTTGTTGTTGTTGGTGTTGGTGCTGCTGCTGCATAGCATTTTTTGGCTGCTGCTGCTGTTGTTGCTGTTGCTGCTGCAACTTCTGTTGCTGCTGTTGTTGCTGCTGCTGCTGTATAGCATTTTTTGGCTGCTGCTGCTGCTGCTGTTGTTGCTGTTGTTGTTGTTGCTGCTGCTGCTGAGTGGGGGCGTTCATTTTTGTTTTTTTTTTTTGCCTGCTGGGTGACGTTTTGAAGTGTTTTTTGTAACTCCAGCTGTGCCACTTCAATTTGTCGCTTCTGTATTTTTATTTGCATGCGTCTTTCATTGTGACGCAAATGGTCTGCTTTTAATTGTAGATTTTGTTGGCGACGCTGTTTTAACGCTGCCAAAGCATAATCCTCCAGCTGCATGTCGTCATAATCTAACTTATCGTCCGAGTAGAAGGAATACTCCATATCGCTGTCTGAGCTAGGGTCGGCGTCTACATAGTCCGGGTCACCATCATCTTCCATCTCATCATCTTCGTCCTCATCCTCATCATCCTCCTTAATTAGTTCAATAATTTTTCTTTTTAATGGCGACGGGCGTGCTAAAGACGCAGAAATTATATCACTGGATACGGAAGGGGCTGCTGGGATGGCTAGTTCGTGGGGCATGAGTGGTGGGACTTTTGCTAACCAGTCGCCAACCATATCGCTGCTGGTTATTTGCGTTGTCTGCTGCGCTGGCTGCTGTATTTGCTGCTGTTGTTGTTGCTGTTGTTGCTGTAGTTGCCGCTGCTGCTGCTGCTGCTGTTGTTGTTGTTGCTGCTGATGCTGTTGTTGCTGCTCTGATTTTTGTTTGCCTTGCCTAGAGCTATTGGCATTTGTCATGTTTGTCGTATTCGTAGTTGCAGTCGTAGTCGTAATCGTGTTTGTATTGTTCGCGCTCGAATTTATATTGATATTAGTATTGGTAACGTTTGGCGCGTTTTGTTTTACTTTTGGCGCGATTTTTTTTGCATTTGGCGCGTTTTTTATTTTTTCTTTTGTCGCTTGTGACGGATTTGACGCACATACTTTTTGCTGCGACTGCGATGTTGATATCAGTTCATTGCTCCGCTTTGTGTTTGGCATCTTTTGAGCGAGTTCGCTCATAGCGGCATTTGGCTGCATACGTGTGGGTGTGTGTGTGATAGTGAGAGCGGGAGCGAGAGAATGATCGAGAGAGCCAGCGTCACTCACATTGTCATTAGTATTGGCGTTCGCATTGGCATTTGCATGCGTGTGTGTGTGCGTGAGTGAACGTTGCGGCGAATTGGCATTTATACACGCCTTGCTAAGAGCGCGTATTTTCTCGCTCTCACTAATACTGTCAAAACGTTGTTCGGCTATGCTATGGCTGGTATGGGCGTCTACGTTAGCATCGGCGACAGCACCAACACCACCAGCCACACCAACAGAGCCACTCTCTAACGGCGCATTGGCTGCATTATGTTTCTTATGTTCTTCATCCCTTTTGGCGGCATCTCTGGCTGCAGCGGCGTCTCTGCCGGCTTTGAAATGACCACCAAAGCGAGTATTGAACTCTATGACTATGTTCTCTAAGGAACTTTCTGGCGTTACTGCCACCACCGTCTGATCCAATAATGCCTGGTCATGGTTGGCATCATTGTCTTCCGAGCAAAACCAGTGCTCGTTCATGGTCACCTCAAGGGATGGAGGAGGCGGGGGGCTGCCACTGAATGGCTGAGTGGATATATCCGACTCGGAATCGGAAATCAGGGAAACACATTCATTCGGCATTGTGATCCTCGGAATGTTGCCCCTGATGATCCTGTTATTGGCGTCACCCTGCTTCGGCAATGGCGAATAGATGTTATCAAAATCCGGATTCAATGCCTTCAATTTGGGTGAATCCTGGTCGATGCGGCGTATTGGCCTGCTCTGGATCCGGTTGTCCATGGCTCGAGCAGATGAGAAGCGACAAATAATAAGCGAGACGAAGATTTTTTCACAGGCTCCAATAATGGCGGCGGCATCGGCGAAAAAATATTTTTTTTACACTTAATTTGCGCTTTCAATTATTGGCGTTTAACACAAGAGAGTCAATTATACACGTATTTGCAGAAGAAAGTCAAACTTTTTTTTATTTTTTTTTATTTTTTTAAATAATGTTAATAACAATTGTTCACAATTGTTCGCAATTGTTCACACACATTTATTGGCAGTTTTTTTTTTTTCTCTTATTGTTTTATATCACAGCATTGCGATAGAGAGCGCAAAAACAAGTACGTCCTGACATGACCAACTCTGAACGAACTGTGCGCAAAGACATACCCATTAGATGGCAACAAAAGTAAGAGACAAAATTAGAGACAAATAGCGTCAAGTGCAGCTCTAAATGACATAAAACATTATAAAGTTGATGTGAGCTGAGTGTGTGTGTGTGTGTGTGTGTGTGTGTGTGTGGGTCTTCCTTAATTACCAAACTTGGCAACATGTACATGGACAGACTAATTTGACAAACTACAAGCATTATAAATAATGTTTGCGTACTTTTTTTTTTAAATTTGAATTTGGCGGGCAAAGAATTAACATCGCGCATGCGTGTGTGCATGTGTGTGTGTGTTTGTGAAGAGATCATTGCAAGTTAACATTTTAACATTTAACATAACATTAACATTGACAGATAAAAGCACACAACAGCGCGCAAGCACACAGCATAACATGCGCAAAATTGAGCAAGTTGCGCAAGTTGCGCAAGCTTTACTCGAAATGGTTAACAAAAGCTTTTTAAGGCTTTTGACTAATCTGGCAGCCCTAGCTATTAGCATATGTTAATAATAAGCATGCGGTAAGTACTGACATAAATAAAATTACAATTAAAACTAATTAAAGTTATTTGCAGCGACGAATATCATCAGCGTGTTGTGGAGGTTAATCCGGAGTCATCTGTGGCGCTGATGAATATGCGCATATGTTTTGTATTGCGTCGGCAGCAGCAGTGGCGTCGGTAGCGGCATCGGCTGGTGCAATTTTTGCACGGCTGCAGGCGCAATACGGAGTGGCAAAATTTTCAACTTTGGAGCCTGGGATCGGCCCATAAGTGGTCGGGCGTTCCAAGCTGGCATCCGCATCTTCCATTTGCTTCCAACTTTGACCGGATCTGTCAGGTATTGGCGGAGCTACGGAAGCGTGACAAATTGTATTTCCCTGCATAAAACACGTGTATTTCTTTGTAAGCGCAAACTGCAGGCGCAATACGGAGTGGCGGAATCCTCATCATTGGAGCCTGGGATCGGCCCATAACTGAGCGGGCGTCGCAGGCGGGCATCCACAGCTTCCGTAATGCATCCAGTTTTGACCGGATTAGTCAAGTTTTGGCGGAGTTACGGAGGCGTGGCAATTTGCATTTTATGGCATAAAATACGTGTTTTTCTTGTGCACGCACAGGCTGCAGGCGCAATACGAAGTGGCAGATTTTTCAACTTTGGAGCCTGGAACCGGCCCAAAATTGAACAGGCGTCGCAGGCAGGCATCCATATCTTCATTTTAAAACCAGTTTTGGCCGGATTGGTTGCAGGTGAGCCGAGATACGGAGGCGTGGCAATTGGTAAAAAATTTACAATTTATACGTATACTCGCAGGCTGCAGGCGCAATATGGAGTGGCAAAATTTTCAACTTTGGAGCCTGGGATCGGCCCAAAAGTGGACTGGCGTCGCAGGCAGGCATCCACGTCTTCCATCTAAAGCCAGTCTTGGCCGGATCCGTCAGGTCTTGGCGGAGTTACGGAGGCGCGGCAATTTGAATTTTTTTTGGCATAAAATACGTGTTTTTCTTGTGCACGCGCAGGCTGCAGGCGCAGTACGAAATGGCAGATTTTTCATCTTTGGAGCCTGGAACCGGCCCAAAATTGAACAGGTGTCGCAGGCAGGCATCCACATCTTCAATTTAAAGCCAGTTTTGGCCGGATTGGTTGCAGGTGAGCCGAGATACGGAGGCGTGGCATTTGGTAAAAAATTTACAATTTATACGTATATTCGCAGGCTGCAGGCGCAATACGGAGTGGCAAAATTTTCAACTCTGGAGCCCGGGATCGGCCCTAAAGTGGACGGGCGTCGCAGGCAGGCATCCACATCTTCCATTTAAAGCCAGTTTTGGCCGGATTGGTTGCAGGTGAGCCGAGATACGGTGGCGTGGCAATTGGTAAAAAATTTACAATTTATACGTATACTCGCAGGCTGCAGGCGCAATATGGAGTGGCAAAATTTTCAACTTTGGAGCCTGGGATCGGCCCAAAAGTGGACGGGCGTCGCAGGCAGGCATCCACGTCTTCCATCTAAAGCCAGTCTTGGCCGGATCCGTCAAGTCTTGGCGGAGCTACGGAGGCGTGGCAACTTGCATTTTCTTTTTGCATAGAAAACGTGTTTTACTTGCGCACGCGCAGTCTGCAGGCGCAATACGAAGTGGCAGATATTTCAACTTTGGAGCCCGGGATCGGCCCAAAACCGAACAGGCGTCGCAGGTAGAGGTCCGCATCTTCCATTTGTTTTCCGTGCACACACATGCTGCAGGCTCAATACGGAGTGGCAGATTTAACATCAATTGAGCCTGGGATCGGCCCAAAAATGAGCGGGCGTTCCAAGCTGGCATCCGCATCTTCCATTTGCTTCCAGCCTTGACCGGATTTGTCAGGCATTGGCATGAAATAAGTAGGCGTAACAGTCTGTGTTCCTTAATACAAGATACGTGCTTTTTGGTGTACGCGCAGGCTGCAGGCGCACCATAAAGTGGCGTAACTTTCATCATTGGAGCCTGGGATTGGCCCACGTCTGAGCGGGCGTCGCAGGCGGGCATCCACAGCTTCCGTTTGCATCCAGTTTTGACCGGATTAGTCAAGTTTTGGCGGAGCTACGGAGGCGTGGCAAATTGCATTTCATGCCACAAATACGTGTCTCTCAGTGTACGCGCAGGCTGCAGACGCAATATAGAGTGGCAAAATTTTCAACTCTAGAGCCCGGGATCGGCCCAAAATTGAACAGGCGTCGCAGGCAGGCATCCAAATCTTTCATTTAAAGCCAATTTTGGCCGGATTGGTTGCAGGTGAGCCGAGATACGGGGCCGTGGCAATTGGTAAAGAATTTAGAATTTATACGTATACTCGCAGGCTGCAGGCGCAATACGGAGTGGCAAAATTTTCAACTTTGGAGCTAGGAATAGTACCAAAATTGAACAGGCGTCGCAGGCAGGCATCCACATCTTCAATAATTTACACGTATGCTCGTAGGCTGCAGGTGCATTTCGGCGTGGCAGGATTCTCAACTTTGAAGCCTGGGATCGGCCCAAAATTGAGCAGGCATCGCAGGTAGAGGTCCGCATCTTTCATTTGCTCCCAGTTTTAACCGGATTGTCATAGTATTGGCGGGGTTATGGAGGCGTGCCAAATTGCACCCTTATACAGACATACGTGATTTTATTGTAAGCGCACAGGCTACAGGTGCAAAGTTTTTAATAAAATGTTAAGCATAACAGCATGCAATATCCGCAGCGGAATCTGTGGACGTAGATGTGGCGCCCGTTTCAGTTTTCCTCAGGTACATCGACATGTTCATGTTGATTAGCTTGTTGATTGCCTCGAGCAGGCTGTCCAACTTGGTTTCCAGTCTGGAAAAAGAGCTCTGTTCTGAGGCAATCTGCATTGGTGTTGTGGCTGAAACAACAGTAGTGGCTTGTGACGTTGATGGGCCTGGATATGGGACTGCAGCTGGGTGTTTTGATTGACGCGCAAGCTGTTGCTCACGCAATTTCAGTTTCTGCTGCTCCGATTTCAGCTTTTGTTGGAGTCTTGCCAGGTGGTTCTCGGCAGGATTTTTGAGTGCAGGAGAGCTGTAACTGACGGCTTGAGCTGTATTATTTATTTTTTGATAAGTGTTATTTTTAAACGGATTGACGCGCTGCTGCTGTTGTTGCTTAGGCTGCTGTGTTTTGTTTTTTGGCGTGTTGGGGTTCTTGGTTTTTGGCTGCTGCTGCTGCTGTTGTTGCTGCTGTTTACGTTGATGTTGTTGTTGCTGCTGCTTACGTTGATGTTGTTGTTGCTGCTGCTGGGCCATGCTGGAGTTGTTGCCATTCCGTACAACAAAGCTGTATGACAAGCCAGCGCGTGTTTGTTGTTGCTGCTGCTGCTGGCGTCGACTTTGGTTGTTTATTGGCTGATGGTGTTGTTGCTGCTGCTGGCTATAAGGGAGGCGTTTAATTGGCTGCAGTTTGTTATATATTTTTGGCCGCGTCATGACTCCTCGTGCCTTTTTAAACTCTGCACATCCCTTATAGCAGCTTACATGATCCAGTTTACAGTTTGCGCATTTCGGGGTCACATGCCGGGGCTTCGTACACGACGAGGTCGTGTGGTCGCCCGCACACTTCATACACTTGTATGGCCGCCGACAATAATTTTTTGTATGGCCAAATTTTTGGCATCTGTGGCACTGGGCAGGATCGCGCGGCTTGGCAAATCTCTCTACTTCAATAACTTGGTTGCCCAAGTATTGAAGCTTATGTATTTTTTCATGGCTGCCATCCGAGCTAGTCTGCAGCTCGACTTCAAAGAGGTTAAGAGGCTTGTTTGAAAATCTGTGTTTCAGCACTCTTATAAATCTAACCATATAGCCATGAGACCTTAGCTCTTCTGAGATGTCTGCACAGGGCGAAGAGTGATGCAGGTTACGAATTAAGACTCGGTAACCCTTATCACTCTTCGACTGGTGGGTGTGCAACTGAAGATTGTCGTCAGTCAAGACTTTTAAAATTGCATTATGTGTCTGCATGTCGCTCGATTGGACTCTGAGTCCGCAATTGCCAATAGATTTTGTATTGAAATTGCCAACATTTTCTGTGCTTTTTAATTTATTTACTAATGGCATAATGGCAGGCACTTCAGGGATAAAAATAATCGGTACTTTTGTTATGTTGTTGCTGCTAGTTGGCTGCTGCTGGTGTTGTTGTTGCTGCTGCTGTGGTGCATTTAATGGTCGCTGTTGTTGCTTTTGTTGATGCTGCTGCTGCTGTTGCCGAGCAATATGTATTGGCTGCTGCTGTTGTTGTTGATGCATAGCATTTATTGGCTGCTTCTGTTGCTGCTGTTGTTGCTGCTGTTGCTGCTGCTGTTGTTGTTGTTGTTGTTGCTGTTGGTGTTGCTGCTGCTGCTGCATAGCATTTTTTGGCTGCTGCTGTTGTTGCTGTTGCTGCTGCAACTTCTGTTGCTGCTGTTGTTGCTGCTGCTGCTGTATAGCATTTTTTGGCTGCTGCTGCTGCTGCTGTTGTTGCTGTTGTTGTTGTTGCTGCTGCTGCTGAGTGGGGGCGTTCATTTTTGTTTTTTTTTTTGCCTGCTGGGTGACGTTTTGAAGTGTTTTTTGTAACTCCAGCTGTGCCACTTCAATTTGTCGCTTCTGTATTTTTATTTGCATGCGTCTTTCATTGTGACGCAAATGGTCTGCTTTTAATTGTAGATTTTGTTGGCGACGCTGTTTTAACGCTGCCAAAGCATAATCCTCCAGCTGCATGTCGTCATAATCTAACTTATCGTCCGAGTAGAAGGAATACTCCATATCGCTGTCTGAGCTAGGGTCGGCGTCTACATAGTCCGGGTCACCATCATCTTCCATCTCATCATCTTCGTCCTCATCCTCATCATCCTCCTTAATTAGTTCAATAATTTTTCTTTTTAATGGCGACGGGCGTGCTAAAGACGCAGAAATTATATCACTGGATACGGAAGGGGCTGCTGGGATGGCTAGTTCGTGGGGCATGAGTGGTGGGACTTTTGCTAACCAGTCGCCAACCATATCGCTGCTGGTTATTTGCGTTGTCTGCTGCGCTGGCTGCTGTATTTGCTGCTGTTGTTGTTGCTGTTGTTGCTGTAGTTGCCGCTGCTGCTGCTGCTGCTGTTGTTGTTGTTGCTGCTGATGCTGTTGTTGCTGCTCTGATTTTTGTTTGCCTTGCCTAGAGCTATTGGCATTTGTCATGTTTGTCGTATTCGTAGTTGCAGTCGTAGTCGTAATCGTGTTTGTATTGTTCGCGCTCGAATTTATATTGATATTAGTATTGGTAACGTTTGGCGCGTTTTGTTTTACTTTTGGCGCGATTTTTTTTGCATTTGGCGCGTTTTTTATTTTTTCTTTTGTCGCTTGTGACGGATTTGACGCACATACTTTTTGCTGCGACTGCGATGTTGATATCAGTTCATTGCTCCGCTTTGTGTTTGGCATCTTTTGAGCGAGTTCGCTCATAGCGGCATTTGGCTGCATACGTGTGGGTGTGTGTGTGATAGTGAGAGCGGGAGCGAGAGAATGATCGAGAGAGCCAGCGTCACTCACATTGTCATTAGTATTGGCGTTCGCATTGGCATTTGCATGCGTGTGTGTGTGCGTGAGTGAGCGTTGCGGCGAATTGGCATTTATACACGCCTTGCTAAGAGCGCGTATTTTCTCGCTCTCACTAATACTGTCAAAACGTTGTTCGGCTATGCTATGGCTGGTATGGGCGTCTACGTTAGCATCGGCGACAGCACCAACACCACCAGCCACACCAACAGAGCCACTCTCTAACGGCGCATTGGCTGCATTATGTTTCTTATGTTCTTCATCCCTTTTGGCGGCATCTCTGGCTGCAGCGGCGTCTCTGCCGGCTTTGAAATGACCACCAAAGCGAGTATTGAACTCTATGACTATGTTCTCTAAGGAACTTTCTGGCGTTACTGCCACCACCGTCTGATCCAATAATGCCTGGTCATGGTTGGCATCATTGTCTTCCGAGCAAAACCAGTGCTCGTTCATGGTCACCTCAAGGGATGGAGGAGGCGGGGGGCTGCCACTGAATGGCTGAGTGGATATATCCGACTCGGAATCGGAAATCAGGGAAACACATTCATTCGGCATTGTGATCCTCGGAATGTTGCCCCTGATGATCCTGTTATTGGCGTCACCCTGCTTCGGCAATGGCGAATAGATGTTATCAAAATCCGGATTCAATGCCTTCAATTTGGGTGAATCCTGGTCGATGCGGCGTATTGGCCTGCTCTGGATCCGGTTGTCCATGGCTCGAGCAGATGAGAAGCGACAAATAATAAGCGAGACGAAGATTTTTTCACAGGCTCCAATAATGGCGGCGGCATCGGCGAAAAAATATTTTTTTTACACTTAATTTGCGCTTTCAATTATTGGCGTTTAACACAAGAGAGTCAATTATACACGTATTTGCAGAAGAAAGTCAAACTTTTTTTTATTTTTTTTTATTTTTTTAAATAATGTTAATAACAATTGTTCACAATTGTTCGCAATTGTTCACACACATTTATTGGCAGTTTTTTTTTTTTCTCTTATTGTTTTATATCACAGCATTGCGATAGAGAGCGCAAAAACAAGTACGTCCTGACATGACCAACTCTGAACGAACTGTGCGCAAAGACATACCCATTAGATGGCAACAAAAGTAAGAGACAAAATTAGAGACAAATAGCGTCAAGTGCAGCTCTAAATGACATAAAACATTATAAAGTTGATGTGAGCTGAGTGTGTGTGTGTGTGTGTGTGTGTGTGTGTGTGGGTCTTCCTTAATTACCAAACTTGGCAACATGTACATGGACAGACTAATTTGACAAACTACAAGCATTATAAATAATGTTTGCGTACTTTTTTTTTTAAATTTGAATTTGGCGGGCAAAGAATTAACATCGCGCATGCGTGTGTGCATGTGTGTGTGTGTTTGTGAAGAGATCATTGCAAGTTAACATTTTAACATTTAACATAACATTAACATTGACAGATAAAAGCACACAACAGCGCGCAAGCACACAGCATAACATGCGCAAAATTGAGCAAGTTGCGCAAGTTGCGCAAGCTTTACTCGAAATGGTTAACAAAAGCTTTTTAAGGCTTTTGACTAATCTGGCAGCCCTAGCTATTAGCATATGTTAATAATAAGCATGCGGTAAGTACTGACATAAATAAAATTACAATTAAAACTAATTAAAGTTATTTGCAGCGACGAATATCATCAGCGTGTTGTGGAGGTTAATCCGGAGTCATCTGTGGCGCTGATGAATATGCGCATATGTTTTGTATTGCGTCGGCAGCAGCAGTGGCGTCGGTAGCGGCATCGGCTGGTGCAATTTTTGCACGGCTGCAGGCGCAATACGGAGTGGCAAAATTTTCAACTTTGGAGCCTGGGATCGGCCCATAAGTGGTCGGGCGTTCCAAGCTGGCATCCGCATCTTCCATTTGCTTCCAACTTTGACCGGATCTGTCAGGTATTGGCGGAGCTACGGAAGCGTGACAAATTGTATTTCCCTGCATAAAACACGTGTATTTCTTTGTAAGCGCAAACTGCAGGCGCAATACGGAGTGGCGGAATCCTCATCATTGGAGCCTGGGATCGGCCCATAACTGAGCGGGCGTCGCAGGCGGGCATCCACAGCTTCCGTAATGCATCCAGTTTTGACCGGATTAGTCAAGTTTTGGCGGAGTTACGGAGGCGTGGCAATTTGCATTTTATGGCATAAAATACGTGTTTTTCTTGTGCACGCACAGGCTGCAGGCGCAATACGAAGTGGCAGATTTTTCAACTTTGGAGCCTGGAACCGGCCCAAAATTGAACAGGCGTCGCAGGCAGGCATCCATATCTTCATTTTAAAACCAGTTTTGGCCGGATTGGTTGCAGGTGAGCCGAGATACGGAGGCGTGGCAATTGGTAAAAAATTTACAATTTATACGTATACTCGCAGGCTGCAGGCGCAATATGGAGTGGCAAAATTTTCAACTTTGGAGCCTGGGATCGGCCCAAAAGTGGACTAGCGTCGCAGGCAGGCATCCACGTCTTCCATCTAAAGCCAGTCTTGGCCGGATCCGTCAGGTCTTGGCGGAGTTACGGAGGCGCGGCAATTTGAATTTTTTTTGGCATAAAATACGTGTTTTTCTTGTGCACGCGCAGGCTGCAGGCGCAGTACGAAATGGCAGATTTTTCATCTTTGGAGCCTGGAACCGGCCCAAAATTGAACAGGTGTCGCAGGCAGGCATCCACATCTTCAATTTAAAGCCAGTTTTGGCCGGATTGGTTGCAGGTGAGCCGAGATACGGAGGCGTGGCATTTGGTAAAAAATTTACAATTTATACGTATATTCGCAGGCTGCAGGCGCAATACGGAGTGGCAAAATTTTCAACTCTGGAGCCCGGGATCGGCCCTAAAGTGGACGGGCGTCGCAGGCAGGCATCCGCATCTTCCATTTGCTTCCAGTTTCGACAAATTGTATTTTATACAAAAATACGTGTTTTTTGCAAGCGCGCAGGCTGCAGGCGCGTAGTGGCAGAATCCTCAACTTTGGAGCTTGGAATAGCACCAAAATTGAACAGGCGTCGCCGGCAGGCATCCACATCTTCCATTTGAAGCCAGTTTTGGCCGGATTGGTCGACGTATACTCGCAGGCTGCAGGTGTATTTCGGAGTGGCAGGATTTTCAACTTTGGAGCCTGGGATCGGCCCAAAATTGAACAGGCGTCGCAGGCAGGCATCCACATCTTCCGTAATGCATCCAGTTTTGACCGGATTAGTCAAGTTTTGGCGGAGTTACGGAGGCGTGGCAATTTGCATTTTATGGCATAAAATACGTGTTTTTCTAGTGCACGCGCAGGCTGCAGGCGCAATACGAAGTGGCAGATTTTTCAACTTTGGAGCCTGGAACCGGCCCAAAATTGAACAGGCGTCGCAGGCAGGCATCCATATCTTCATTTTAAAAACAGTTTTGGCCGGATTGGTTGCAGGTGAGCCGAGATACGGAGGCGTGGCATTTGGTAAAAAATTTACAATTTACACGTATACTCGCAGGCTGCAGGCGCCATACGGAGTGGCAAAGTTTTCAACTCTGGAGCCGGGGATCGGCGCTAAAGTGGACGGGCGTCGCAGGCAGGCATCCGCATCTTCCATTTTCTTCCAGTTTCGACCGGACTAGTCAAGTATTGGCGGAGTATTGGAGGCTTGACAAATTGCACCTTTATACAAAAATACGTGTTTATTGCAAGCGCGCAGGCTGCAGGCGCGTAGTGGCAGAATCCTCAACTTTGGAGCCGCAGGCAGGCATCCACATCTTCCGTTCGAAGCCAGTTTTGGCCGGATTGGTATACTCAAAGGCTGCAGGTGCATTTCGGAGTGGCAGGATTTTCAACTTTGGAGCCTGGGATCGGCCCAAAACCAAACAGGCGTCGCAGGTAGAGGTCCGCATCCTCTTATCAAAGCAAGTTTTAGCCGGATTTGTTGCAGGTGAGCCGAGATACGGGGGCGTGGCAATTGACAAAAATGTTTACATTTTTCTCTCTCGCCCAGGCGCATAGGCTACTGCAGGTAAGCTGTGATGAAGACAGCGTGTAAGATGGCATCTTTCATCTGTAGTGTTGATGAGGCATGTTCGATCAAGCACGCGCAAAAATTGTAAAAAGCGTCGGCAGCGACATCGAAGTCGGCAGTGGCAGCCTCCAGTGCATCTTTCGCTGTCTGCAGGCGCATCTTGTAGTGACTGGTTACCGGCCGTAGGAGTGACGGTATCGCATTGGTGTTGTAAAGGAAACAAGAGCTGGCGTCCGCAACCTTCATATAAAGCCCTCATCGGCCAATATGGTTTGAGGTGGATCGAACTACAGCAAGGTGGCAATTTGCAAATTTCGGCCAGGTATGCTAACAAAGCGTAATTTTCACATATACGCGTACACATGCACATACACATGCATGACATCTCGGGTGGCCGTATGCCGTGTTGGAACCATTGCATAAATGCAAAAAAGGATGACGCAGTGTACCATGCTGAATTGGCACGCCACGGGCGAGTATTAAATGGAGAGATTACATTGTTCTGTGAAATGAGAAAAGACGACGAACATATTAAAAACAAATTTTTTACGTTTACCAGGTATGCCGCGTATAGCATTGGCCAGTAGATGAATACGGATGTAAATCTTTTTGTTATGGCTGGCCTTCGGCATCCCAGTGTACGGATGTTGGAAATGTTGCCATCATTATTATCGTTGATGAGTTCACGATTGTCATCAGCATCGTTGTTGTTGTTGTTGTAGATACTGTTGTTGTTTTGATTATTGTCACCAGGATTAACATCGTCTTCATTTAAGACGCATTCTAGTCTGCATTGGGCCAACTCCATACCTTGCTCCAGCAATTGGTTTTGTATTGAGGTTTGTTGTTGTTGTTGAAGATACTGTTGTTGTTGTTGTTGCGGGCATTGTTGTTGTTGCTGCTGCTGCTGTTGTATTGGGGGTGGAGCTGCAGCCAGTTCTGGTGATAGCGCAGATATAAAGGTAGCCATAGCTGCCGCATCGCCCTCATAATCAGGGAGTATGATGTGTTGTATAATGGGTGGCTGACCATAGATCTTTGCAATGACTATATCTCTTGTTGTATAACCGCTTAAATATTCACGTCTTAAATGATTTATCATTTGTTCGCCGAGTCTTGACGGGTGTGGACTTTCAATATTTTGCCTGTACAAGCGTAATAAAAACTGTTTATTGCGTTTGATCAATTCTCTTTCCCTTTCTCTCTCAAACTCTTCCTCCTCCATGCGTAGCAGGGTTGGCAGCGAAGCAAGGTAAATTTGTTGTTGTTGCTGTCGTTGTAGCTGCTCCTGTTGTCGCTGTTGTGCTTGCGGGAAGCGTGTAAGCCAGGACCATCGCTGCTGCTGTTGAGGCTGCTGATGTTGCGGTTGCGTTTGTGACAATTGCAGTGGGCGTACTAGTTTTGTCAATTGTTTTGAATAGCGCGGCCTTTGCAAACGCTGCGGTACATATGGGTTTAGAAATAGTTTACGTGCTTCTGGGTTTACGTGTGTTGAGAGTGAGGTTATGAAACGTTCGCTCGCGCTTAAAAAGAACTCATCCACAGTGGGTAGGTTGTATTTGCCTCTTATTGCTTCATTCCTTGTAAATCTGTTGGCCCTCACTGATTTTCTCGTCACCGTGTTTTGCAAGCATTGTATACGATTCAATTGTGAATCAGAGCAGAGCGCACCCCATATCGGTAAAGCATATTGCCATAGTGGCATAATCAATTGCTTTATTAGAATTACTTTACAATCGTTATTTAATCGGCTATGTGGACCCAGAAGCCATTCGATTTTCGCTGCTCTAGCTCTAATTTTACCACGTAGTTGAGCGACATATGCCGCAAGCGTTAACTTTCTGTCTAAAATGACGCCCAAATATGTATGCTTGTTCATTGTGGGTACTGACTGGCCATCAACCTCGGGCGAGCAATTTATGCTAATGTTGCGCAGCGTATAAAGGACATGCCCTGTTTTTTTTACATTTATACAAATGCACCATTTCTTTGCCCATTTAACAAAGTGACATAAATATGAATTATTGAGATCAATAGCAGTGGCAGCAGATTCATGTGAACACATTATTACAGTGTCATCTGCGTAGGTTGATAAAAGCATACATTTTGATTTGTCTTCATAAAAGGTATTGAAAGAACGTGCGCGGTTTTCATTGATCACATTAGGCAGTGGCATGTCCGAGGCATAAATGGTATATAATATTGGGCCCAAGACACTCCCTTGAGGGACACCAGCCAGTAATTTTCCCGTCCTTGAAACAAAACCATCAGTTGAATTGACACAGAAGGTTCGACCCGTTAAATAACTTTCCAAGATTTTTATTAAATTAGGTGGCAGCAGTTTGTTTAGCTTATACAGCAGGCCATCGTGCCAAACGCGATCAAAGGCCTCCGAAATGTCTAGGTATACGGCTGAACAGTATTTTTTTTCTTCGTATGTTTTAAGTATAAATTGAGTTACCCGGGCCAACTGCTGCTCAGTGCCATGCTCACGCCTAAAACCAAATTGGTAAGACGGTATTGCATTGGCAAAGTCATCGATACTAAATAAACGTGACATAAGAATTTTTTCGAAAATTTTTGACAAGCCTGGCAGGAGGCTAATTGGTCGATAAGATGATAGTTCTGATGTGTCTTTTCCGGGCTTAAGTATCATCGTTATGGTGGCATGCTTCCATTTAACTGGGAAATAACTAAAACGTAGCATTGCATTGTAAATGTTCATAATGTATATCAAAGCCTTTTTTGGTAACAACTTGATTACTCTATTGTCAAGCCCATCAGATCCAGGTGATTTTGATATTTCTAATGACGCTATAATTGGCATTAGTTCTTTAAGCGTTACCGGTTTGAAGGTGTTGTGGATGACTATTTGTTGCTGTTGTTGTTGCTGCTGTTGTTGTTGTAATTGCTGTTGTTGCTGCTGCTGCTGCTGCTGTGAATAATTCAAGTCCTTAGCTAAGAAAATTTCGTTTTTCATACGTTTAATAGCTGCTCGTTCATCGCTAGTGTTTGTGAGTTTAGGACTGAACCTTTCCTCTAAATGGTCTGCGAAAGCATCTGCCTTTTCATCTGGGCTTCTTGTCCATCTGAATTTGAATTGTTGTTGCTGCCGCCATTGTTTTTGTTGTTGCTGCCGCCGTTGTTTTTGTTGTTGCTGCTGTTGTTGTTGTTGTTGCTGCTGCTGCTGCTGCTGCGGCGTAACAAGCGAAGAGGAACAAGGTGGCGTAGACATAGCCCTAGACGTTAGTGCATTTGGCCCAGACGAATTTGGAGACAATGACGACGAAGAGATATGAACTTTGATTGGCCAAACCGGCTGAGGTTGCCTTTTGATACTGGACGTAAGCTTCCAAAGCTTTTGCATTTGGTATCTATCGTGCTTATCGATACCTTCAAATAACTTGTTTATTTGTTGGTTTTTTAGTTTTAACAGAGCTTTACGCAATTTATTTTGAACGACTCTGTAAGTATGTTTGGCCTCAACCGTTCGTGTTGTTATTAGATTGAGTTTGGCTAACCGTTTTTTTTCTAAAAGCCTGGCTGTAGGCTCATCAAGCTGAATGTGTTGCTGTTGCTGTTGATGCTGTTGTTGACGGTGGTGGAAGTTACGATTTTGGTGCCAATTTTGACGGCTTTGGTGCCTACTTGATGGCATAGTTGTAGATACGTACGAACGAAAATGTTTGGTCGCAGCTAATGATGCTAAGTCAATGTTGCGCATCAGGATGTCCACAGTGTCATCAATATCTAGTGCTGTGTTGTAATCAGTATTTAAATTGATTAAACGGTCAAGTGTCGATTGAAAGATTTCTACATTTGCACCAGGTGGAAGAATACGTTTTTTTTTCATTACTCGCGTTTCTTTTGTACGCTGCTGTTGTTGTTGTTGTTGTTGGCTGCCAGTGTCGAACGGTAAATCAATCCTTATAGGTAGATGGTCTGAGTTGAGATCAGTAGATGATTTGATTTTGAGGTATGCAAGGTTGTTGTTGTTGTTGTTGCTGCTGCCGCTACGGCTGGCACGACTATTGTTTAAACCATGGCATACAGCAAAGTCAATGGCAGACGGCTTTTTTCGTACATCGAAAGGGTAGTGAGTCGATCCCCCAGTGGCAAGTATATTGCAATTTTTCATTTCATGCATTGCTTCGTATAGTGCCCGTCCGCGAGCACACGACCGCACATTGCCCCACCATGAATGCTTCGCATTCCAATCGCCGCATATAATAAATTTTGGCATCGATGCGCGAGAGGAGGAGGAAGACGAAGGAGATGATGTGCTGTTATTAAAATTGGCAGCATCAAATTTGAGCTCATCATTATCAGCCCCAAGCTTGGAAAAATGTTTAAATAATTTTGAAAACTGTAGTTTTGACCATTTAAGAACGGGCGGGCAGTAAATTGACGCTATAATTAAGCAGCTACTTTTTTGTTTATTGACATTGACATTTCCATTTTGTTTATCGTTGTTAGCGAAAACTACTACAGACGAGGATTGAACGAAGGTCTCACATATCGGAGCGTTAGCGCTGTGCCGGATACCATTACGGACAAGTAGAGCCGTGCCTCCTTTCCGTTTCGCGCCCGGACACGCAGCAGTATGCGTTTGGTAGCCATTCAATTGCAACATACTTTCGTTATTTTTATTTAGATGTGTTTCGGTAATAATCATAATGTCAATGTTTTCTTTTTTAAGATATACGGTAACTTCATTGATTTTATTGGACACACCACCAGCATTCCAAAAAGCGATACTCATGTTTTTTCCGTTCTGGGGATGACGGATGCTGTGGGTGCTTGCAACAAAGGTGTTGGCGTGTGTTACTATATTATTCCTGTTGGTTGTATTACACATAATTAATTGTATCATTGGCATATATATTTTCTTCTACTTCATCATCTGTAAAATCTATGGACATTTGACCGGCCCCAGCTAATGGTCGCGTTTCGCTTGTGGGCAAGATCGGCAACATATTCATACTCATAAATTTTGTGAAATTTGTTAATAAAGCGTCGAATTTTGTTTCCAAGCTTTTAAGCATTTGCATGTTAAATTCAACAGCAGATTGCCATGTATTTAGCGAGTTTGTTGGGAGGCATGATGGAGGCTGATGTTGTTGTTGCTGCTGTTGTTGCTGCTGCTGCTGCTGCTCCTCTCTTAACTTTTGTTGGAATTCGACCAGGTGCTTTTCAGCCGGATTGTTGACTGCACGGCGTGATTCATGCTTCCTGTTGCTGCCATAGGCTGTCTCCGTGGGATGTGCTTTATTTTTTTTTGTAGGATGGGCTCTCTGCTGCTGCTGATGTTGTTGGTGCTGCTGTTGTTGCCACCGCTGCTGCTGCTGCTGCTGATGCCTTTTTGGCGTATTGACAAAAATCTTTAGCGCTGGTGTGTTCCGTTGCGGCTGCCGTTGCTGTTTAAAAATTTGTTGACGTTGTTGTTGTTGCTGCTGTTGCTTATAATTATGCCGCTGTTGTTGTTGGGCTGTGCTGGCATTGTCATTGCGTACGACAGCGCTATAGCTCATGTTTGTTCGCTGATGATGCTGCTGCTGCTGTCGACGGTTTGGACTTTTTATTGGCTGCTGCTGTTGCTGTCGCCGTTGCTGGCTGTGTGGCGGGGGTTGCTTCTGATACTGTCGTTGTTGCTGATCACCCATGCTAGTTGGTCTCATCATGATGGCGCGTGCCTTTTTGTATTCGGTGCAACCCTTGTAAAGACTTACGTGCGCTTGTTCACAGTTCGCGCATTTTGGGGGAATATGTCGGGGCTTCGTACAAGAGGTGGTCACGTGATCGTCCGCACACTTCATACACTTGAAGGGGCGGCGACAGTAATTTTTTTGTGTGACCATATTTCTGACACCTGTGGCACTGAACTGGATCGCGTGGCCTGGCTTGTCTCACAATAACAATAGATTGGTTACACAAAAACTGAAGATTGTGAACATTTTCATGACGGCCATCCGGTTTTGTTTGTAATTCGGCTTCAAATATATTCAGTGGCTTGCCATTAAAGCGATGTTTTAATGCTCTAATAAAACGTACATTGAAACCATGTGTATTTAGTTCCTTAGTGATGTCTGCACACAGGGTTGTATGGTGTAGGTGACGAATTAATATTTTATAACCTCTTTCACTCATTGTTTGATGTGTGTGCAAATGGGTGCCGTCATCAGATAAGACCTTCAATATTACATTGTACGAATTCATGTCGAAAGGTTGTATTCTAAGCCCGTTCGTGCCCATTGTTTTGGTTGTAAATTTTACAGCAATTTTATTGCTCTGCAATTTCTCCAATAGTGGCTTAATGGCTGGCACCAGGGGTAAATAGATGAAAGGTACTTTTGTTGGGACATTGCTGTTATTACTATTGATTAACTGCTGCTGTTGTTGCCGCTGCTGATGATGTTGTTGCTGCTGCAGCCGCTGCTGCTGTTGTTGTTGCTGCTGCTGCCGCTGTTGATGTTGCTGCTGTTGCTGCCGTTGTTGCTGCTGTTGTTGCCTTGTTGCTGCTGCTGTTGTTGCTGTTGTTGCTGCTGTTGCTGTTGCTGCTGCTGCTGCCGCTGTTGCTGTTGCTGCTGATGCTGCTGCATATGCTGTGAGACATTATTAGACTGCTGGAGGGCGTTTATTTTTTTGCTGCTGCTGCTCCAGTTCCAGCTGTTTACGTTCAAGTTGTTGTTGTTGCTCAGCTAGCTGCTGCCGTTGCTGTTCAATTTGTTGTTGTTGTTGCATTAATTCTTGCTGCTGCTCCAGTTGCTGTTGCTGGCGTAGTTCTAACTGTCGCTGCTGTTCTTCCAGTTTTTTATTATTTTTAATATTATTAAGAAGTTTAGTAGTGGCTTTTATGGTCGTTTGTACGTCACTTTTGGCAGTTTCGGTTATTTTAGCTATAACATTATTGGCAACAATGTTGTCGTCATCAAGTTTAATACGGCGCGCATCCTGTTGCGTCTTCATAGCAAAACGACTTTTAAATAATGGCGTTGTTAGTAACATTTTATCAGTTTGCGTATTATACGTGTTGTCAGTGTGATTCGTATCCGTATCCGTGTCCGTATCCAAAACATTGCATCTTCGTTTTAGTGGTGAACGGCAGGAATCAGCAATATTTGTTGATATTGACAGTTGTGGGTTAGTAATTGGAACGTGAGGGGGTATTGGCGGAACATTTGACAGACAATCATCTACCAAAGGATTATTGGTAGTTTCTCTGATTGGTGTTATACCATCGGTTATACTATCAATATCATTTTCTATAGCTTGCGTCAAAAATGGTAGCAGACATTTTCTGCTACTAAGTGAATTTGACGATGTCATAAGTCGGTGTTGCTCCGGTTGCTGTTGTTGTTGTTTCTGCTGTTGTTGTTGCTGTTGTTGCTGCTGCTCTGCTATTTTAATTTGCCTAGAGCTATCGGCCTTTGTCATATTTGTCATGTTCACATTCGTTGTGTTCATGGCATTGGAGTTCTCTTTAACAATTACATTTGCATTCACATTTGTGTTTGCATTTACATTTACATAAGGACAAAAATTCGTATTGGTATTGGAAGCGCTCTCAGCTACATTTGACGCGCTCTCGATATTATTTGGCGCGATTATTGGATTTGGCACGCTTCGTTTTGTGTTTGGCGCTCTTTGTGCATAGAAATTTGGCGGCGACAGTGTTGTTTGTGTACTACATATGGTTGGCGCGCATACTTTTTGTCGCGACTGTGTTGTTGTTGGTATTGGCATTCTGATGTTTGCTCCAGTCAGCGTCTTTTGAGCGTCTGCATGCATATGCGTGTGTGTGTGTGAGAGAGCCAGAGCGGGAGTGCGCACAGCGGCAGCGCTATTGGCGGTGTCGTTGTGTGCGTGTTGCGGCGAATTGGCTCTTGTACACTCCTTGCTTCTGCTGCTGCCGCTAATGATGTTGTTGTGTGCGTGTAGTCTCTCTTTCGTAAGAGCATAAGTGCTGGGATCGCTCTTTAGCGGCGAATTGGCTGGCTTGTCTGAGGGAGCGGCAAAGCTACTAATACTAATGCCAAGAGCTTCACTAACACTAACAAGACAATTTTCGGCTTCAACCATTGTGCTCTCTAGGAGATTAGATGGCGTCTCTACTATGGTTAGGTTATGGTCGGCATGGGCGTCTACGTTTGCATCGGCGACAGCACCAATACCACCATCCGAACCAAACCACGACTCATGTACAGACATATTTATGGACGAAGCGGCATTGGACCGGGTGGAGGACATATCTAGGTCTGATTGGAGGATAAACGATATGCACTCACTCATTGCTGGCTCTATAATCCCAAAGTCATTTGCCCCTGCGTTGTTAGAATTTGCTTCCAGGTTTTCCAAGTTGTCGGGAGCGGGTGCATCCATGGTCAAATCCTTGGTCGAATCCTGGTCAGCGTGGTTGTTGGCGTAGTTTTCTATGGCACCCTTTGAGTCCATGGTCAATATTTAAGAATTTTCACAGGCTCCAATAATGGCGGCGGCATCGGCGAAAAAATATTTTTTTTACACTTAATTTGCGCTTTCAATTATTGGCGTTTAACACAAGAGAGTCAATTATACACGTATTTGCAGAAGAAAGTCAAACGTTTTTTTTTTTTTTAAATATTGCTAATAACAATTGTTCACAATTGTTCGCAATTGTTCACACACATTTATTGGCAGTTTTTTTTTTTTCTGATTGTTTTATATCACAGCATTACGAGAGAGAGCGCAAAAACAAGTACGTCCTGACACGACCAACTCTGAACGACTTGTGTCTAAAGACATACCCATTAGATGGCGACAAAAGTAAGAGACAAAATTAGAAACAAATAGCGTCAAGTGCAGCTCTAAATGACATAAAACATTATAAAGTTGATGTGAGCTGAGTGTGTGTGTGTGTGTGTGTGTGTGTGGGGGTCTTCCTTAATTACCAAACTTGGCAACATGTACATGGACAGACTAATTTGACAAACTACAAGCATTATAAATAATGTTTGCGTACTTTTTATACCCTTAACCCATAAAATGGGTAAATAAGGGTATAATGGTTTTGTGCAAAAGTATGTAACAGGCAGAAGGAAGCTTCTCCGACCCTATAAAGTATATATATTCTTGATCAGCATCAATAGCCGAGTCGATTTAGCCATGTCCGTCTGTCCGTCCGTCTGTCCGTCTGTCCGTCTGTATAAACGCGTGGATCTCAGAGACTACAAGAGCTAGAGACTTCAGATTTTGGATATAAGTTCTCCTATACCATGAGCAGAACAAGTTTGCTTCAAATTATCGATAACTATTCTGGTTTCCGATATACACATGTGATCGATAACAAAAATATCGAATTTGGAAAATGTAAAAATGAGGGTTGAAAAAATGGGTAACGATAAATCTTTTCTGAAAATTTCATCCAAATCGGTTAAGAAACACCGGAGATATCGAGCTTAATCGATTGTTTGTTGCAACTGGGTTCAGGGTATCTTCTAGTCGGGCTCTCCCGACTAGAGCCTTCTTACTTGTTTTTTTTAAATTTGAATTTGGCGGGCAAAGAATTAACATCGCGCATGCATGTGTGCATGTGTGTGTGTGTTTGTGAAGAGATCATTGCAAGTTAACATTTTAACATTTAACATAACATTAACATTGACAGATAAAAGCACACAACAGCGCGCAAGCACACAGCATAACATGCGCAAAATTGAGCAAGTTGCGCAAGCTTTGCTCGAAATGGTTAACAAAAGCTTTTTAAGGCTTTTGACTAATCTGGCAGCCCTAGCTATTAGCATATGTTAATAATAAGCATGCGGTAAGTACTGACATAAATAAAATTACAATTAAAACTAATTAAAGTTATTTGCAGCGACGAATATCATCAGCGTGTTGTGGAGGTTAATCCGGAGTCATCTGTGGCGCTGATGAATATGCGCATGTGTTTTGTATTGCGTCGGCAGCGGCAGTGGCGTCGGTAGCGGCATCGGCTGGTGCAATTTTTGCACGGCTGCAGGCGCAATACGGAGTGGCAAAATTTTCAACTTTGGAGCCTGGGATCGGCCCATAAGTGGACGGGCGTTCCAAGCTGGCATTCGCATCTTCCATTTGCTTCCAGCTTTGACCGGATTTGTCAGGTATTGGCGGAGCTACGGAAGCGTGACATATTGTATTTCCCTGCATAAAACACGTGTTTTTCTTTGTAAGCGCAGGCTGCAGGCGCAATACGGAGTGGCGGAATCCTCATCATTGGAGCCTGGGATCGGCCCAGCAACTGAGCGGGCGTCGCAGGCGGGCATCCACAGCTTCCGTTTGCATTCAGTTTTGACCGGATTAGTCAAGTTTTGGCGGAGTTACGGAGGCGTGGCAATTTGCATTTTATGGCATAAAATACGTGTTTTTCTTGCGCACGCGTAGGCTGCAGGCGCAATACGAAGTGGCAGATTTTTAAACTTTGGAGCCTGGGATCGGCCCAAAATTTAACAGGCGTCGCAGGCAGGCATCCATATCTTCAATTTAAAACCAGTTTTGGCCGGATTGGTTGCAGGTGAGCCGAGATACGGAGGCGTGGCAATTGGTAAAAAATTTACAATTTATACGTATACTCGCAGGCTGCAGGCGCAATACGGAGTGGCAAAATTTTCAACTTTGGAGCTAGGAATAGCACCAAAATTGAACAAGCGTCGCAGGCAGGCATCCACATCTTCAATTTAAAGCCAGTTTTGGCCGGATTGGTCAAGTTTTGGCGGATTTACGGAGGCGTGTAGGTGTTTTTTCGAGTGGCAGGATTTTCAACTTTGGAGCCTGGGATCGGCCCAAAATTGAACAGGCGTCGCAGGCAGGCATCCACATCTTCCATTTACACCAGTTTTGGCCGGATTTTGCAGGTGAGCCCAAAGTACGGAGGCGTGGCAATTTGCATTTATGGCATAAAATACGTGTTTTCTTTACATGCACGCGCAGGCTGCAGGCGTAATACGAAGTGGCAGATTTTTCAACTTTGGAGCCCGGGATCGGCCCAAAACTGAACAGGCGTCGCAGGCAGGCATCCACATCTTCAATTTAAAGCCAGTTTTGGCCGGATTGGTTGCAGGTGAGCCGAGATACGGAGGCGTGGCAATTGGTAAAAAATTTACAATTTATACGTATACTCGCAGGCTGCAGGCGCAATACGGAGTGGCAAAATTTTCAACTTTGGAGCTAGGAATAGCACCAAAATTGAACAAGCGTCGCAGGCAGGCATCCACATCTTCAATTTAAAGCCAGTTTTGGCCGGATTGGTTGCAGGTGAGCCGAGATACGGAGGCGTGGCAATTGGTAAAAAATTTACAATTTACACGTATACTCGCAGGCTGCAGGCGCCATACGGAGTGGCAAAATTTTCAACTCTGGAGCCCGGGATCGGCCCTAAAGTGGACGGGCGTCGCAGGCAGGCATCCGCATCTTCCATTTGCTTCCAGTTTCGACCGGACTAGTCAAGTATTGGCGGAGTATCGGAGGCTTGACAAATTGCACCTGTATACAAAAATACGTGTTTTTTGCAAGCGCGCAGGCTGCAGGCGCGTAGTGGCAGAATCCTCAACTTTGGAGCCGCAGGCAGGCGTCCACATCTTCCGTTCGAAGCCAGTTTTGGCCGGATTGGTATACTCGAAGGCTGCAGGTGCATTTCGGAGTGGCAGGATTTTCAACTTTGGAGCCTGGGATCGGCCCAAAACCGAACAGGCGTCGCAGGTAGAGGTCCGCATCCTCTTATCAAAGCAAGTTTTAGCCGGATTTGTTGCAGGTGAGCCGAGATACGGGGGCGTGGCAATTGACAAAAATGTTTACATTTTTCTCTCGCCCAGGCGCATAGGCTACTGCAGGTAAGCTGTGATGAAGACCGCGTGTAAGATGGCATCTTTCATCTGTAGCGTTGATGAGGCATGTTCGATCAAGCACGCGCATAAATTGTAAAAAGCGTCGGCAGCGACATCGAAGTCGGCAGTGGCAGCCTCCAGTGCATCTTTCGCTGTCTGCAGGCGCATCTTGTAGTGACTGGTTACCGGCCGTAGGAGTGACGGTATCGCATCGGTGTTGTAAAGGAAACAAGAGCTGGCGTCCGCAACCTTCATATAAAGCCCTCATCGGCCCTCATCGATCGGAGGTGGATCGAACTACAGCAAGGTGGCAATTTGCAAATTTCGGCCAGGTATGCTAACAAAGCGTAATTTTCACATATACGCGTACACATGCACATACACATGCATGACATCTCGGGTGGCCGTATGCCGTGTTGGAACCATTGCATAAATCCAAAAAAGGATGACGCAGTGTACCATGCTGAATTGGCACGCCACGGGCGAGTATTAAATGGAGAAATTACATTGTTCTGTGAAATGAGAAAAGACGGCGAACATATTAAAAACAAATTTTTTACGTTTACCAGGTATGCCGCGTATAGCATTGGCCAGTAGATGAATACGGATGTAAATCTTTTTGTTATGGCTGGCCTTTGGCATCCCAGTGTACGGATGTTGGAAATGTTGCCATCATTATTATCGTTGGTGAGTTCACGATTGTCATCAGCATCGTTGTTGTTGTTGTTGTAGATACTGTTGTTGTTTTTATTATCGTCACCAGGATTAACATCGTCTTCATTTAAGACGCATTCTAGTCTGCATTGGGCCGACTCCATACCTTGCTCCAGCAATTGGTTTTGTATTGAGGTTTGTTGTTGTTGTTGAAGATACTGTTGTTGTTGTTGCTGTGGGCATTGTTGTTGTTGCTGCTGCTGTTGTATTGGGGGTGGAGCTGCAGCCAGTTCTGGTGATAGCGCAGATATAAAGGTAGCCATAGCTGCCGCATCGCCCTCATAATCAGGGAGTATGATGTGTTGTATAATGGGTGGCTGACCATAGATCTTTGCAATGACTATATCTCTTGTTGTATAACCGCTTAAATATTCACGTCTTAAATGATTTATCATTTGTTCGCCGAGTCTTGACGGGTGTGGACTTTCAATATTTTGCCTGTACAAGCGTAAAAAAAACTGTTCATTGCGTTTGATCAATTCTCTTTCCCTTTCTCTCTCAAACTCTTCCTCCTCCATGCGTAGCAGGGTTGGCAGCGAAGCAAGATAAATTTGTTGTTGTTGCTGTCTTTGTAGCTGCTCCTGTTGTCGCTGTTGTGCTTGCGGGAAGCGTGTAAGCCAGGACCATCGCTGCTGCTGTTGAGGCTGCTGATGTTGCGGTTGCGTTTGTGACAATTGCAGTGGGCGTACTAGTTTTGTCAATTGTTTTGAATAGCGCGGCCTTTGCAAACGCTGCGGTACATATGGGTTTAGAAATAGTTTACGCGCTTCTGGGTTTACGTGTGTTGAGAGTGAGGTTATGAAACGTTCGCTCGCGCTTAAAAAGAACTCATCCACAGTGGGTAGGTTGTATTTGCCTCTTATTGCTTCATTCCTTGTAAATCTGTTGGCCCTCACTGATTTTCTCGTCACCGTGTTTTGCAAGCATTGTATACGATTCAATTGTGAATCAGAGCAGAGCGCACCCCAATCGTTATTTAATCGGCTATGTGGACCCAGAAGCCATTCAATTTTCGCTGCTCTAGCTCTAATTTTACCACGTAGTTGAGCGACATATGCCGCAAGCGTTAACTTTCTGTCTAAAATGACGCCCAAATATGTATGCTTGTTCATTGTGGGTACTGACTGGCCATCAACCTCGGGCGAACAATTTATGCTAATGTTGCGCAGCGTATAAAGGACATGCCCTGTTTTTTTTACAATTATACAAATGCACCATTTCTTTGCCCATTTAACAAAGTGACATAAATATGAATTATTGAGATCAATAGCAGTGGCAGCAGATTCATGTGAACACATTATTACAGTGTCATCTGCGTAGGTTGATAAAAGCATACATTTTGATTTGTCTTCATAAAAGGTATTGAAAGAAAGTGCGCGGTTTTCATTGATCACATTAGGCAGTGGCATGTCCGAGGCATAAATGGTATATAATATTGGGCCCAAGACACTCCCTTGAGGGACACCAGCCAGTAATTTTCCCGTCCTTGAAACAAAACCATCAGTTGAATTGACACAGAAGGTTCGACCCGTTAAATGACTTTCCAATATTTTTATTAAATTAGGTGGCAGCAGTTTGGTTAGCTTATACAGCAGGCCATCGTGCCAAACGCGATCAAAGGCCTCCGAAATGTCTAGGTATACGGCTGAACAGTATTTTTTTTCTTCGTATGTTTTAAGTATAAATTGAGTTACCCGGGCCAACTGCTGCTCAGTGCCATGCTCACGCCTAAAACCAAATTGGTAAGACGGTATTGCATTGGCAAAGTCATCAATACTAAATAAACGTGACATAAGAATTTTTTCGAAAATTTTTGACAAGCCTGGCAGGAGGCTAATTGGTCGATAAGATGATAGTTCTGATGTGTCTTTTCCGGGCTTAAGTATCATCGTTATGGTGGCATGCTTCAATTTAACTGGGAAATAACTAAAACGTAACATTGCATTGTAAATGTTCATAATGTATATCAAAGCCTTTTTTGGTAACAACTTGATTACTCTATTGTCAAGCCCATCAGATCCAGGTGATTTTGATATTTCCAATGACGCTATAATTGGCATTAGTTCTTTTAGCGTTACCGGTTTGAAGGTGTTGTGGATGGCTATTTGTTGCTGTTGTTGTTGCTGCTGTTGTTGTTGCAATTGCTGTTGTTGCTGCTGCTGCTGCTGCTGTGAATAATTCAAGTCCTTAGCTAAGAAAATTTCGTTTTTCATACGTTTAATAGCTGCTCGTTCATCGCTAGTGTTTGTGAGTTAAGGACTGAACCTTTCCTCCAAATGGTCTGCGAAAGCATCTGCCTTTTCATCTGGGCTTCTTGTCCATCTGAATTTGAATTGTTGTTGCTGCCGCCGTTGTTTTTGTTGTTGCTGCCGCCGATGTTTTTGTTGTTGCTGCTGCTGTTGTTGTTGCTGCTGCTGCTGCGGCGTAACAAGCGAAGAGGAACAAGGTGGCGTAGACATAGCCCTAGACGTTAGTGCATTTGGCCCAGACGAATTTGGAGACAATGACGACGATGAGATATGAACTTTGATTGGCCAATCCGGCTGAGGTTGCCTTTTGATACTGGACGTAAGCTTCCAAAGCTTTTGCATTTGGTATCTATCGTGCTTATCGATACCTTCAAATAACTTGTTCATTTGTTGGTTTTTTAGTTTTAACAGAGCTTTACGCAATTTATTTTGAACGACTCTGTAAGTATGTTTGGCCTCAACCGTTCGTGTTGTTATTAGATTGAGTTTGGCTAACCGTTTTTTTTCTAAAAGCCTGGCTGTAGGCTCATCAAGCTGAATGTGTTGCTGCTGCTGTTGATGCTGTTGTTGACGGTGGTGGAAGTTACGATTTTGGTGCCAATTTTGACGGCTTTGGTGCCTACTTGATGGCATAGTTGTAGATACGTACGAACGAAAATGTTTGGTCGCAGCCAATGATGCCAAGTCAATGTTGCGCATCAGGATGTCCACAGTGTCATCAATATCTAGTGCTGTGTTGTAATCAGTATTTAAATTGATTAAACGGTCAAGTGTCGATTGAAAGATTTCTACATTTGCACCAGGTGGAAGAATACGTTTTTTTTTCATTACACGCGTTTCTTTTGTACGCTGCTGTTGTTGTTGTTGGCTGCCAGTGTCGAACGGTAAATCAATCCTTATAGGTAGATGGTCTGAGTTAAGATCAGTAGATGATTTGATTTTGAGGTATGCAAGGTTGTTGTTGTTGTTGTTGCTGCTGCCGCTACGGCTGGCACGACTATTGTTTAAACCATGGCATACAGCAAAGTCAATGGCAGACGGCTTTTTTCGTACATCGAAAGGGTAGTGAGTCGATCCCCCAGTGGCAAGTATATTGCAATTTTTCATTTCATGCATTGCTTCGTATAGTGCCCGTCCGCGAGCACACGACCGCACATTGCCCCACCATGAATGCTTCGCATTCCAATCGCCGCATATAATAAATTTTGGCATCGATGCGCGAGAGGAGGAGGAAGACGAAGGAGATGATGTGCTGTTATTAAAATTGGCAGCATCAAATTTGAGCTCATCATTATCAGCCCCAAGCTTGGAAAAATGTTTAAATAATTTTGAAAACTGTAGTTTTGACCATTTAAGAACGGGCGGGCAGTAAATTGACGCTATAATTAAGCAGCTACTTTTTTGTTTATTGACATTGACATTTCCATTTTGTTTATCGTTGTTAGCGAAAACTACTACAGACGAGGATTGAACGAAGGTCTCACATATCGGAGCGTTGGCGCTGTGCCGGATACCATTACGGACAAGTAGAGCCGTGCCTCCTTTCCGTTTCGCGCCCGGACACGCAGCAGTATGCGTTTGGTAACCATTCAATTGCAACATACTTTCGTTATTTTTATTTAGATGTGTTTCGGTAATAATCATAATGTCAATGTTTTCTTTTTTAAGATATACGGTAACTTCATTGATTTTATTGGACACACCACCAGCATTCCAAAAAGCGATACTCATGCTTTTTCCGTTCTGGGGATGACGGATGCTGTGGGTGCTTGCAACAAAGGTGTTGGCGTGTGTTACTATATTATTCCTGTTGGTTGTATTACACATAATTAATTGTATCATTGGCATATATATTTTCTTCTACTTCATCATCTGTAAAATCTATGGACATTTGACCGGCCCCAGCTAATGGTCGCGTTTCGCTTGTGGGCAAGATCGGCAACATATTCATACTCATAAATTTTGTGAAATTTGTTAATAAAGCGTCGAATTTTGCTTCCAAGCTTTTAAGCATTTGCATGTTAAATTCAACAGCAGATTGCCATGTATTTAGCGAGTTTGTTGGGAGGCATGATGGAGGCTGATGTTGTTGTTGCTGCTGTTGTTGCTGCTGCTGCTGCTGCTCCTCTCTTAACTTTTGTTGGAATTCGACCAGGTGCTTTTCAGCCGGATTGTTGACTGCACGGCGTGATTCAGGCTTCCTGTTGCTGCCATAGGCTGTCTCCGTGGGATGTGCTTTATTTTTTTTTGTAGGATGGGCTCGCTGCTGCTGCTGCTGCTGTTGTTGGTGCTGCTGTTGTTGCCGCCGCTGCTGCTGCTGCTGCTGATGCCTTTTTGGCGTATTGACAAAAGTTTTTAGCGCTGGTGTGTTGCGTTGCGGCTGCCGTTGCTGTTTAAAAATTTGTTGACGTTGTTGTTGTTGCTGATGTTGCTGCTGTTGCTTATAATTATGCCGCTGTTGTTGTTGGGCTGTGCTGGCATTGTCATTGCGTACGACAGCGCTATAGCTCATGTTTGTTCGCTGATGATGTTGCTGCTGCTGTCGACGGTTTGGACTTTTTATTGGCTGCTGCTGTTGCTGTCGCCGTTGCTGGCTGTGTGGCGGGGGTTGCTTCTGATACTGTCGTTGTTGCTGATCACCCATGCTAGTTGGTCTCATCATGATGGCGCGTGCCTTTTTGTATTCGGTGCAACCCTTGTAAAGACTTACGTGCGCTTTTTCACAGTTCGCGCATTTTGGGGGAATATGTCGGGGCTTCATACAAGTGGTGGTCACGTGATCGTCCGCACACTTCATACACTTGAAGGGGCGGCGACAGTAATTTTTTGTGTGACCATATTTCTGACACCTGTGGCACTGAACTGGATCGCGTGGCCTGGCTTGTCTCACAATAACAATAGATTGGTTACACAAAAACTGAAGATTGTGAACATTTTCATGACGGCCATCCGGTTTTGTTTGTAATTCGGCTTCAAATATATTCAGTGGCTTGCCATTAAAGCGATGTTTTAATGCTCTAATAAAACGTACATTGAAACCATGTGTATTTAGTTCCTTAGTGATGTCTGCACACAGGGTTGTATGGTGTAGGTGACGAATTAATATTTTATAACCTCTTTCACTCATTGTTTGATGTGTGTGCAAATGGGTGCCGTCATCAGATAAGACCTTCAATATTACATTGTACGAATTCATGTCGAAAGGTTGTATTCTAAGCTCGTTCGTGCCCATTGTTTTGGTTGTAAATTTTACAGCAATTTTATTGCTCTGCAATTTCTCCAATAGTGGCTTAATGGCTGGCACCAGGGGTAAATAGATGAAAGGTACTTTTGTTGGGACATTGCTGTTATTACTATTGATTAACTGCTGCTGTTGTTGCCGCTGCTGATGATGTTGTTGCTGCTGCTGCCGCTGCTGCTGTTGTTGTTGCTGCGAGACATTTTTTGGCTGCTGCTGTTGTTGTTGCTGCTGCTGCCGCTGTTGTTGTTGCTGCTGTTGCTGCCGTTGTTGCTGCTGCTGTTGTTGTTGCTGCTGCTGCTGTTGCTGTTGTTGCTGCTGTTGCTGCTGCTGCTGCCGCTGTTGCTGTTGCTGCTGATGCTGCTGCATATGCTGTGAGACATTATTAGACTGCTGGAGGGCGTTTATTTTTTGCTGCTGCTGCTCCAGTTCCAGCTGTTTACGTTCAAGTTGTTGTTGTTGCTCAGCTAGCTGCTGCCGTTGCTGTTCAATTTGTTGTTGTTGTTGCATTAATTCTTGCTGCTGCTCCAGTTGCTGTTGCTGGCGTAGTTCTAACTGTCGCTGCTGTTCTTCCAGTTTTTTATTATTTTTAATATTATTAAGAAGTTTAGTAGTGGCTTTTATGGTCGTTTGTACGTCAGTTTTGGCAGTTTCGGTTATTTTAGCTATAACATTATTGGCAACAATGTTGTCGTCATCAAGTTTAATACGGCGCGCATCCTGTTGCGTCTTCATAGCAAAACGACTTTTAAATAATGGCGTTGTTAGTAACATTTTATCAGTTTGCGTATTATACGTGTTGTCAGTGTGATTCGTATCCATATCCGTGTCCGTATCCAAAACATTGCATCTTCGTTTTAGTGGTGAACGGCAGGAATCAGCAATATTTGTTGATATTGACAGTTGTGGGTTAGTAATTGGAACGTGAGGGGGTATTGGCGGAACATTTGACAGCCAATCATCTACCAAAGGATTATTGGTAGTTTCTCTGATTGGTGTTATACCATCGGTTATACTATCAATATCATTTTCTATAGCTTGCGTCAAAAATGGTAGCAGACATTTTCTGCTACTAAGTGAATTTGACGATGTCATAAGTCGGTGTTGCTCCGGTTGCTGTTGTTGTTGCTGTTGTTGCTGCTGCTCTGCTATTTTAATTTGCCTAGAGCTATCGGCCTCTGTCATATTTGTCATGTTCACATTCGTTGTGTTCATGGCATTGGAGTTCTCTTTAACAATTACATTTGCATTCACATTTGTGTTTGCATTTACATTTACATAAGGACAAAAATTCGTATTGGTATTGGAAGCGCTCTCAGCTACATTTGACGCGCTCTCGATATTATTTGGCGCGATTATTGGATTTGGCGCGCTTCGTTTTGTGTTTGGCGCTCTTTGTGCATTGAAATTTGGCGGCGACAGTGTTGTTTGTGTACTACATATGGTTGGCGCGCATACTTTTTGTCGTGACTGTGTTGTTGTTGGTATTGGCATTCTGATGTTTGCTCCAGTCAGCGTCTTTTGAGCGTCTGCATGCATATGCGTGTGTGTGTGTGAGAGAGCCAGAGCGGGAGTGCGCACAGCGGCAGCGCTATTGGCGGTGTCGTTGTGTGCGTGTTGCGGCGAATTGGCTCTTGTACACTCCTTGCTTCTGCTGCTGCCGCTAATGATGTTGTTGTGTGCGTGTAGTCTCTCTTTCGTAAGAGCATAAGTGCTGGGATCGCTCTTTAGCGGCGAATTGGCTGGCTTGTCTGAGGGAGCGGCAAAGCTACTAATACTAGTGCCAAGAGCTTCACTAACACTAACAAGACAATTTTCGGCTTCAACCATTGTGCTCTCTAGGAGATTAGATGGCGTCTCTACTATGGTTAGGTTATGGTCGGCATGGGCGTCTGCGTTTGCATCGGCGACAGCACCAATGCCACCATCCGAACCAAACCACGACTCATGTACAGACATATTTATGGACGAAGCGGCATTGGACCGGGTGGAGGACATATCTAGGTCTGATTGGAGGATAAACGATATGCACTCACTCATTGCTGGCTCTATAATCCCATAGTCATTTGCCCCTGCGTTGTTAAAATTTGCTTCCAGGTCTTCCAAGTTGTCGGGAGCGGGTGGATCCATGGTCAAATCCTTGGTCGAATCCTGGTCAGCGTGGTTGTTGGCGTAGTTTTCTATGGCACCCTTTGAGTCCATGGTCAAAATTTAAGAATTTTCACTGGCTCCAAAAATGGCGGCGGCATCGGCGAAAAAATATTTTTTTTACACTTAATTTGCGCTTTCAATTATTGGCGTTTAACACAAGAGAGTCAATTATACACGTATTTGCAGAAGAAAGTCAAACGTTTTTTTTTTTTTTTTAAATATTGTTAATAACAATTGTTCACAATTGTTCGCAATTGTTCACACACATTTATTGGCAGTTTTTTTTTTCTTATTGTTTTATATCACAGCATTACGAGAGAGAGCGCAAAAACAAGTACGTCCTGACACGACCAACTCTGAACGACTTGTGTCTAAAGACATACCCATTAGATGGCGACAAAAGTAAGAGACAAAATTAGAAACAAATAGCGTCAAGTGCAGCTCTAAATGACATAAAACATTATAAAGTTGATGTGAGCTGAGTGTGTGTGTGTGTGTGTGTGTGTGTGTGTGTGGGGTCTTCCTTAATTACCAAACTTGGCAACATGTACATGGACAGACTAATTTGACAAACTACAAGCATTATAAATAATGTTTGCGTACTTTTTTTTTTAAATTTGAATTTGGCGGGCAAAGAATTAACATCGCGCATGCATGTGTGCATGTGTGTGTGTGTTTGTGAAGAGATCATTGCAAGTTAACATTTTAACATTTAACATAACATTAACATTGACAGATAAAAGCACACAACAGCGCGCAAGCACACAGCATAACATGCGCAAAATTGAGCAAGTTGCGCAAGTGGCAGCTTTACTCGAAATGGTTAACAAAAGCTTTTTAAGGCTTTTGACTAATCTGGCAGCCCTAGCTATTAGCATATGTTAATAATAAGCATGCGGTAAGTACTGACATAAATAAAATTACAATTAAAACTAATTAAAGTTATTTGCAGCGACGAATATGATCAGCGTGTTGTGGAGGTTAATCCGGAGTCATCTGTGGCGCTGATGAATATGCGCATGTGTTTTGTATTGCGTCGGCAGCGGCAGTGGCGTCGGTAGCGGCATCGGCTGGTGCAATTTTTGCACGGCTGCAGGCGCAATACGGAGTGGCAAAATTTTCAACTTTGGAGCCTGGGATCGGCCCATAAGTGGACGGGCGTCCCAAGCTGGCATCCGCATCTTCCATTTGCTTCCAGTTTTGACCGGATTGGTTGCAGGTGATTGGCGGAGCTACGGAGGCGTGACATATTGGTAAAAATTTCCCATGCATAAAACACGTGTATTTCTTTGTAAGCGCAAGCTGCAGGCGCAATACGGAGTGGCGGAATCCTCATCATTGGAGCCTGGGATCGGCCCAAAACTGAGCGGGCGTCGCAGGCGGGCATCCACATCTTCCATTATGCATCCAGTTTTGACCGGATTAGTCAAGTTTTGGCGGAGTTACGGAGGCGTGGCAATTTGCATTTTATGGCATAAAATACGTGTTTTTCTTGTGCACGCGCAGGCTGCAGGCGCAATACGAAGTGGCAGATTTTTCAACTTTGGAGCCTGGGATCGGCCCAAAATTGAACAGGCGTAGCAGGCAGGCATCCATATCTTCATTTTAAAACCAGTTTTGGCCGGATTGGTTGCAGGTGAGCCGAGATACGGAGGCGTGGCAATTGGTAAAAAATTTACAATTTATACGTATACTCGCAGGCTGCAGGCGCCATACGGAGTGGCAAAATTTTCAACTTTGGAGCCCGGGATCGGCCCTAAAGTGGACGGGCGTCGCAGGCAGGCATCCACATCTTCCATTTAAAGCCAGTTTGGCCGGATCCTAGGTCTTGGCGGAGTTACGGAGGCGCGGCAATTTGTATTTTTTAGCATAAAATACGTGTTTTTCTTGTGCAAGCGCAGGCTGCAGGCGCAGTACGAAATGGCAGATTCCTCAACTTTGGAGCCTGGAATCGGCACCAAAATTGAACAGGCGTCGCAGGCAGGCATCCACATCTTCAAATTTAAAGCCAGTTTTGGCCGTGTTGCAGGTCCGGATACGGCGTGGCTTCGAAAAATTACATTTCGTATACTCGCAGGCTGCAGGTGCATTTCGGAGTGGCAGGATTTTCAACCTTGAAGCCTGGGATCGGCCCAAAATCGAACAGGCGTCGCAGGCAGGCATCCACATCTTCAACTTAAAACCAGTTTTGGCAGGATTGGTTGCAGGTGAGCCGAGATACGGAGGCGTGGCAATTGGTAAAAAATTTACAATTTACACGTATACTCGCAGGCTGCAGGCGCCATACGGAGTGGCAAAATTTTCAACTCTGGAGCCCGGGATCGGCCCTAAAGTGGACGGGCGTCGCAGGCAGGCATCCGCATCTTCCATTTGCTTCCAGTTTCGACAAATTGTATTTTATACAAAAATACGTGTTTTTTGCAAGCGCGCAGGCTGCAGGCGCGTTGTGGCAGAATCCTCAACTTTGGAGCTTGGAATAGCACCAAAATTGAACAGGCGTCGCCGGCAGGCATCCACATCTTCAAATTGAAGCCAGTTTTGGCCGGATTGGTCGACGTATACTCGCAGGCTGCAGGTGCATTTCGGAGTGGCAGGATTTTCAACTTTGGAGCCTGGGATCGGCCCAAAATTGAACAGGCGTCGCAGGCAGGCATCCACATCTTCCATTTAAAGCCAGTTTTGGCCGGATTGGTTCCAGATGAGCCGAGATACGGAGGCGTGGCAATTGGTAAAAAATTTACAATTTACACGTATACTCGCAGGCTGCAGGCGCCATATGGAGTGGCAAAATTTTCAACTCTGGAGCCCGGGATCGGCCCTAAAGTGGACGGGCGTCGCAGGCAAGCATCCGCAACTTCCTTTGCTTCCAGTTTCGACCGGACTAGTCAAGTATTGGCGGAGTTACGGAGGCTTGACAAATTGCACCTGTATACAAAAATACGTGTTTTTTGCAAGCGCGCAGGCTGCAGGCGCGTAGTGGCAGAATCCTCAACTTTGGAGCCGCAGGCAGGCGTCCACATCTTCCGTTCGAAGCCAGTTTTGGCCGGATTGGTATACTCGAAGGCTGCAGGTGCATTTCGGAGTGGCAGGATTTTCAACTTTGGAGCCTGGGATCGGCCCAAAACCGAACAGGCGTCGCAGGTAGAGGTCCGCATCCTCTTATCAAAGCAAGTTTTAGCCGGATTTGTTGCAGGTGAGCCGAGATACGGGGGCGTGGCAATTGACAAAAATGTTTACATTTTTCTCTCTCGCCCAGGCGCATAGGCTACTGCAGGTAAGCTGTGATGAAGACCGCGTGTAAGATGGCATCTTTCATCTGTAGCGTTGATGAGGCATGTTCGATCAAGCACGCGCATAAATTGTAAAAAGCGTCGGCAGCGACATCGAAGTCGGCAGTGGCAGCCTCCAGTGCATCTTTCGCTGTCTGCAGGCGCATCTTGTAGTGACTGGTTACCGGCCGTAGGAGTGACGGTATCGCATCGGTGTTGTAAAGGAAACAAGAGCTGGCGTCCGCAACCTTCATATAAAGCCCTCATCGGCCCTCATCGATCGGAGGTGGATCGAACTACAGCAAGGTGGCAATTTGCAAATTTCGGCCAGGTATGCTAACAAAGCGTAATTTTGACATATACGCGTACACATGCACATACACATGCATGACATCTCGGGTGGCCGTATGCCGTGTTGGAACCATTGCATAAATCCAAAAAAGGATGACGCAGTGTACCATGCTGAATTGGCACGCCACGGGCGAGTATTAAATGGAGAAATTACATTGTTCTGTGAAATGAGAAAAGACGGCGAACATATTAAAAACAAATTTTTTACGTTTACCAGGTATGCCGCGTATAGCATTGGCCAGTAGATGAATACGGATGTAAATCTTTTTGTTATGGCTGGCCTTTGGCATCCCAGTGTACGGATGTTGGAAATGTTGCCATCGTTATTATCGTTGGTGAGTTCACGATTGTCATCAGCATCGTTGTTGTTGTTGTTGTAGATACTGTTGTTGTTTTGATTATCGTCACCAGGATTAACATCGTCTTCATTTAAGACGCATTCTAGTCTGCATTGGGCCGACTCCATACCTTGCTCCAGCAATTGGTTTTGTATTGAGGTTTGTTGTTGTTGTTGAAGATACTGTTGTTGTTGTTGTTGCGGGCATTGTTGTTGTTGCTGCTGCTGTTGTATTGGGGGTGGAGCTGCAGCCAGTTCTGGTGATAGCGCAGATATAAAGGTAGCCATAGCTGCCGCATCGCCCTCATAATCAGGGAGTATGATGTGTTGTATAATGGGTGGCTGACCATAGATCTTTGCAATGACTATATCTCTTGTTGTATAACCGCTTAAATATTCACGTCTTAAATGATTTATCATTTGTTCGCCGAGTCTTGACGGGTGTGGACTTTCAATATTTTGCCTGTACAAGCATAATAAAAACTGTTCATTGCGTTTGATCAATTATCTTTCCCTTTCTCTCTCAAACTCTTCCTCCTCCATGCGTAGCAGGGTTGGCAGCGAAGCAAGATAAATTTGTTGTTGTTGCTGTCTTTGTAGCTGCTCCTGTTGTCGCTGTTGTGCTTGCGGGAAGCGTGTAAGCCAGGACCATCGCTGCTGCTGTTGAGGCTGCTGATGTTGCGGTTGCGTTTGTGACAATTGCAGTGGGCGTACTAGTTTTGTCAATTGTTTTGAATAGCGCGGCCTTTGCAAACGCTGCGGTACATATGGGTTTAGAAATAGTTTACGCGCTTCTGGGTTTACGTGTGTTGAGAGTGAGGTTATGAAACGTTCGCTCGCGCTTAAAAAGAACTCATCCACAGTGGGTAGGTTGTATTTGCCTCTTATTGCTTCATTCCTTGTAAATCTGTTGGCCCTCACTGATTTTCTCGTCACCGTGTTTTGCAAGCATTGTATACGATTCAATTGTGAATCAGAGCAGAGCGCACCCCATATCGGTAAAGCATATTGCCATAGTGGCATAATCAATTGCTTTATTAGAATTACTTTACAATCGTTATTTAATCGGCTATGTGGACCCAGAAGCCATTCAATTTTCGCTGCTCTAGCTCTAATTTTACCACGTAGTTGAGCGACATATGCCGCAAGCGTTAACTTTCTGTCTAAAATGACGCCCAAATATGTATGCTTGTTCATTGTGGGTACTGACTGGCCATCAACCTCGGGCGAACAATTTATGCTAATGTTGCGCAGCGTATAAAGGACATGCCCTGTTTTTTTTAAATTTATACAAATGCACCATTTCTTTGCCCATTTAACAAAGTAACATAAATATGAATTATTGAGATCAATAGCAGTGGCAGCAGATTCATGTGAACACATTATTACAGTGTCATCTGCGTAGGTTGATAAAAGCATACATTTTGATTTGTCTTCATAAAAGGTATTGAAAGAAAGTGCGCGGTTTTCATTGATCACATTAGGCAGTGGCATGTCCGAGGCATAAATGGTATATAATATTGGGCCCAAGACACTCCCTTGAGGGACACCAGCCAGTAATTTTCCCGTCCTTGAAACAAAACCATCAGTTGAATTGACACAGAAGGGCAAAATTTTCATCTTTGGAGCCTGGGATCGGCCTAAAACTGAACAGGCGTCGCAGGCAGGCATCCACATCTTCAATTTAAAGCCAGTTTTGGCCAGATTGGTTGCAGGTGAGCCGAGATACGGAGGCGTGGCATTTGGTAAAAAATTTACAATTTATACGTATACTCGCAGGCTGCAGGCGCAATACGGAGTGGCAAAATTTTCAACTTTGGAGCTAGGAATAGCACCAAAATTGAACAGGCGTCGCAGGCAGGCATCCACATCTTCCATTTAAAGCCAGTTTTGGCCAGATTTGTCAAGTTTTGGCGGAGTTACGGAGGCGTGGCAAATTGCATTTTTTGGCATAAAATACGTGTTTTTCTTGTGCACGCGCAGACTGCAAACGCAATACGAAGTGGCAGATTTTTCAACTCTGGCGCCTGGGATCGGCCCAAAACTGAACAGGCGTAGCAGGCAGGCATCCACATCTTCAGTTTAAAACCAGTTTTGGCAGGATTGGTTGCAGGTGAGCCGAGATACGGAGGCGTGGCAATTGGTAAAAAATTTACAATTTACACGTATACTCGCAGGCTGCAGGCGCCATACGGAGTGGCAAAATTTTCAACTCTGGAGCCCGGGATCGGCCCTAAAGTGGACGGGCGTCGCAGGCAGGCATCCGCATCTTCAACTTAAAACCAGTTTTGGCAGGATTGGTTGCAGGTGAGCCGAGATACGGAGGCGTGGCAATTGGTAAAAAATTTACAATTTACACGTATACTCGCAGGCTGCAGGCGCCATACGGAGTGGCAAAATTTTCAACTCTGGAGCCCGGGATCGGCCCTAAAGTGGACGGGCGTCGCAGGCAGGCATCCGCATCTTCCATTTGCTTCCAGTTTCGACAAATTGTATTTTATACAAAAATACGTGTTTTTTGCAAGCGCGCAGGCTGCAGGCGCGTAGTGGCAGAATCCTCAACTTTGGAGCTTGGAATAGCACCAAAATTGAACAGGCGTCGCCGGCAGGCATCCACATCTTCAAATTGAAGCCAGTTTTGGCCGGATTGGTCGACGTATACTCGCAGGCTGCAGGTGCATTTCGGAGTGGCAGGATTTTCAACTTTGGAGCCTGGGATCGGCCCAAAATTGAACAGGCGTCGCAGGCAGGCATCCACATTGCTCCAGCAATTGGTTTTGTATTGAGGTTTGTTGTTGTTGTTGAAGATACTGTTGTTGTTGTTGTTGCGGGCATTGTTGTTGTTGCTGCTGCTGTTGTATTGGGGGTGGAGCTGCAGCCAGTTCTGGTGATAGCGCAGATATAAAGGTAGCCATAGCTGCCGCATCGCCCTCATAATCAGGGAGTATGATGTGTTGTATAATGGGTGGCTGACCATAGATCTTTGCAATGACTATATCTCTTGTTGTATAACCGCTTAAATATTCACGTCTTAAATGATTTATCATTTGTTCGCCGAGTCTTGACGGGTGTGGACTTTCAATATTTTGCCTGTACAAGCGTAATAAAAACTGTTCATTGCGTTTGATCAATTATCTTTCCCTTTCTCTCTCAAACTCTTCCTCCTCCATGCGTAGCAGGGTTGGCAGCGAAGCAAGATAAATTTGTTGTTGTTGCTGTCTTTGTAGCTGCTCCTGTTGTCGCTGTTGTGCTTGCGGGAAGCGTGTAAGCCAGGACCATCGCTGCTGCTGTTGAGGCTGCTGATGTTGCGGTTGCGTTTGTGACAATTGCAGTGGGCGTACTAGTTTTGTCAATTGTTTTGAATAGCGCGGCCTTTGCAAACGCTGCGGTACATATGGGTTTAGAAATAGTTTACGCGCTTCTGGGCTTACGTGTGTTGAGAGTGAGGTTATGAAACGTTCGCTCGCGCTTAAAAAGAACTCATCCACAGTGGGTAGGTTGTATTTGCCTCTTATTGCTTCATTCCTTGTAAATCTGTTGGCCCTCACTGATTTTCTCGTCACCGTGTTTTGCAAGCATTGTATACGATTCAATTGTGAATCAGAGCAGAGCGCACCCCATATCGGTAAAGCATATTGCCATAGTGGCATAATCAATTGCTTTATTAGAATTACTTTACAATCGTTATTTAATCGGCTATGTGGACCCAGAAGCCATTCAATTTTCGCTGCTCTAGCTCTAATTTTACCACGTAGTTGAGCGACATATGCCGCAAGCGTTAACTTTCTGTCTAAAATGACGCCCAAATATGTATGCTTGTTCATTGTGGGTACTGACTGGCCATCAACCTCGGGCGAACAATTTATGCTAATGTTGCGCAGCGTATAAAGGACATGCCCTGTTTTTTTTAAATTTATACAAATGCACCATTTCTTTGCCCATTTAACAAAGTAACATAAATATGAATTATTGAGATCAATAGCAGTGGCAGCAGATTCATGTGAACACATTATTACAGTGTCATCTGCAGGCATCCACATCTTCAATTTAAAGCCAGTTTTGGCCAGATTGGTTGCAGGTGAGCCGAGATACGGAGGCGTGGCATTTGGTAAAAAATTTACAATTTATACGTATACTCGCAGGCTGCAGGCGCAATACGGAGTGGCAAAATTTTCAACTTTGGAGCTAGGAATAGCACCAAAATTGAACAGGCGTCGCAGGCAGGCATCCACATCTTCCATTTAAAGCCAGTTTTGGCCAGATTTGTCAAGTTTTGGCGGAGTTACGGAGGCGTGGCAAATTGCATTTTTTTGGCATAAAATACGTGTTTTTCTTGTGCACGCGCAGACTGCAAACGCAATACGAAGTGGCAGATTTTTCAACTCTGGAGCCTGGGATCGGCCCAAAACTGAACAGGCGTAGCAGGCAGGCATCCACATCTTCAGTTTAAAACCAGTTTTGGCAGGATTGGTTGCAGGTGAGCCGAGATACGGAGGCGTGGCAATTGGTAAAAATTTACAATTTACACGTATACTCGCAGGCTGCAGGCGCCATACGGAGTGGCAAAATTTTCAACTCTGGAGCCCGGGATCGGCCCTAAAGTGGACGGGCGTCGCAGGCAGGCATCCGCATCTTCCATTTGCTTCCAGTTTCGACAAATTGTATTTTATACAAAAATACGTGTTTTTTGCAAGCGCGCAGGCTGCAGGCGCGTAATGGCAGAATCCTCAACTTTGGAGCTTGGAATAGCACCAAAATTGAACAGGCGTCGCCGGCAGGCATCCACATCTTCAAATTGAAGCCAGTTTTGGCCGGATTGGTCGACGTATACTCGCAGGCTGCAGGTGCATTTCGGAGTGGCAGGATTTTCAACCTTGAAGCCTGGGATCGGCCCAAAATCGAACAGGCGTCGCAGGCAGGCATCCACATCTTCAACTTAAAACCAGTTTTGGCAGGATTGGTTGCAGGTGAGCCGAGATACGGAGGCGTGGCAATTGGTAAAAAATTTACAATTTACACGTATACTCGCAGGCTGCAGGCGCCATACGGAGTGGCAAAATTTTCAACTCTGGAGCCCGGGATCGGCCCTAAAGTGGACGGGCGTCGCAGGCAGGCATCCGCATCTTCCATTTGCTTCCAGTTTCGACAAATTGTATTTTATACAAAAATACGTGTTTTTTGCAAGCGCGCAGGCTGCAGGCGCGTAGTGGCAGAATCCTCAACTTTGGAGCTTGGAATAGCACCAAAATTGAACAGGCGTCGCCGGCAGGCATCCACATCTTCAAATTGAAGCCAGTTTTGGCCGGATTGGTCGACGTATACTCGCAGGCTGCAGGTGCATTTCGGAGTGGCAGGATTTTCAACTTTGGAGCCTGGGATCGGCCCAAAATTGAACAGTCGTCGCAGGCAGGCATCCACATCTTCCACTTAAAGCCAGTTTTGGCCGGATTGGTTCCAGATGAGCCGAGATACGGAGGCGTGGCAATTGGTAAAAAATTTACAATTTACACGTATACTCGCAGGCTGCAGGCGCCATATGGAGTGGCAAAATTTTCAACTCTGGAGCCCGGGATCGGCCCTAAAGTGGACGGGCGTCGCAGGCAAGCATCCGCAACTTCCTTTGCTTCCAGTTTCGACCGGACTAGTCAAGTATTGGCGGAGTTACGGAGGCTTGACAAATTGCACCTGTATACAAAAATACGTGTTTTTTGCAAGCGCGCAGGCTGCAGGCGCGTAGTGGCAGAATCCTCAACTTTGGAGCCGCAGGCAGGCGTCCACATCTTCCGTTCGAAGCCAGTTTTGGCCGGATTGGTATACTCGAAGGCTGCAGGTGCATTTCGGAGTGGCAGGATTTTCAACTTTGGAGCCTGGGATCGGCCCAAAACCGAACAGGCGTCGCAGGTAGAGGTCCGCATCCTCTTATCAAAGCAAGTTTTAGCCGGATTTGTTGCAGGTGAGCCGAGATACGGGGGCGTGGCAATTGACAAAAATGTTTACATTTTTCTCTCTCGCCCAGGCGCATAGGCTACTGCAGGTAAGCTGTGATGAAGACCGCGTGTAAGATGGCATCTTTCATCTGTAGCGTTGATGAGGCATGTTCGATCAAGCACGCGCATAAATTGTAAAAAGCGTCGGCAGCGACATCGAAGTCGGCAGTGGCAGCCTCCAGTGCATCTTTCGCTGTCTGCAGGCGCATCTTGTAGTGACTGGTTACCGGCCGTAGGAGTGACGGTATCGCATCGGTGTTGTAAAGGAAACAAGAGCTGGCGTCCGCAACCTTCATATACAGCCCTCATCGGCCCTCATCGATCGGAGGTGGATCGAACTACAGCAAGGTGGCAATTTGCAAATTTCGGCCAGGTATGCTAACAAAGCGTAATTTTGACATATACGCGTACACATGCACATACACATGCATGACATCTCGGGTGGCCGTATGCCGTGTTGGAACCATTGCATAAATGCAAAAAAGGATGACGCAGTGTACCATGCTGAATTGGCACGCCACGGGCGAGTATTAAATGGAGAAATTACATTGTTCTGTGAAATGAGAAAAGACGGCGAACATATTAAAAACAAATTTTTTACGTTTACCAGGTATGCCGCGTATAGCATTGGCCAGTAGATGAATACGGATGTAAATCTTTTTGTTATGGCTGGCCTTTGGCATCCCAGTGTACGGATGTTGGAAATGTTGCCATCATTATTATCGTTGGTGAGTTCACGATTGTCATCAGCATCGTTGTTGTTGTTGTTGTAGATACTGTTGTTGTTTTGATTATCGTCACCAGGATTAACATCGTCTTCATTTAAGACGCATTCTAGTCTGCATTGGGCCGACTCCATACCTTGCTCCAGCAATTGGTTTTGTATTGAGGTTTGTTGTTGTTGTTGAAGATACTGTTGTTGTTGTTGTTGCGGGCATTGTTGTTGTTGCTGCTGCTGTTGTATTGGGGGTGGAGCTGCAGCCAGTTCTGGTGATAGCGCAGATATAAAGGTAGCCATAGCTGCCGCATCGCCCTCATAATCAGGGAGTATGATGTGTTGTATAATGGGTGGCTGACCATAGATCTTTGCAATGACTATATCTCTTGTTGTATAACCGCTTAAATATTCACGTCTTAAATGATTTATCATTTGTTCGCCGAGTCTTGACGGGTGTGGACTTTCAATATTTTGCCTGTACAAGCGTAATAAAAACTGTTCATTGCGTTTGATCAATTATCTTTCCCTTTCTCTCTCAAACTCTTCCTCCTCCATGCGTAGCAGGGTTGGCAGCGAAGCAAGATAAATTTGTTGTTGTTGCTGTCTTTGTAGCTGCTCCTGTTGTCGCTGTTGTGCTTGCGGGAAGCGTGTAAGCCAGGACCATCGCTGCTGCTGTTGAGGCTGCTGATGTTGCGGTTGCGTTTGTGACAATTGCAGTGGGCGTACTAGTTTTGTCAATTGTTTTGAATAGCGCGGCCTTTGCAAACGCTGCGGTACATATGGGTTTAGAAATAGTTTACGCGCTTCTGGGTTTACGTGTGTTGAGAGTGAGGTTATGAAACGTTCGCTCGCACTTAAAAAGAACTCATCCACAGTGGGTAGGTTGTATTTGCCTCTTATTGCTTCATTCCTTGTAAATCTGTTGGCCCTCACTGATTTTCTCGTCACCGTGTTTTGCAAGCATTGTATACGATTCAATTGTGAATCAGAGCAGAGCGCACCCCATATCGGTAAAGCATATTGCCATAGTGGCATAATCAATTGCTTTATTAGAATTACTTTACAATCGTTATTTAATCGGCTATGTGGACCCAGAAGCCATTCAATTTTCGCTGCTCTAGCTCTAATTTTACCACGTAGTTGAGCGACATATGCCGCAAGCGTTAACTTTCTGTCTAAAATGACGCCCAAATATGTATGCTTGTTCATTGTGGGTACTGACTGGCCATCAACCTCGGGCGAACAATTTATGCTAATGTTGCGCAGCGTATAAAGGACATGCCCTGTTTTTTTTAAATTTATACAAATGCACCATTTCTTTGCCCATTTAACAAAGTGACATAAATATGAATTATTGAGATCAATAGCAGTGGCAGCAGATTCATGTGAACACATTATTACAGTGTCATCTGCGTAGGTTGATAAAAGCATACATTTTGATTTGTCTTCATAAAAGGTATTGAAAGAAAGTGCGCGGTTTTCATTGATCACATTAGGCAGTGGCATGTCCGAGGCATAAATGGTATATAATATTGGGCCCAAGACACTCCCTTGAGGGACACCAGCCAGTAATTTTCCCGTCCTTGAAACAAAACCATCAGTTGAATTGACACAGAAGGTTCGACCCGTTAAATAACTTTCCAAGATTTTTATTAAATTAGGTGGCAGCAGTTTGGTTAGCTTATACAGCAGGCCATCGTGCCAAACGCGATCAAAGGCCTCCGAAATGTCTAGGTATACGGCTGAACAGTATTTTTTTTCTTCGTATGTTTTAAGTATAAATTGAGTTACCCGGGCCAACTGCTGCTCAGTGCCATGCTCACGCCTAAAACCAAATTGGTAAGACGGTATTGCATTGGCAAAGTCATCAATCCTAAATAAACGTGACATAAGAATTTTTTCGAAAATGTTTGACAAGCCTGGCAGGAGGCTAATTGGTCGATAAGATGATAGTTCTGATTTGTCTTTTCCGGGCTTAAGTATCATCGTTATGGTGGCATGCTTCAATTTAACTGGGAAATAACTAAAACGTAACATTGCATTGTAAATGTTCATAATGTATATCAAAGCCTTTTTTGGTAACAACTTGATTACTCTATTGTCAAGCCCATCAGATCCAGGTGATTTTGATATTTCCAATGACGCTATAATTGGCATTAGTTCTTTTAGCGTTACCGGTTTGAAGGTGTTGTGGATGGCTATTTGTTGCTGTTGTTGTTGCTGCTGTTGTTGTTGCAATTGCTGTTGTTGCTGCTGCTGCTGCTGCTGTGAATAATTCAAGTCCTTAGCTAAGAAAATTTCGTTTTTCATACGTTTAATAGCTGCTCGTTCATCGCTAGTGTTTGTGAGTTAAGGACTGAACCTTTCCTCCAAATGGTCTGCGAAAGCATCTGCCTTTTCATCTGGGCTTCTTGTCCATCTGAATTTGAATTGTTGTTGCTGCCGCCGTTGTTTTTGTTGTTGCTGCCGCCGATGTTTTTGTTGTTGCTGCTGCTGTTGTTGTTGCTGCTGCTGCTGCGGCGTAACAAGCGAAGAGGAACAAGGTGGCGTAGACATAGCCCTAGACGTTAGTGCATTTGGCCCAGACGAATTTGGAGACAATGACGACGATGAGATATGAACTTTGATTGGCCAATCCGGCTGAGGTTGCCTTTTGATACTGGACGTAAGCTTCCAAAGCTTTTGCATTTGGTATCTATCGTGCTTATCGATACCTTCAAATAACTTGTTCATTTGTTGGTTTTTAGTTTTAACAGAGCTTTACGCAATTTATTTTGAACGACTCTGTAAGTATGTTTGGCCTCAACCTTTCGTGTTGTTATTAGATTGAGTGTGGCTAACCGTTTTTTTTCTAAAAGCCTGGCTGTAGGCTCATCAAGCTGAATGTGTTGCTGCTGCTGTTGATGCTGTTGTTGACGGTGGTGGAAGTTACGATTTTGGTGCCAATTTTGACGGCTTTGGTGCCTACTTGATGGCATAGTTGTAGATACGTACGAACGAAAATGTTTGGTCGCAGCCAATGATGCCAAGTCAATGTTGCGCATCAGGATGTCCACAGTGTCATCAATATCTAGTGCTGTGTTGTAATCAGTATTTAAATTGATTAAACGGTCAAGTGTCGATTGAAAGATTTCTACATTTGCACCAGGTGGAAGAATAGGTTTTTTTTCATTACACGCGTTTCTTTTGTACGCTGCTGTTGTTGTTGTTGGCTGCCAGTGTCGAACGGTAAATCAATCCTTATAGGTAGATGGTCTGAGTTAAGATCAGTAGATGATTTGATTTTGAGGTATGCTTTTTTACGGCATCTAACTGACACAGAACCATGAATCATAAATTGTTTGATGTTCATGGTTCTTAAGCTAAGATATAACTGTAAAATGTGGTTTGCTCTCCTTATGTTAATGTAACATAGCATCCACAAAGGCTTAACATCCAAGCACTGTGCTCATGTCTTAGTTTTCTCCTTAACATTCCTGAAACAACCCTTCTACGCACAAGAAGTGCAACACTCTTTGGAAGAAAAAAGTTCTACATATAACACAACCATACTACAATATATTCACATCTACAATAAAGACATACTACATACAAACTAAGGATTTCGACTTATCATTTCGATCCTCCACCACAAACATTGGTCCTTCGAGCCGGATATCCTTCCACTCGCCCCAGCACGTTCATTGGAAAGAAAAGATAAGTAATGCATTTTCTATTTCTTCAAATTGTGCAAGTGAAAATTTCTACATACCGGCATCCATAGTCCGCCATATTGTGGAACCTATTCACATACATATATATATATATGTTCATACCGATTTGTCCAAAATTGGTAAATGTCCAAGTCCGCACAATAAAATTGCATAAAATAAACTACAACATACGTGCATTCAAACTTCTCCACATTTAATTTACACAAGTTACGACATACATACACACATACGTACACGTCCACCACTCTGCACATACACTCCAGATCATACTTGCTTACATTATATATATAAAATCCAGCAATAATTGCACCATGCAACTGCAGTTATACAAATTATTTATCCACATTTAATTTACCCATACACATTTGCACATATATAACACTAACATATACACAAAAAGCTGCCGGCAACCCGCAAGCAAGTTACGACATACATATCTACATAGACACAAACAGCCGTCGGCCAGAGCAAAGCGTACAACATATTTAATTAAATTAAATGCGCAATGCCGACATGCTTTATTTATATTTAACAACACAATATCCAACTGCAGCTACTACTGTTTAAATATATTTGTTTGTCCACTAAAACTGAGTTCCAAACCAACGCACATAAACAACAACGACAAAATATAACCAAATAAATTTCTGGCCGCCACAACACAAAGAGATTAATAAAGAATATATTCATTCCATTGAGGCGGCCGATACTTTAACACAATATAAATAATTATACACGCTCTGCATTAATTATAACCATAATTATTCACATAAACTACAAAACTCAATATAAACAAATACATGCATATGTATTTGCATTTGCTAGTTCCGCGCTGGTGAACTGGTCAAGGTAACAACGATTTCTTCATCATAAAAGCGCTTCAAGCGCTAAAGTGTGTAAAGCAAGATATCGTGATCGTCAACAGTCCGACACTTAACTTAATTTAAAGGTATTAATTCTAATCTATAACTAATATCTTATTTTCCGTTCCGTTTTTTTTCGTTCGCAATTGTTCTCTGTTGCGATTCCATTCCGTTCCGGGTGGAATATTCCAAAATAATTTATAAATATTCTTTTATAAATTATTTTTAGTTCCTTTTACAAAAGCGGAAAAATAATGTAAATATTCTTTTTTAAATTTTTTTTTTCCTTAAGAAAAATTGTAAATATTCTTTTACAATTTTAAGTTTTCTGTTCCGTTCCCAGTCCGTTCCGGGTGGAATATTCCAAATAATTTATAGATATTCTTTTATAAATTATTTTAGTTCCGTTAACGGGAAAAATTGTAAATATTCTTTTACAATTTTAAGTTTTCTGTTCCGTTTCCACTCCGTTCCGGATGGAATATTCCAAATAATTTATAAATATTCTTTTATAAATTATTTTAGTTACGTTAACGGGAAAAATTGTAAATATTCTTTTACAATTTTAATTTTTCTCGTTTTTATTCCGCTTTGTTTTAATATTGTCGTGACCCACCTCACGTTCCAGGTAACTCGGCACACATTATTATTCTTTAAATTGCAAAGCATAGTATGTCCACAGGGTCACAAGAGACCGATAAAAAAGCAAAACTTAAGCCAGTTTTTTCACTTTCCCAACCTGAGCGTCGTCATTCCACTTCGTCCGCTCCATCTGGGTCGCAAGCTTCTCGTATTCCAATCAGGGCACCTCCACAAAGTGAAGAGAAGTTAAATCCAATCGTTCGCGTGAAGAAAAATCCATCGGCGTCACCAGCAGCAACGTCATCGCGATTTCCCAGCGCACTTCCGAATAAAGAGTCAAAGTCCAAGTTTCCGGATCGTAGTCCGAAGAAAAATTCAAAGTCACAATTTCCGAAGCGTAGTCCGGTAAAAACCAGATCTACCAAGAAAAATTCAACGATGTCCTTGGTGAAGTTTATTTCCGTTACGGACAAACTGATACAGTTTGAGTCCCGTGTCAATGCTCCCGCATCCGACGAAGATAATATTTTTACCTTCGAAATTCGCCGTGATCGCTTACAAGTCTTTTGGGATAAGATTGAGACTGAGTATGAAATCTGTTCCAGGGCACTCACACAAGAGGAAATGAGTGATGATATTGCTGCAATGGAGGCGAAATATGAGCACTGTTACTCCGTTTATGAAAGGTGTCTTTCACGCCTGAAGGGGGCGATAAAGGGTGTATCCGCATCTGAAAGGGTTGAAATACCCACTCCTCTGCCCTTCTCCGGGGGCTGTCGCCTCCCTCCGTGTGACACAGAGGTGTTCCATGGAGACTATCTGCGTTGGCCCACGTTCCGGGACCTTTTTACTGCAATATATGTCAACAATCCTAGGTTGACTCCGGTTGAAAAATTGTTCCATTTAAATTCAAAGACTGCTGGTGAAGCCAATGAAATCATCGCGAAGTTTCCACTCACGAATGAGGGTTTTGCGTCTGCTTGGGCAGCACTCTGTGAGCGTTTCGAGAACAAGAGGCTGCTGGTAACCAGTCAGCTTAAGATTCTTTTTAACCTATCCACGGTTACAAGCGAATCAGGTGCTTCCGTTAAAAACCTTCAGAGCACCATCCAACGATGTTTGACCGCTCTAGAGCATTCGGGAATCCCCACTTCCTCCCCATTCGCAGATTGCATTCTAGTTTTTCTATGCTCGTCAAAGCTACCCAGACTCACGCTTTCCCTATGGGAACAATCAATATCCAAAAAATGCGAAATTCCAGCTTGGCAAGATTTGAGTGCGTTCCTCAATGAACGCTACCGAACGCTTGAAGCGATTGATGATGTGAAACCCGCGAACAATCCACTAACCTCATTCGCTTCTACATCCCGAAATAATCAAGCCCCTAAGAGGGTAAATTCTTTCGAAGCGCATGTTATTCCGAAAAGTAAGACTTGCGACTTATGCTCCAAAGAGAACCACCCTGTCCGTCTGTGCCCTCGTTTTCTACAGATGCCCGTTAATGAGCGGGCATCTTACATCAAGCAAAAAAAACTCTGCTTGAATTGTTTCGCAAGAGGGCACCAGTTACGAGAGTGTACGAGTGCGCACAATTGTGTTACATGCAAAGGGCGGCACAACACTTTACTACATCGAAGCGACAGTGGTCCGGTCAATTCCAATGCAGATTCCAATGCAAATTCCAATTCCAACATACAGTCCGCTACCCTTCATTCCAATAATATACAGTCCACTACCCTACAACCAGCAGCAAATGTCCAAACGTATTTTGCTGCCAACGAACAGAGTGTCCTACTCGGCACGGCGGTCATTAACGTATGCCATCGGGGAGCTACGTATACCGCTCGAGCTCTAATCGATTCAGGCTCAGAGGCTACGTTTATCTCTGAGCGATTATTCCGACAGATTAAGCTGCCATTCGAATCCGTGCAAGCTCAAGTTTCTGGGCTAAATCAGACAGTTGCAGCCCAAGCGCAAAAGTTATGCCATTTTACTATAGGCTCTCCTAAAATACCAAGACTGCATATAGAAGCTTCGGCGTTCGTTCTTCCTCAGTTGGCCGGCAACTTGCCCGCCATATCGGTTCCTAAAAGTTCCCTGAGGAGCCTCCCAGCCATTGAGCTGGCCGATCCGACTTTCCATCAGAGTTCGCCGATTGATGTTCTTATTGGCGCGGATATCCTTCCGTCTGTCATTTTAAGCGGCTCTCTTCCTAACCTTTGCGGCTCACTCCTTGGGCAAGAAACCATTTTTGGATGGATTCTCACCGGTCCGCTTTCAAAGGTTGTGCCGCAGTCAATTTCATCGTTCTCCGCAAGAATTTCGACCAGCGACGGGATGCAGCTAGACCATCGCATTTCCAAATTTTGGGAGGTGGAGGATGTTCCAGTGCCGCAGACCCAAAAACTAAGCGTCTCTCAAGCTCCAACGCAGGAATGCCCCCTATATGTTGAGCCAAATACTACAGCCTCATCAGTGGCTATTCAGGAATATTCCTTATTCGGCTCCTCACAGCCCCTCTATTCTATGCGTTTCACTCCACAACTGACTACAGGAACGGAGTCTAAATCAGAAATAAATCAAGAAGTTCCCTTGTACGCCGCACCACCAGCTTCGACAGCAGCGACAAGCTTATCATCTGGGTCAAGGCAAGAAGCGTTTTTTTGTCCGTCAAGGTCAAAATCGGCATTTTTCCCTAAAGTATCAGAGCCAGCGGTGCTACAGACGTCACAATCCTACACAAAGAGGGATGTCCTATCCCAAAGCTCCACACCGTTTGTTCAATCGTCCTGTGCCTCCGTGTTATCTGTCAACTCAGTACGATCAGACGACAAATACTTATATCCTTCCTTTTATTTCCAGAAGTTTTACAAGATGCCATCGCATAAATCCTCTACGGACAGCGGCCCAGTTGGCACCAACTCCTTTCGGTGCAGGATGTGCCGAGGAATACACGCATTGAGGAAATGCCGCCGATTCGCGCAGCTCACGGCTGAAAAACGACTCCGGGCAGTACTTATTAATAAGTACTGCCCCAACTGCCTGGCTCACCAGCACTCCGGGCAATCCTGCCGCAGCGCTGGCACTTGCAAGGTCTGTCACAAGGACCACCACACCCTGTTGCACATCCACGAGGCCCGCAGAAACAGTCGCCCATCCACAGGGCGTGAGCGATCAGCTTCGCCCCGGGCCACTAGACCCCCCCCTAAGCGGTCTCCAAACCCTCGTCGCCAACCGTCGCCAGCACTTCCTAGGCCCATCCAAACATCGCTGACTTCCATACTGCAGCACAATGCTGTGAGCGTCCTTCCAACAGCCGTTGTCAAGCTGACACTGGGCTGAAGATTTTCGATGTCCGGGTGATGATCGACCCGTGCAGCTCCACCAGCCGTATCAACACATCTCTGGCAACGGCTCTTGGGCTATCCGTCACTCGTGTTGGTGCGGAAGGTGTCTGCACGGCTCTCCTGCGATCAAGGATGACCGATTTCCGCCGTGAAGTCATTTAGTCCATATGGATCCTGATTTTGGCATACGTACGCCAATCAGGCCGATCATTGCTGATGCTGAGCATTTCAAGAGCATTGTTCTGGCCGATGAACGCTGGTATCACCCTTCAACGGTGTGTGTGGCGCTCGGGGCGGATGTGTATCCTCACATTATTCTCAATGGCGTCCTCCCTAGCACCAACAATTATCCAATGGCCCAAAACTCAGTATTTGGCTGGGTTCTATCCGGGACTTGCAGCCAGTAGATCCTTTTGCAATACTGCAAGGGGGGGAGGATGTTTATGCCAGAATTATGTGTGGCCGGCATCTAACTGACACAGAACCATGAATCATAAATTGTTTGATGTTCATGGTTCTTAAGCTAAGATATAACTGTAAAATGTGGTTTGCTCTCCTTATGTTAATGTAACATAGCATCCACAAAGGCTTAACATCCAAGCACTGTGCTCATGTCTTAGTTTTCTCCTTAACATTCCTGAAACAACCCTTCTACGCACAAGAAGTGCAACACTCTTTGGAAGAAAAAAGTTCTACATATAACACAACCATACTACAATATACTCACATCTACAATAAAGACATACTACATACAAACTAAGGATTTCGACTTATCATTTCGATCCTCCACCACAAACAATTGACATTGACATTTCCATTTTGTTTATCGTTGTTAGCGAAAACTACTACAGACGAGGATTGAACGAAGGTCTCACATATCGGAGCGTTGGCGCTGTGCCGGATACCATTACGGACAAGTAGAGCCGTGCCTCCTTTCCGTTTCGCGCAACGACCCGGAGGTTTTTTTTTTTTTTTATTTTTTTTTTTTTTATTTTTTTTTTTTTTTTTTTTTTTTTTGTTTTTTTTTTTTTTTTTTTTTTTTTTTTTTTTTTTTTTTTTATATTTTTTGTTTTTTTTTTTTTTTTTTTTTTCACCCCCCCCACCCCCAAAAATATTTTTTTTTTTTTCTTTTTTGGTTTGGGGGTGGGGGTTGGGTGGTTTCAAAAAAAGGGGTTGGGGTGTTTTATTATTTTATTCCTGTTGGTTGTATTACACATAATTAATTGTATCATTGGCATATATATTTTCTTCTACTTCATCATCTGTAAAATCTATGGACATTTGACCGGCCCCAGCTAATGGTCGCGTTTCGCTTGTGGGCAAGATCGGCAACATATTCATACTCATAAATTTTGTGAAATTTGTTAATAAAGCGTCGAATTTTGCTTCCAAGCTTTTAAGCATTTGCATGTTAAATTCAACAGCAGATTGCCATGTATTTAGCGAGTTTGTTGGGAGGCATGATGGAGGCTGATGTTGTTGTTGCTGCTGTTGTTGCTGCTGCTGCTGCTGCTCCTCTCTTAACTTTTGTTGGAATTCGACCAGGTGCTTTTCAGCCGGATTGTTGACTGCACGGTTGATTCAGGCTTCCTGTTGCTGCCATAGGCTGTCTCCGTGGGATGTGCTTTATTTTTTTTTGTAGGATGGGCTCGCTGCTGCTGCTGCTGTTGTTGGTGCTGCTGTTGTTGCCGCCGCTGCTGCTGCTGCTGCTGATGCCTTTTTGGCGTATTGACAAAAGTTTTTAGCGCTGGTGTGTTGCGTTGCGGCTGCCGTTGCTGTTTAAAAATTTGTTGACGTTGTTGTTGTTGCTGATGTTGCTGCTGTTGCTTATAATTATGCCGCTGTTGTTGTTGGGCTGTGCTGGCATTGTCATTGCGTACGACAGCGCTATAGCTCATGTTTGTTCGCTGATGATGTTGCTGCTGCTGTCGACGGTTTGGACTTTTTATTGGCTGCTGCTGTTGCTGTCGCCGTTGCAGGCTGTGTGGCGGGGGTTGCTTCTGATACTGTCGTTGTTGCTGATCACCCATGCTAGTTGGTCTCATCATGATGGCGCGTGCCTTTTTGTATTCGGTGCAACCCTTGTAAAGACTTACGTGCGCTTGTTCACAGTTCGCGCATTTTGGGGGAATATGTCGGGGCTTCGTACAAGAGGTGGTCACGTGATCGTCCGCACACTTCATACACTTGAAGGGGCGGCGACAGTAATTTTTTGTGTGACCATATTTCTGACACCTGTGGCACTGAACTGGATCGCGTGGCCTGGCTTGTCTCACAATAACAATAGATTGGTTACACAAAAACTGAAGATTGTGAACATTTTCATGACGGCCATCCGGTTTTGTTTGTAATTCGGCTTCAAATATATTCAGTGGCTTGCCATTAAAGCGATGTTTTAATGCTCTAATAAAACGTACATTGAAACCATGTGTATTTAGTTCCTTAGTGATGTCTGCACACAGGGTTGTATGGTGTAGGTGACGAATTAATATTTTATAACCTCTTTCACTCATTGTTTGATGTGTGTGCAAATGGGTGCCGTCATCAGATAAGACCTTCAATATTACATTGTACGAATTCATGTCGAAAGGTTGTATTCTAAGCCCGTTCGTGCCCATTGTTTTGGTTGTAAATTTTACAGCAATTTTATTGCTCTGCAATTTCTCCAATAGTGGCTTAATGGCTGGCACCAGGGGTAAATAGATGAAAGGTACTTTTGTTGGGACATTGCTGTTATTACTATTGATTAACTGCTGCTGTTGTTGCCGCTGCTGATGATGTTGTTGCTGCTGCTGCCGCTGCTGCTGTTGTTGTTGCTGCTGCTGCCGCTGTTGATGTTGCTGCTGTTGCTGCCGTTGTTACTGCTGCTGTTGTTGTTGCTGCTGCTGCTGTTGCTGTTGTTGCTGCTGTTGCTGCTGCTGCTGCCGCTGTTGCTGTTGCTGCTGATGCTGCTGCATATGCTGTGAGACATTATTAGACTGCTGGAGGGCGTTTATTTTTTGCTGCTGCTGCTCCAGTTCCAGCTGTTTACGTTCAAGTTGTTGTTGTTGCTCAGCTAGCTGCTGCCGTTGCTGTTCAATTTGTTGTTGTTGTTGCATTAATTCTTGCTGCTGCTCCAGTTGCTGTTGCTGGCGTAGTTCTAACTGTCGCTGCTGTTCTTCCAGTTTTTTATTATTTTTAATATTATTAAGAAGTTTAGTAGTGGCTTTTATGGTCGTTTGTACGTCAGTTTTGGCAGTTTCGGTTATTTTAGCTATAACATTATTGGCAACAATGTTGTCGTCATCAAGTTTAATACGGCGCGCATCCTGTTGCGTCTTCATAGCAAAACGACTTTTAAATAATGGCGTTGTTAGTAACATTTTATCAGTTTGCGTATTATACGTGTTGTCAGTGTGATTCGTATCCGTATCCGTGTCCGTATCCAAAACATTGCATCTTTGTTTTAGTGGTGAACGGCAGGAATCAGCAATATTGGTTGATATTGACAGTTGTGGGTTAGTAATTGGAACGTGAGGGGGTATTGGCGGAACATTTGACAGCCAATCATCTACCAAAGGATTATTGGTAGTTTCTCTGATTGGTGTTATACCATCGGTTATACTATCAATATCATTTTCTATAGCTTGCGTCAAAAATGGTAGCAGACATTTTCTGCTACTAAGTGAATTTGACGATGTCATAAGTCGCTGTTGCTCCGGTTGCTGTTGTTGTTGCTGCTGCTGTTGTTGTTGCTGTTGTTGCTGCTGCTCTGCTATTTTAATTTGCCTAGAGCTATCGGCCTCTGTTATATTTGTCATGTTCACATTCGTTGTGTTCATGGCATTGGAGTTCTCTTTAACAATTACATTTGCATTCACATTTGTGTTTGCATTTACATTTACATAAGGACAAAAATTCGTATTGGTATTGGAAGCGCTCTCAGCTACATTTGACGCGCTCTCGATATTATTTGGCGCGATTATTGGATTTGGCGCGCTTCGTTTTGTGTTTGGCGCTCTTTGTGCATTGAAATTTGGCGGCGACAGTGTTGTTTGTGTACTACATATGGTTGGCGCGCATACTTTTTGTCGTGACTGTGTTGTTGTTGGTATTGGCATTCTGATGTTTGCTCCAGTCAGCGTCTTTTGAGCGTCTGCATGCATATGCGTGTGTGTGTGTGAGAGAGCCAGAGCGGGAGTGCGCACAGCGGCAGCGCTATTGGCGGTGTCGTTGTGTGCGTGTTGCGGCGAATTGGCTCTTGTACACTCCTTGCTTCTGCTGCTGCCGCTAATGATGTTGTTGTGTGCGTGTAGTCTCTCTTTCGTAAGAGCATAAGTGCTGGGATCGCTCTTTAGCGGCGAATTGGCTGGCTTGTCTGAGGGAGCGGCAAAGCTACTAATACTAATGCCAAGAGCTTCACTAACACTAACAAGACAATTTTCGGCTTCAACCATTGTGCTCTCTAGGAGATTAGATGGCGTCTCTACTATGGTTAGGTTATGGTCGGCATGGGCGTCTACGTTTGCATCGGCGACAGCACCAATACCACCATCCGAACCAAACCACGACTCATGTACAGACATATTTATGGACGAAGCGGCATTGGACCGGGTGGAGGACATATCTAGGTCTGATTGGAGGATAAACGATATGCACTCACTCATTGCTGGCTCTATAATCCCAAAGTCATTTGCCCCTGCGTTGTTAGAATTTGCTTCCAGGTTTTCCAAGTTGTCGGGAGCGGGTGCATCCATGGCCAAATCCTTGGCTCCTGGTCGAATCCTGGTCAGCGTGGTTGTTGGCGTAGTTTTCTATGGCACCCTTTGAGTCCATGGTCAATATTTAAGAATTTTCACAGGCTCCAATAATGGCGGCGGCATCGGCGAAAAAATATTTTTTTTACACTTAATTTGCGCTTTCAATTATTGGCGTTTAACACAAGAGAGTCAATTATACACGTATTTGCAGAAGAAAGTCAAACGTTTTTTTTTTTTTTTAAATATTGCTAATAACAATTGTTCACAATTGTTCGCAATTGTTCACACACATTTATTGGCAGTTTTTTTTTTTTTTTTTTTCTTATTGTTTTATATCACAGCATTACGAGAGAGAGCGCAAAAACAAGTACGTCCTGACACGACCAACTCTGAATGACTTGTGTCTAAAGACATACCCATTAGATGGCGACAAAAGTAAGAGACAAAATTAGAAACAAATAGCGTCAAGTGCAGCTCTAAATGACATAAAACATTATAAAGTTGATGTGTTTTTTTTTTTTTTTTTTTTTTTTTTTTTTTTTTTTTTAATTTTAATAAAAAAAAAATTTAAAAAAAAAAAAAAAAATATTTAAGATAAAGTATTTTTTTTTAATTTCCTCCCCCCTCTTTTTTTTTTTCCTACCCCTCCCCCAATTTTTGAAGAAGCCCCCTCTTTCTGTTTTCCTTCCCCCCCGCCCCCCCCCCCCTTCCCCTCCTTTTTTTGGCCCCCCACCGGGGCCGCCGCCCCCCCCCTTCGTTGGGAAACCCCTCCCGGGTAGGAAATAATTTTTGTGGGTGGGGGGGCACCCCCCCCCCCCCCATTCCCCCCCCTTGGTTTTCCCGGCCCCAACCCGTTAAAGGGGGGTGGGGGGCCCCCCTTTACCGAAAAAGCCCCGCCCCAAAGGAACCTCGCTGCCGGAGTGCTGAGTGTGTGTGTGTGTGTGTGTGTGTGTGTGTGTGTGTGGGTCTTCCTTAATTACCAAACTTGGCAACATGTACATGGACAGACTAATTTGACAAACTACAAACATTATAAATAATGTTTGCTTACTTTTTTTTTTAAATTTGAATTTGGCGGGCAAAGAATTAACATCGCGCATGCATGTGTGCATGTGTGTGTGTGTTTGTGAAGAGATCATTGCAAGTTAACATTTTAACATTTAACATAACATTAACATTGACAGATAAAAGCACACAACAGCGCGCAAGCATACAGCATAACATGCGCAAAATTGAGCAAGTTGCGCAAGCTTTACTCGAAATGGTTAACAAAAGCTTTTGACTAATCTGGCAGCCCTAGCTATTAGCATATGATAATAATAAGCATGCGGTAAGTACTGACATAAATAAAATTACAATTAAAACTAATTAAAATTATTTGCAGCGACGAATATCATCAGCGTGTTGTGGAGGTTAATCCGGAGTCATCTGTGGCGCTGATGAATATGCGCATGTGTTTTGTATTGCGTCGGCAGCGGCAGTGGCGTCGGTAGCGGCATCGGCTGGTGCAATTTTTGCACGGCTGCAGGCGCAATACGGAGTGGCAAAATTTTCAACTTTGGAGCCTGGGATCGGCCCATAAGTGGACGGGTGTCGCAGGCAGGCATCCACATCTTCAATTTAAAGCCAGTTTTGGCCGGATTGGTTGCAGGTGAGCCGAGATACGGAGGCGTGGCATTTGGTAAAAAATTTACAATTTATACGTATACTCGCAGGCTGCAGGCGCAATACGGAGTGGCAAAATTTTCAACTTTGGATCTAGGAATAGCACCAAAATTGAACAAGCGTCGCAGGTGGCCTAAAAAAAATTTTGCTGGTGGCCTAAATGGATGCCAGGCTAGTTTGTTATTGGCTAATTGGCTGCACGTAGGGCAATTGAAATGCATGTTTGTTTGTTTATCTTTTTCGGCGGAAAAAGTGTTTGGCTGTCATGATATGTTTTTTATTTTGTTTTATTTTATCTCTTTTGAAAGGAGAGCAGTGAGGTTGTGAGGTTGAGTAACGTGCTAGATATTCATTTTTTTATATTTGTTTTTATTTTGTTTATGTATTAAATTTACTATTAATTTAATTTAATTTTGTTTGTATATTAGTTTTCAGATGCTGATAAATGTTATTTTTTATTTTTATTTATTTTTTTATTTTTTTGAGAGCGTTTGGGGTACTGAGTGTTGTCTTACTTTAAGTTTTGATTTTAGTGTGAAAAATGAAATTCTTCGTTTGGATTATAGAAAGATATCAGAGTCAGAGTCTGATTCGATTATATTTAGATTCTGCTTCATTTTTTTTAGCTGATGGTTGGCAAGTGGGGGATGGTTTTTGTTTTGATTTGAGAATAAAAATGGAGCTTGGGATTTTGTTATTTGCCATTAGTGCTGCTGCTTGTGCAGAAGTAGATGGCTTATCGTCTGCAGATATCTGCTGGTTAGCACGTCGTGATGTTGTTTTGTTTTGTTTTTGTCGAGTCTTTCTGTCCGGTTTCCCAGCTGTATTTTGTTTGGCATTTTGCTGTTTTCGGCGAAATGGGTTGGGTTTGAAGTTGGAGCTAGGCAAAGGTTTGCCCTTGTCCTTGTTGACGGTGTTCGTGGCAGTGCCTTGCTTGATCTTTGCTTGCACTGCAAGCATCTTTGATGTAAGAAGCTTTATGCGTATAGGGCATCCCTTGTAGTTTGCTGTATGTGGTTGTTCACAGTTGGCGCATTTGGCTGGTGTATCGGGCAGTTTTTTGCATGCCGTTGTGACATGATCGCTACCACATTTAACGCACCGTGGCGCGTGGTGGCAGTATTTGGCCGTATGGTTGTGCCTTTGGCAGCGATGACATTGTGGTAGGTTGTTTGATGTCCTTTTTGGCCATTCAACGCTGACAGCAAAGTGACATAGCGTTTTAATTTTGAAGACGCTGTTTTGCGCGTGGTCTGATCCAGTTTGGTCCAAATCGACATGAAATAGATTTGGATGGTACTTGCCTGTACCTTGAGGTTTATTGAACGTGGGATTGTATACCGATTTTACGGTGTATCCCAAGCGCTGCAATTCTCTTTTAATGGTTGAGGTGTGAGTGGAGGAATGAATTCCTTTAATTACAACCCTCAAAGAACGCTCCTCACGCATTTGGTAGGTGTTATACTGTATTTGTGTATCTTGCAGGATATGTATGATTGTGCGATATACACTTGACGTTTTGGCATGTTCCTCGGCCACCCAGTTTTATTGTAAAATCATCGACTGGAGGAGTGTTGTCCTTGAGCAGGGCAATTAAGAAGTCAATGCCAAGGCTATCAATGTTTATGGTCGAGGGCATTTCGCCGTTTTGATTGAGATTAATGCAAATCTGTGGCGGCTTGATGGTATTACCATCCACAGATAAGACATTAACTCGCTTTGTAGCTGCTTTTTGCTGCTGGCGTTGTTGATTTGGTCGTTTTTTGGACTTTTGCTGGTCGGGCCGTTGCGTCTTGGTTTGTGAGCCTCGTATTTTGGGTGTCACATTGTTGCCCATTATTTCGGGTAATTTGGTTGGATTTTTTGCCAAAGTGGTGTCAACCAGAGTGCCTGGCGCACCTGGACAGATATTGGTGTTGTTTTTGTTGATGATGTTTTTGCTACTGTCATTTTCACTGCCGCCCGCAATAGTAACCACGTTATCTATTACAGCATTTGAGGATACTGTGGGCACCAAAGGCTGCAATGATGTCGGCAGTTGAGCGGCAACAGTTTGAGAGCATGTCGTATCAGATGTTGCAGTTTTGGTTGCCTCTAGGGCTGTTAGAGGCGTTGGCATGGCGTATGGGTTGCATTCAATTTCAATATCATTCTCGTCAGCGCTGCCATCAATAATGATGCATGAGTTGCTGCTATTCTCGTCCTCACCCTCGCTATCACAATCCATTTGCTGCTCCAACATGGATGCGACAGCGTCGGGTGAAAGACGATCAGCAGACATCTCTGATAGATTTAATGAGGTCGGTGACGGCGAGAGCTCGTGATCAGTGTACGTTGACATTGTTTTGATTTTAAATCTGTTTGTGGGAGAGAAGTTTTTTGAGTAAGTTGAGAGGAAAAAATAAAGAAAAACATTTGTTTTTTTATTTTATTTTATTCGGTATGACAGTGTAACAACGCCTTTCGTGTTGCAAATTTTTGTGGCAATGCTTGCGTTTATGTGTTTGTGAGGTTCTAATAGAAGATAGTTTGATAGGGGTGTAGGTGAGATAGAAGTCTCCAGAATATTGAACAGAGCAAAGGTTAATTAAGGCAAAGCCAATGCGAACAATTGAGGGTGGCTTTCAAGAATTTTTAAAATATAATTTTTGTTCTTCTTTTGTATGTTTGCCGACGGCATTTTGAGAGATTGAGACGAAAAGTTGGTTAAAAAGCATATATTTGCAAACATTCAATAATGCTTGACGAAAAGTTGAGGGTCAGAGGTGGCAAAAGGGCATAGAGAACAAGTGACGATGGCGGGCTGAGTGCAGGTAGAGAGAGGGTATTTGTGAGCTATAAGTTTAGAGCGAGAAGTTCACTAACTTTTTTGATAAAAGATCAATGACTTGAAAGAATTAAGTGTTTGCACAACTTTATGAATTGATATTGTTGCAAAAAAGAAAAGAGAGGGGTATATGTGTGATTGTTATTTTAATTGTATTAATTGTTTTTGATTTATATTATAAATTTTTGCCGACGGCAATTTTAAGATTTTGAGACGAAAAATGGGCTACTAATATATAATTAGGTAAATAGGAGTTTTTTTGGTTGACGATTTGTGTAGTGATCTTGTAAGTAGATTATTGAGAGGGTAAGCAAAGTTAGGTAAAGATAAAAATGCAAAAGGCGAGCGACGGTGTCAGGCTGAGTGCAGGTAGAGAGAGGGTATTTGCAAGCTATAAGTTTTTTGGCGAAGAGTTTTTTTTTTTTCTGTGCGTATAGTGAACTGCTATGTATGCTGAATAATATGTGTGTGTGTAAGTTGTTTTTGTCAACATTAGCACACAAACAATGACTAGCACAAATGCAGACACAGATTTATTTACTGATTCGATTACATTGGGTATTCACTTAGGCATAATTATACATTTGTTTAATTATTGATAAAGATTAAGTGGCTAGCTTATAGTATGATAGTTTAGCATTAGGTTTTGTGAATTGTAATTTGATATAGTGTGCGGCGTCAGCAATGTTTTTATGCCATAAAGCCTGCAGTTTTGGTAGGAGTAGGTTTTTAAAGAGAGAATTATATTGTTAATTTGCGGTGTTTGATATAAACAGTGCCTCGAAATGCTAAAGAACGAGCTTCTGATTTATGTGTCCTGACTATAGCGAAATATGCCCGTTCTCTCTTTAAATAATTTTATACGGGCATATTGCTATCCTTTCTTTTTTTAAGATAAAGGCTTGATTATGGTAGGTATGACGTTAGCCTGAGTATTTGCATAAGCGTGAGCTTTGCAAAATTGTTTTGAGATATTTGTGTGGTTAAACCTGCCTGATTGTTGTCTTATATATAGTTTTGGTAGGAGTTTTTTTTGTATGTTTTTTCTAAAAATAATAACAATTTGTAAACTTAATGATAATGATAACATGTGTTTTGGTTTGTGTGATGAATTGAGAACAATATTTTTTTTTGATAGGATAGGTGTGGAAGGCGTGATTAACGTGTAGGGTAAGGATTTGATTAGCTATTTTGTATATAGTTTTTATATAGGAATGGAAAATTGTGAGGTTAGATTGGTAGTGTAAGTTTCAAGTTTGAGTTTGAGTGGTTAAGGAGAGTAATTTATGGGGATTTAAAAATTTGTGTGATAGTTTGATTTTGCAAATTTGAAATTTAAATTAATTTGGATTTAACAGTAAGATGAGCGAGTTGCAAAATATTGAGGGTTAAATATGTAATTTAAGGGGATTTGAAGTCTGGTGAATTAGTTTGATTTTGCAAATTTGATCAATGGAGTGGTTTGAATTAAGAATTAACCGAAGTGAATTTAAGAGATTGATGGTTAAGAGCAGAATTTTAAGTTAGATGAGAGGGCAAGTTTAGAGAATTTAAAATTATATGACTTAGATTAATTTTGCAAATTTAACAATGGAGTAGATTGAATTAAGAACTAACAGAAGTGAATTTAATAGAGAGAGTTTTTAGAGGGTTTAAGATTTTGTGAATTAGTTTGATTTTGCAAATTTGAAATTTAAATTAATTTGGATTTAAAAGTAAAAGAAGTGAGTTGCAAAAAATTGCAAAATTGAGGGTTAAATGAGTAATTTAAGGGGATTTGAAGTTTGGTGAATTAGTTTGATTTTGCAAATTTAATCAGTGGAGTTGTTTGAATTAAGAAGTAGAGGAAGTGAATTTAAGAGATTGATGGTTAAGAGCAGAATTTTAAGTTAGATGAGAGTGCAAATTTAGAGAATTTAAAATTAAATGACTTAGATTAATTTTGCAAATTTATCAATGGAGTAGATTGAATTAAGAATTAACAGAAGTGAATTTAAGAGATTGAAGGTTAAGAGCAGAATTTTAAGTTAGATGAGAGTGCAAATTTAGGGGATTTGAAATTTTGTGAATTATTTTGATTTTGCAAAATTAAAAATGGAGTAGTTTTGAATTTAGGAGTGAAAGGTGTGAATTTTAAGGAAATGAAGGTAAAAAAAAAGAGTAATTTAAGGTGATTTAAGAATTTTGTGAATTAGATTGATTTTACAATTTTAAAATTAGAGTAGTTTGAGTTTGAATAGTGAGTGGCTTAGAGTGTTAAAGATAGGGGGTGAGTTACAAGAATTTTTTTTTATTTTTTTTTTTTTTTTTTAATCTCCTCAAGGTAGCCTGTTGCAAAGAACTTGAGTACATGGTTTCTCCTACACCTTATTAGGGTAATAGGAGCAGTGCCTACTTGCTGCCACTGGGTAGTAGTCCACGTAGGAGTTGGACCGGCCTTTCATCGTTCTAACACTGGTTGATATGCCAGTATGTAAGTCCGAGGAGGTACATGTTAGAAAGCGCATTGAGAAGGGGGGGTATGTAGGGTTAGGCATATTTCACCTGGCGGGTTAATAATCTGGCTGTCCCAAGTTGGGAGCGGTTGGTTATCTTACTCAAAATCAAAGTGTATGCAGGTGTTTGTTCATTTGCCAAGTCTCTAGTGAGAGGCGAGCACGTACATATATATTGATGAGGAGAGATTTGGGGGTGTAATTGCTAAGATGCAATTTGGCGTTTGTAATATCAATCTTAAGAGAAAGATAATGGTTGTGTATCAGATTAGCTGTGCCTGACAGCTCTGTTTCACTTGGTTATGGATAGTTTGTAATATCAATCTCGAGAGAAAGATAATGGTTGTGTATCAGATTAGCTGTGCCTGACAGCTCTGTTTCACTTGGTTATGGGTAGTTTGTGATATCAATCTCGAGAGAAAGACAATGGTTGTGTATCAGATAAGCTGTGCCCGACAGCTCTGTTTCACTTGGTTATGGATAGTTTGTGATATCAATCTCGAGAGAAAGATAATGGTTGTGTATCAGATTAGCTGTGCCTGACAGCTCTGTTTCACTTGGTTATGGATAGACTGTATTATCAATCTTGAGAGAAGGATAATGGTTGTGTATCAGTTTGTGGTTGGTAATCAAACTCAAAATCAAAGTGTATGCAGGTGTTTGTTCATTTGCCAAGTCTCTTGTGAGAGGCGGCACGTACATATATATTGATTAGAGCAGATTTAGGCGGTGCAATTGCTGAGTTGCAATTTGGCAGTGGTATCAAAGTGTATGCAGGTGCTGTCCATATGCCAAGTCTCTTATGAGAGGCGGCACGTACATATATATTGATTTGGGTAGTGATAAGTATTAAAACTTGTCACTATGGTATAATAGAAAAGAAAAGAATTAAAGTTTAAGTTAGGTATAGAAGATTTAGTTGTCAGGAAAGTCAGTCATGTATTCATTATTCTAAGTTCAATGAGAATAAGTGAAGAAGCCCGAATTCCATCAGAAAAGTTTATAGAAGGCAGAGAGTACAGAAAATTTAGTTTGGGATTAGTTTGTTGTGTTATAAGGTTTAGTTAGCATGCAAGAAGGCTTTGGTCTTACATCCCAGGTAACTGATCCTACAGCATTATGGTTGCATCAGAATCTCAACAGGTCAGAGATCACTGGAAAGAAGCCCATTGCCAACCCAACATGCTCGTTTGCCTTTGTGAGTTTTGAAAAAGAAGGAGAAGCAGGTGGAGGAGTATAGTTTAAGCAAGTGCAAATTAACGCATGCACTTGGTTTAATAAGAGAGATTATGGTACAGAGGATTTAGTTGTGGGGTTAATTTGTTGTGTTATAAGGTTTAGTTAGCGTGCAAGAAGGCTCTGGTCATACATCCCAGGTAACTGATCCTACAGCATTATGGTTGCATCAGAATCTCAACAGGTCAGAGATCACTGGAAAGAAGCCCATTGCCAACCCAACATGCTCGTTTGCCTTAGTGAGTTTTGAAAAAGAAGGAGAAGCAGGTGGAGGAGTATAGTCTAAGCAAGTGCAAATTAACGCATGCACTTGGTTTAATAAGAGAGATTATGGTACAGAGGATTTAGTTGTGGGGTTAATTTGTTGTGTTATAAGGTTTAGTTAGCGTGCAAGAAGGCTCTGGTCATACATCCCAGGTAACTGATCCTACAGCATTATGGTTGCATCAGAATCTCAACAGGTCAGAGATCACTGGAAAGAAGCCCATTGCCAACCCAACATGCTCGTTTGCCTTAGTGAGTTTTGAAAAAAGAAGGAGAAGCAGGTGGAGGAGTATAGTCTAAGCAAGAGCAAATTAACACATGCACTTGGTTTAATAAGAGAGATTATGGTACAGAGGATTTAGTTTTGGAGTTAATTTGTTGTGTTATAAGGTTTAGTTAGCGTGCAAGAAGGCTCTGGTCATACATCCCAGGTAACTGATCCTACAGCATTATGGTTGCATCAGAATCTCAACAGGTCAGAGATCACTGGAAAGAAGCCCATTGCCAACCCAACATGCTCGTTTGCCTTTGTGAGTTTTGAAAAAGAAGGAGAAGCAGGTGGAGGAGTATAGTCTAAGCAAGAGCAAATTAACACATGCACTTGGTTTAATAAGAGAGATTATGGTACAGAGGATTTAGTTTTGGGGTTAATTTGTTGTGTTATAAGGTTTAGTTAGCGTGCAAGAAGGCTCTGGTCATACATCCCAGGTAACTGATCCTACAGCATTATGGTTGCATCAGAATCTCAACAGGTCAGAGATCACTGGAAAGAAGCCCATTGCCAACCCAACATGCTCGTTTGCCTTTGTGAGTTTTGAAAAAAGGAGAAGCAGGTGGAGGAGTATAGTCTAAGCAAGTGCAAATTAACATATGCACTTGGTTTAATAAGAGAGATTATGGTACAGAGGATTTAGTTTTGGGGTTAATTTGTTGTGTTATAAGGTTTAGTTAGCGTGCAAGAAGGCTCTGGTCATACATCCCAGGTAACTGATCCTACAGCATTATGGTTGCATCAGAATCTCAACAGGTCAGAGATCACTGGAAAGAAGCCCATTGCCAACCCAACATGCTCGTTTGCCTTTGTGAGTTTTGAAAAAGAAGGAGAAGCAGGTGGAGGAGTATAGTCTAAGCAAGTGCAAATTAACACATGCACTTGGTTTAATAAGAGAGATTATGGTACAGAGGATTTAGTTTTGGGGTTAATTTGTTGTGTTATAAGGTTTAGTTAGCGTGCAAGAAGGCTCTGGTCATACATCCCAGGTAACTGATCCTACAGCATTATGGTTGCATCAGAATCTCAACAGGTCAGAGATCACTGGAAAGAAGCCCATTGCCAACCCAACATGCTCGTTTGCCTTAGTGAGTTTTGAAAAAAGAAGGAGAAGCAGGTGGAGGAGTATAGTCTAAGCAAGTGCAAATTAACACATGCACTTGGTTTAATAAGAGAGATTATGGTACAGAGGATTTAGTTTTGGAGTTAGTTTTTGTTGTGTTATAAGGTTTAGTTAGCGTGCAAGAAGGCTCTGGTCATACATCCCAGGTAACTGATCCTACAGCATTATGGTTGCATCAGAATCTCAACAGGTCAGAGATCACTGGAAAGAAGCCCATTGCCAACCCAACATGCTCGTTTGCCTTTGTGAGTTTTGAAAAAGAAGGAGAAGCAGGTGGAGGAGTATAGTCTAAGCAAGTGCAAATTAACATATGCACTTGGTTTAATAAGAGAGATTATGGTACAGAGGATTTAGTTTTGGGGTTAATTTGTTGTGTTATAAGGTTTAGTTAGCGTGCAAGAAGGCTCTGGTCATACATCCCAGGTAACTGATCCTACAGCATTATGGTTGCATCAGAATCTCAACAGGTCAGAGATCACTGGAAAGAAGCCCATTGCCAACCCAACATGCTCGTTTGCCTTTGTGAGTTTTGAAAAAGAAGGAGAAGCAGGTGGAGGAGTATAGTCTAAGCAAGTGCAAATTAACATATGCACTTGGTTTAATAAGAGAGATTATGGTACAGAGGATTTAGTTTTGGAGGTTAATTTGTTGTGTTATAAGGTTTAGTTAGCGTGCAAGAAGGCTCTGGTCATACATCCCAGGTAACTGATCCTACAGCATTATGGTTGCATCAGAATCTCAACAGGTCAGAGATCACTGGAAAGAAGCCCATTGCCAACCCAACATGCTCGTTTGCCTTTGTGAGTTTTGAAAAAAGAAGGAGAAGCAGGTGGAGGAGTATAGTCTAAGCAAGTGCAAATTAACATATGCACTTGGTTTAATAAGAGAGATTATGGTACAGAGGATTTAGTTTTGGGGTTAATTTGTTGTGTTATAAGGTTTAGTTAGCGTGCAAGAAGGCTCTGGTCATACATCCCAGGTAACTGATCCTACAGCATTATGGTTGCATCAGAATCTCAACAGGTCAGAGATCACTGGAAAGAAGCCCATTGCCAACCCAACATGCTCGTTTGCCTTAGTGAGTTTTGAAAAAGAAGGAGAAGCAGATGGAGGAGTATAGTCTAAGCAAGTGCAAATTAACATATGCACTTGGTTTAATAAGAGAGATTATGGTACAGAGGATTTAGTTTTGGGGTTAATTTGTTGTGTTATAAGGTTTAGTTAGCGTGCAAGAAGGCTCTGGTCATACATCCCAGGTAACTGATCCTACAGCATTATGGTTGCATCAGAATCTCAACAGGTCAGAGATCACTGGAAAGAAGCCCATTGCCAACCCAACATGCTCGTTTGCCTTAGTGAGTTTTGAAAAAGAAGGAGAAGCAGGTGGAGGAGTATAGTCTAAGCAAGAGCAAATTAACACATGCTCTTGGTTTAATTAGAGAGATTATGGTACAGAGGATTTAGTTTTGGAGGTTAATTTGTTGTGTTATAAGGTTTAGTTAGCGTGCGAGAAGGCTCTGGTCATACATCCCAGGTAACTGATCCTACAGCATTATGGTTGCATCAGAATCTCAACAGGTCAGAGATCACTAAACATTCCACAATTTAAGTAGGTGTCAAAATAACGTGTTTATGTGTTAAATTGTATCTTGAAAGTAACTATACAGCATAGTTCTCAGTTTAACGAGTCTTGGCTATTCGTTAGTTTTGATTAAAGAGAATTATGAGGTGTATTAGATTTATCAGCATATTAAGAGATTTTTTATTATTGTTGTGTAAAGGTTTGTAGCTTGTGGAATGTAACTACCTATTTGCAATTTGGATACTTGGCAACTCTTGTTTACCTTGTAGTTTTGAAAGAAGGATTAGAGATGTAAGTATTAATACTTGGTTATACATTTGGTTTAAGTGTTTAAGGTTTAGTTTTATTAGTCTTTAAGAGGTGATTTGCGATGAATTGGTTATAACTGGGTCGCTATATGGTATCAAATTCAACGGTCGAGATCATGGAAAGAAGCCCATTGCCAACCCAACATGCTCGTTTGCCTTGTTGAGTTTTGAAAAGAAGGAGAAGCAGGTGGAGGAGTATAGTCTAAGCAGGTGCAAAATAACATATGCACTTGGTTTAATAAGAGAGATTATGGTACAGAGGATTTAGTTTTGGAGTTAATTTGTTGTGTTATAAGGTTTAGTTAGCGTGCAAGAAGGCTTTGGTCATACATCCCGGGTAACTGATCCTACAGCATTATGGTTGCATCAGAATCTCAACAGGTCAGAGATCACTGGAAAGAAGCCCATTGCCAACCCAACATGCTCGTTTGCCTTTGTGAGTTTTGAAAAAGAAGGAGAAGCAGGTGGAGGAGTATAGTCTAAGCAAGTGCAAAATAACATATGCACTTGGTTTAATAAGAGAGATTATGGTACAGAAAATTTAGTTTGGGGTTAGTTTGTTGTGTTATAAGGTTTAGTTAGCGTGCGAGAAGGCTCTGGTCATACATCCCAGGTAACTGATCCTACAGCATTATGGTTGCATCAGAATCTCAACAGGTCAGAGATCACCGGAAAGAAGCCCATTGCCAATCCAACATGCTCGTTTGCTTTTGTGAGTTTTGAAAAAGAAGGGGAAGCAAGTGGGGGAGTATAGTCTAAGCAAGTGCAAAATAACATATGCACTTGGTTTAATAAGAGAGATTATGGTACAGAGGATTTAGTTTTGGAGTTAGTTTGTTGTGTTATAAGGTTTAGTTAGCGTGCAAGAAGGCTCTGGTCATACATCCCGGGTAACTGATCCTACAGCATTATGGTTGCATCAGAATCTCAACAGGTCAGAGATCACCGGAAAGAAGCCCATTGCCAATCCAGCATGCTCGTTTGCCTTTGTGAGTTTTGAAAAAGAAGGGGAAGCAAGTGGGGGAGTATAGTCTAAGCAAGTGCAAAATAACATATGCACTTGGTTTAATAAGAGAGATTATGGTACAGAGGATTTAGTTTTGGAGTTAGTTTGTTGTGTTATAAGGTTTAGTTAGCGTGCAAGAAGGCTCTGGTCATACATCCCGGGTAACTGATCCTACAGCATTATGGTTGCATCAGAATCTCAACAGGTCAGAGATCACCGGAAAGAAGCCCATTGCCAATCCAACACACCCTTTTTCCTTAGTGAGTATTAAAAGGAAGTGAAGGAGGAGGAGTATTATCACAGCAAGTGCAAATTAACGCATGCACTTGGGATAATAGGAGAGATCAGGCCAAGCCACAATATGGTAATTTCTAGTCTGATTCTGGAGATCTTGGGCTTTTTATGTAGGTATTGTTGAGTATAATGATTACTTCTTACATATAAATGGTGAGAAAAATATATTTTAGGATTTGGCAGTATGGAGTCTGTTTGTACCTATCCAAGTATTGCATGTGCATTTTGAAGCTGACAGAAGAGTTGAAAATCTGTATCAATCGGTAGATCTGGACGTTATTGGTCTTAATCTCTTTGTTTTGATGAGCTGAAGCAATCTCTAGATGATGCTTGAGCCGAAAAGTTGATATTTCAGAATTTGGTCATATGAGAGCTAAATTTGGGAGTGATTTGGTTTTAGGTATGAAAATTTCTTTGAAACTGAACATGTGATAACTTAGAGAGTTTTTGTCTGATTTAGATTAGTTTGGTCTTATTAGGCCAGGTTTTTAGTTGGTAAGAAGATGGCATTCAAAGATGTCTTAGATTTTTTAATCTTAGTCTAGAATTTTATAGGTTTTGGGAGCACACTTATTGATAGGTGCAAGGTATTTTTAGAATTCTTTTAAGGGCATAGCTTCTCTATTTATTTCACGATTTGGATGATTTTGGGCTTTACTATTAGATCTTACTTAGCTCTAAAAGTCGTCTATACATATCTAAGCTGTAAAGTTAATAATTCAGTTTTTCGCCATTTTGGTTGTATGTTTGCTTGTTTATGAAATTAGTCTAGGTTGTAGTTTGGTCAATTCTTGTTTGATTTTGGAGATCTTGGGCTTTTTATGTAGGTATAGTTGTGTTCTATAATTGCTTCAAATATATAAATGGTGAGAAAAATATATTTTAGGATTTGGCAGTATAGAGTCTGTTTGTGTCTATTCGAGTAATTCATGTGCATTTTGAAGCTGTAAGGGGAGTTGAAAAACTGCATCAATCGGTCGATCTGGACGTTATTGGTCTTAATCTCTTTGTTTTGATGAGCTGAAGCAATCTCTAGATGATGCTTAAGCCGAAAAGTTGATATTTCAGAATTTGGTCGTATGAGAGCTAAATTTGGGAGTGATTTGGTTTTAGGTATGAAAATTTCTTTGAAACTGAACCTGTGATAACTTAGAGAGTTTTTGTCTGATTTAGGTTAGTTTGGTCTTATTAGGCCAGGTTTTTAGTTGGTAAGAAGATGGCATTCGAAGATGTCTTAGATTTTTTGATCTTAGTCTAGAATTTTATAGGTTTTGGGAGCACACTTATTGATAGGTGCAAGGTATTTTTAGAATTCTTTTAAGGGCATAGCTTCTCTATTTATTTCACGATTTGGATGATTTTGGGCTTTACTATTAGATCTTACTTAGCTCTAAAAGTCGTCTATACATATCTAAGCTGTAAAGTTAATAATTCAGTTTTTCTCCATTTTGGTCGTATGTTTGCTTGTTTATGAAATTAGTCTAGGTTGTAGTTTGGTCAATTCTTGTTTGATTTTGGAGATCTTGGGCTTTTTATGTAGGTATAGTTGTGTTCTATAATTGCTTCAAATATATAAATGGTGAGAAAAATATATTTTAGGATTTGGCAGTATAGAGTCTGTTTGTGTCTATTCGAGTAATTCATGTGCATTTTGAAGCTGTCAGGGGAGTTGAAAAACTGCATCAATCGGTCGATCTGGACGTTATTGGTCTTAATCTCTTTGTTTTGATGAGCTGAAGCAATCTCTAGATGATGCTTAAGCCGAAAAGTTGATATTTCAGAATTTGGTCGTATGAGAGCTAAATTTGGGAGTGATTTAGTTTTAGGTATGAAAATTTCTTTGAAACTGAACATGTGATAACTTAGAGAGTTTTTGTCTGATTTAGGTAAGTTTGGTCTTATTAGGCCAGGTTTTTAGTTGGTAAGGAGATGGCATTCAAAGATGTCTTAGATTTTTTAATCTTAGTCTAGAATTTTATAGGTTTTGGGAGCACACTTATTGATAGGTGCAAGGTATTTTTAGAATTCTTTTAAGGGCATAGCTTCTCTATTTATTTCACGATTTGGATGATTTTGGGCTTTACTATTAGATCTTACTTAGCTCTAAAAGTCGTCTATACATATCTAAGCTGTAAAGTTAATAATTCAGTTTTTCGCCATTTTGGTTGTATGTTTGCTTGTTTATGAAATTAGTCTAGGTTGTAGTTTGGTCAATTCTTGTTTGATTTTGGAGATCTTGGGCTTTTTATGTAGGTATAATTGTGTACTATAATTGCTTCATACATATAAATGGTGAGAAAAATATATTTTAGGATTTGGCAGTATAGAGTCTGTTTGTATCTATTCGAGTGATTCATGTGTATTTTGAAGCTGTCAGGGGAGTTGAAAAACTGCATCAATCGGTCGATCTGGACGTTATTGGTCTTAATCTCTTTGTTTTGATGAGCTGAAGCAATCTCTAGATGATGCTTAAGCCGAAAAGTTGATATTTCAGAATTTGGTCATATGAGAGCTAAATTTGGGAGTGATTTAGTTTTAGGTATGAAAATTTCTTTGAAACTGAACATGTGATAACTTAGAGAGTTTTTGTCTGATTTAGGTAAGTTTGGTCTTATTAGGCCAGGTTTTTAGTTGGTAAGGAGATGGCATTCAAAGATGTCTTAGATTTTTTAATCTTAGTCTAGAATTTTATAGGTTTTGGGAGCACACTTATTGATAGGTGCAAGGTATTTTTAGAATTCTTTTAAGGGCATAGCTTCTCTATTTATTTCACGATTTGGATGATTTTGGGCTTTACTATTAGATCTTACTTAGCTCTAAAAGTCGTCTATACATATCTAAGCTGTAAAGTTAATAATTCAGTTTTTCTCCATTTTGGTCGTATGTTTGCTTGTTTATGAAATTAGTCTAGGTTGTAGTTTGGTCAATTCTTGTTTGATTTTGGAGATCTTGGGCTTTTTATGTAGGTATAGTTGTGTACTATAATTGCTTCAAACATATAAATGGTGAGAAAAATATATTTTAGGATTTGGCAGTATAGAGTCTGTTTGTATCTATTCGAGTAATTCATGTGTATTTTGAAGCTGTCAGGGGAGTTGAAAAACTGCATCAATCGGTCGATCTGGACGTTATTGGTCTTAATCTCTTTGTTTTGATGAGCTGAAGCAATCTCTAGATGATGCTTAAGCCGAAAAGTTGATATTTCAGAATTTGGTCGTATGAGAGCTAAATTTGGGAGTGATTTAGTTTTAGGTATGAAAATTTCTTTGAAACTGAACATGTGATAACTTAGAGAGTTTTTGTCTGATTTAGGTAAGTTTGGTCTTATTAGGCCAGGTTTTTAGTTGGTAAGGAGATGGCATTCAAAGATGTCTTAGATTTTTTAATCTTAGTCTAGAATTTTATAGGTTTTGGGAGCACACTTATTGATAGGTGCAAGGTATTTTTAGAATTCTTTTAAGGGCATAGCTTCTCTATTTATTTCACGATTTGGATGATTTTGGGCTTTACTATTAGATCTTACTTAGCTCTAAAAGTCGTCTATACATATCTAAGCTGTAAAGTTAATAATTCAGTTTTTCGCCATTTTGGTCGTATGTTTGCTTGTTTATGAAATTAGTCTAGGTTGTAGTTTGGTCAATTCTTGTTTGATTTTGGAGATCTTGGGCTTTTTATGTAGGTATAGTTGTGTACTATAATTGCTTCAAACATATAAATGGTGAGAAAAATATATTTTAGGATTTGGCGGTATAGAGTCTGTTTGTATCTATTCGAGTAATTCATGTGTATTTTGAAGCTGTCAGGGGAGTTGAAAAACTGCATCAATCGGTCGATCTGGACGTTATTGGTCTTAATCTCTTTGTTTTGATGAGCTGAAGCAATCTCTAGATGATGCTTAAGCCGAAAAGTTGATATTTCAGAATTTGGTCGTATGAGAGCTAAATTTGGGAGTGATTTAGTTTTAGGTATGAAAATTTCTTTGAAACTGAACATGTGATAACTTAGAGAGTTTTTGTCTGATTTAGGTAAGTTTGGTCTTATTAGGCCAGGTTTTTAGTTGGTAAGGAGATGGCATTCAAAGATGTCTTAGATTTTTTAATCTTAGTCTAGAATTTTATAGGTTTTGGGAGCACACTTATTGATAGGTGCAAGGTATTTTTAGAATTCTTTTAAGGGCATAGCTTCTCTATTTATTTCACGATTTGGATGATTTTGGGCTTTACTATTAGATCTTACTTAGCTCTAAAAGTCGTCTATACATATCTAAGCTGTAAAGTTAATAATTCAGTTTTTCTCCATTTTGGTCGTATGTTTGCTTGTTTATGAAATTAGTCTAGGTTGTAGTTTGGTCAATTCTTGTTTGATTTTGGAGATCTTGGGCTTTTTATGTAGGTATAGTTGTGTACTATAATTGCTTCAAACATATAAATGGTGAGAAAAATATATTTTAGGATTTGGCGGTATAGAGTCTGTTTGTATCTATTCGAGTAATTCATGTGTATTTTGAAGCTGTCAGGGGAGTTGAAAAACTGCATCAATCGGTCGATCTGGACGTTATTGGTCTTAATCTCTTTGTTTTGATGAGCTGAAGCAATCTCTAGATGATGCTTAAGCCGAAAAGTTGATATTTCAGAATTTGGTCGTATGAGAGCTAAATTTGGGAGTGATTTAGTTTTAGGTATGAAAATTTCTTTGAAACTGAACATGTGATAACTTAGAGAGTTTTTGTCTGATTTAGGTAAGTTTGGTCTTATTAGGCCAGGTTTTTAGTTGGTAAGGAGATGGCATTCAAAGATGTCTTAGATTTTTTAATCTTAGTCTAGAATTTTATAGGTTTTGGGAGCACACTTATTGATAGGTGCAAGGTATTTTTAGAATTCTTTTAAGGGCATAGCTTCTCTATTTATTTCACGATTTGGATGATTTTGGGCTTTACTATTAGATCTTACTTAGCTCTAAAAGTCGTCTATACATATCTAAGCTGTAAAGTTAATAATTCAGTTTTTCGCCATTTTGGTTGTATGTTTGCTTGTTTATGAAATTAGTCTAGGTTGTAGTTTGGTCAATTCTTGTTTGATTTTGGAGATCTTGGGCTTTTTATGTAGGTATAATTGTGTACTATAATTGCTTCAAACATATAAATGGTGAGAAAAATATATTTTAGGATTTGGCGGTATAGAGTCTGTTTGTATCTATTCGAGTAATTCATGTGCATTTTGAAGCTGTCAGGGGAGTTGAAAGCTGCATCATTCGGTCGATCTGGACGTTATTGGTCTTAATCTCTTTGTTTTGATGAGCTGAAGCAATCTCTAGATGATGCTTAAGCCGAAAAGTTGATATTTCAGAATTTGGTCGTATGAGAGCTAAATTTGGGAGTGATTTAGTTTTAGGTATGAAAATTTCTTTGAAACTGAACATGTGATAACTTAGAGAGTTTTTGTCTGATTTAGGTAAGTTTGGTCTTATTAGGCCAGGTTTTTAGTTGGTAAGAAGATGGCATTCAAAGATGTCTTAGATTTTTTAATCTTAGTCTAGAATTTTATAGGTTTTGGGAGCACACTTATTGATAGGTGCAAGGTATTTTTAGAATTCTTTTAAGGGCATAGCTTCTCTATTTATTTCACGATTTGGATGATTTTGGGCTTTACTATTAGATCTTACTTAGCTCTAAAAGTCGTCTATACATATCTAAGCTGTAAAGTTAATAATTCAGTTTTTCTCCATTTTGGTCGTATGTTTGCTTGTTTATGAAATTAGTCTAGGTTGTAGTTTGGTCAATTCTTGTTTGATTTTGGAGATCTTGGGCTTTTTATGTAGGTATAGTTGTGTACTATAATTGCTTCAAACATATAAATGGTGAGAAAAATATATTTTAGGATTTGGCGGTATAGAGTCTGTTTGTATCTATTCGAGTAATTCATGTGCATTTTGAAGCTGTAAGGGGAGTTGAAAAACTGCATCAATCGGTCGATCTGGACGTTATTGGTCTTAATCTCTTTGTTTTGATGAGCTGAAGCAATCTCTAGATGATGCTTAAGCCGAAAAGTTGATATTTCAGAATTTGGTCATATGAGAGCTAAATTTGGGAGTGATTTAGTTTTAGGTATGAAAATTTCTTTGAAACTGAACATGTGATAACTTAGAGAGTTTTTGTCTGATTTAGGTAAGTTTGGTCTTATTAGGCCAGGTTTTTAGTTGGTAAGGAGATGGCATTCAAAGATGTCTTAGATTTTTTAATCTTAGTCTAGAATTTTATAGGTTTTGGGAGCACACTTATTGATAGGTGCAAGGTATTTTTAGAATTCTTTTAAGGGCATAGCTTCTCTATTTATTTCACGATTTGGATGATTTTGGGCTTTACTATTAGATCTTACTTAGCTCTAAAAGTCGTCTATACATATCTAAGCTGTAAAGTTAATAATTCAGTTTTTCGCCATTTTGGTCGTATGTTTGCTTGTTTATGAAATTAGTCTAGGTTGTAGTTTGGTCAATTCTTGTTTGATTTTGGAGATCTTGGGCTTTTTATGTAGGTATAGTTGTGTACTATAATTGCTTCAAACATATAAATGGTGAGAAAAATATATTTTAGGATTTGGCGGTATAGAGTCTGTTTGTATCTATTCGAGTAATTCATGTGCGTTTTGAAGCTGTAAGGGGAGTTGAAAAACTGCATCAATCGGTCGATCTGGACGTTATTGGTCTTAATCTCTTTGTTTTGATGAGCTGAAGCAATCTCTACATGATGCCTAAGCCGAAAGGTTGATATTTCAGAATTTGGTCATATTAGAGCTAAATTTGGGAGTGACTTGGCTTTAGGTATGAAAATTTCTTTGAAACTGAACATGTGATAACTTAAAGAGTTTTTATCCGATTTAGGTAAGTTTGGTCTTATTAGGCCAGGTTTTTAGTTGGTAAGAAGATGGCATTCAAAGATGTCTTAGATTTTTTTAATCTTAGTCTAGAATTTTATAGGTTTTGGGAGCACACTTATTGATAGGTGCAAGGCAATTTTAGAATTCTTTTAAGGGCATAACTTTTCTATTTATTGCTCGATTTGGATGATTTTGGGCTTTACTATTAGGTTTTACTGAGCTCTAAGAGTCGTTCATACATGTCTAAGCTGTAAAGTTAATAATTCAGTTTTTCGCCATTTTGGTCGTGTGTTTGCTTGTTTATGAAATTAGTCTAGGTTGTAGTTTGGTCAATTCTTGTTTGATTTTGGAGATCTTGGGCTTTTTATGTAGGTATAGTTGTGTTCTATAATTGCTTCATACATATAAATGGTGAGAAAAATATATTTTAGGATTTGGCAGTTTAGAGTCTGTTTGTATCTATTCGAGTGATTCATGTGCATTTTGAAGCTGACAGGAGAGTTGAAAATCTGCATCAATCGGTCGATCTGGACGTTATTGGTCTTAATCTCTTTGTTTTGATGAGCTGAAGCAATCTCTAGATGATGCTTAAGCCGAAAAGTTGATATTTCAGAATTTGGTCATATGAGAGCTATATTTGGGAGTGATTTGGTTTTAGGTATGAAAATTTCTTTGAAACTGAACATGTGATAACTTAAAGAGTTTTTGTCCGATTTAGGTAAGTTTGGTCTTATTAGGCCAGGTTTTTAGTTGGTAAGAAGATGGCATTCAAAGATGTTTTAGATTTTTTAATCTTAGTCTAGAATTTTATAGGTTTTGGGAGCACACTTATTGATAGGTGCAAGGCCATTTTAGAATTCTTTTAAGAGCATAACTTTTCGAATTTTTTCTTGATTTGGATGATTTTGGGCTTTACTATTAGGTTTTACTGAGCTCTAAAAGTCGTTCATACATATCTAAGCTGTAAAGTCAATAATTCAGGTGTTCGCCAATTTGGTCGTGTGTTTGCTTGCTTATGAAATTAGTCTAGGTTGTAGTTTGATCTTGTTCGATTCTGGAGATCTTTGGCTTTTTATGTAGGTATAGTTGTGAACTATAATTGCTTCATACATATAAATGGTGAGAAAAGTATATTTTAGGATTTGGCAGTTTAGAGTCTGTTTGTATCTATTCGAGTGATTCATGTGCATTTTGAAGCTGACAGGAGAGTTGAAAATCTGCAAAAATCGTCCGATCTGGACGTTATTGGCCTTAATCTCTTTGTTTTGATGAGCTGAAGCAATCTCTAGATGATGCTTTAGCCGAAAAGTTGATATTTCAGAATTTGGTCATATTAGAGCTATATTTGGGAGTGATTTGGTTTTAGGTATGAAAATTTCTTTGAAACCGAACATGTGATAACTTAAAGAGTCTTTGTCCGATTTAGGCAAGTTTGGTCTTATTAGGCCAGGTTTTTAGTTGGTAAGAAGATGGCATTCAAAGGTATTTTAGATCTTTCAATCTTAGTCTAGAATTTTATAGGTTTTGGGAGCACACTTATTGATAGGTGCAAGGCAATTTTAGAGTTCCTTTAAGGGCATAACTTTTCTATTTTTTGCTCAATTTGGATGATTTTGGGCTTTACTATTAGGTTTTACTGAGCTTTAAAAGTTGTTCATACATATCTACGCTGTAATGTTAATAATTCAGTTTTTCGCTATTTTGGTTGCATGTCCGCCCGTTTATGAAACCAGTCTAGGTTGCAGTTTGGTCAATCCTTGCTTGATTCTGGAGATCTTGGGTTTTTTATGTAGGTATAGTTGTGTACTATAATTGCTTCATTTAAATAAATGGTGAGAAAAATATATTTTAGGATTTGGCAGTATAGAGTCTGTTTGTATCTATCCGAGTGATGCATGTGCATTTTTAAGCTGACAGGAGAGTTGAAAATCTGTAAAAATCGGTCCGATCTGGAACGTTATTGGTCTTAATCTCTTTGTTTTGATGTGCTGAAGCAATCTCTAGATGATGCTTTTAGCCGAAAAGTTGATATTTCAGAAGTTGGTCATATGAGAGCTATATTTGGGAGTGACTTGACTTTAGGTATGAAATTTCTTTGAAACTGAACATGTGAGAACTTAAAGAGTTTTTATCCGATTTAGGTAAGTTTGGTCTTATTAGGCCAGGTTTTTAGTTGGTAAGAAGATGGCATTCAAAGATGTCTTCGATTTTTTTAATCTTAGTCTAGAATTTTATAGGTTTTGGGAGCACACTTATTTATAGGTGCAAGGCAATTTTAGGATTCTTTTAAGGGCATAACTTTTCTATTTATTGCTTGATTTGGATGATTTTGGGCTTTACTATTAGGTTTTACTGAGTTCTAAAAGTTGTTCATACATATCTAAGCTGTAAAGTTAATAATTCAGTTTTTCGTCATTTTGGTCGTGAGTTTGTTTGTTTATGAAATTAGTCTAGGTTGTAGTTTGATCAATTCTTGTTTGATTCTGGAGATCTTGGGCTTTTTATGTAGGTATAGTTGTGAACTATAATTGCTTCATACATATAAATGGTGAGAAAAATATATTTTAGGATTTGGCAGTATAGAGTCTGTTTGTACCTATCCGAGTGATGCATGTGCATTTTTAGGCTGACAGGAGAGTTGAAAATCTGTAAAAATCGGTCCGATCTGGACGTTATTGGTCTTAATCTCTTTGTTTTGATGAGCTGAAGCAATCTCTAGATGATGCTTTAGCCGAAAAGTTGATATTTCAGAAGTTGGACATATGAGAGCTATATTTGGGAGTGATTTGGTTTTAGGTATGAAAATTTCTTTGAAACCGAACATGTGATAACTTAAAGAGTTTTTATTCGATTTAGGTAAGTTTGGTCTTATTAGGCCAGGTTTTTAGTTGATAAGAAGATGGCATTCAAAGGTGTTTTAGATTTTCCAATCTTAGTCTAGAATTTTATAGGTTTTGGGAGCACACTTATTGATAGGTGCAAGGCAATTTTAGAATTCTTTTAAGGGCATAACTTTTCTATTTATTGCTCGATTTGGATGATTTTGGGCTTTACTATTAGGTTTTACTGAGCTCTAAAAGTTGTTCATACATATCTAAGCTGTAAAGTTAATAATTTAGTTTTTCGTCATTTTGGTCGTGAGTTTGTTTGTTTATAAAATTAGTCTAGGTTGTAGTTTGATCAATTCTTGTTTGATTCTGGAGATCTTGGGCTTTTTATGTAGGTATAGTTGTGAACTATAATTGCTTCATACATATAAATGGTGAGAAGAATATATTTTAGGATTTGGCAGTATAGAGTCTGTTTGTACCTATCCAAGTAATGCATGTGCATTTTTAAGCTGACAGGAGAGTTGAAAATCTGTAAAAATCGGTCCGATTGGAACGTTATTGGCCTTAATCTCTTTGTTTTGATGAGCTGAAGCAATCTCTAGATGATGCTTTAGCCGAAAAGTTGATATTTCAGAAGTTGGTCATATATGAAAGCTATATTTGAGAGTTTTGGTTTTAGGTTATGAAAATTTCTTTGAAACTGAACATGTGATAACTTAAAGAGTTTTGTCCGATTTAGATAAGTTTGGTCTTATTAGGCCAGGTTATTTTAGTTGGTAAGAAGATGGCATTCAAAGGTGTTTTAGATTTTTTAATTTCTTAGTCTAGAATTTTATAGGTTTTGGGAGCACACTTATTGATAGTGAAGTGTCATTTTAGAATCCTTTTAAGGGCATAATTTCTTATATATTACTTAATTTGGACATTTTGGGCTTTAATTATTAGGTCTTACTGAGCTCTAAAAGTCGCCCATACATATCTTATTTTTTTTTTAAAAAATTTTAATATTTTTTTTAAAATTTTTTTTTTTTTTTTTTAATAATCCTCAAGGTTTCCTGAATTGTATTTTTGAGTCATGTTTTGATTGTTTATGCATATATAGTGTAGGTTGATAGGAGCAGTGCCTACTTGTTGCCACTGGGTAGTAGTTTACGTAGGAGTAAATATGAACTTATTTTTCATCGTTCTAACACTGGTTGATATGCCAGTATGTAAGTATATAAGAGAGTACATATTATAAAGCGGTCAATCTGTACTGAGAGAGGGGAGTTTGATGTAGGGGTTAGGCTATATTTCACCTGGCATTTTTTAATAATCTGGCTGTGCCAAATTGGGAGCGGTTGGTAAGAATCATACTCAAAATCAAAGTGTATGCAGGTGTTTGTTTATTTGCCAAGTCTCTTGTGAGAGGCGAGCACGTACATATATTTTGATGGTGTTGAAGATGAAGAAGGCTTTGGTTAGGTAATTGCTAAGATTATATTACAGAATTAAGGTAATATGGAAGGAAATAATGGTTGTGTATCAGTTTGTGGTTGGTAATCAAACTCAAAATCAAAGTGTATGCAGGTGTTTGTTCATTTGCCAAGTCTCTTATGAGAGGCGGGCACGTACATATATATTGATTTGGGTGGTGACAAGTAAAATAAAACTTGTCACTATGGTAGTAATTTGTTGTGTTATAAGGTTTAGTTAGCGTGCGAGAAGACTCTGGTCATACATCCCGGGTAACTGATCCTACAGCATTATGGTTGCATCAGAATCTCAACAGGTCAGAGATCACCGGAAAGAAGCCCATTGCCAACCCAACATGCTCGTTTGCCTTCGTAAGTTTTGAAAAAGAAGGAGAAGCAGGTGGAGGAGTATAGTCTAAGCAGGTGCAAATTAACTTATGCACTTGGTTTAATAAGAGACATTGTGGTACAGAGGATTTAGTTTTGGGGTTAATTTGTTGTGTTATAAGGTTTAGTTAGCGTGCGAGAAGGCTTTGGTCATACATCCCAGGTAACTGATCCTACAGCATTATGGTTACATCAGAATCTCAACAGGTCAGAGATCACTGGAATGAAGCCCATTGCCAACTCAACATGCTCGTGCAGGTGGAGGAGTATAGTCTAAGCCAGTGCAGCTTAACACGTGCACTGGCATCCTGTGGCATCCGTGCATCCGCGCGTCCAGTCCTGAAGTCATCACCAGGAATCCTGTGGCACCCGTGCACCCGCGCGTCCAGTCCAGAAGTCATCACTGCAAAGAAACTTTTTCATCTTGTTCTAATGTTGAATCACACTCAACCTGGCAGTGGCAATACAATCCAATCCTGGCATCCTGTGGCATCCGTGCATCCGCGCGTCCAGTCCAGCCTGTCCAGAGGTCATCACCTGGCATCCTGTGGTATCCAGTGGCATCCGTGCATCCTGCGCGTCTTGTCCAGTCCAGTCCATTTCTTTTTCGATCTCCACAAGGTTGCCTGTTCTCAAAGAACTTGAGTACATGGTTACTCCTATTCCCTTACACTGTAGTGTATTAGGGTGATAGGAGCAGCGCCTACTGTTGCCACTGGGTGGTAGTCCACGTAGGAGTCAGACCGGCCTTTCATCGTTCTAACACTGGTTGATATGCCAGTATGTAAGTCCAAGGACATACATGTTAGAGAACGCATTGAGAAGGGGAGTTATGTGGGGTTAGGCATATTTCACCTGGCGGGTTAATAATCTGGCTGTCCCAAATTGGGAGCGGTTGGTAATCATACTCAAAATCAAAGTGTATGCAGGTGTTTGTTTATTTGCCAAGTCTCTTGTGAGAGGCGAGCACGTACATATATATTGATAAGGAGAGATTTGGCGGTGTAATTGCTGAGATACAATTAGGCGGTGGAATCAAAGTGTATGCAGGTGTTTGTTCATTTGCCAAGTCTCTTATGAGAGGCGGGCACGTACATATATATTGATTTGGGTGGTGACAAGTAATAAAACTTGTCACTATGGTAGATTTGTTGTGTTAAAAGGTTTAGTTAGCGTGCGAGAAGGCTCTGGTCATACATCCCGGGTAACTGATCCTACAGCATTATGGTTGCATCAGAATCTCAACAGGTCAGAGATCACCGGAAAGAAGCCCATTACCAACCCAACACGCTCGTTTGCCTTCGTAAGTTTTGAAAAAGAAGGAGAAGCAGGTGGAGGAGTATAGTCTAAGCAGGTGCAAATTAACTTATGCACTTGGTTTAATAAGAGAAGTTGTGGTACAGAGGATTTAGTTTTGGGGTTAATTTGTTGTGTTATAAGGTTTAGATTAGCGTGTAAAAAGGCTCTGGTCATACATCCCGGGTAACTGATCCTACAGCATTATGGTTACATCAGAATCTCAACAGGTCAGAGATCACCGGAAAGAAGCCCATTGCCAATCCAACACGCCCTTTTGCCTTAGTGAGTGTTAAGAAGGAAGTGAAGGAGGAGGAGGAGGAGTATTATCACAGCAAGTGCAAATTAACGCATGCACTTGGCATAATAGGAGAGGTCAGGCTAAGCCACAATTGGTCATTTCTCGTCTGAATCCGGAGATCTTGGGTTTTTATGTAGGTATAGTTGAGTATTATGATTACTTCATACATATGAATGGTGTGAGAAATATATTTTTGGATTTGGCAGTATGGAGTCTGTTTGTACCTATCCAAGTAATGCATGTGCATTTTTAAGCTGACATGAGAGTTGAAAATCTGTAAAAATTGTCTGATCAGGACGTTATTGGCCTTAATCTCTTTGTTTTGATGAGCTGAAGCAATCTTTAGATGATGCTTAAGCCGAAAAGTTGATATTTCAGGATTTGGTCATATGAAAGCTATATTTGGGAGTGTTTTGGTTTTAGGTATGAAAATTTCTTTGAAACTGAACATGTGATAACTTAAAGAGTCTTTGTCCGATTTAGGTAAGTTTGGTCTTATTAGGCCAGGTTTTTAGTTGGTAAGAAGATGGCATTCAAAGATGTCTTAGATTTTTTAATCTTAGTCTAGAATTTTATAGGTTTTGGGAGCACACTTATTTATAGGTGCAAGGCAATTTTAGAATTCTTTTAAGGGCATAACTTTTCTATTTATTGCTTGATTTGGATGATTTTGGGCTTTACTATTAGGTTTTACTGAGTTCTAAAAGTTGTTCATACATATCTAAGCTGTAAAGTTAATAATTTAGTTTTTCACCATTTTGGTCGTGAGTTTGTTTGTTTATAAAATTGGTCTAGGTTGTAATTTGATCAATTCTTGTTCGATTCTGGAGATCTTGGGCTTTTTATTTAGGTATAGTTGTGAACTATAATTGCCTCATACATATAAATGGTGAGAAGAATATATTTTAGGATTTGGCAGTATAGAGTCTGTTTGTACCTATCCAAGTAATGCATGTGCATTTTTAAGCTGACAGGAGAGTTGAAAATCTGTAAAATCTGTAAATCGGTCCGATTAGAACGTTATTGGCCTTAATCTCTTTGTTTTGATGAGCTGAAGCAATCTCTAGATGATGCTTTAGCCGAAAAGTTGGTATTTCAGAAGTTGGTCATATGAGAGCTAAATTTGGGAGTGGTTTTGTTTTAGGTATGAAAATTTCTTTGAAACCGAACATGTGATAACTTAAAGAGTCTTTGTCCGATTTAGGTAAGTTTGGTCTTATTAGGCCAGGTTTTTAGTTGGTAAGAAGATGGCATTCAAAGGTGTTTTAGATTTTTCAATCTTAGTCTAGAATTTTATAGGTTTTGGGAGCACACTTATTGATAGGTGCAAGGCAATTTTAGAATTCTTTTAAGGGCATAACTTTTCTATTTATTGCTTGATTTGGATGATTTTGGGCTTTACTATTAGGTTTTACTGAGCTCTAAAAGTTGTTCATACATATCTAAGCTGTAAAGTTAATAATTTAGTTTTTCGTCATTTTGGTCGTGAGTTTGTTTGTTTATAAAATTGGTCTAGGTTGTAATTTGATCAATTCTTGTTCGATTCTGGAGATCTTGGGCTTTTTATTTAGGTATAGTTGTGAACTATAATTGCCTCATACATATAAATGGTGAGAAGAATATATTTTAGGGTTTGGCAGTATAGAGTCTGTTTGTACCTATCCAAGTAATGCATGTGCATTTTTAAGCTAACAGGAGAGTTGAAAATCTGTAAAAATGGTCCGATTAGAACGTTATTGGCCTTAATCTCTTTGTTTTGATGAGCTGAAGCAATCTCTAGATGATGCTTTAGCCGAAAAGTTGATATTTCAGAAGTTGGTCATATGAAAGCTATATTTGAGAGTGTTTTGGTTTTAGGTATGAAAATTTCTTTGACACCGAACATGTGATAACTTAAAGAGTCTTTGTCCGATTTAGGTAAGTTTGGTCTTATTAGGCCAGGTTTTTAGTTGGTAAGAAGATGGCATTCAAAGATGTCTTAGATTTTTTAATCTTAGTCTAGAATTTTTTAGGTTTTGGGAGCACACTTATTGATAGGTGCAAGGCAATTTTAGAATTCTTTTAAGGGGATAACTTTTCTATTTATTGCTCGATTTGGATGATTTTGGGCTTTACTATTAGGTTTTACTGAGCTCTAAAAGTTGTTCATACATATCTAAGCTGTTAAGTTAATAATTTAGTTTTTCACCATTTTGGTCGTGAGTTTGTTTGTTTATAAAATTGGTCTAGGTTGTAATTTGATCAATTCTTGTTTGATTCTGGAGATCTTGGGCTTTTTATTTAGGTATAGTTGTGAACTATAATTGCCTCATACATATAAATGGTGAGAAGAATATATTTTAGGATTTGGCAGTATAGAGTCTGTTTGTACCTATCCAAGTAATGCATGTGCATTTTTAAGCTGACAGGAGAGTTGAAAATCTGTAAAAATGGTTCGATTAGAAAGTTATTGGCCTTAATCTCTTTGTTTTGATGAGCTGAAGCAATCTCTAGATGATGCTTTAGCCGAAAAGTTGATATTTCAGAAGTTGGTCATATGAAAGCTATATTTGAGAGTGTTTTGGTTTTAGGTATGAAAATTTCTTTGACACCGAACATGTGATAACTTAAAGAGTCTTTGTCCGATTTAGGTAAGTTTGGTCTTATTAGGCCAGGTTTTTAGTTGGTAAGAAGATGGCATTCAAAGGTGTTTTAGATTTTCCAATCTTAGTCTAGAATTTTATAGGTTTTGGGAGCACACTTATTGATAGGTGCAAGGCAATTTTAGAATTCTTTTAAGGGCATAACTTTTCTATTTATTGCTTGATTTGGATGATTTTGGGCTTTACTATTAGGTTTTACTGAGCTCTAAAAGTTGTTCATACATATCTAAGCTGTAAAGTTAATAATTTAGTTTTTCGTCATTTTGGTCGTGAGTTTGTTTGTTTATGAAATTAGTCTAGTTTGTAATTTGATCAATTCTTGTTCGATTCTGGAGATCTTGGGCTTTTTATTTAGGTATAGTTGTGAACTATAATTGCCTCATACATATAAATGGTGAGAAGAATATATTTTAGGGTTTGGCAGTATAGAGTCTGTTTGTACCTATCCAAGTAATGCATGTGCATTTTTAAGCTGACATGAGAGTTGAAAATCTGTAAAAATTGTCTGATCAGGACGTTATTGGCCTTAATCTCTTTGTTTTGATGAGCTGAAGCAATCTCTAGATGATGCTTTAGCCGAAAAGTTGATATTTCAGAAGTTGGTCATATGAGAGCTATATTTGAGGAGTGTTTTGGTTTTAGGTATGAAAATTTCTTTGAAACCGAACATGTGATAACTTAAAGAGTCTTTGTCCGATTTAGGCAAGTTTGGTCTTATTAGGCCAGGTTTTTAGTCTGTAAAAGGATGGCATTCAAAGGTGTTTTAGATTTTTCAATCTTAGTCTAGAATTTTATAGGTTTTGGGAGCACACTTATTGATAGGTGCAAGGCAATTTTAGAATTCTTTTAAGGGCATAACTTTTCTATTTATTGCTTGATTTGGATGATTTTGGGCTTTACTATTAGGTTTTACTGAGCTCTAAAAGTTGTTCATACATATCTAAGCTGTAAAGTTAATAATTTAGTTTTTCGTCATTTTGGTCGTGAGTTTGTTTGTTTATGAAATTTGTCTAGGTTGTAGTTTGATCAATTCTTGTTGGATTCTGAAGATCTTGGGCTTTTTATGTAAGTACAGTTGTGAACTATAATTGCTTCATACATAGGAATGGTGAGAGAAGTATATTTTAGGATTTGGCAGTATAGAGTCTGTTTGTACCTATTCCAAGTGATGCATGTGCATTTTTAAGCTGACAGGAGAGTTGAAAATCTGTAAAAATGGTCCGATCAGGACGTTATTGGCCTTAATCTCTTTGTTTTGATGAGCTAAAGCAATCTCTAGATGATGCTTTAGCCGAAAAGTTGATATTTCAGAAGTTTGGTCATATGAGAGCTATATTTGGGAGTGATTTGGTTTTAGGTATGAAAATTTCTTTGAAACCGAACATGTGATACCTTAAAGAGTCTTTGTCCGATTTAGGCAAGTTTGGTCTTATTAAGCCAGGTTTTTAGTTGGTAAGAAGATGGCATTCAAAGGTGTTTTAGATTTTTCAATCTTAGTCTAGAATTTTATAGGTTTTGGGAGCACACTTATTGATAGGTGCAAGGCAATTTTAGAATTCTTTTAAGGGCATAACTTTTCTATTTATTGCTCGATTTGGATGATTTTGGGCTTTACTATTAGGTTTTACTGAGCTCTAAAAGTTGTTCATACATATCTAAGCTGTAAAGTTAATAATTTAGTTTTTCATTTTTTTGGTCGTGAGTTTGTTTGTTTATGAAATTAGTCTAGGTTGTAGTTTGATCAATTCTTGTTTGATTCTGGAGATCTTGGGCTTTTTATGTAGGTATAGTTGTGAACTATAATTGCTTCATACATATAAATGGTGAGAAAAATATATTTTAGGATTTGGCAGTATAGAGTCTGTTTGTACCTATCCGAGTGATGCATGTGCATTTTTAAGCTGACAGGAGAGTTGAAAATCTGTAAAAATTGTCCGATCAGGACGTTATTGGCCTTAATCTCTTTGTTTTGATGAGCTGAAGCAATCTCTAGATGATGCTTTAGCCGAAAAGTTGATATTTCAGAAGTTGGTCATATGAGAGCTATATTTGGGAGTGATTTGGTTTTAGGTATGAAAATTTCTTTGAAACCGAACATGTGATAACTTAAAGAGTCTTTGTCCGATTTAGACAAGTTTGGTCTTATTAAGCCAGGTTTTTAGTCGGTAAGAAGATGGCATTTAAAGGTGTTTTAGATTTTCCAATCTTAGTCTAGAATTTTATAGGTTTTGGGAGCACACTTATTGATAGGTGCAAGGCAATTTTAGAATTCTTTTAAGGGCATAACTTTTCTATTTATTGCTCGATTTGGATGATTTTGGGCTTTACTATTAGGTTTTACTGAGCTCTAAAAGTTGTTCATACATATCTAAGCTGTAAAGTTAATAATTCAGTTTTTCACTACTTTGGTCGAGAGTTTGTTTGTTTATGAAATTTGTCTAGGTTGTAGTTTGATTAATTCTTGTTAGATTCTGAAGATCTTGGGCTTTTTATGTAGGTATAGTTGTGAACTATAATTGCTTCATACATATAAATGGTGAGAAGAATATATTTTAGGATTTGGCAGTATAGAGTCTGTTTTTACCTATCCGAGTGATGCATGTGCATTTTTAAGCTGACAGGAGAGTTGAAAATCTGTAAAAATTGTCCGATCAGGACGTTATTGGCCTTAATCTCTTTGTTTTGATGAGCTGAAGCAATCTCTAGATGATGCTTTAAGCCGAAAAGTTGATATTTCAGAAGTTGGTCATATGAGAGCTATATTTGGGAGTGATTTGGTTTTAGGTATGAAAATTTCTTTGAAACCGAACATGTGACAGCTTAAAGAGTCTTTGTCCGATTTAGGTAAGTTTGGTCTTATTAGGCCAGGTTTTTAGTTGGTAAGAAGATGGCATTCAAAGATGTTTTAGATTTTTTAATCTTAGTCTAGAATTTTATAGGTTTTGGGAGCACACTTATTGATAGGTGCAAGGCAATTTTAGAATTCTTTTAAGGGCATAACTTTTCTATTTATTGCTCGATTTGGATGATTTTGGGCTTTACTATTAGGTTTTACTGAGCTCTAAAAGTTGTTCATACATATCTAAGCTGTAAAGTTAATAATTTAGTTTTTCGTCATTTTGGTCGTGAGTTTGTTTGTTTATAAAATTAGTCTAGGTTGTAGTTTGATCAATTCTTGTTTGATTCTGGAGATCTTGGGCTTTTTATGTAGGTATAGTTGTGAACTATAATTGCTTCATACATATAAATGGTGAGAAAAATATATTTTAGGATTTGGCAGTATAGAGTCTGTTTGTACCTATCCAAGTGATGCATGTGCATTTTGAAGCTGACAGGAGAGTTGAAAATCTGTAAAAATGGTCCGATCTGGACGTTATTGGCCTTAATCTCTTTGTTTTGATGAGCTGAAGCAATCTCTAGATGATGCTTTAGCCGAAAAGTTGATATTTCAGAAGTTGGTCATATGAGAGCTATATTTGGGAGTGTTTTGGTTTTAGGTATGAAAATTTCTTTGAAACCGAACATGTGATAACTTAAAGAGTCTTTGTCCGATTTAGACGAGTTTGGTCTCATTAAGCCAGGTTTTTAGTTGGTAAGAAGATGGCATTCAAAGGTGTTTTAGATTTTCCAATCTTAGTCTAGAATTTTATAGGTTTTGGGAGCACACTTATTGATAGGTGCAAGGCAATTTTAGAATTCTTTTAAGGGCATAACTTTTCTATTTATTGCTCGATTTGGATGATTTTGGGCTTTACTATTAGGTTTTACTGAGCTCTAAAAGTTGTTCATACATATCTAAGCTGTAAATTTAATAATTCAGGTTTTCATTATTTTGGTCGTGTGTTTGTTTGTTTATGAAATTAGTCTAGGTTGTAGTTTGATCAATTCTTGTTTGATTCTGGAGATCTTGGGCTTTTTATGTAGGTATAGTTGTGAACTATAATTGCTTCATACATATAAATGGTGAGAAAAATATATTTTAGGATTTGGCAGTATAGAGTCTGTTTGTACCTATCCAAGTGATGCATGTGCATTTTGAAGCTGACAGGAGAGTTGAAAATCTGTAAAAATCGGTCCGATCAGGACGTTATTGGCCTTAATCTCTTTGTTTTGATGTGCTGAAGCAATCTCTAGATGATGCTTTAGCCGAAAAGTTGATATTTCAGAAGTTGGTCATATGAGAGCTAAATTTGGGAGTGTTTTGGTTTTAGGTATGAAATTTCTTTGAAACTGAACATGTGATAACTTAAAGAGTCTTTGTCCGATTTAGACAAGTTTGGTCTCATTAAGCCAGGTTTTTAGTCGGTAAGAAGATGGCATTTAAAGGTGTTTTAGATTTTTTAATCTTAGTCTAGAATTTTATAGGTTTTGGGAGCACACTTATTGATAGGTGCAAGGCAATTTTAGAATTCTTTTAAGGGCATAACTTTTCTATTTATTGCTCGATTTGGATGATTTTGGGCTTTACTATTAGGTTTTACTGAGCTCTAAAAGTTGTTCATGCATATTTAAGCTGTAAAGTTAATAATTTAGTTTTTCGTCATTTTGGTCGTGAGTTTGTTTGTTTATGAAATTTGTCTAGGTTGTAGTTTGATCAATTCTTGTTTGATTCTGAAGATCTTGGGCTTTTTATTTAGGTATAGTTGTGAACTATAATTGCTTCATACATATAAATGGTGAGAAAAATATATTTTAGGATTTGGCAGTATAGAGTCTGCTTGTATTTATCCAAGTGATGCATGTGCATTTTGAAGCTGACAGGAGAGTTAAAAATTTGCATCTATCGGTCAATCTGGACGTGATTGGTCTTATTCTCTTTGTTTTGATGAGCTGAAGCAATCTCTAGATGATGCTTAAGCCGAAAAGTTGATATTTCAGGATTTTGTTATATGAAAGCTATTTTTAGGCATGGCTTGGTTTTAGATATGAAAATTTCATTGAAACTGAACATGTGATTACTTAAAGAATTTTTGTCCGATTTAGGTAAGTTTGGTCTTATTAGACCAGGTTTTTAGTTGGTAAGAAGATGTCATTCAAGGATGTTTTAGATTTTCCAATCTTAGTCTAGATTTTTTATAGGATTTGGGAGCACACTTATTGATAGGTGCAAGGCAATTTTAGAATTCTTTTAAGGGCATAACTTTTCTATTTATTGCTCGATTTGGATGATTTTGGGCTTTACTATTAGGTTTTACTGAGCTCTAAAAGTTGTTCATACATATCTAAGCTGTAAAGTTAATAATTCAGTTTTTCACTATTTTGGTCGTGAGTTTGTTTGTTTATGAAATTAGTCTAGGTTGTAGTTTGGTCAATTCTTGTTTGATTCTGGAGATCTTGGGCTTTTTATGTAGGTATAGTTGTGAACTATAATTGCTTCATACATATAAATGGTGAGAAAAGTATATTTTAGGATTTAGCAGTATAGAGTCTGTTTTTACCTATCCGAGTGATGCATGTGCATTTTGAAGCTGACAGGAGAGTTGAAAATCTGCATCAATCGGTCAATCTGGACGTTATTGGTCTTAATCTCTTTGTTTTGATGAGCTGAAGCAATCTCTAGATGATGCTTAAGCCGAAAAGTTGATATTTCAGAATTTGGTCATATGAGAGCTATATTTGGGAGTGATTTGGTTTTAGGTATGAAAATTTCTTTGAAACTGAACATGTGATAACTTAAAGAGTCTTTGTCCGATTTAGGCAAGTTTGGTCTTATTAAGCCAGGTTTTTAGTTGGTAAGAAGATGGCATTCAAAGGTGTTTTAGATTTTTTAATCTTAGTCTAGAATTTTATAGGTTTTGGGAGCACACTTATTGATAGGTGCAAGGCAATTTTAGAATTCTTTTAAGGGCATAACTTTTCTATTTATTGCTCGATTTGGATGATTTTGGGCTTTACTATTAGATCTTACTGAGCTCTAAAAGTTGTTCATACATATCTAAGCTGTAAGGTTAATAATTCAGTTTTTCGCTATTTTGGTCGTGAGTTTGTTTGTTTATGAAATTTGTCTAGGTTGTAGTTTGGTCAATTCTTGTTTGATTCTGGAGATCTCAGGCCTTTCATGTAGGTATAATTGTGTACCACAATTGCTTCACACATACAAATGGCGAGAAGAATATATTTTAGGATTTGGCAGTATAGAGTCTGTTTGTACCTATCCGAGTGATGCATGTGCATTTTGAAGCTGACAGGAGAGTTGAAAATCTGTATAAATCGGTCCGATCTGGACGTTATTGGTCTTAATCTCTTTGTTTTGATGAGCTGAAGCAATCTCTAGATGATGCTTAAGCCGAAAAGTTGATATTTCAGAATTTGGTCATATGAAAGCTATATTTGGGAGTGATTTGGTTTTAGGTATGAAAATTTCTTTGAAACTGAACATGTGATAACTTAATGAGTCTTTGTCCGATTTAGACAAGTTTGGTCTCATTAAGCCAGGTTTTTAGTTGGTAAGAAGATGGCATTCAAAGGTGTTTTAGATTTTTCAATCTTAGTTTAGAATTTTATAGGTTTTGGGAGCACACTTATTGATAGGTGCAAGGCAATTTTAGAATTCTTTTAAGGGCATAACTTTTCTATTTATTGCTCGATTTGGATGATTTTGGGCTTTACTATTAGGTTTTACTGAGCTCTAAAAGTTGTTCATACATATCTAAGCTGTAAAGTTAATAATTCAGTTTTTCACTATTTTGGTCGTGAGTTTGTTTGTTTATGAAATTAGATTAGGTTGTAGTTTGGTCAATTCTTGTTTGATTTTGGAGATCTTGGGCTTTTTATGTAGGTATAATTGTGTACTATAATTGCTTCATACATATAAATGGTGAGAAAAATATATTTTAGGATTTGGCAGTATAGAGTCTGTTTGTATTTATCCAAGTGATGCATGTGCATTTTGAAGCTGACAGGAGAGTTGAAAATCTGCAAAAATCGGTCCGATCTGGACGTTATTGGTCTTAATCTCTTTGTTTTGATGAGCTGAAGCAATCTCTAGATGATGCTTTAGCCGAAAAGTTGATATTTCAGAATTTGGTCATATTAGAGCTAAATTTGGGAGTGGTTTTGTTTTAGGTATGAAAATTTCTTTGAAACTGAACTTGTGATAACTTAAAGAGTTTTTATTCGATTTAGGTAAGTTTGGTCTTATTAGGCCAGGTTTTTAGTTGATAAGAAGATGGCATTCAAAGGTGTTTTAGATTTTCCAATCTTAGTCTAGAATTTTATAGGTTTTGGGAGCACACTTATTGATAGGTGCAAGGCAATTTTAGAATTCTTTTAAGGGGATAACTTTTCTATTTATTGCTCGATTTGGATGATTTTGGGCTTTACTATTAGGTTTTACTGAGCTCTAAAAGTTGTTCATACATATCTAAGCTGTAAAGTTAATAATTCAGTTTTTCACTATTTTGGTCGTGAGTTTGTTTGTTTATGAAATTAGTCTAGGTTGTAGTTTGGTCAATTCTTGTTTGATTTTGGAGATCTTGGGCTTTTTATGTAGGTATAGTTGTGTAACTATAATTGCTTCATACATATAAATGGTGAGAAAATATATTTTAGGATTTGGCAGTATAGAGTCTGTTTGTATCTATCCAAGTGATGCATGTGCATTTTGAAGCTGACAGGAGAGTTGAAAATCTGCATCAATCGGTCCGATCTGGACGTTATTGGTCTTAATCTCTTTGTTTTGATGAGCTGAAGCAATCTCTAGATGATGCTTAAGCCGAAAAGTTGATATTTCAGAATTTGGTCATATGAGAGCTATATTTGGGAGTGATTTGGTCTTGGGTATGAAAATTTCTTTGAAACTGAACATGTGATAACTTAAAGGGTCTTTGTCCAATTTAGACAAGTTTGGTCTCATTAAGCCAGGTTTTTAGTTGGTAAGAAGATGGCATTCAAAGGTGTTTTAGATTTTTTTAATCTTAGTCTAGAATTTTATAGGTTTTGGGAGCACACTTATTGATAGGTGCAAGGCAATTTTAGAATTCTTTTAAGGGCATAACTTTTCTATTTATTGCTCGATTTGGATGATTTTGGGCTTTACTATTAGGTTTTACTGAGCTCTAAAAGTTGTTCATACATATCTAAGCTGTAAAGTTAATAATTCAGTTTTTCACTATTTTGGTCGTGAGTTTGTTTGTTTATGAAATTAGATTAGGTTGTAGTTTGGTCAATTCTTGTTTGATTTTGGAGATCTTGGGCTTTTTATGTAGGTATAATTGTGTACTATAATTGCTTCATACATATAAATGGTGAGAAAAATATATTTTAGGATTTGGCAGTATAGAGTCTGTTTGTATCTTTCCGAGTGATGCATGTGCATTTTTAGGCTGACAGGAGAGTTGAAAATCTGTAAAAATTGTCCGATCGGGACGTTATTGGTCTTAATCTCTTTGTTTTGATGAGCTGAAGCAATCTCTAGATGATGCTTAAGCCGAAAAGTTGATATTTCAGAATTTGGTCATATGAAAGCTATATTTGGGAGTGTTTTGGTTTTAGGTATGAAAATTTCTTTGAAACTGAACATGTGATAACTTAAAGAGTCTTTGTCCGATTTAGACAAGTTTGGTCTCATTAAGCCAGGTTTTTAGTTGATAAGAAGATGGCATTCAAAGGTGTTTTAGATTTTCCAATCTTAGTCTAGAATTTTATAGGTTTTGGGAGCACACTTATTGATAGGTGCAAGGCAATTTTAGAATTCTTTTAAGGGCATAACTTTTCTATTTATTGCTCGATTTGGATGATTTTGGGCTTTACTATTAGGTTTTACTGAGCTCTAAAAGTTGTTCATACATATCTAAGCTGTAAAGCTAATAATTAAGTTTTTCACTTTTGGTCGTGAGTTTGATTGTTTATGTAATTAGATTAGGTTGTAGTTTGATCAATTCTTGTTTGATTTTGGAGATCTTGTGCTTTTTATGTAGGTATAATTGTGAACTATAATTGCTTCATACATATAAATGGTGAGAAAAATATATTTTAGGATTTGGCAGTATAGAGTCTGTTTGTATCTATCCGAGTGATGCATGTGCATTTTTAAGCTGACAGGAGAGTTGAAAATCTGCATCAATCGGTCGATCTGGACGTTATTGGTCTTAATCTCTTTGTTTTGATGAGCTGAAGCAATCTCTAGATGATGCTTTAGCCGAAAAGTTGATATTTCAGAAGTTGGTCATATGAAGAGCTATATTTGGGAGTGATTTGGTCTTGGGTATGAAAATTTCTTTGAAACTGAACATGTGATAACATAATGAGTCTTTGTCCGATTTAGGTACAGTTTGGTCTTATTAAGCCAGGTTTTTAGTTGGTAAGAAGATGGCATTCAAAGGTGTTTTAGATTTTTTAATCTTAGTCTAGAATTTTATAGGTTTTGGGAGCACACTTATTGATAGGTGCAAGGCAATTTTAGAATTCTTTTAAGGGCATAACTTTTCTATTTATTGCTCGATTTGGATGATTTTGGGCTTTACTATTAGGTTTTACTGAGCTCTAAAAGTTGTTCATACATATCTAAGCTGTAAAGTTAATAATTCAGTTTTTCGCTATTTTGGTCGTGAGTTTGTTTGTTTATAAAATTAGTCTAGGTTGTAGTTTGGTCAATTCTTGTTTGGTTTTGGAGATCTTGGGCTTTTTATGTAGGTATAGTTGTGTACTATAATTGCTTTGTACATATAAATGGTGGGAAAAATATATTTTAGGATTTGGCAGTATAGAGTCTGTTTGTATCTGTCCAAGAGATGCATGTGCATTTTGAAGCTGACAGGAGAGTTGAAAATCTGTAACAATCGGTCCGATCTGGACGTTATTGGTCTTAATCTCTTTGTTTTGATGAGCTGAAGCAATCTCTAGATGATGCTTTAGCCGAAAAGTTGATATTTCAGAATTTGGTCATATGAAAGCTATATTTGGGAGTGTTTTGGTTTGAGGTATGAAAATTTCTTTGAAACCGGACATGTGATAACTTAAAGAGTCTTTGTCCGATTTAGACAAGTTTGGTCTCATTAAGCCAGGTTTTTAGTTGATAAGAAGATGGCATTCAAAGGTGTTTTAGATTTTCCAATCTTAGTCTAGAATTTTATAGGTTTTGGGAGCACACTTATTGATAGGTGCAAGGCAATTTTAGAATTCTTTTAAGGGCATAACTTTTCTATTTATTGCTCGATTTGGATGATTTTGAGCTTTACTATTAGGTTTTACTGAGCTCTAAGAGTCGTTCATACATGTCTAAGCTGTAAGGTTAATAATTCAGTTTTTCACTATTTTGGTCGTGTGTTTGTTTGTTTATGAAATTTGTATAGGTTGTAGTTTGATCAATTCTTGTTTGATTCTGGAGATCTTGGGCTTTTTATGTAGGTATAGTTGTGAACTATAATTGCTTCATACATATAAATGGTGAGAAAAATATATTTTAGGATTTGGCAGTATAGAGTCTGTTTGTACCTATCCGAGTGATGCATGTGCATTTTTAGGCTGACAGGAGAGTTGAAAATCTGTAAAAATTGTCCGATTGGGACGTTATTTGTTTTGTTTTGATGAGCTAAGCAATCTCTAGATGATGCTTTAGCCGAAAAGTTGATATTTCAGAATTTGGTCATATGAGAGCTAAATTTGGGAGTGACTTGGCTTTAGGTATGAAAATTTCTTTGAAACTGAACATGTGATAACTTAAAGAGTTTTTATCCGATTTAGGTAAGTTTGGTCTTATTAGGCCAGGTTTTTAGTTGGTAAGAAGATGGCATTCAAAGATGTCTTAGATTTTTTAATCTTAGTCTAGAATTTTATAGGTTTTGGGAGCACACTTATTTATAGGTGTAAGGCAATTTTAGAATTCTTTTAAGGGCATAACTTTTCTATTTATTGCTCGATTTGGATGATTTTGGGCTTTACTATTAGGTTTTACTGAGCTCTAAGAGTCGTTCATACATGTCTAAGCTGTAAGGTTAATAATTCAGTTTTTCACTATTTTGGTCGTGAGTTTGCTTGTTTATGAAATTAGGTTAGGTTGTAGTTTGGTCAATTCTTGTTTGATTTTGGAGATCTCAGGCTTTTTATGTAGGTATAATTGTGTACTATAATTGCTTCATACATATAAATGGTGAGAAGAATATATTTTAGGATTTGGCAGTATAGAGTCTGTTTGTACCTATCCAAGTAATGCATGTGCATTTTTAAGATGACAGGAGAGTTGAAAATCTGTAAAAATGGTCCGATTAGAACGTTATTGGCCTTAATCTCTTTGTTTTGATGAGCTGAAGCAATATCTAGATGATGCTTTTAGCCGAAAAGTTGATATTTCAGAAGTTGGTCATATGAAGCTATATTTGAGAGTGTTTTGGTTTTAGGTATGAAAATTTCTTTGACACCGAACATGTGATAACTTAAGGAGTCTTTGTCTGATTTAGACAAGTTTGGTCTCATTAAGCCAGGTTTTTAGTTGATAAGAAGATGGCATTCAAAGGTGTTTTAGATTTTCCAATCTTAGTCTAGAATTTTATAGGTTTTGGGAGCACACTTATTGATAGGTGCAAGGCAATTTTAGAATTCTTTTAAGGGCATAACTTTTCTATTTATTGCTCGATTTGGATGATTTTGGGCTTTACTATTAGGTTTTACTGAGCTCTAAAAGTTGTTCATACATATCTAAGCTGTAAAGTTAATAATTCAGTTTTTCGTCATTTTGGTCGTGAGTTTGTTTGTTTATGAAATTAGTCTAGGTTGTAGTTTGATCAATTCTTGTTTGATTCTGGAGATCTTGGGCTTTTTATGTAGGTATAGTTGTGAACTATAATTGCTTCATACATATAAATGGTGAGAAAAATATATTTTAGGATTTGGCAGTATAGAGTCTGTTTGTACCTATCCGAGTGATGCATGTGCATTTTTAAGCTGACAGGAGAGTTGAAAATCTGTAAAAATCGGTCCGATCTGGACGTTATTGGCCTTAATCTCTTTGTTTTGATGAGCTGAAGCAATCTCTAGATGATGCTTTAGCCGAAAAGTTGATATTTCAGAAGTTGGTCATATGAGAGCTATATTTGGGAGTGATTTGGTTTTAGGTATGAAAATTTCTTTGAAACTGAACATGTGATAACTTAAAGAGTCTTTGTCCGATTTAGGTAAGTTTGGTCTTATTAGGCCAGGTTTTTAGTTGGTAAGAAGATGGCATTCAAAGATGTCTTAGATTTTTTAATCTTAGTCTAGAATTTTATAGGTTTTGGGAGCACACTTATTGATAGGTGCAAGGCAATTTTAGAATTCTTTTAAGGGCATAACTTTTCTATTTATTGCTCGATTTGGATGATTTTGGGCTTTACTATTAGGTTTTACTGAGCTCTAAAAGTTGTTCATACATATCTAAGCTGTAAAGTTAATAATTTAGTTTTTCGTCATTTTGGTCGTGAGTTTGTTTGTTTATAAAATTAGTCTAGGTTGTAATTTGATCAATTCTTGTTTGATTCTGAAGATCTTGGGCTTTTTATGTAGGTATAGTTGTGAACTATAATTGCTTCATACATATAAATGGTGAGAAGAATATATTTTAGGATTTGGCAGTATAGAGTCTGTTTGTACCTATCCAAGTGATGCATGTGCATTTTGAAGCTGACAGGAGAGTTGAAAATCTGTAAAAATCGGTCCGATCTAGAACGTTATTGGCCTTAATCTCTTTGTTTTGATGAGCTGAAGCAATCTCTAGATGATGCTTTAGCCGAAAAGTTGATATTTCAGAAGTTGGTCATATGAAAGCTATATTTGGGAGTGTTTTGGTTTTAGGTATGAAAATTTCTTTGAAACAACATGTGATAACTTAATGAGTCTTTGTCCGATTTATACAAGTTTGGTCTTATTAAGCCAGGTTTTTAGTTGGGAAGAAAATGGCATTTAAAGATGTTTTAGATTTTTGAATCTTAGTCTAGAATTTTATAGGTTTTGGGAGCACACTTATTGATAGGTGCAAGGCAATTTTAGAATTCTTTTAAGGGCATAACTTTTCTATTTATTGCTCGATTTGGATGATTTTGGGCTTTACTATTAGGTTTTACTGAGCTCTAAAAGTTGTTCATACATATTTAAGCTGTAAATTTAATAATTCAGGTTTTCGTTATTTTGGTCGTGAGTTTGTTTGTTTATGAAATTTGTATAGGTTGTAGTTTGATCAGTTCTTGTTGGATTCTGAAGATCTTGGGCTTTTTATGTAAGTACAGTTGTGAACTATAATTGCTTCATACATATAAATGGTGAGAAGAATATATTTTAGGATTTGGCAGTACAGAGTCTTTTTTTCTGTGCGTATAGTGAACTGCTATGTATGCTGAATAATATGTGTGTGTGTAAGTTTTTTTTGTTAACATTAGCAAAAAAACAAAGACAACCACAAAGGAAGACACAGATTTATTTCCGGATTCGATTACATTGGGTATTCACTTAGGCATAATTATACATTTGTGTAATTATTGATAAAGATTAAGTGGCTAGCTTATAGTATGATAGTTTTAGCATTAGGTTTTGTGAATTGTAATTTGATATAGTGTGCGGCGTCAGCAATGTTTTTATGCCATAAAGCCTGCAGTTTTGGTAGGAGTAGGTTTTTAAAGAGAGAATTATATTGTTAATTTGCGGTGTTTGATATAAACAGTGCCTCGAAATGCTAAAGAACGAGCTTCTGATTTATATGTCCTGACTATAGCGAAATATGCCCGTTCTCTCTTTAAATAATTTTATACGGGCATATTGCTATCCTTTCTTTTTTAAGATAAAGGCTTGATTATGGTAGGTATGACGTTAGCCTGAGTATTTGCATAAGCGTGAGCTTTGCAAAATAGTTTTGAGATATTTGTGTGGTTAAACCTGCCTGATTGTTGTCTTATATATAGTTTTGGTAGGAGTTTTTTTGTATGTTTTTTTCTAAAGATAGTAACAATTTGTAATCTTAATGATAATGATAACATGTGTTTTGGTTTGTGTGATGAATTGAGAACAATATTTTTTTTTTTCTTTTTGATAGGTGTGGAAGGCGTGATTAACGTGGAGGGTAAGAATTTGATTAGCTATTTTGTATATAGTTTTTATATAGGAATGGAAAGTTGTGAGGTTAGATTGGTAGTGTAAGTTTCAAGTTTGAGTTTGAGTGGTTAAGAAGAGTAGTTTATGGGGATTTAAAAATTTGTGTGATAGTTTGATTTTGCAAATTTGAAATTTAAATTAGTTTGGATTTAACAGTAAAATGAGTGAGTTGCAAAATATTTAGGGTTAAGTGAGTAATTTAAGGGGATTTGAAATTTGGTGAATTAGTTTGATTTTGCAAAATTTAATCAATGGAGTGGTTTGAGTTAAGAATTAACAGAAGTGAATTTGATTAAGAGAATTTTTAGAGGATTTAAGATTTAGTGATGTGGCTCGATTTTGAAAATTTAAATTTTAAATTAATTTGAATTTAAAAGTAAAACAAGAGAGTTGCACAATATTAAGGGTTATATGAGTAATTTAGAGAATTTGAAATTTATGACTTAGTTTGATTTTGCAAATTTATCAATAGAGTAGTTTTATTTTAAAAGTGGGAGGGGAGAGTGTGAGGAAGAGAGAGTGAAGAGAGAATAAATTTTTAAGGGATTTAAGAGTTAGTAATACTGATCAATGTTGCAAATTTAAATTTTTAAATTTAATTGGATTTAAAAGTTTAAAGAAGTGAGTTGCAAAAAGAAAAATTGAAAAAAAAGAGAGAGTTAAAAAAATAATTAAAGGGGGTGAAATTTTGGGTAATTTGGTTGTTTTTGCAAATTTAAAATTTAAATTAATTTTTTTTTATTTCTAATTTTTATTAGCCCGGCAGAATATATTTAGCGCGTCTGACTTAATTACCTAATTCGGCAACATGTAAAGGACAGACTTAAATATAACAACAATAAAGTTCAAATTCAAACATGGCGGGCTGTTACATGACTTAGACAGAGCAATTACATTAACATAAATGACTTAACATAATAACAATGAATATAACAGTCTGGCAACCCTTAATTTGCACAGATGGCAAGAAATGACATTCACAACAAACGTAAACAGATAAGTATCACAACAAACGTGAAAATATTGTCAAATTGTTTTAATTTAAACTAATTAATCTATTTTCAGGTGAAGAAACAGCGGTGGAGTCATCTGGTGGAGTAGCGGGATTATCTAGAGCATAGCGGCATCAGTGACCCGACTAGAGTTGCGCAGAAATTGCGCAAAGTTGCATAGGCAGTGTGGCTGGTGTGTATAACAGAGAATTTTGCCGGCTGCCATGCAATTTGAGGGTGGCGATAAAAGCATCGGGATCATCAGATTTCGGCCGGGAGTTGTCAGTGGATGGCTGCAGCGATCTACGCCAAGCTGCCAAACCACTTTTGGATTGGATCGGGCTAACGGTGTTGAAGATATGTGCCAGTCCGAATTTGCGATTTTGCACATTTGCCTGGTGCGGCAAATTATACAAAATTTGGTTATGGCCGCCGTTGGAGGTGTCCGAGGGATTTCCAACGGCGCCAATATGGAATCAAGAAGATGATGCAATCGGGAAGGGAATATAGTGATTAGCGAAGCCACTGCGTCTGTGTGCCAGATTTCAACCAGATAAGTTTTTTTTTTTTATATGTATATGCGTGCCAAGCGTGTTTTCTGAAAGTAAAATAAGCAGAAAGAAATTTTTTTTTTGTTTTGCAGGTTTGAAGTCTGCATTATTGACTGGAAACTGGGGCTGGTGGTGTGTGTGCTCGGATTGAGCTATTCGTCAGCGATTTGGAGTGCAAAAATGGCATATTTTGCACCCGCCAGCTCTGCAATCTCCAATGTAGTTTCAACGCATGAGTCGTGTGGTGATGGGCTGCTGGGATGCAGCCATCCTAATTGCTCAATGCGCTGCTGGTGGCCGTCATCAGAGTGGTGTGCGTTCAGGTAAGTCTGCTGTTGTCGTTGCTGAGAACATAGACGCTGAATGATAATTTGCCAAACGTGACTCGCCATCGTCATCGTCGTTATTTGCTGAACCATGGTGTTTCGCATTTTCGGGTTGATACGTTTGGCAAAATTAGAGCGTAGTGCTGTGCGTGATCGTTCGGTGTGAGCTTTGGCAATTTGCATATTATTTATTTGCAGCGATCATTGCGTGAATAGCATCCGACAATGAATTTATTTTTTGGTTCATTTCAGCAAGAGTTTGATGCAACAGACGCACCGTAGCATCGTCTGCTGATGGCCCTTGCTGGGTTGCCTGGGATTGCTGGAGTTGCTGTTGAAGTTGTTGCTGGTACTGATGGTGCTGTTCCAGACGGAGTCGCTGCTGAAATTTGCGCAGGTGAGTAGCTGCTAGAGTATGAGTTATGGAAGGAGTATTGCTTTCGCTCGCTACTTGACTATACGTTAGACTCGTATAGCTAACACTCTCTTTGTTTTTGTTATTAGTCCGCTGCTGCTGACGAGAAGCCATAGACCGGAGTTGCTGCTGCTGATGATGTGCGTGGATAGGATGCACTTCTTGCTGCCGATGGTGTTGATGACGTTGACGTTGCAGAGAGGGAACATTAGCCTGGCTATTACGATAATTGTAATTTTTATTGGCTGTGCTATTTCCTGCTCTGCGATTAGTCAATAAAATCTTGTGCCTCTCGGATTTATATGTAGTACATCCTTTGTAAGATGCGATATGGTCACCCTTACAATTTGCGCATGTTGCTTTTGTGCTCCTGGGTTTGGTGCAGGTGGTGGTGGCATGATTGCCTGCGCATTTAAGGCAGACATATGCACGGCGGCAATAATTTTTGCTGTGCCCATATAATTGGCATCGATGGCATTGAATTGGCTCCAGACTGCGCCTTTGCCTTTCAATCACGACGGATTGGTTGCCCAGATGAGTTGTTGTCAGAATGTTTTCCGTAGAGCCGTCTGACTTTGGGTCAAGGACGACTTGGAAAATATTCATAGGCTTACCCGTAAATCGCTGCTTTATAACGCTTACATAGCGTGCGTTATACCCCAATTGGCTAAGCTGCGTTCTGATCCAGTCATTGGGAGTGGACGAGTGGAGATGGCGGATAACCATACGGAAACCACGGGCTGCACGGATTTGGTGCGTGTGTGGGTGATGGTTGTTGTCATCCAGAAACGCTAGCATGGAATTGTAGGAGGCTAGATCCTTACATTGAATCCGTACTCTACCGTTAATTGTGCATCTGGTTTTAAATGTATTGGCATCCAGAACAGTGGCGATTTTATCCATTAGCTCATGGAAATTTGCAACATTAGGTAAGAAAATACTGGGTACTTTCCCGCTTAATGTTGCTTGTTGTTGCTGCTGTGAGGATTTGAGCTGGGTTATTAGTTGTTGATTTGCTTGCTGGTATTGTGGTTGTTGTTCGCCGTTTTTTTGATGATCCAGCTGTTGTTGTTCCAACTGTTGTTGCTGTAACCGCTGCTGTTGTTGCTCATGTTGTTGATGTTTTGGTTTCAGTAGTTGCTTTGTTTGCTGGCATTGTTGTTTTGTATTTAAATGCCTTTGTGGCTGATTATTTTTTTTGTTACTAGCAGATCTAGTAATAATTGTATTGGCATTGACATTTTTAGTTATGGTTGGCATGTGAGGGATTTCATTAGCGTCGATTTTTTCATCAATTTTGAAGCGTCTCGCTTCTTGATGCATTTTTATTGCATTACCGTCATTGAATTTTGGTGCTTGCATTATTGGCTCATCGGTTATCATGAAATCCTCTTGACTACCTACGTCGTCAATGTCAATTTCCACGTAATTGCCCTTGTCATCATTTTCAACCGTTAAATCGGTATTGGAGTCTACAAATTTTCTTTTAAGCGGTGAACTGCACGCTACAACATTATTTGTAGCCATAATTGTAACTTTGTCAGTCTGTATAAGGGTTGTTTGTGCAGGAACAATATCATTCGGCAACAAGGGCGGGACAGATGATAGCCAATCAGTGACAATTTTATTTTTATTATTAATATCGAACACAGGTTTGCGCATACACACTTTAATTGCCGTCAAACAGATGATGCTGTGAGGCAAGATGATTAATGAGGAGTTAGCTAAGAAAACTCCGCATGGTTAGAGCCCATTGAATGAGGGATAGAGTAAAACTGTAATTATACAGGTTGGCTGCGAGTGGCTATATCACAAGTAGTGATGATATGAATGAAGTTTGAAGCTCAATAGGTAGATGGACAATTCAGTACCGCGAAGACGTACCCTGACGCATTATTTTGTAGCCTATGGTCATCAGAGTAAGAAAGACTCTGATACAAATTGAGCTAACACGTTAATATTATTAAATGCACGAGTAATGCAAGGTGTGAGAGAGTGAGTGTAACAAATGGAGTGAAGGATCAGATGAAAAATACATGTAAGTGATAAGTTTGAATTGTATACATGTAAACAGCCCACCAAACACAGGTATAAAACCATCCATGCTAGTTTTGAGAGACGTGATAAGTCAGGCGACAACAATAAGCTTCAAGTACAAAGAAGCTCACTAGCTGATTGTACCCACTAAAGAGAACCTGACTAACACATCAGAAGCAGGATGAAGGATATGTTGAAAGGCAGTATCTAAAGGCATAAGCGCAAGAAACTCACTGGTTGTTGCATCAACTAAAGAGAACCAGACAATCATATTAGTTTTACCCAACTGTGAGATATGTTGAGAATGCTAGTTTAATAATGGATAGTGCTACTTTTAGGTGAACTCCGAGTAAATTGAGTGAAAGATCAGATGTACAATAAATGCAAGTGATAAGTTTTGTAATACATGTGAACAATATCAAACACAGGTTAAAAAACCAATCATGCTAGTTTGTGAGACGTGACAAGTCAGGCGATATCAATAAGCTTCAATGCAATAAACTTACTAGTTGGTGCACCCACTTAAGAAAACCAGACTACCACATCAGAAAAAACTAGGATGGAAGGATATGCTGAGAGCGGTATCTAAAAGGCATAATCTTATAAGAAACTCACTGGTTGTTGCATCAACTAAAGAGAACCAGACAAGCATTTTAGTTTTTTAATCTGCGAGATATGTTAAAAATGCTAATTTAATAATGGATTGAGGTATTTTAGGTGAACTCCAGTAAATTTTGTGAATGTTCTGATGAGTCATTTGTGAATGTAGAGAAAGAGTGTGATTATTACTCATTCTTTAATACAGAGGAATGCAGGGAGTGAAAAAGGAGTGTAAAAGTATTTATGCGTCGGAGAAGAAGTGAACAAGGCATGCGAGCGATGGAGCGAATTAACGAAGAAAGATTATGTGCCGAGTTAAGCCTTGATTTGGTACTCACAATGCATAGAACCATTTAGTGAGATAAAAGAGAAAAACAAGACTGAAGGCGTTTAGTTAAAAAATAATATAATTGCTTAACAATTGAGAAGGCGAAAAGAGAAGGAATTGCCAGTTCGGCCAGGAAAGAGGAAAAAGTGGAACTTACTAGAAGTAAAGAAAAAAAAAAAAAAAAAAAAAAATTAAATAAAATATGTAATAATAATAATAATAATATTAATAATATTAAATTAATATGATACGAGGAAAGAATTGTAAACTAAGTGCTCAAGAGAAGAGAATAGATGAGAAAGACTCACCATAGGCCGGTTAGATGAGTCGGTAGCAGTAAAAACATAGATAAAAAAAAAAAAAAAAAAAAAAAAAAAAAAAAAAAAAATAAATAAAAATTAAATAAAATATGTAATAATAATAATAATAATAATTAATAATATTAAATTAAAATGATGCACGAAAAAAGAATTGTAAACTAAGTGCTCTTTTTTTTTTTTTTTTTTCTGAATGCTATGCTAAAGATCGACCAACGAAAACAGCCGTGGCAGTGATGCAAGTGAAAGCAGATGAAACCTCACCATAGGCTAGCGAGAGAGCAGTCACCAAAAAGCACCAAACTGTAGCCGCGTAGTCAGAACAAGAGCACACAGAATTTATGTCATGACCATTTAGAACTCAGCTTTTTGGAATTTGGGAAAGCATTGATAAGCATAAGTACTAAAGGAGAAAGCAGCATCAGCAAAAGTGAATTTTTGCCATAAGCCAGCAGAGATGAAGGAAGGATATTTGAGGAGAGGCGCGTTGGAAGCTAGATGTACAAAGAAGCCTCAATGCAAAGGAGCAGATTAAGCAGTCGTTTATTGAAAAATTAGTGATGTACCTGCACTCCCTCCAGTCAGGAACATCACGCATTGAGAAACATGTGGAGACATGTTTGTTCAGATAGTAGACAGATAGCAGCAAAGTTATTGCAGCGTATCGGTTAGATAGTGGAAAAATATCACGAAAGTGAAGGAAAACAAGGTGAATACGGCAAAAAAAAAAAAGTATGTGTTGGCCAGAAAAAATACAAGGAAGCAGTACACTGACGCATTTCTTTGCTTAGTCTATAGTCAATAGAGCAAAAATTAAGTCCAGAACACAGGTTTGCACATACACACTTTAATTGCCGTCAAACAGATGATTGCTGTAGGGCAAGATGATTAATATAGCAGAGTTAGCTAAGAAAACTCTGCATGGTTAGAGCCCATTGAATGAGGATAGAGTAAAACTGTAATTATACAGGTTGGCTGCGAGTGGCTATATCACAAGAAGTGATGATATGAATGAAGTTTGAAGCTCAATAGGTAGATGGACAATTCAGTACAGCGAAAGACGTACACTGACGACGCATTATTTTGCTTAGCCTATGGTCATCAGAGTAGAAGACCACGATACAAATTAGCAGAGCTAACCCGTTAATATTATTAAATGCACGGTAATGCAAGGTGTGAGAGAGTGAGTGTAACAAATGGAGTGAAGGATCAGATGAAAAATACATGTAAGTGATAAGTTTTGTGTATACATATAAAGCAATACCAAACACAGGTATAAAAACCATCCATGTGCTAGTTTGAGAGACGTGATAAGTCAGGCGATATCAATAAGCTTCAAGTACAGAAGCTCACTAGCTGATTATTACCCACTAAAGAGAACCTGACTAACACATCAGAAAACCAGGATGAAAGGATATGTTGAAAGGCGGTATCTAAAGGCATAAGCGCAAGAAACTCACTGGTTGTTGCATCAACTAAAGAAGACCAGACAAGCATATGGGTTTTTGAAACTGTGAGATATATTGAAAATGTTAGATTAATAATGGATTGTGGAATTTTTAGGTGAAATCCGAGTGAATGTTTTGAATGTTGTACAAGTTTTGGGAATGGTTCTGAAAGTCTTTTATGAAAGAGGAGAAAAGTGTGAGTTCTCTCGAGCTGCAAGTCCACCAGTA